>OZ018336.1:33894380-35094380 GCA_963969495.1 Ceratothoa steindachneri
ATGTTGTGCCAATATACATACAAAACTGTGCGAATAAAATTAATCATAATAATCTAATCTATATATAAATAGCAGCAACAAAGGTGATATTATAGAACGTAAATTAGCAGTAATAATACGAGAACAATAGAGATATTCTGCGGGAATCTTAGGCCAAGAAGGAAAATTGGCCCGGGATCTTGTCCTGGAAAAAGCGCATCAATAAAATGGGTTTGGGGTCTAAATTTTGTATTGTCACCCTCAAATTATGCTACAAACATAATACAACAGAATGCAACGCCTTAACATGTTCATTTAAATTCTTTATAGGAAAAAATATAGTAGTATCAAAACTTTTGCCTATTTATTATATATATATATATATATATATATATATATATATATAGCAAGAGGGCTCTGTTCCTTCTTGTGGATGTCCGATCAAATAAATTCGTACTTGGATTTTTATAAACAACTTGAGGGAAATATAACTTTATTTCGGAATTTGAGGTTCTTATAAGGAAGGGCTGGAGCTTGGTGAATCCATCCACCGAAGTGGAACGGCTCACAACGAAGAAGAAATGTCCTCGATGGTTTCTAAGGCTGATCTGGGATCCTGAGCATAATCTCTCTTGTTTTATAGAAGGTGAGCAAGACCATGGAAAAGAGAGGGGGCGGGGGGAGAGAGGGAACGAGGTTGTGTGAACCTAACAGACTCTGGAGGGAAATTGAAAAACAGAATTTTTGATGTTAGAGGTCAAGAGCTAATAAATACTGGTTATAGGGCTTGTGCTGACAAAGTTTTAAGGGAAGATGAATGAATCTCACATAGTCGTTAGGCGATGCCTAAGTGTAAGAAAGAACGTGTATATGAATGTGCACAACGTGTTTGTAAATGATTACTACATATATATTAACGCAGATTCGTCGTTGGGCTTCCTAGCCTTTTTACCTCTTTTACCAGTTGTATGAAAATGATTTAAAGTCTACAATGCGGATGTCTGGAGTCTTTTGCTTGGTCTTAAAGGAGCATACGGTGTGAGTTATATTCTTCGCCTTAGCGTCGTAGTCATACAATGCAGAAATTATTCGAATGAATTCAAATTCTTCATGCGGGTATTAAAACATACAAACAACATTGGTAACTTTCATTTTGATTACTTAGTTTTGATGTTGTTTTTCATTAATAAATTACTTTTTTGAGGTTTTAGTATATTGTAAGGAATTATTCTTCGTTGTTTTGGGTGTTATTGTTTTGTATCAAGCCTCGCGATATTCGTTCATCGATTTCCTAGACGGTGGTAATTTGACTTTTATAGAAGAGAATTTGTAGTTTATCCTTTGTCTTGCCTCCTTTACCTCAAAATAATAGTTGGAGTTAGATTAACCACTGACATTTTGTTTGCAATTTTACCCAACTTTTAAGGTCTCTTTATATTTTTATTTGTGTGGTTTGAGGTATAGAATAACAAATATTTAATTTCCTAAAGTGCAATTTTTAATTTTAATTTTATTTTGCTAACTCTTCTGCCAGCCACTAGCAAGTGCACAATCGCCCTCTAAAGTGAAGGTTTGAAATGTTTCATTGATCACCAAATTCAAATTCCCGAAAATATAAAATAATTTAATATATACGTAATGTTTTCTCATGACTTAGCATTTTTATTTACACACCACCAGGGTTTCCAGTCAGAGTGTCCGGATTATCTCCTGGCACTTTCCTCTTAGCTGATGCTCAATACTGCCGGCTAGCAACCTACAGAAAGGAATATCCTGCAAATTCTTCACTACCCCTTTTTCTTACCCTCTATAAAGGGACGCGTACTGACGAATCTATTACATCATTAGTCAACTCATACAGATGAACCTCCCTTAGTCCCTATTCCAACACTATCGAGTTTTTTTCATGAACATCGGCTTGGTTAAACATTAGAAAGTATTTGCATTGTATACTGCATAGTTAGTAGTTATATGCGCAGGAGTTTAATAGTCAACATTTCAGGTAATTTCACTGAAATTTAGGTGGAATAATAGAAATATATGCAGGTATATTTAATATCAGACGTTCTTTATATTTGCTGGTTTTTATCAGTCTACTTTTTAAACCTTGGCATAATTTTTTGTAAACATATTATTTATGTAAAACCAATTCAATTAACCACTACATTCCTTTCTAATACTTATGATTAAACCACAACTTCCTGTCCGGGGGGTTTGTTTTGGCGTGGCTGCGAACATGAATCTACCCTTTCTCGTTTTAAGGGAGTTAGCAGGCTTGTATTTAATGAAGTGGACTTTTATCATGTCCCCCTAACAGCAAACGGTGGATGGCGTATCATGAGTAAACCCCTTGCTAAAATGAATCCTGGAGAAGTAGGAGGATCTCCTGATCCTAGTTCCTCTATTAATCCTAAAATGCATCAGTCTTATTTCTTCCGCGCATTTTCCTTTGCTTCTTATTTTGCCACTTTCTCTGATCACTCCTTCTCAAATGACAAAGAGAACTTACCTTTCTTGGATGGTAGCACGAATAGGAAAAGGATCGTAAACAACATTCAATACAAGGTCAAATCGAGAAAGGAATTGTGTACCCGAGTCTTGTCCTGTGAAGGCCGATGCGTGATCTACACGGGTCACTGTGGAAGACCACAGGAGGTCGTGTAGCAGAAGAAGAAAGAGGAAAATGTTCGGAAAAAAATCTTTAGAGAGGATAGGAAGAGTTGAAAGTTCGGTGGGACCCGAGATGTGCTATTTATGTGTGAGGAATTCTCAAATTGAAGACCCACGGCGCGTTACTCAATCACGCTTATCTGGAATGAGACAGACCAGCTATGCATTAGTAATGAGATTTTTAAGTTTAAAACTGATTGTGCGATTAAGGAAAGATGAAGCACAAGCTAATTCGTCTTTTTATAAAACCAAGCAAATATCGTAAATAAATTAAAAGCAGAAAGCGAGAGATAACAAATGGAATAAAATACTTCATCCGTTAAAGAAAGTGAAATAATAGGTGCGGTTCATACCTATGCTATTGAGCGCTCTTCTCGCTTCTGGCAACCACGATAACGCCCCAGGTACCACCCATATAACCCCTAAAAGGGTGCCTTAAGTGAGCATATAAGCAGAGCAGTGTAGGTGAGTCGCTATAAGTTGAAGATGAAAGCGGCTACTAAGAGAGATACACAGACTGGCTCCGTAAATGAAAGGGAAATGATAATATGTGACATAATAGATACTCATTAATACACAGCCACCTTCGTTTTTTTCTATGGGTTAATGAGTATATCTATATATATATATATATATATATATATATATATATATATATATATATATATATATATATATATATATATATATATATATATATATATATATATATATATATATATATATCTATATATATATACATATATATATATATATATATATATATATATATATATATATATATATATATATATATATATATGATGAAAATTAATGCAATATCGCAAGAAAAGATGAGGAATTAAACCACATTCTCCGAAGACAATTTAATTCTGAACAGTTTCGGTGTATCTCACACCCTTTTTCAACTTACACTGGATGGAAAATATAAGAGAAAAGCATAACACAAGATCCCCTCTTTTTTCCCCGTATCGCCTACTTGTGGCTAATCTTGGGGGGGGGAGGCTGAATCATATTGAAGGGCTGACTTTTAACTATTTTATTTATTTGCGATCTTATTACAGGATTAAAAGAAAATTGACCCTCAGATAGATTTAAATTAGGAACTGACGATATCAAGCTCGATTCTACGATTCTTCTCTTAACATAGTTAGCCGATTTAAATACCATTTTACTTCCATTGAAATCGATCGAATGATTCAAGTCTCTAACATGGCCAAATATTCCACTGCTTTCGCTGCCCACTCTAATATCTCTTTTGTGTTCATACAATCTCTTATCTAGATTTCTCCCCGTTTTCCCTATATAAACTTTATGGCAATCGTTGCATGGTATTGCATAACTCCTATGTTATGATGTTCTTTGGGTTTCCTGGCAATCATCAATTAGTTTAAGGAATTATTATATTTAAAGGCTAGATTAATAGCCGCTTTTCCAAATATGTCCTTTAAACTATTTAATTTATTATTAAATGGCAATGTTATACATTTGTTGAAGTCGTTAGTGCGGGAAGGCTTATTACCATAGAATGTTTTCCTAGCTGCAAAATGGGCAGACGATATGAACCAATCGGGGTAATACAAATTAGAAAAAATGGTCCTGATAATGACAATTTCTTCATCTAAATAGGAAGGATGACATATTTTGTATGCTCTAAGGAAAAGGTTAGAAATTACCGATTTTTTAACAGTATTATCGTGAAACGAAAAATAATGTATATAGGCATTCGAGTGGGTCGGTTTCCTATACATGTCAAGTTTAAATTCATGGCGATCTTTATTAATGAGGACATCTAAAAAGGGTAATCTATTATCAAATTCCCATTCATATTTAAATTTGATGGAGACATGCCAATTATTCAAATTATTAAAAAAGGTATCAAAATCATGGCCATTAGGCCATACAGAAAATACATCGTCAATGTACCTTAACCATATAAAGTTAGGGGGAGAAATTGTGGGAAGGAGTTCAGTCTCAAAATATTCCATGAAGAGACATGCCAATATCGGAGATAAACTATTTTCCATGCTAAGGCCAAATATTTGTCTATAAAACTCATTATTTACTCGAAACACATTGTCAGAGAGACATAATTCAACTAAATCGATAAATTTACTCGTAGAAATGGGAAGATCCAAATTAAGTCTAGGCATGATTTCCCGCAGTAGGCCCATTTTTTGGTCAACCGGAACTTTGGTAAAGAACTAGGCCAGTTTTAATACGGTGACTAATGCCCATGGTTTGGTCAACCGGAACTTTGGTAAAGAACTAGGCCAGTTTTAATACGGCGACTAATGCCCATGTAGGCAGTCGCCAGATGAGCTCTAATAAAAAAAATACATATATATATATATATATATATATATATATATATATATATATATATATATATATATATATATATATATATACACATATATATATATATATATATATATATATATATATATATACACATATATATATATATATATACATATACACATATATATATAAACATACATACATACATATACACATACATACACATATACACACATATATATATATATATATATATATATATATATATATATATATATATATATATATATATATATATATATATATATATATATATATAAAGCCAATGACGAAAAATTATCCAATAATTTTTCTAAATCCATTTATTCAAAATGGAGAGACTCCATTGTCATTCCGAGATTCCATTGTCACAACAGTTTTCCGAAAGCCTACGTTCATTGAGTTAAGAATCAACATTTTCAGTTCGTGTGATTCTAAATACAAAATTTCAGCCATAAAACCCTTGTTATACCGTGGTTACCATCTCTCCTCCACTTACGACTCAAGGCATCATGAATTCATAAAAGTAAAAACGTACTTTACTAATAATAGCTATCCGTCGTTATACATTGATAACATGTTTCGAATATTTCTAAACAATATTTATTCACCCAAAATAAATATACCTAGAGCCCCTAAGCAGATCCATTATTTTAAGTTTCCAGAAATATGAACTATAAATAAATTGTGCAGACGAAAATTCTCATTACTTGTTAAACACTATTTCTCTCAAATTCAATGTAGATTCGTATTTGTAAATGATAAATCAATACAAGATTTTTTTCCTGTCAAGGATCGAGCACCTGATTGTTTGCGCAGTGGTGTTATCTACAAGTTTATTTGGCCAGGTTGTTCTTCTGGTTCATAAATCGGCAGCACTGTGCGATCATTGGGGGCTCATTATTCTTCCCATATGGGAATTAGCCATCGAACAGGGTCTGTTCTTTCGACAAAAGAACATTCACCTGTAAGAGACCACATAATAAATTGTAAAACGTCAATAACAATAAATAACTTTAAAATCATAGCCCGCAATAAATGTCCGACCGCACTCAGGATCGCAGAATCAATATATATTAAATCTTTAAAACCTACTCTTAATTCAGATAATTCGTCAGTTCCTCTTCATGTTCTGTAAAACCCACAACCCACCAAACCATACTCAATAATATTGTTCAAATATTGGTCAGTTGAAATATTTAACCAAGACCTTTTGTATATCATAACTTTGCAGTATTATTTATTTAAATTGCATAGAGTGAATTAAGCATTCACCCTAATTTCCACAGTTATTACAATCAATTCATGTAAGTAATCTAAAGCTATATTTTTAATTATTGTTAAATTGCTAATGAATTGTCATATATTCCTAGGAACCAGAAGATGAGCGCACAAACTCGAAACGTTGTTTTGAATAATTGGATTTAGAAAAATGATTGGATTATCTTTCGTCATTGGCTTTATATTGAAAATTAAGTTGCGCCTCGCCGGCAAATCGCCAAATCGCCTAATATATATATATATATATATATATATATATATATATATATATATATATATATATATATATATAAAGGAAGTTGAATATCCATGTGAGAGTTCTGAACATTTAATTAACTGGACGTATCGGTCATCAAAAGAGACCATCATTAGCGACTGGAATATTGAAACGGCTCGCTAAAAGAAACTGATTTAGTGATTATGAAACAAACCATTCATTAAAAGGCAATTAAAATATATAAAATGTCATTTTAAATAAAAACAAGCAAATATTAGTAAGACCCTAGAGTAAAATATCAAATATAAAAGTATAATTAAAATGACGAAAAACCTAATTTGAAGACAATTAAAATAATCATGAAATCTTTTGAAATAAAAACAAACGTAATGTAATATTATCGGCTAAATAGTGATAAAAAACATGGTGAATAGATGATTGTTATATATAAATAAAGGGCAGGTAAAATATGTAGGACCTAAAAATGAATTAAAACATTTAACAATTTTATATAATAATGATAATAATAAATCTACAAAATATTCAAAATCGGAAGCAAATGAACACGGACTAAATTTAAAGTAACATTTTTAACTAGGGTGATGAATTGTTTTGTGCGTTTTTCTTAATAGGAATGATGTATTTAAATTGTATTCAATTTGAGAGAATAAGTTTTAATCGTTTAGATTAGGATTTATTGTTTTAATCAACAGTGCTTCAAGATTTTCTTTTAATTCTAACAATTGTTAGCAGAAGATTGTACAGAAAAATATTCTGAATTAAGTGGATGGTTATATTTTTCCGAATGTTCTCCTATTGAAGAAAGTTCTGGTTTTGAAAAGAGGAATATTTGTCCTGTGAGAAACTTCCAAAGGCTTAGCGAATCTACATATATCTTAATTGAAAGCCTCTCTGATCAACATAACTTTGGCAGGTTAAGAGACAGGCCTTTATTTGAGATTCAGGATCGCTAAGCTTTTTGTTTTTAGACTTAAAAATTCTCAAAGCACTTTGTATTAAAACACTAAATCCTAATCTAAACGAATACAGTAATTTTCTCAAATTAAAAATAATTTAAATACATTATTCCGATTACAAAAAGAAAATTCACCACCCTAGTTTACAATATTACTTGAAATTTAATCCTTGTTTAGTTGCTTCCGATGACTCATAGATAAAGCCTCCTCACACATCTGACACTATATTTAAGATTGAATTTCAATTTAAGCTGCTAACGACCCACCCCGTCCCTCTCCCCATTGCCTGGAGTGTGGAAGAGAAGCACACGCGCTTGCGTGAGCCGAGCCCTTTTCCCATCTTCCTCCCCAAAATCTAAGAGGGTATATGACCATGGAGAAGTAGGATACAACCGGAAGACGGAATGGGAGACGGTAAGAAAAAAAGAAGCAAGAAAGTGGAAATGTTATTCATAGTAATAAAGCGTGATATAGTCCTTTTTTATAGACTGCTTGACTGGCAGGTTGAACCTACTTATTAACGTGGAAGCCGAATAAACGGCTTATCCTGGAGCCTTCTATTCTTTTGTAGCTAAAAGGTGAGGAAGGAGAGATAGAGAAAGATTACCAGCCCCCTCCCCTTCCTACTTTGATCATCCTGAGATGACTGGAGGGGAAGGGAAGGGAACCCGGCCCCTAGGCCTCCCTCTCATCTCCTTAGTCTTGTCAGACTACTGGAAGGTGGATAAGGAGACCAAGAGAAGGAGAGGGAGAGTAAAAGTTAGAGATAGCAAAGTTTGAAGTAGCGTAGTAGACTTGAAAGAGACCAAGATGGTCGGTGGGCCTACAGCTTTACGTGTAATCCGAACCACGGTGTGTATTATATCCTCAAATATTCATTCTTACTATAGTGCCCCTGTCCCACATATCCTTCACACCCTTTAGGTGTGAAGGATAGAAAAAAAATGTAGTGAAGAATAAGGAAGTAGTAGAGTCGCAATTGAATGCTAAGTTGCATGGAAGTCATGCTAATCTCTTTCCATTTAGAATGTCTAGTTTAGAAATACAATAGATTAAGTTGGTTTATGCCTGAGCTTCAGGCTTATCCTCCTTTGTGTTGCTTTTAGGTGTTCAAACTGTTTTTAATGTTTTTATATTACCATTACTGATAATGTCTTTATCATTGCTATTACTCTTGTTTTAGTTTTCCTTCTTTTATTTTTCTTCTTCTTTCCTTTCCTTTCTTTTTCTAACTTCTAAAGTTATCAACTTATTACTTACTGTCTCTTTATTTCAGTGTTAGCCCGTGAAGTATTCATCCCCTTCTTGATCGAACCTAGTTGTATATGTGGAGAAGAGGATATGGGCTCTCCCCTCTTCTCTTTGGGTGATTAAATTCTTCATCTTCACTTCTCTATGTAGATCTCTTTGTCTTCTTCTGTCTTTTCTTTCGTTTCGGTGATTATTAATACTACCTTGTTTTGAATTCTCTGTAGTTCCATCATTCTACTCTTTGAAATGGTGTACATAGGTATTACTGGGTATACCCTTACTGACTGGATGATTGCTTGATATATTTTCTTCTTGTTTCTCCGGCTCAGGAACTTGAGCCTATATAGTAGTCTCATTCCCCCTCTTCCTTTTTCAACTCTTTTTCTAGCATGTCTTGAGTATCCTGTCCTGGTGATTGTCAGTTCCAGTACATTGGCTTCGATAGCATACTCATACCTCTGTCCTTCAACGTGTATGTCTCTGAGTTTTCTCCTATAAATTGGCACTATTTTTAACTTATTTCTGTTAGTACTTATTTTCCATTTTCGTTCGTACACATTAATCCTCCTTATTTCTTTTGCTGTTAATCTTGCCTGTAATTCTGGGTTCCTGTAGGGACAGACGACGATTTGTGTGACGTCATCTGTGAATTGCATGTTGAGGCATACGTGTGTAAATGGTGGTGGGATGTATAGTGATGGGTTCAGGCACTCTCCCTGAAGAAAGCAAGCCTCCATCATACATATTTTCCCTCGGTGGTCCCTAATCTCTATGTATGCACGTCTATCCGTCACTTAATTGCAAATGAGTCTTTTAATTTGACATTCATACGTAGTTATAGCGTTTTAAATTGCATTCCTCAAATCGAAACTGTCGAATGCCTTTGAAATGTCCCTGCAGATGATGTCAACGGTGGCCTTCTCTTTTTTCGCTTTGGTTATTTTTTCGATAATGACCATGAGTACCATTTCCGTGCTCTTTTTTTTCGAATCCAAATTTAAACTTATTCAGTAAATTGTTTTCTTTCAGGTGCTCACTTAGTCGTTTGTTTATAATCTTCTCAAACACCTTCCCGATGAAGTTAAGTAGAGAGATTGGTCTATAGCTGTCTACTCTCGTTGGTGGTTTTACTTCTTTAGGGATAAAGATCATCTTGGGGACCTTTAATTCCTTTGGGAAGTAGCCGGTTTTTTCAGGCGGGCATTAACAACAAAAGTAATACCCTGTAGTTTACTTTCTGGTATTTCTTCGTAGTGCTTCTTAGTGGGTCAAAATCTTCCTGGTGCCTGTTGTTTAAACTACTGAATAGTATTGTTGACCTTTTGCACTGTGATTTTTGGGCCGTTACCGTCAAGGGTGTCTCTTTCTACATCTACAGTTGGATGAGGGTGATTTTTTCTGCATCCTCGTTGAGCGCTGCGGTGATATCTCGTTCAAAGTCTGTTGAATTCTTGATTATCTTCTTCGCTAATGCAAAAAGTCCTCTTCCAGTGGTCCTTGAATAATCTTCCTATCGTGTCCTCGTCTTCTATGCTATTTCCCTGGTTGTCTTTGATTACCAGTTTCCTTGCTCCTGTTTTGCCTTTCACCTGTTTTACCTTTTTCCAAAATTCCTTCACTGGTGCATTATTGTCGATTTTATGGATTTTTTCATTCTAGTGATTTTTTGTATTTTTTCTATAATTTCTGTATTTAGTTTCCTTTTAGTCCTTCTCAACTCGGCGTGTAGTTCCCTAGTTGGTCCATTTCTTCTTATTTCCTCTGAGATTTCTTTCAGCCGTCTGTGTTTCTGTACCATTTCGGGTGCCCATGTGAAAGTCTTAATATTCTCGTAGCGGTTTGGGGGGGACAGCCTTATCGTCTGCTGCCTGCATAGATTTCCTTTTTTTTCTAGTTCAGTATCTATCTCTTCCAAAGTTACGTCTTCTAGTGGAGTAGGTTCGAATGAGTTTAGTTCTCTTTTGTATCTCTCCCAGTCTGGTCTATGGAAGGCTTTTCTTACTTTACCTGGGAGTGGAATTTGTACTTGGTTAATTATGAGAAGAGTGGCAGTATGATCTGTACAGGGTATATCCTCGGGCCTCATATAATAGTTGTATGGTAGATTATTCCCTAAGCAGATATCTGGCTTTGTGGCAGAGATTCTTGTCACAAAGGTATGGTATTATGGGCCCAGTCGTTGGAAGATACCTCTTGCGAATAGCGCCTCCAGGTGTCTTCCTATGCCGTTTTGGTTTCTGTAGCCGCTCTCTCGGCAGTGAGCATTGAGATCTCACATTAGTAGTAGCGGGTTTCTGTTATTAAAGATGTTAATGAAGTTATTAATTGGTTAATGGTCTCTCCTAGGCGGTTGATATCCCGTTGCTATTACGATGCTCGATAATTCCAATTTCACTTCTATTGTGATGTATGATTAGTCCAGTTCATGGCAAGTTCTGTATTTGATGCCTTTTTTGATCGTCATTGCAGCTCTGTCGTGTGCTTATCCTGTGGGGTTTATGGCTATTACATAGTAATTCCATATTTTTATTTCATCGTTTGCCATATATAGCAGACAATCGCCCACTATGAATTAAAATCTGAACATTGCATGTTTTTTATAAACGATTAATAAAGTGATCCCTGTTACAATATTATCATTATAAAAATAAACAAATAATACATTTTAATAATATCTTGATTAGATTTAATCAGGTCCAGTATAAAATACAAAATTAGCTTTTAAGTTCACAGATATCAGTTTGAAACTGATTCATGTTTGTTTATTTCCATAAATCAACCCATTAATGTAAATCTTATAATTGATCAACTAACCATTTGATTACATTATTTACACCGCTTTCCTTTTATAAACAATCATTTATACATCAACTATAAACACACATTCCCATTTGATTGGTTTGATCAATAAATAAAAATATTTCTTCTCAATAATTGGGGCGCTCACATCGCTGTGTGTGCATTCTACTTTTGAGCCAGAAATAGCAGCGGCGGTCAATAAGTTTGGCGAATCGGTAGAGCAAAACAGAGGAAGGGGGATGGCTGTTTGTTGGGGTGTTAGGACAAGTTATGACAAGTCAGGACCTGCAGCCGCACGCTCCTGCCTCGTCTATTTAAGAAGCTGTAGCTGATCGCAGATCGTCAGTCACGAATTTTTCAACAATGGAGAAGGTTGAGCACCGCGCAGTGATTAAATTTTTGACCAAGGAAGGCAAGAATGCAAAAGAGATCCATGAACGCACGGTTGCAGTGTACACCAACACCGCCCCTTCCTATGCAACCATTGCTCGCTGGAATAGGAAGTTCCGCCATGGTCGTGAGTGCCTTGAAGATTACCCCCGTCCAGGACGCCCGTCAGACGTGACCAACGAGTACAATGTGGCCCGTGTGGAGAGGATGATTCTTTAAAATCGACGGGTGAAGGTCGAAGAAATCGAGCGAGAACTTGGAATATCACATGGAAGTGTTATCAACATCATCCATGACAATTTGGCCATGACCAAGGTCTCTGCCCGTTGGGTCCCTAGAAACCTCACGTCCCATGATCGACTTCAACGTCGTCAAAGTCCACAAGGCCAGAGTTGCACAAGCTTCCCCCTACGAGTTCGGATTCGAGGAGCTCAACCATCCCCCCTACAGTCTAGATCTGGTCCCGAACGACTACTTTTTATTCCGCCAGCTCAAGGCTGCACTGCGTGGACGCCGGTTTGGGGACGATGAAGATGTCCAGCTCGCCGTCCAGGAGTGGATTGAATAGCAGTCGGGAGACTTCTGGTTGTCGGGAATTCGAAGCCTCAGGGATAAGTGGCGCAAGTGCATTGAAGTCGAGGGTAGTTATATTGAAAAATAATAAAACACTTTTCCTCATATCTCGTTTCCTTATAGCCGAATTGCAAAACTTATTGACCACTCCTCGTACATTAGTTACCTTTTAAACTGCAAAAATAGTGCCAGAAATTTAGTTAGAATAAGCAAGTTTATATTAAAGTTATATGTAATAATTTCACATGGATATATTTATAATAACTCGATTAAGTTATAGGGTACTTTTAACATTAGCACAGCTTTTTCGCTGTCATTTCGTCATAACATTTTTCTTTCTTTTGTTAAGTCTGCGTTAGATATAAATCATTAATTTATTTACATTCTTCATTTCCAAGTGCATTAATTTAATTTGTACATAAATGAATAATTATATACATATTTAGCATTCTTTTATGTAATCTATTGTTGAAAATAATAGAGGTCTTATATTCGTAAATAAATTAGTTGCTCCTTCAAAATAAAGACCAATATTAAAAATATATAATAATATTATAGCCTTTTATTACATTATAAGCCCATCTCATCCCAAATGAGCGGTGGTCATTACATTTGTAGGTTCATATATGTATATGGTTAATTTATATGAAGTTCGACGGGTGGTGAGGATCGCCGCGACCCACTCGCATCAGAAAAGCCACCAGGACTCCCACTCCTGGGGTCTTCCACTCAGATCTGAGTTTTTTAGGTTCCACCTGGGTTTTTAGGCTTAATTTTGAAAAAACTCGTAAAACCTGTTTTTTTCAGGAAAATATACGACGATTTATTAATAATTTATATCCTATTAATATAGATTTATACTATTACAGTGCACGTAAATATGCATGTCAGATGAAACAGAACGTATTCAATTGGTGTCAGCCGTATCAAACAAGTATCGAACAGGTTTATACAGGCAGCGTCGTTGTACCCTTGCCGCAATCCCATTTGAGTGAGTCACGAACAAGTTCATTCCTTGTACGCCGTTCCAACGTCGCGCTGATGAATGACGCGCTGACGGCGCTGTGTCGTTAGTAAAAAGGTTATTCTTAAACTCTACAACTCGTATGTCAGGCCACATTTAGAGTACTGTATACAAGAAGGGGCATCACATTTTAGGCATTATATTACATAACTGCTGGAGTCAGTACAAAAGAGGGCAACAAAAATAATAGTTCCCTGAAGCACATTGAATATGAAGATAGACTGAGGGTACTAAATATGTTCTCATTTGAGGCAAGATGTGTGAGGGGAGATATGATGGAACTTTGTAAAATCTGTTCTGGGATGAATAAGTTGAATTTTAGCAAGTTATTTGAGTTGGAAAGTAAACGCTAGTAATAGAACTAGGGGTCACCACTTGAAAATTAAAAAACAGGGGTTCAGGTTAGAAGTTGATGACACAATCCTATGGATGCCTTTTGTGGGTGGGTTTTGACAGATGCGGATGACCTTTTATAGGCCCTTGTGGCTTTTGTCATCCGTGAAGTTATGTTAGAAAATATTTTTTCTCCAATATGTTTTCAAGCACAGATTGGATGATTATATGGCGAGGGAGGGTTAATTTTTTCTGGGGGGGGGGGAGGGGAGTAGTATTCTGGACCCGGTAATTGTTAAGATTAGTGGCGCGCGATTTTTTAGAGATTTTGTTGGTCACCTTTCTAGCTACTTTCCCTCAATTTCCTTAAGTTTTTGTAGGCTTGCCTATAACGACGTCTGGCAATTGCCTTCGAATTCCAATCTAATCTAGGCTTTTGCATTGGGAATATTACTAGATTATTAAAAATAGCGAGAAGTGGTATGGGGGTGAAGCCCCCCATTTCCCAATTCCCTTCGAAATCCATAATACAATATGATGGGATTCCAATAAACGCAAAAAAAAAACAACCCCAAAGCACCTTTTTTTTTGTAATTTGCCTAAGAAAAAACACTAAATATAAAACACAGCAGTGCCGTGATGCGTTTTTTTTGGTAAAGTTGTGGTTGTGCATTCAATAACCATGCATTTTTGTCATTTATGTAATATATATTTAATTTTTCTTCATATTTTAGAAATACTGATAACAAAATGGCAAGCTATCCTAAAAATGTGTCTAAAAAGTGGTATAAACAATCTTTTAAAGAAGAATAAATAAAAGATGAAAATCTGAAAGAGTGGCTAAAAGAAGATCCGACTGAAAAGGAATGTAGTTACTGCATGTGCTGTAATACAAAAATAAGGAATGCTAATAAATCGATGTTATTATCGCACAGTAAAACGGCTAAACATGAGAACAACATGAAAACTGCGAAGCCAACAACAAACTTAGATATATTTGTTAAAAAAAGAAGCCACAGAAAATGAAGAGGTAGCGAAGGCAGAACGGATGATATTCCCTTTGATTGGCAAACATCATTTACCATTTGCTCAAACAGATCATGCCATAGAAGTGTGCAAGAAAGCCTTCCACGTCAGCAATATTGCAAAAGCAGTAACTATGCGAGCGATCAAAAGCTTCTTATCTTATCCAAGAAGGAATTGCTTACCATGAAAAAATGGAAATTGCTGATATATGTAAGAAAGTAAAATTCTCATTAATCATCGATGAGAGTACTGACATATCAGTATCACAGGTATTAGCTATCGTTATTAGATATTTTGACGTTCAAAATGGTTATGTAATTGATATTTTACTTGACACAGTTTCTGTTGAAGATGGAACGGCTAAAGGATTATACGAGATTGTTAAAAAAACTCAATGAGAAAGAAATCCCCATGTGCAATATTATAAGTTTTAGTAGCGATAATTGTTCAACCATGATGGGAAATAAGAGCGGATTTTAAGCATTATTTAAAAAAGATATTTCATCACTTTTTATAATGGGTTGCGTATGTCATTGTGTGCTAGTCATGCAGTCAAGGTGTTGCCGTCCTATCTTGCAACTTTCATAGAGGATATTTCTTCTTATTTCTCACGCAGCAGCAAGCGAATTGTAGATTTTACTGCTATGCAATATGTTACAAATACAGAAAATCACAAAATACCTAAGCTAGCTCAGCCTCGTTGGTAATCTCGCGGAAATGTAATAAAACTTGTGCTTGAGCAAGAGATGCATTACTGCTTTATTTTCAAGCTGAATCTAAGGTTAAAAGAATGATGGGGCAAATGCTCTTTACGAAACTATGAAAAATAGCGAAACAAAGCACTTGTTTCTCTTTTTAAACTATATATTAGAAAAAGTTAACTCCTTGAATATTGAATTTTAAACTGAACACTTCAGACTCCATGTGCTGCATTCAATGGTTTATTCTGAATACAAAAACATTAAGTTGTTTCATTAAGGAAGAAGTCGTAATTCCGCTATAATATCTGAAATTGACCCAAGTGACAAAGAGTTACATAAATAATTGAACGATTTATATTTGGGTGGACGTTGCACGTTGGACGTTGTCTTTGACGCCAATTGGAGAAAGTGGTGAAATAAGGTATAGGACTGGTTGTTTAAATTTCTTGGTTGCCCTCTGCATGCAAATAACAAAACGATTTCCATTAGAGGAAGAAGGAATTGTTGCCAGTTTAGGAGTTTTAGATCCAGCTGCAGAAAAGATATGACAAAATCTCCTAGTTCAATAATGAACGTAGCAGTGCATTTTCTCCACCTTGTTCCCGAAGATCAACTAGATAGTTTGGATGATAAAAGGAGGATATTTCGACAGTTCAAAGATGTGTCACTGTTCTCTAAATCTATTCCTGATTTCTGGCATTATCTGCGTAACATCAAAGACGGCTTAAAGAATTCAAAGTTCGGAATTGTTTCTGATTCCATGACCCACCTTACTGTTTTACCACATTCTTCAGCATGTGTGGAAAGGATATTCTCACTTATTAATCATGTCAAGACAAAACAAACAAACTCGCTAAAAACGGACACTGTTAAGGAAAGGCTGCTGGCAAAACAAGCATTGTCGAGGGGTCAGCAAAACTGTTACACGTGGACACCTAAACTAGAATTGGTGAGAGATGTAGTGGAAGGCGCTTATCACCAGCGCTAGGGAAAACGTCACAAACATCAGAAAAATCTTCTTGAAGTAAATGTTTGCTCTGCAGAAGTAAATTGGGAAGAGGAAATGTAATAAAGCCTATTTTTTTATCTTTATTTCAACTCGTGTAAGTATATTTATATTATTACATGTAAAATAAAGTTTCTAGGTTTTTTTGTAAGAATATTCGTTTTTTCATGTGCTACCTTGGTTTATTTAAAATCATCGAGTGGGAACCCTGCAACCCACGTGTGGGGCCCTCCGCCGCGTCTTGCTACACGCCAACACCAGCGTGCTCCTCGCTTCGTGTAATGTGTATTTATATATTATTATGTCATATATTATTATTGTATTATATCATGTATAAATGTACGCTATTGCTCAATAAACCTATACAAACAGAAGTTTTTCGAGCAGGTTGAAGATTCTCTATAGAGTATTCTGTCTTGATTATCCACCTCTCGTTTTGGGTGCTCTAATAGAGCATAGTTCATGTGGTCCAATAGTTCGACTGATGTCTAAGACTATGGCATGCATGCTGCATGTTTCAAGAGCTTAATAACTGCATGAGCTTAGCCATCGACGACAACATAAAACTGGCTTTTTAACAACCCCATTTGTTGGCCTATTCTCGAAAGAGAAATATTATTTAAAGGTTTATGAATCCAACTTTATTTTTGAATTTAAATATATAAACTTCAAAATAGTCGGAGAATCTGAGGTTCTTTGTATCATTATTTATTGCTGAATTTTGACCCTGTCTATCGAGCGTTCGCATATAGGAGCAGATACTCCTAATTGAGAACAAAACCTTTTGTGAAATACAGTGCTTGGTGTGTATGACCCACAGCTCTTTCGTCTTTTAACTAAGCTGTGGGTTTATTTCTTGAAGAACTCGGTTTTGATGAAATATTTCATATCTTTTTCCACCTCCTTCATATCAGAAAGAGGTGATGTTATAATGATCTAAGGAAAGAGTAATAACATGGTTCAAGCTATGGTAAATATGGAGGATCAGGAAGAACATCTCAACCTAAAGCCTCATTTTTCCTTGGGTCAAATGTGCAACCCGTGGGAGTTCATAATGAATAAATCCTTTCACATTCTACAAATGCAATGCATAAGCTTTCTGCATTTGAAATCCAGCCTTAGGATTAGGAAGGGGTTTGTGTATGCGCTTAAGCCATTGTTTTTTACAAATTAATATTTTAGCAAAGAACCAACTTTTCATCTTCCGTAGTAATTATGTGTAGAAATGGCTCGCAGACATTTCGAGTTACTAGAACTGTAGCAATATTCACACATTGTAAACATTGCCAATCAGGCAGTTCATGTTTACCCAAACCCCATTTAGGTGAAATTTTCCCAATATTTATAAATATTTATCCACTTTTTCATCACTTACATTCAAATTATTTTCTTTTACGAGTGTCTTGTTGAGGATTAGATTTGATAAAGACCTTAAGATAATGAATATCAATTGGAGCATGGGGGTCTCTACCCTCGAAGATTTTCAATCCGAAATTGACTAAAAGGAACTTTTTTTTTAACCGACGCTGACATTAACGAATATTCAACCCTTTTATATAGACTTCTGTAATTTTTTTTTACTGATAATGTCGCATTAATCAATTTCTTGTATTCATAAAACATATATGTCTTATGTGTTACATTTGACTCCAACATTAATGAATGCTTATAACAAAATGTTGCTTAAATTTTATTTTAAAGAGACAATCTGGAAACTGCCAACTAGGTCAAAAGTCGCTGTAATCACCTCTCAGCTAATACTAGGCTAGATTAAAAACATGCATATAACAAATAACAAAAATGCAAAAACAAAACAAGAATCAAAAGGGCAAAAAGAAGAAGGAAACACTTTCCGGCGTCGGGGAAGGTCCGCTTCCCCAAGCCGCAGGAACATGCTACCTAGAAAAAAGAAAGTCAAGTAAAATTAAGGGGGCCAGCCTCCTCCCAAAAGTTCGATAGTCCACAAGTATGTGTACAGAAACGCGTCTCGAGTAAAAGGGGCAAATTGGTATCGACCCCGTACAAGAAGATCACACAGCCTGATACATTCATAAAGAAAGTTTCAAACAGTCTGGGAGACAACAGAGTCGTCGCAATAAAGTGTAGGCAAGCTCTCTATCAAATAACGGTGCGTCCCGCAAGTGTGCCTAATTCGAAAACGACAGAGAGCAACCTGGGGTTGTCGTGGCATTGGAGGTTAGGTCCATGGAAACTGTCTGGGCGCAATAACACGCAAACTTTAGTTCCCCTTGGCTTGGCCGGATGCATAAAACTCGCATCCGTTGTCAAGATTGGAACGAACGAAGGATGTATAGAGAAGCAAGCAAGTAGCCCTATCAGCACCTCAGGTGCTGAACGTCACGGAACGGGGAATGTCCAGAAAAGCGGGTAAAAGAGACTAAGTGTCACAAACTGGGGTCAGGTGACATGCCCAGATTCTTTATCCCAAAAAGTTTATAGCCAAGGATAGAAGATGCGTCGACTTAAAACGAAAAACTTTATTTACAAATGTTTGATAAATGAATCGACTTGAAAATGCCGATATATTCGAAAAATAAATTATCATAGAAAGAACCTAAAAAATAATCACAACTTTGATAGGTCGAGCTAAGGAATGGCCTTTTGTAATATGTAAAAATATTTGGAGTATGGACGACACAAGAACAAATATGTACACAAAAATAACGCACGTATGATATTCCTATCTATGAGACCACGGAGAAAGAAGGTTGAGCCACAGAGGGAAGCACTCACCGGTAACGTAACTACAATGTACCTACGCGTACAAAAATAAAGGGGCACTCACGACCACCAATATCAGGCCTAGTATGGGCCACACAAAAACCAGGACACCACACACGGTTGTCCTACCAAAGATGCACGAGAGGCACAACACTAGCGGTAAACCCGCACTAAAATGCAAAAGGGGTACAACTCTGCCGGTTGTCTTACACTAAGTCAATCAATCACAATAAACTTAACTCAGGGTAACCTTAACTCACGGTAACCTTAACTCACGGTAACCTTAGCTCACGGTAACCTTAACTCACGGTAACCTTAACTCACGGTAACCTTAACTCACGATAGCCTTAAATCAGGATGGCCTTAAATTACAATGGCCTTAAATTACAATAGCCTTAAATAGCAATAGCCTTAAATAGCAATAGCCTTCCGAGACGCACGAAACTGGAAAATAAGTACACGAAATCCACTCTGCTCCCGTACACAACTTTCTTCTCCAAGCACAAAAAAATGGTCTGTGTTCTGTGAAGAATGAAGGCCTCGACATTGAATTCCACGGAACACTAACAAATACGGATCATTCAAAACCACAATGCTACATCATCAAATGCTTTCTTTCAAGACAAAACCGCAATAATCTTGATATAATTTAATATTCAATAAAATAATTAGGAGAGAAACTGGCCGATCAAAGCGAACGAAAATTCTAGAATTCCTTTGGATGACGTGTCAGCCTCAATTAAGCGAACGTAGGTCCAACGATATCACGTCACAGCCCTCGTCAGAAAATAAAGGCAAATTATCAGATATTACGTGTGTGACACTAAGGCTAAGAATATGTGCCTCCCAGGTGAGGCGTTGGTCGAAAACAAGATCAATGAACCGGTTCAATTCCGCCACTTCCAGGCAAATCCCGTTTAGAAACAAGTTCGAATCAGGGTGGAATCGTGGGTAGTGGCAAAAATGCACCATCTTAGACTTGGCCAAGCAAAACCACCGAAACCTGTGCGCTTTAACATAGCGAGAGGTGCAGTTCAATACCTGTTGGAGTCGACGCTCTAGAGTTGGCATCAGAAAAGATCGAAAGGCCGTCCACGTAGAGCGTAGCAAAGACATCTTCCGGCAGGACTGAGGTGATACCTTTGATGATCAAGGCAGAGAGTGTGAAAGATCTCCCCCTGCATCATTGGGCAAGATAGGGCTCCCCCACCACCACCACTCGTACGCGGAATCGAGATTCTCGTAAAAACCTTCGTCCTCATCGTATGGAAATATGATACCATATCGCCATGCTGTATCATAGGCCTTCTCTAGAATTAAAAACACCGTATCGTAGTACTGTCTACAAAGGAAGGCCTCGCAAGACGGCATTTTCCAGTCAGATCAGAGCATCCAACGTGGAGTGGAACTTGCGAAAGCCGTACTGTGCAGGAAACAGATGGCCTCAGCTGTCCAGGAAGAATTCTAGTCTAACTTTTACCAATTTCTCCATCAGCTTGCACACGCAGGAGGTTAAAGAGATTGGGCCGAAACCTTCCGGGTTAAAATGATCTTTCCGCAGTTTTTCATCGTTGAATTCACTGTCTGCTAATTTGTTCATCAAAAATGCCATCAAAGACTGTGGTTTGACAAAAAAAAATCCTATTTTGAGAAGTAATAGATTATTGTTCTTGAGCTACGACCCACTGGAATTTTTAAGTGAGGACTGGGTAATAAAGTTATATATGTCGGTAAATGAAAGAAATAAATTAATACAGTAATGTATGTAAGTCATGAAATATTTTGTCAGTGAAAAAAACTGATGAAATTGGTTAGGGGAGTTTATGCGGATGAAAAGAAAGAGCTAAAGGACTCACCAATCTTAATTTTAGGTTTTTATTATGAACTTTTTTTTTTTTTTACATAATACTATATTTTTTAAAAAACCCGAAGTTTAAAGGCCTCATTGAAATATTTTATTGCCTCATACTACTGCTCTCTCCCATGACCAAAACCCTTTTCATCTCCTTCCCTTGCGGCAGGAGATAAGATTTGCACTTTTCTCCCTGTTAGTTAACATTCTAATGCTTTTATTTTCGCCTTTTATTAATCTGAAGTCTTTTTTACTAATTTTACTCACAATAAAAATATTCATATCAAACTAATAAAATAGAACTTAAGCTTCCAAAACATGAAACCGAGTTATGTAGCGGGAAAAAATCAAATAATTTAGATTCTCTTACGACCTTTCATCGTTTACGTTTAAGATAGTTTTATCTATTTTAATTGAGTTTTTGAAAAAAAAACAAGGACAAATAATTAAAGTTAAGTCGCAGTTTAATATATACAAAATGATCGAGGAAGAGAAGAGATGAATATCTAAATACAAGTTCAAGTAATTGTTATACGGACAAATGAAATTAGAAGAGGATTTCCGCCTCGACAAAATTAAAGAACCGTTGCCTCTGGTCCGTTCGAAAATTAAAAGCAGGCAACACATTAATCATCTGCATGTAAATACCAGCAGAAGATAGACGAAAATATTATTCCTATGCCTTTCAGATTTACTAAACAGTCCTCATTGATTTAATTAATAACATATGTAAATATTCATATATATAGTAAAGAAAAAAGGAACGGAATCTAACTCCATTAGAAGATTATTTTACTCTCTGGAAATTTAATAAAGTCAATAATACTCTTAATAAAAGAGTTAAGTGCAAATGATCCTGGATTCCAATTAAAATTCCTGTGTGATGGTATAGAGAAATATTAATGAATATTTCTAGATCCATATTTTTGGGGACGTACTCATTTGGCGACTGCCTTCAAGGGCATGGGCAAACGTAAGAAAACATTTCATCCTAGTGCTAGACCAGTTAAAAATTACAAAAGTTAAACTAAACATAGAAAAAACAAAACATAAAAAAACAATGATATGGAAGCACGCTCCAGCGTCGGTGGTGGCTCGCTTCCTCCCGACGCAAAAACAAGCAATCAACAGCAAAGAGCGTCAAATAAAATGGAGGAGGTCAGCCTCTTCCAAAGACTCAGATAGACTAAAAGTATATATATATATATATATATATATATATATATATATATATATGTACAGGAAACTGTCAGGAGTACAAAAGACAAGCGGGAGCGACCCCTCTCGTCCCGATACTGCAAAAGGGGACGCTTGCGACGATCAGCAGGAATGGAATATTGAACAAGAATGCACCAAACAGTCCGGGAGCCAACGCAGCGTCGCAATAAAGTGAAGGCGAGCGCTCTACCAGAGGGCGGTGTGTCCCGCAAGTGTGCCCAATTTGAAGACAAAAGAAAGCGACCTGAAGCCGCAGGCAACTTTAGGTTCTTCTAGAACGCATCCCATATTTTTTACAAGCAGCCCAGAAGGGTGCCATGATTCCTTAAGGGTAATCGGGGTGAGGAAGTGGCAAACTTTAGTCTGATCGTCCAGGCCTCGCGGATTCTTGGAGCCCTCATCTGCGTGGTCATTCCCAGCAGTTTCCACATGTACAGGAACCTGGCAAAAGGTAATATACACATCTACCCGACTTGCGGTAACCCTGTCGTCACAGATACGCAGCGCCTGGTAGAGCCCAGCCAACTTAAATTAGAGGAGATACGGCGTAGGAACCGACCCACTCCTGGGACTTGGGGCCATCAGTATACACTGGCACGGATCCAGCGGGGCAAGACGTGTGCTCCAAAAGGACCAAATACCAATAGCCCCGGCGCTAAAGAAGCTTTGTGGGCCGAAGTGTAGCGGTAAATAGTAAAATGTTTTACCATCTAAGGTTGCGTCCTGAGCAGAAGAAGAGGTGCTACCAGCTCGAGGGCTATACTGAGCTCTTGATGGAGGTTTCTGGACTTAAGCCCAAATTGCTCAGGGTATGACTGTCGCCTCTCGTCGGCATAGGCATAGTCTAGATCGGCTTGGGATGCAATGAAAGACGCCGGGCTTCACGAACAGACGCAGAATACTATGTGCATGGCGCAGAGCGAGTGGTATCTCATCAGGATCGACAAGTAGGATCCCAATGAGGGACGTGCGCAAGGCACCAGTCATAAGCTGGAAACCGGTATGCTGGATAGAATCCACCTTCAGCAATACAGGCTGCGGATGCTTAAAATTTACATCTTATTCAAACTTCGAAGAAAAAAGATGGGTAGAAAAGCAAGGCAGTACGCTATCAGCACCACACAGATAATGAACGTCATGGAACTCAAAATGTCAATGGAGATGTAAACAAATGAACGTAAGGCTATGAATATGACACTTCTAAGTAAAGTTCGGTCGAAAACAAGGAAACTGTGTGAATCCACGGGTGGAGCCGTAGAAGGAAAAACCTAAACCTGTGAGCTTCGGCTTAGCGAGAGATGCGGCCTAATGCCTCTTAGAGGCGACGCTTCAGAGTTAGCATCTGGGCCCCACCTAAAGAGATCGTAAATCTTACACGTAGAGAGTAGCGAAAAAATCTTCCAGCACCACAGAAGTGATACCGTTTATGCAATGCACAAGGCAAAGAGTGTGATACTGCAGACACTTCCCTAGGCGACACTTTTCCTACTCCATGGGCCAGTGAGGGCTCCCCCCCACCTCATAGGTTGGATAGTCTCCATGATACCGTATCCTCATAGGTATCATAGGCAATCTCCTGATCGAAAAGCCCATGGCGTAGTGCCGTCTACGAAGGAAGGCCTCGCAGATGGCTTTTTGCAGTCTAAGAAAAGCATCCAACGTGGATGGACAATTGCGAAAGCATCAATGTTTGGAAAACAGGTGGCCTCTGCTGGTCAGGAAAAAGGCTAATCTAAAATTTCCCAAATTCTCCATCAATTTGCAGACGCAAGAGGTTAGATAGTTTGGGAGGAGCGCCACTCTGATAAATTGATCTCTCCCCAACTTGCGAAAAGCGAGCACAGACGCTATTTGGCAGGATTCTGGGGGATGCACTCTGTTCAGATCTTGTTGAACAAATCTAACATAAAGGCCATGCCTCGCTCACCTAAGTTTTAAACTATGGCATACGGGACTTTGTCCGGATCAGGAGTGGTGTTCACACACGTAGCAAGAGCGGAAAGCAACTCAGTTAATGTGAAACTCTTGTTTAAGATCTTTTCGCCTTTGCAGGTAAATTCCAGTCAGTGGCCTTCAGCGACATAACACATGCAATGAATGCTGGCGGAGCAGAATCTCGGCTAAGGAATGTGGAGAAAGCGGTCGCACAGGACTGCAGGACTAAGCTACGAACGCGGGGTCTGAGACTGCACTCTAAATCTCTTGGAGAACGGGAGAGGGGGTGTGAGAACTTGCTCTGAATCCTTTTGCATCGCTTTCACAACCATGCAAATGGGATCTTTCCGTTAATTGAAAACACGTATGTTCGCAAGGAATAGCGGCGGACGTACTTCAAAACATACCAAAAACCTAGATCGACGAAATTCACAGAGAGTGAAATCGTTCGAGCGGTGCTTATAGTGCATGTAGGGATAATGCTTATGTTTCAGGGCCGTATCACACTCGGCTGACCATCACGCAAGCGGTCGGCGTGATAAACGGTCATACGTTATAGGAATAGTAGTTAGGTCCAGGCAATGAGGTTGCCGGAGAATAGCTCAACGGCCTCATCCACCGACCTAAACTTTCCGACTGGGAAAGATAAATTTACTGAAATGGGGACTACCGCGCACGCGCAAGCACCACCGGGGTAGTCTTTCAGGCAGCAGTGTTCCATAAAATTATATTTAGATGGGAAAGTGATCATTACCATGGACGTCATCGACCACCTCCCACCAGGAATCAGGTTCTGCATCCAGAGTGCACAGAAATAGATCAGGACAGGGAAATAAAGCCGTTCTCGGGCAGTGATGCGTAAACTCATTCTCATTTAGATCACCCATTTCTAGCTAGTTGATTAGGTCGACCAGAAAGGACCTGTGTCCTAGGATTAATTAAGTTTTCCTCCATATGGAGAGTTTACTGTTCAAATTCCCGAGAGGTAGAAACGGCCTTGGCAACCGTGCCTCGATGCAGCGGAAGTCAGAGATTTTCGCCGAACAATGTAGGCAGAATTAACAATATACCTATACTCCAGGTGCATCTGCGCTTCTGCCTGAAAGAAGGTAATTAAAACAAAGAGAAGAACGGAGACTTCAAACTATGTGTAAATGGTGCATCTTCCAGCCCGTCCCCCATCCCCTGTTGGTGGGGTCCCAAAATCCTTATACTCCACGAGTATGGAACTATCCCAATTAATAACATGATTATTTATTGGCATGTGCATAAATAAAGCACTTTTCACTCTTCAACAATAGACCCTAGATTGATACTGTTTTACTCTTAGTGAATTCTTTATTGTGCCCAATTTAACCCTGACAGATTCATTTACTTTGGATTTTATAATAGCAGCTGCTTTCAGGGGAGGAAGGGACGGGGAGGCGGGTAACTTCCACGGACCAGGTACAAAATCGAATCATATTTAAATAAAAGAATTTTAAATTGTTTAAGAAACGAGGGAAATGACTCCCTGGGAGTGTTTATTATTATTATAATCATGACTCGCTGTTTTTACAATTTCCAAAAAATGTAGTGAGTAAAAATTAAATGTTAATATTTTATATATATATATATATATATATATATATATATATATATATATATATATATATATACATATATATATATATATATATATATATATATATATATATATATATATATATATATAAATGTATATATATATATATATATATATATATATATATATATATATATATATATATATATATATATATATATATATATATATATATATATATATATATATATATTATATATAATAAAAATAGTTACACTAACTTCCTGGCAGCTTTAGCTTTGGTTACTAAATCTTCCTTTTTAATTCTATTTTTACGAAATATTTTTTGGAGAAGTTTTGAAAAATTTGGACTTTTTAGCCATTATATGCTTATCAGTTTTTATACTGAGTTATTGTTAAAATGCCGATATAACCACCTATCCAAACCAAGGACTGGCCTATGGTAAGGAGGAAGATCTCATCCAAGATGCGAGGTACGAATGGCGCATCTAGCTACTTACTAATACTAAAAACCTTTTAGCGCAAGAGAAATTTTGGGGCAATTTTTATAGCTAAAAAAGATTGAATATACTAATGTCAATATACATATGTCAGCATATACTCGTATTTACCTGTAGGAAGTTAAGAAATATGATTATTATTTACTTTAAGGTAATCTCTTTTCTTTTATTTTAGATTGTATTAATCTTTCCCTTGCATTTTTTTGTGCTATGTTAAAATCTGTTATTCTTTTGCCGTATTTCGCATTACGACCGCCAAAAAGGAAGAACAGATTGGAACAAAGCACAAAAATATTTCAAGAAAAGATAACCTCAGCTGAGATAACATAACCTTTAATTTTCAAATTACCAGTTTGTGAAACTATTCCAAACTTTTGTACCTACCTAACAATCGGGGGGGAGGGGGTCTTCACCCCACCCATACCTCTACTTTCTAATTAACTCGTAGTATAAACAAGTCTAAAGCACAAATGAAACCCCGATTTTGGAGTATTTCGCCTTGCGACAACCGAAAATGAAGTGCAGCAGATTTGGATAAATCACCTCAAGGAAAATTTCCAATGCATGATTTAGGTCATTGTGAATCTCTTTTACGAGGTGTTCGAAATATAATTCACATCCACTATAATTCATGATGCAAAACTGTTCAATCCAAAATAGAGACAAATAGTAAAAGAGTTAACGAATTAAGCTCCGTCGAAAATATGTAGAGAATGTGAATTTATTACATCAAATTTGGGGGAAAAATACTTTACTGTGACGTCATTTCAATTAAGGAAGAGAACAAATGTTGAAATTCAAACTGTTATTAGATTAATAGAAACATCGACCGCTCAATAAATTCTATATATGTAGATGGATTCGCAAAAATGTGCCTGACACAATATGAGTGATTTAATTTGTTTACAAGCGATTTCGATTTTCTAAAACATGACCAAATATCATATTTTTATAAATATTGTAATTATAAAGGAAAGTTTTGAACTAAGCCATGAATTAAACTGCAAGTTACAAAAACAATAGATTTTTTTGCACAATTTTAATAATTTGAACCCTTTACAGGTGACATAATTGGTTTTAGAATTTTAAAATATTCATTTGCGCAGATTTTGCATAAAAGAACGTTGCAATCTTTCATTTAATCAGGTACACATTTCTCAAAATATAAATATATATACAGTCGGTTTTATATAGAGAATTAGATTGAAAATTCTATGAAAACCTGTGGTAGTAAAAAAAAAAAAACCTCACCATAATTTTTAGCCATAGATATACGAGTATGTATAATATTTGTGTACTACTTTCATTTAGATTAATTTTGTGTTAATTAAATAGAAAAGCAAACTTAGCCTATCTATGTAGAGTGATTCTAGTCAAGACTTTATAGATCCTGAGCCTACTAACTCTGTAATGCCAGTGGACATGCTAATGAGCTAATGGTAATTGATTTATTTATCAGCCTACGAATTAACTTAGATAAAATAACACAGAGTTCATCTATACAGATACTCGTATATTTACATGTTAACGACTCGAGTGATTCTACTATTCATTTTATTCAATAAAATCGCTTTCGTCCTCAAATAAGGTCGCGTGCGGCGTCGGAACCTATTCCAGACCTTCTTCATCGTTCTCCTGTTTTACTCGGTGAAACCTCAAGTAATCCTGGTCCTAAGTTTCATTTGGTGGTCCAGAAGGACTTGTTCGTCTTTATCTGAACCACGGTCGACGCAAAATGGCCCAGAGGGAGGCCAGATTGTCGTAGTGATATGGTCAAAGAAATTGTCTGACAGTCAACTTTGGGTCTCCTGTTTGTGTGGTGTGGTGCAGAGTTCTGCTACTTCATGTAGGTCCTTCCAACGGCCCTATCCCGGATCCAGAGAAACAGCAATTCCTCCAGACACTTAGAGTATATCTCAGGTAAGATAAACATGGAAATAACGCGGCCCTAGCTACTGACTACCACAAATACCATGGTGTGGACCAGGTGCTTCTTCTTCATGACTTTAGGTACATTTTGGGTTGGTCACAAGAAGCCAACGGTTGTTTTTCGAGTTCAGCTTCTGGTCCTGTCTGAAATTCTTCTCTTCTGAGATTAAGCAAAAAGTTTCAGGCCTGAGGCAATGCTTGAGTTTGTTCCCAAGCTTTCCAACACATTTATTTGTTTGTTTTTAATCTTCTGCGACAGAAACTGGCTCTTTATTATCTTCTATTAATAGTAGTGGATGAGATACTGCCTGATGAGATACTCTGATGCTCCCTTATCATAGGGAGAGAAGTCATTGATTTCCTGGGTTCGTTGTCAATGATAGCCTGGATCTTCCTGACAAAATCTGGAGTTGTGCTTTGTATCAGACCTTTTGCGTGATGTTTCAGAGTTGTCCTACCCTCGTAATAACAGTATTACTCATCCAACTCTTTCCTGTTCTTTTGCATCTTCCTAAGATGGGCACCCAAGCACAAGTAAATCTTCGCAGTGGAGCTTACACTGCTTCTTTAGATACACAATGTTACTCTCATCCTGGAACACTAATGTAAAAATTTCAAATTAAAATTACGTTTAATATTACTTTTAAATGCCAATGAATTTTTACTTAGAACTTGTAAACAATTCTTGAAAATAATACTTCATATGTATAAAGAGTCGATTTCTTTGAGATCCTATAACCTTATGCCCTAAAAGTTCTTAATAAATGTGCTGCTTTTGATATACATGTATTTCGCTTACCCCAGACTACATATATATTAAATAGAATTTTATAAAATACAAATATAGTTTACATGCTGCTGTGATTTTTGTTTTGATTAACCGATATAAAATTTAAATGAGCATTATAGGTAGTATGTATGCACTCACCTAGGTGACAACTTGACACCTGAGTGCTGAAATTGCGAGTTGCAGATGGTAACAGTGCAATATTTCATCACAATGTAGCGCAGTTACCATATTGTCTGCTATTTACTTTCACAACTAGTTTTTTTTATAAAATTGGACCAAAATTATTTAAATGCCGAACAGTTATAGTGAATCTCCTAAATATTTATATGAAGATAAAGGTTATATGCCGTATTTGACGCTTCAATGAAGGACAAGGACAAGTTGCTTGAAGTGAACAATTGTCCTTTGAAATAAAAAGTACTGGGAACCCTAAGAGTAACTGACGATTAGACCAAAAAACAAAACAAAATAAAGGTTATAAAAGGTTTGCTGTCGAATATAGATTGTTATTATTTATAAAAACTGATAAGGAGGTTTGTCAAAATGTAAACTCATTGTATTTCTACCAGAAAAGGCAAACAAAGGCACAGCAAATTTCTAGGATACAATCTTCACGCCCCAAACTTCCAGTAAGCGAAGCGTTTTACATTAATTTACAGTAACCAGCGCAATAGTGTTTTACCCCCCAAATTTCACTACCGTACTGAAAAATTTACGTAAATATTATAATACAGTTAGAGCACGAAATGACTGCTTCCTTGAGCTCTGCTGATAGATTGGAAACCCCAACGACTCACCCGGAACTTTGTCTTGATAGACGACACATTTTTGCCTCAAATGCCATCTTGCAGAGACAGAGGCAATGTTGCGACCTGTTTGGCAAATATTGAAGCACTTGAATCCTCAAAACAATTGTCTTGTCTATAATAGAGGCCTATTTGTGGTTTTCTTGTTCAAGAACCATGCTTTCTTGATGTTGGCTTGAGAGATTGTAAATTGTTTACGGTGTTACAAAAGGAGTGGTTGTAACCAACCACTCCTTTGGTAACACCGTAAACCATTTACACTCTCTCAAGTCTCACTCAGAATTTGTTTTTATTAACAAGATATACAGTTGGAGTTCTCGGTTGCAGCTCGCGTGAAGAGAGAACTTTCTTGGAGGTTAATATGAAGGCTGGCACTTGCAGTGGAGCGATGATGGCATCCGAGCGAGAGAGTTATGTAAATAATGTGCCTCTCCCGTGAGTGTAAGGATTGATAGGCCACGAATAGCGTTAGGTTGCCAGGTGTCGCCTTCATGGGTTACCAGCGTTCACTTGATCCGTCATCCTTTGATAATGTTTATGATTGTAATTACTCATTACAATTGCCATTTGAAAGCTCCTTCTAACCAAGGGGATACTGCGATGGTCCGCTAACGTCGCGGTACTGGGTTTATCGCGGCATGAGCGGACAAAAACATCAGAGCTCGGAGAGATCTGGCTACTGATTGGTGGACGCGCTGCGCTCAGCCCTGTACTGGGTTGTGTAAATCTACCACTTCTCATCACACACATAGACAATTACAACACTCCATTCTTTCCTACTTCATCTGCGAAAAACACAAGCACGCATACACTTAGTTCCAAGAAATCCTGCCGATCGGTATCTATAACCACCTACTTCTGACGTGGAAGAGATCCCCCTGCCCCGGGGTAACGAAGGTTCCACCTGAACGCCGTTTGGTTTTAAAAACATAATACTTCCTGGCACCTCTCCCCAAAGAGAACCGGGCCCTGGGGCCCTCAGTTTCACCAGCGATTGTCATACTAACCTTTATGTCTATTCAATTATCTAGTCTGAATAACGGCACATAAGTGAACCACTACTACTGCTCCAATTACCCCTCTTAATTTCAACGTGTTATTAAATCCTTAAAAAAGGTAAGAATAATATTCATATAAATAACACGATTAATATTTTTCGATTAAACTATTAAATAACGAAAATTAATAATCTGTTATATGTTGCTTCCGCGTATGAAACCTTGAGGCAAAAAACCCTAATAAACGAGTAAACAATGAATTTCATCTCGTGCTCGCACATTTCTTCAGGTTTATCCTGACCTGCATGATGGGTGTAAATCTTTGAATACGTCCCTCCCGTACCTTTAAGGTGTGGTTAAAGCGCATATACCTAGTAATATGATCCCCAGATCATTAGTTCTGTACGATGTAGTTTCTATCATTTAATGACAAATGGTTTACGCACCTAATGAAACTTTTGGTTGCGACAATTTTGGTTTCAAATATCATCAATAGTTCCTACCTCATTAGTAGATTAATTACCTCTAATATAATATTTATATCCTGTTTAGCTTTCATGTATCTTTTCTTTTGTTCCTCTGAATTATTTCCTGACCATTCTTGGATAAAGGGTTATGTCTTTCTCGCTTCCTATCTCTTTTACATTATTATTAATCTCTTTGTTTCATGTGTCTCTGATTGTAATTCCCCTTTAACGGAAAATGGTATCGACAGAAGTTTTGTATGAATATCGAAAATTCTTTGTCTCCTTTCTTAAGGAGTTGTTTAATTCTTTTAACCTATTATTTTATTCACTCTCTCAAGTATATTATAAATTTGTTTAGGTATATAGATATAATTCTTTGACTAACAATCTCAATAAAAACCTTATACATAAAAAATAATGCCCTCCTTTGGGGGGGGATGATATATCCATAAATAGAAATTGATTTATATACTATATTGTCATTAAATTAAGTAACATTTTACCTTTTTTTATTGTAAAAAATCAGCGGTAGTGTAATTTTATGATTATAATAATACTAGACAAATCGCAGTAACCAGAGACATAATCTTACCTTTCAAACAACAATTTGTAACACTTCCTGTCTTCATAACCAATTTATCATTATTTTATATATTTTGATTCCACATTATAACTGCTGATACTACGCCATGCCCTGTTAAACCAGATGTTATTTATCAAATCTACTGTAAGGCTTGCCGTGAAAGTTACAGTAGGCAGATAGAATAAAGCAGCAACAATCAAATGTCCGCCACTGCAATGAGCAAAGGGATGTTATATGCATATGATCTTGTTTAATCACCAGGACAATGCCGAAGTACTCCTGAGTTCTAGTGATTGTCTATAAAGACCTTCTAGAATGTGTTGGTATAACATCCCTACCATATATCAGTATGAATCCCAATTTGATTTCTCTTGACCCTTTTATTATTAACCTTTCCAAATCCACAAATATTAAAATTTTCATACAAAGGAGTCTGTCAGCGTACCTTTTTTTGATACTATATAAAATGTATCTTTTCATCAGCTTTTCATTCCATGAATTTGGCCTGTTTAATAGAGGCGAGGGCCCACGGAATCATATTTTTAGTCGCGTGCGACTCTACATCTCACTAGGTCGTCGGTTGTCGATCCGTCGGTTTCCGTTTTGCTTTTTTTAATAACATTGTAAATATTAAGCACATTGGAGCGAAATTTAAAAAAGCTTATGTTGTTTTATATTCTCTTTCAAATGATATAATTGCCCAGTCCTCCCAAGTTTAGCCCTGGAATAATTTTGCTAGGGCAATAACATCATAACTATTCGGCCGATTCTAACAAAATTTGAAACCCTTATGTTGTTTTACATTTTCCTTCGAATGATATAATTTAAAAAGTACTCCCAAAATTAGCCCGGCAATTATTTGGCAATAACATCATAACTATTCGGCCGATTCTAAAGAAATTTGAAACCCCTATGTTGTTTTACATTCTCTTTCGAGTGATATAATTGTCAATGTTATCCCAAGGTTAGTCCTGGAATTATTGAAATTTTGAAGGTCATAAGGTGATAAATCATTGTTGACGATATCGTATTATTTTCTCTTTATTAGCGGTATCGTAACATTTTCGGTTTGCTGACGATATTGTATCATTTTTCTATTTGCTGAAGATATTGTATAATTTTCTCTTTTAAACAGTATCGTAGCAATTTTTCCGCCGAACATTTTGTATCATTTTATCTTCTATCATTTTCTCTATGGAAACGATATTGTATCATTTTCTATTGTTGACGATATCGTATTATTTTCTCTTTATTAGCGGTATCGTAACATTTCGGTTTGCTGAATATATTGTAACATCTTCTCTTTTAAACGATATTAAAGCAATTTCTCTGCTGCCGAACATTTTGTATCATTTAGTTTTTTCACACGATACAGTATAAATTTCTTGTTAGGGTATGGAACGTACATACTCGCATGCCGCCAGACAATCGTGGGAACGAAAGAAATTTGTCGTTTGAGTTGACCTTCGTCTCCTCTCTCTCTCCCCCCACCCTTTCCCCAACTGGTGACAGGAAGTCTGACGAAAGAAGGCCTATATATATATATATATATATATATATATATATATATATATATATATATATATATATATATATATATATATATATATATATATATATATATATATATTATCGTAGATTGAGTCATAGGGTCAATACCATCGACTTAAATAAAAGCGGTGTGTCCAGATCAAGGACTAGAAAAATTATTGGACCAGACTATGAGCAATTCTACGACATTCCTCTTTGTTGACAATATCATATCATTTTTGCTTCGCTGACGACATCGTCTTATTCTCTCTTAATTGAAGATATTGTATTTTTCTATCTTATCATTTTCTCATTCCACACGATATCGTCTCATTTTATCTTGGTTGAAATATGGTAGCATTCTCTTTACCTACGATATTATATCATTTTCACTTCGGTGACGATATAATATCAATCTCTCTGACGATATCGTTACATTTTTCTTGGCTGAGATCGTAGCATAAACCTCTTTACTTACGATATCTTATTATTTTCTCTTGCCCAAGACATAGTATGATTTTCTCTTTGCTGACAATATCGTATCATTTACTCTTTACTGAATAAATCGTATATTTTCTCTTTTCGGGCGATATCGCATCATTTTCTCTTCGCTCACGATATCGTATCATTTTTTCTTTACTAATGATACTATCATTTTCTCCCTATGCTGACTATACTCGTATGTAATCATTTTCTCTTTGCTAACGATATTGTATTATTTTCTTTTTGCTGACGATATCGTATTATTTTCTCCAAGTTTACATGACCATCTTAGTTGGACTGCAAAGAACTTTGGTAACAGACTTTAACAATAAATGGTAGTTTGCCTTAATATAAAATCTTTAAATAAACGATTTAATTTGCTGTAAAATAGACATAACCTTAAATAGAATAGCTTTAAACTCCTGAAAATGAAAACTAGCCGTGGTATGATAGTTAAACCCCTGTATTGGTGCATAGAACATTTTTACAAGACTAGTTTTGGTATAAAGTTTACCATACCCACTTCAGTCATATAATTAGAATGGAATGGATACAAAAGTCGCTACACAGCCCCAAAATCAGGACAAAGGAACATTAAAAAAATGAATATATGAACATAGAGGTGATGCTAGGTAAGGCAGTGCGGCTTCCAGTATTTTTAATTACATTATCAATTACAACCACCAAATAGATTATTCGAAATCACAAGTAATATACAATTGTAGAATTGATACTAATAGAAGAAATTCCGAATTTCAATTTTTCTGACGGTCAATTTAATGTAGCTCCTATTCCTGGAACCACACCCCCTGATTAATGACATTTTTGTGCCTTATTTTCTTTTGTCCTGAATTTAAGGCTGTGTAGCGACTTTTGCATTACTTCCATTCTCAGTTTACGACTGAAGAGGGTATGGTAAACTTCATACCGAAACTAGTCTCGTAAATACATTCTATGCTCTTATACAGTGGTTTCACTCTCATAATATACCGAATGTTATATAACACGTCATCATGAGTTTGGAAATAATTTTTTACTGTCAAGGTTTTTTAACTGATTCTTATCTATTTCAATCTGCTAAATACAAATCTGACAGTCTTTTTTTTTATTAAGGTCAAGTTTTTTTCAACGACTACTTTATAAATATTAATATATTTTATATTTATAAGATACTTTTAAAGGTAAAATTTTAATAAAACTGTGAAATAGAATACCTTTAGTGATACAATTTTTAATTGCGATACTTTACTATAAAAAATGAGAAATATTAAAGGGTATCATTATTCTAAAAAAGAATTATGATTTAAGAGATTTTCTTTTGTGGGTTTCTACTGGTAAATACCCTTTTTAAACACCAACAATAGTATGCTAGCATATTAAAGTCCCACCTTCGTTGGTATCTTTCCTCTGTTCACTGAATGATCTTAAAAGTGAGGTTTTACAGACATTCTCACTTTTAAGATTTGAAGTCTGCTAGCATATTAAAGTCCTACTTTCCTTGGTATCTTTCCTTTGTTTACTGAATGATCTTAAAAGTAAAGTTTTACAGACATTCTCACTTTTAAGATTTGAAGTCTGCTAGCATATTAAAGTCCTACCTTCCTTGGTATCTGTCCTTTGTTCACTGAATGATCTTAAAAGTGAAGTTTTACAGACATTCTCACTTTTAAGATTTAAAGTCTGCTAGCATATTAAAGTCCTACCTTCCTTGGTATCTGTCCTTTGTTCACTGAATGATCTTAAAAGTGAAGTTTTACAGACATTCTCACTTTTAAGATTTGAAGTCTGCTAGCATATTGAAGTCCTACCTTCCTTGGTATCTCTCCTTTGTTTACTGAATGATCTTAAAAGTGAAGTTTTACAGACATTCTCACTTTTAAGATTTGAAGTCTGCTAGCATATTAAAGTCCCACCTTCCTTGGTATCTTTCCTCTGTTCACTGAATGATCTTAAAAGTGAAGTTTTACAGACATTCTCACTTTTGAGATTTGAAGTCTGCTAGCATATTAAAGTCCTACCTTCCTTGGTATCTGTCCTTTGTTCACTGAATGATCTTAAAAGTGAAGTTTTACAGACATTCTCACTTTTAAGATTTGAAGTCTGCTAGCATATTAAAGTCCTACCTTCCTTGGTATCTTTCCTTTGTTTACTGAATGATCTTAAAAGTGAAGTTTTACAGACATTCTCACTTTTAAGATTTGAAGTCTGCTAGCATATTAAAGTCCTACCTTCCTTGGTATCTGTCCTTTGTTCACTGAATGATCTTAAAAGTGAAGTTTTACAGACATTCTCACTTTTAAGATTGGAAGTCTGCTAGCATATTGAAGTCCTACCTTCATTGGTATATTTCCTATGTTTACTGAATGATCTTAAAAGTGAAGTTTTACAGACATTCTCACTTTTAAGATTTGAAGTCTGCTAGCATATTGAAGTCCCACCTTCCTTGGTATCTTTCCTCTGTTTACTGAATGATCTTAAAAGTGAGGTTTTACAGACATTGTCACTTTTAAGATTTGAAGTCTGCTAGCATATTAAAGTCCCACCTTCGTTGGTATCTTTCCTCTGTTCACTGAATGATCTTAAAAGTGAGGTTTTACAGACATTCTCACTTTTAAGATTTGAAGTCTGCTAGCATATTAAAGTCCTACTTTCCTTGGTATCTTTCCTTTGTTTACTGAATGATCTTAAAAGTAAAGTTTTACAGACATTCTCACTTTTAAGATTTGAAGTCTGCTAGCATATTAAAGTCCTACCTTCCTTGGTATCTGTCCTTTGTTCACTGAATGATCTTAAAAGTGAAGTTTTACAGACATTCTCACTTTTAAGATTTGAAGTCTGCTAGCATATTAAAGTCCTACCTTCCTAGGTATCTGTCCTTTGTTCACTGAATGATCTTAAAAGTGAAGTTTTACAGACATTCTCACTTTTAAGATTTGAAGTCTGCTAGCATATTGAAGTCCCACCTTCCTTGGTATCTTTCCTTCGTTCACTGAATGATCTTAAAAGTGAAGTTTTGCAGACATTCTCACTTTTAAGATTTGAAGTCTGCTAGCATATTAAAGTCCCACCTTCCTTGGTATCTTTCCTCTGTTCACTGAATGATCTTAAAAGTGAAGTTTTACAGACATTCTCACTTTTAAGATTTGAAGTCTGCTAGCATATTAAAGTCCTACCTTCCTTGGTATCTGTCCTTTGTTCACTGAATGATCTTAAAAGTGAAGTTTTACAGACATTCTCACTTTTAAGATTTGAAGTCTGCTAGCATATTAAAGTCCTACCTTCCTTGACATCTTTCCTTTGTTTACTGAATGATCTTAAAAGTGAAGTTTTACAGACATTCTCACTTTTAAGATTTGAAGTGTGCTAGCATATTAAAGTCCTACCTTCCTTGGCATCTGTCCTTTGTTCACTGAATGATCTTAAAAGTGAAGTTATACAGACATTCTCACTTTTAAGATTTGAAGTCTGCTGGCATATTGAAGTCCTACCTTTCTTGGTATATTTCCTTTGTTTACTGAATGATCTTAAAAGTGAAGTTTTACAGACATTCTCACTTTTAAGATTTGAAGTCTGCTAGCATATTGAAGTCCCACCTTCCTTGGTATCTTTCCTTTGTTTACTGAATGATCTTAAAAGTGAGGTTTTACAGACATTGTCACTTTTAAGATTTGAAGGCTGCTAGCATATTGAAGTCCTACCTTCCTTGGTATCTTTCCTTTGTTTACTGAATGATCTTAAAAGTGAAGTTTTACAGACATTCTCACTTTTAAGATTTGAAGTCTGCTAGCATATTAAAGTCCCACCTTCCTTGGTATCTTTCCTTTGTTCACTGAATGATCTTAAAAGTAAAGTTTTACAGACATTCTCCCTTTTAAGATTTGAAGTCTGCTAGCATATTAAAGTCCCACCTTCCTTGGTATCTTTCCTTTGTTCACTGAATGATTTTAAAAGTTAGGTTTTACAGACATTCTCACTTTTAAGATTTGAAGTCTGCTAGCATATTAAAGTCCCACCTTCCTTGGTATCTTTCCTTTGTTCACTGAATTATCTTAAAAGTAAAGTTTTACAGACATTCTCACTTTTAAGATTTGAAGGTATTGTATTAAACCTTCTACAAATGCTTCATGCTCTGGACTTTTATGATTCCCGAGAAAATTAAGAGAAAATGATTTGAAAGATTGCCGTGTATTTTTTTCCTGCCTCACTCATGACTTCTGTGAAACTTGGGTCTTTCATTAGCATCCTTATTTGAGGACAATAAAAAATAACTGCAGTTAATTTTGCATCACTAACATTTTGAATTTTTGGCCCATAAGAAAAGAAATGCTTGGCTTTCTTTCTTTAATGTTTTTTACAAAAATTATCATTAATCCCAATTTTATGTGAAGGGGCGGAAGTAAAATTTTATTAGGATGAACTGTAGGTTGATATATCACATTATGAGGACCAGGATTAAAAGACTTGTTAAGATGACCATTCTTGTCGCTCTTAGTGCTGCTCTTCGGCTCTACTATTCCATAAACAGCGGAAGCAAGGATATTTTGTGTAGCAACCTTGCATTCCCAGTATTAAAGACACAACCTGAAATTAACAAGGTCTGCTGAGCAAAGTCGCGTGCTCTCACTTATTCTTATTTATGACCTTACCACCTTCAAAACTTTCAAATATTTCCGACCTAACCAAGAGATGACCTTGGCAATTATATCATTCGAAATAGAATGTAAAACAACATAAGTGTTTCGAATTTCGTTAGAATCGGCCGAAGAGTTATGATGTTATTGCCAAATAATTTCCCGGGTAAACTTTAGAGGACTTTGGCAATTACATGATTTGAAAGAAAATGTTAAACAACATAAGGGTTTCAAATTTGGTTAGAATTGGCCGAATAGTATGATGTCATTTCCAAGACAAAATAATTAGAATCGGCCGAATAGTTATAATGTTATTGCCAAGACAAAATAATTCTCGGGCATGTATTATAAATATATATTGTTTATTACGTCTAGGAGTAGGAATTGATCAAAACCATATGTTTAAAAATCACACACAGTATAACATTTTACACATTACTCACCAATCACAAGGCTTAAGAAAAAAACAATTGATAGCAACCATATCAATGGCAATTAGGAATTTAATTATGATAGCGATTGTTAATGAGTTGAATACTGCTTTGTTTCTCACAGGGAGATGCGCTCTTTGTATACAAACATATTTGTGACGTCATACTTCATCCAAAAAGTTCTACAATTACCAAATATGATGCAATAAGATTATGCAATGTATCATGATTGTAATTATATGATCACATTACCCCAAATCTAATTAATATTTTTTCGGAAAATAGCACAAAAAAGGTAAAAGTTCTATTTTTTTAGAGTAAAAAGGCCATAGCTAAAATATTTGACCTAATAAAAAAATTGCCAGATTTGAATCACTCAAAAAATAACTTAATATCCACAAAGCTGCAGATATATTTCGGTAAATATATAGCATACAAAAAAGTAAAAGTTCGAGTATTTTAGAGAAAAAATGCCATTGCAAAAAACTTGATCTGATTAAAAAAACAATGCCAAATTTGGATTCAGGACATTTAAATACATAAGAATCAGATAAAAAAATTAGACAGCAACAATGTTGCAAGCCAGTGCCATTATTAATGCAAAAAGAATTTTGATCCTTAAGTTTTACCCACGACTTTCATCGTATATTTTGCAACCAGACCTATCAGGCACGGCCTATATGGCAAAACAAGGTCTGCTGACCTAAAGGTCGCGTGCTCTCACTTATTCTGATTTTGACCTTAAGACTTCAAAACTTTCAATAATTCCTGGACTAACCTTGGGAGAACGTTGGCAATTCTATCATTCGGAAAAGAATGCAAAGCAACATAAGGGTTTTAAATTTCGTTACAATCGACCAAATAGTCATGATGTTATGGCCAAAATATAATGATTCGAGGGCTAACCTTGGGAGAACTTTGTCAATTATATTATTCGAAAGAAAATGTAAACAATATAATAGTTTACATTAGATTTGACTGAATATTTATGATTTTATTAGCAAAACAAAATAATTCCCGGGCTAACCTTGGGAAAACCTTGTCAATTATACCATTCAAAAGAGAATGTAAAACAACATAAGGATTTCAAGCTTTGTTAGAATGGGCAAAATAGTTATGATGTAATTGCCAAAACAAAATAATTCCCTGGCTAACCTTGGGAGGACTTTAGCAATTATATCATTCGAAAGAGAATGTAAAACAATATAAGGGTTTCAAATTTCGTTAGAATCGGCTGAATAGTTGCAAAGTTATTACAAAAAAATGCAAAACGGGGATTGACCGACCCACCTAGAGTTCGACCGTGTTCTGACAAAACAACGTAATTGCCCGGAACTAGACTCGCAACGCGACTAAAAATAATGACTATGCTTGAAACTTAGTTGGTTACAACTGGTAAAGTAGAATTTACTTTGACTTCAGATTTCGTTTAAAGTTTTAATTAGAATAGTTCATTTATGTTTCATTGTTCATTTATCAATATATATATATATATATATATATATATATATATATATATATATATATATATATATATATATATATATATATATATATATTAATAAACAAGAGTACCAGCTTTGCCACTCCTCCTTACAAAAGGAGCTTGCGCTTCGCAGGCAGACCTTTGTTCTGTGGACGTATTCCACAGAACTAGTTCATTAATGTTTCATTGTTCATTTATCAATATATATATATATATATATATATATATATATATATATATATATATATATATATATATATATATATATATATATTATCGTAGATTGAGTCATAGGGTCAATACCATCGACTTAAATAAAAGCGGTGTGTCCAGATCAAGGACTAGAATAATTATTGGACCAGACTATGAGCAATTCTACGACATTTCTCTTTGTTGACAATATCATATCATTTTTGCTTCGCTGACGACATCGTCTTATTCTCTCTTAATTGAAGATATTGTATTTTTCTCTGCTGAAGATATCTTATCATTTTCTCATTCCACACGATATCGTCTCATTTTATCTTGGTTGAAATATAGTAACATTCTCTTTACCTACGATATTATATAATTTTCACTTCGGTGACGATATAATATCAATCTCTCTGACGATATCGTTACATTTTTCTTGGCTGAGATCGTAGCATAAACCTCTTTACTTACGATATCTTATTATTTTCTCTTGCCCAAGACATAGTATGATTTTCTCTTTGCTGACAATATCGTATCATTTACTCTTTACTGAATAAATCGTATATTTTCTCTTTTCGGGCGATATCGCATCATTTTCTCTTCGCTCACGATATCGTATCATTTTTTCTTTACTAATGATACTATCATTTTCTCCCTATGCTGACTATACTCGTATGTAATCATTTTCTCTTTGCTAACGATATTGTATTATTTTCTTTTTGCTGACGATATCGTATTATTTTCTCCAAGTTTACATGACCATCTTAGTTGGACTGCAAAGAACTTTGGTAACAGACTTTAACAATAAATGGTAGTTTGCCTTAATATAAAATCTTTAAATAAACGATTTAATTTGCTGTAAAATAGACATAACCTTAAATAGAATAGCTTTAAACTCCTGAAAATGAAAACTAGCCGTGGTATGATAGTTAAACCCCTGTATTGGTGCATAGAACATTTTTACAAGACTAGTTTTGGTATAAAGTTTACCATACCCACTTCAGTCATATAATTAGAATGGAATGGATACAAAAGTCGCTACACAGCCCCAAAATCAGGACAAAGGAACATTAAAAAAATGAATATATGAACATAGAGGTGATGCTAGGTAAGGCAGTGCGGCTTCCAGTATTTTTAATTACATTATCAATTACAACCACCAAATAGATTATTCGAAATCACAAGTAATATACAATTGTAGAATTGATACTAATAGAAGAAATTCCGAATTTCAATTTTTCTGACGGTCAATTTAATGTAGCTCCTATTCCTGGAACCACACCCCCTGATTAATGACATTTTTGTGCCTTATTTTCTTTTGTCCTGAATTTAAGGCTGTGTAGCGACTTTTGCATTACTTCCATTCTCAGTTTACGACTGAAGAGGGTATGGTAAACTTCATACCGAAACTAGTCTCGTAAATACATTCTATGCTCTTATACAGTGGTTTCACTCTCATAATATACCGAATGTTATATAACACGTCATCATGAGTTTGGAAATAATTTTTTACTGTCAAGGTTTTTTAACTGATTCTTATCTATTTCAATCTGCTAAATACAAATCTGACAGTCTTTTTTTTTATTAAGGTCAAGTTTTTTTCAACGACTACTTTATAAATATTAATATATTTTATATTTATAAGATACTTTTAAAGGTAAAATTATAATAAAACTGTGAAATAGAATACCTTTAGTGATACAATTTTTAATTGCGATACTTTACTATAAAAAATGAGAAATATTAAAGGGTATCATTATTCTAAAAAAGAATTATGATTTAAGAGATTTTCTTTTGTGGGTTTCTACTGGTAAATACCCTTTTTAAACACCAACAATAGTATGCTAGCATATTAAAGTCCCACCTTCGTTGGTATCTTTCCTCTGTTCACTGAATGATCTTAAAAGTGAGGTTTTACAGACATTCTTACTTTTAAGATTTGAAGTCTGCTAGCATATTAAAGTCCTACCTTCCTTGGTATCTTTTCTTTATTTACTGAATGATCTTAAAAGTGAAGTTTTACAGACATTCTCACTTTTAAGATTTGAAGTCTGCTAGCATATTGAAGTCCTACCTTCCTTGGTATATTTCCTTTGTTTACTGAATGATCTTAAAAGTGAAGTTTTACAGACATTCTCACTTTTAAGATTTGAAGTCTGCTAGCATATTAAAGTCCCACCTTCCTTGGTATCTTTCCTTTGTTTACTGAATGATCTTAAAAGTGAAGTTTTACAGACATTCTCACTTTTAAGATTTGAAGTCTGCTAGCATATTGAAGTCCTACCTTCCTTGGTATATTTCCTTTGTTTACTGAATGATCTTAAAAGTGAAGTTTTACAGACATTCTCACTTTTAAGATTTGAAGTCTGCTAGCATATTAAAGTCCCACCTTCCTTGGTATCTTTCCTTCGTTCACTGTATGATCTTAAAAGTGAAGTTTTACAGACATTCTCACTTTTAAGATTTGAGGTCTGCTAGCATATTAAAGTCCCACCTTCCTTGGTATCTTTCCTCTGTTCACTGAATGATCTTAAAAGTGAAGTTTTACAGACATTCTCACTTTTAAGATTTGAAGTCTGCTAGCATATTAAAGTCCTACCTTCCTTGGTATCTGTCCTTTGTTCACTGAATGATCTTAAAAGTGAAGTTTTACAGACATTCTCACTTTTTATATTTGAAGTCTGCTAGCATATTGAAGTCCTACCTTCCTTGGTATATTTCCTTTGTTTACTGAATGATCTTAAAAGTGAAGTTTTACAGACATTCTCACTTTTAAGATTTGAAGTCTGCTAGCATATTAAAGTCCCACCTTCCTTGGTATCTTTCCTTCGTTCACTGTATGATCTTAAAAGTGAAGTTTTACAGACATTCTCACTTTTAAGATTTGAAGTCTGCTAGCATATTAAAGTCCCACCTTCCTTGGTATCTTTCCTCTGTTCACTGAATGATCTTAAAAGTGAAGTTTTACAGACATTCTCACTTTTAAGATTTGAAGTCTGCTTGCATATTAAAGTCTTACCTTCCTTGGTATCTGTCCTTTGTTCACTGAATGATCTTAAAAGCGAAGTTTTACAGACATTCTCACTTTTAAGATTTGAAGTCTGCTAGCATATTAAAGTCCTACCTTCCTTGGTATCTTTCCTTTGTTTACTGAATGATCTTAAAAGTGTAGTTTTACAGACATTCTCACTTTTAAGATTTAAAGTCTGCTAGCATATTAAAGTCCTACCTTCCTTGGTATCTGTCCTTTGTTCACTGAATGATCTTAAAAGTGAAGTTTTACAGACATTCTCACTTTTAAGATTTGAAGTCTGCTAGCATATTGAAGTCCTACCTTCCTTGGTATATTTCCTTTGTTTACTGACTGATCTTAAAAGTTAAGTTTTACAGACATTCTCACTTTTAAGATTTGAAGTCTGCTAGCATATTAAAGTCCCACCTTCCTTGGTATCTTTCCTCTGTTCACTGAATGATCTTAAAAGTGAAGTTTTACAGACATTCTCACTTTTAAGATTTGAAGTCTGCTAGCATATTAAAGTCCTACCTTCCTTGGTATCTTTCCTTTGTTTACTGAATGATCTTAAAAGTAAAGTTTTACAGACATTCTCCCTTTTAAGATTTGAAGTCTGCTAGCATATTAAAGTCCTACCCTACTTGGTATCTTTCCTTTGTTCACTGAATGATCTTAAAAGTGAAGTTTTACAGACATTCTCACTTTTAAGATTTGAAGTCTGCTAGCATATTAAAGTCCCACCTTCCTTGGTATCTTTCCTTTGTTCACTGAATGATCTTAAAAGTAAAGTTTTACAGACATTCTCACTTTTAAGATTTGAAGGTATTGTATAAACCTTTTACAAATGCTTCATGCTCTGGACTTTTATGATTCCCGAGAAAATTAAGAGAAAATGGTTTGAAAGATTGCCGTGTATTTTTTTCCTGCCTCACTCATGACTTCTGTGAAACTTGGGTCTTTCATTAGCATCCTTATTTGAGGACAATAAAAAATAACTGCAGTTAATTTTGCATCACTTACATTTTGAATTTTTGGCCCATAAGAAAAGAAATGCTTGGCTTTCTTTCTTTAATGTTTTTTACAAAAATTATCATTTATCCCAATTTTATGTGAAGGGGCGGAAGTAAAATTTTATTAGGATGAACTGTAGGTTGATATATCACATTATGAGAACCAGGATTAAGAGACTTGTTAAGATGACCATTCTTGTCGCTCTTAGTGCTGCTCTTCGGCTCTACTATTCCATAAACAGCGGAAGCAAGGATATTTTGTGTAGCAACCTTGCATTCCCAGTATTAAAGACACAACCTGAAATTAACAAGGTCTGCTGAGCAAAGTCGCGTGCTCTCACTTATTCTTATTTATGACCTTACCACCTTCAAAACTTTCAAATATTTCCGACCTAACCAAGAGATGACCTTGGCAATTATATTATTCGAAATAGAATGTAAAACAACATAAGTGTTTCGAATTTCGTTAGAATTGGCCGAAGAGTTATGATGTTATTGCCAAATAATTTCCCGGGTAAACTTTAGAGGACTTTGGCAATTACATGATTCGAAAGAAAATGTTAAACAACATAAGGGTTTCAAATTTCGTTAGAATTGGCCGAATAGTATGATGTCATTGCCAAGAAAAAATAATTAGAATCGGCCGAATAGTTATGATGTTATTGCCAAGACAAAATAATTATCGGGCATGTATTTTAAATATATATTGTTTATTACGTCTAGGGGTAGGAATTGAGCAAAACCATATGTTTAAAAATCACGCACAGTATAACATTTTGCACATTAATCACCAATCACAAGGATTAAGAAAAAAACAATTGATAGCAACCATATCAATGGCAATTAGGAATTTAATTATGATAGCGATTGTTAATGAGTTAAATACTGCTTTTTTTCTCACAGAGAGATGCGCTTTTTGTATACAAACATATTTGTGACGTCACCCTTCATCCAGAAAGTTCTATACCAAATATGATGCAATAAGATTATGCAATGTATCATGATTGTAATTATATGATCACATTACTCCAAATCTAATTAATATTTTTTCGGAAAATAGCACAAAAAAGGTAAAAGTTCTATTTTTTAGACCTGATAAAAAAATTGGCAGATTTGAATCACTCAAAAAATAACTTAATATCCACAAAGCTGCAGACATATTTCGGTAAATATATAGCATACAAAAAAGTAAAAGTTCGAGTATTTTAGAGAAAAAATGCCATAGCAAAAAACTTGATCTGATTAAAAAAACAATGCCACATTTGGATTCAGGACATTTAAATACATAAGAATCAGATAAAAAAATTAGACAGCAACAATGTTGCAAGCCAGTGCCATTATTAATGCAAAAAGAATTTTGATCCTTAAGTTTTACCCACGATTTTCATCGTATATTTTGCAACCACACCTATCAGGCACGGCCTATATGTCAAAACAAGGTCTGCTGACCTAAAGGTCGCGTGCTCTCTCACTTATTCTGATTTTGACCTTAAGACTTCAAAACTTTCAATAATTCCTGGACTAACCTTGGGAGAACGGTAGCTATTCTATCATTCGGAAAAGAATGCAAAGCAATGTAAGGGTTTTAAATTTCGTTACAATCGACCAAATAGTCATGATGTTATGGCCAAAATATAATGATTCGAGGGCTAACCTTGGGAGAACTTTGTCAATTATATTATTCGAAAGAAAATGTAAACAATATAATAGTTTAGATTAGATTTTACAGAATATTTATGATTTTATTAGCAAAACAAAATAATTCCCGGGCTAACCTTGGGAAAACCTTGTCAATTATACCATTCAAAAGAGAATGTAAAACAACATAAGGATTTCAAGCTTTGTTAGAATGGGCAAAATAGTTATGATGTAATTGCCAAAACAAAATAATTCCCTGGCTAACCTTGGGAGGACTTTAGCAATTATATCATTCGAAAGAGAATGTAAAACAATATAAGGGTTTCAAATTTCGTTAGAATCGGCTGAATAGTTGCAATGTTATTACAAAAAAATGCAAAACGGGGATTGACCGACCCACCTAGAGTTCGACCGTGTTCTGACAAAACAACGTAATTGCCCGGAACTAGACTCGCAACGCGACTAAAAATAATGACTATGCTTGAAACTTAGTTGGTTACAACTGGTAAAGTAGAATTAACTTTGACTTCAGATTTCGTTTAAAGTTTTAATTAGAATAGTTCATTTATGTTTCATTGTTCATTTATCAATATATATATATATATATATATATATATATATATATATATATATATATATATATATATATATATATATTAATAAACAAGAGTACCAGCTTTGCCACTCCTCCTTACAAAAGGAGCTTGCGCTTCGCAGGCAGACCTTTGTTCTGTGGACGTATTCCACAGAACTAGTTCATTAATGTTTCATTGTTCATTAATCAATATATATATATATATATATATATATATATATATATATATATATATATATATATATATATATATATATATATATATATATATATATATATATACATATATATATATATATATATATATATATAAACAAGAGTACCGGCTTAGCAACTCTTCCTTACAAGAGGAGCTTGTGCTTCGTAGGCAGACCTTTGTTCTGTGGACGTATTCCAGAAGTTGAAAAGTTGAAACCTCAGAGGAATTTCCTATCACGTTCGGTGCGAAACAGGGCTATTTCCTCGCACTCAAACTGTTCTTACTTTACTTTGCTGCCATACTACACTAAACTACTCAAGACAACCCAGGCCTAGAAGTCAAGTCCCGTTTGATAGAGGGTTTTTTTTAACTTAGAAAAACTCCGCTTTCTGGGCCACACCAACACCATCAAAGTGACAAAACTTCAACATACAGATGACAAAGCTTCACCAGACAACTCACCTGAGGCCTTAGAATAATTTCTAAACAATTTTTGCATGGCTTACTCCCGGTTTGAAATAACAGTCAGCAAGGTCATTGTATGTGCAACCAATGCCTGTAAGTGACACAACAGAATGTTAATTCACCATCGACAGAACCATCATAGAATGGTTTGAACATTACCTGTATCTTGGTAGTCTCCTGCCTATCAAATAATGTAAAAAAAACAAGATGCAAGCAGCATACTCAATTTTGGAACACTCTTCATCAAAACCTTTAGGAACTGTGGTCTTAACATGCAAACTAAATTGATGGTGACCATGCCATAGTGGTATCCACTCTACTGTATTGGTGTGAAACGGGGACCCAGTACGTCCATGACCTGAAAAAGCTTAAACCATTCCACGTAAAGAAACTCCGCTCAATCCTGAACATCGAATTGGAAGACTACATCCTTCACAACGAACTACTACTCGGCTTGGAGACTGCAATTACTAAACAGATGGTCAAGTTACGTGGCCCGCATGGAGGAAGGAAGGCTCCCGAAAATATTCCTATTTGCTTAACTGAATTATGGAAGGCGCTCCCGTGGCCGCACCCTACACCTCTACAAATACCAGCCGAAGGAAACTCTGAAGAGCACAGATATAGATCATGGTTCGTGGGAAACGTCAGTCTCACAACGCGCTACTTGGCGAAATACCATCAAGACAGGAACAAGCAGTTTTAAAGAAAAAAGAAGAACTGAAAATGAAACCAAACGACGAAAGAAAGAGCACTCCAATCGTAACCAGATCCTACAATCCAATGCGACTTATGCAATAGCCTTTTCAGAGCAAGATTTGCAGACTCACGTGTGTTTTGGCTGGTGTCCTTGGGGTCCAATCCGCCCTGCTTAAGTATGCGAAAAAAATAAATGGATTTATGGAAATGTATTTAGAGGAAATCGTACACCGATTTATTTTGGGAAGCATTATTGCCACAAATGCGTGAATAGTGTTGGAAGAAATTTGCTAGATACTGTTGTCTACACTGCAATTTAGGGTGATTATTCGTACTGAGATTGCTGTGTCAGGCTGTCAAGAAATTAATGTTTTTTTGCAAAGGAAAATAAAGAGATTTTTGCTACACAAAAAATAAAATGATTCATCAGAATAGTTTTAATTATTATTTAAAATGCTAATCATTCGTATATAAATTTCCTGAGAAGAATTTATTCGATTTTGATTAAATATGTGATTTTATATCTTTCTCATGCTCTATAAGAGAAGAAACTTGGCTATTTAGCAGATGTGATAATGAAAAATAGATGGAAATTATATGGTGCAAGGTCCTGTACATATGAGGATGAGGAAGGACGTCCCAACATCACGTATCAATTTATTCTTTGATCAAACGTGCTGTGACCTTCACGTGTCCTTGTACATTGTCATGAAGGAGGAAGACAACCTTTCGGATAACCAGTAAAGGACGCTTTTACACGACCTTTATTTAAAAATAGTTACTACAGACCTTTATCTTCACCAATTACAGTTTGCTGTTTATCGTGGGGCACATAATGATTAAATCTTTTCCACATCCCTCAAAATGGGATGGATAGATTTCTGCTGCTAAGGACCACGTATAGGAGTAGGGATGGGTTTTTGCTTGTGATTAAGCCACTGTTTTTTTAACATAATATTGTATTAAATAACTCTCTTTTTATCTCCCAAAACAATTCTGATCCAAAATAACTCACACTCATTTGAAACAAATATTCACACGTAGTAAACGTCATCCTTCAAACAGTTCACGTGGCACCAAAACACTATTTTTGTGGACATTTCCTATGTTTATAAGATGTTTATACCCCAATTTTAATGACTTAAATCTAAAATTCTTGCCATTTAATGAGTGTCTTGCCGAGGATTAAACTCACCAATGGCCAAAGATCCAAATAAATTGCAGTATGGCGGACTCTACCATCGGAATATTTTAGTCAGAACTCTCCTGAACGGATTTTTTAAATCGCCGCTACATTTACGAATATTCAATGCATTTACACACAGTTGGATAATATTTTAATGGTAATGTGGCACTCTTCTCTTTCTTGTATTCATACAGCATCGTATGCTTTATGTGTCTTTTACTTGCTGTCATCACTAACGAACGGTACTAAGATAGTGTAGGAAAAAAATGGCTAGACACTGCTAGCTTTAAAAAGGTATAAGCATTGCCCGCTTAAAAAGGTCATAGGCATTGCCCGCTTAAAAAGGCATAGGCGTTGACCGTTTAAAAAGATATAGGCATTGCTTAAAAAACGGCCTCGGCATTGCCCGTTTAGAAAAGGCATAGGCATTTTCCGCTTAAAAAAAGGCATATATATTACTCGCTTTAAACAGGCATAAGAATTGGCCTCTTTAAAAAGGCAAGAACATTGCCCGCTTAAAAGGCATAGATTATTTCTCGCTTTAAAAAGGCATTGGCATTGCCAGAATTAAAAAGGCATATGCATTGTCTGCTTAAAAAGGTATAGATATTGCCCGCTTAAAAAGGCATAGGCATTGCCCGCTTTAAAAATGTAAAGGCATTACCCGCTATAAAAAGGCCTAGACATTGCCCGCTCAAAAAGCTATAAGCATTGCCCGCTTAAAAAAGGGCCTCGACATTACTCGCTTACAACAAGGTCTAGGCATTGCCCGCTTAAGAAAGGCATGGGCATTTCCCGCTTTAAAAAGGCATAGGCATTACCCACTTTAAAAAGGCATAGGCATTGCCTACTTTAAAAAGGTATAGCCATTTAAACAACACTAAGAAGCATTTTATTATGTCTTCTAAAATTTTTTGTACAATTTAATATATTTGGGGGTAGAATTTTTCTCCCCAGAATTTTGATTGCTTCAGCTTGCAAGAGTAATCCAAGAGATTATTCAAGCTTCGTTACTAGAGAGTTTAAGTTACCTAAATAGCGATACGGATTAATTAAGTAAGGTAAATGTGGTGAATTTGCAGAAGACGAAGAGTTTACGACTGCAATTAGCTGAACCGAATGCGAACCCTTGTATTACTTTTACGTGCATACAAAAATGTTAATTGTGAGATACATGGGAGAGCTGCGAGTCTGCAATCGGCAATCTTTAACAGTGTAATGGTCCTTCTGCAATGACTTCTGTAGCACGTAATAAAGACCCCATCTCCCTGGCGTGTGTGTTTTAGTCTAACCTTCCCGTAGTGAGAACATTCTCTTATGAAAACGAGCGTGTTTGTATTTGTTTAGATAGTTGTTTTCTAACCGAGCATCTACCGGCTCGACCCTAATTGGCACTTCAGCATATGCAAAAATTTAGACAAAGATACGTAAGGAATCAATTTGCTCTTCTGCAGAAACGTAAAAGTGCACATTTGTCGCATGCTTTAAATCGCTAACGGTCACGTGTACGTATGCAAACAAGTACAAATTATCATATAAATACGTAAAAAATATCAGTCATATAGTGACATATGAATAAATGCGTATTAACACATTCGCTAATTGCCAAATGAAACCATGAAGCATTTTTACTAGTAACTATGCATGATAGCGAGTTGTCGCTGATCTATTTGTTTTGCAGCCAACATTAGTCTCATGCGCAGTTAACATGTAAAAACTAGTACAGAAACGGGATTTTAACTTCTTCGTATACCAGAGCTACTGTAAATTACATACAACCTATACGTTAATGTCTATATCAGAAGAGGGCTTGACCCAACATTACTAAGGCTATCAAAACCGGATCTCTGAATATGTAAAAACACAAATATCTAGATTGGAAGAACTGTTTACGAGCATGGAAGGAGGTATGATGGAATAGTAGCAGCGTAGATTAGTGGAATTACATAATTCACCAAAGGAGGTGAAGTAACCATTATAAAGTGAAATCCATCTGTTTTACGTTCTTGAATATATACACAAACATATGGCTGCGGGATACTCCGTTTGCGCTTTGCAGCATTTATTTTCGGCACTATTCATTCATATACCAACATATATCTATTTTCAGCCGCAATCGCTTGAATCTCAGGTGGCCGTCTTGAAGGAAAAGAGAAGAGAATGTCTGTTACAAATGCTACAGGAGGAAAGACAATTCCCACATCAGTCCGATTCGGGGAAAACGAGGTAAGAGAGACAGTCTGTTCATGCGCCAGGAGTCTCTCAACTAAAGTTATCTTTTTTTTATTCTTTCCTACGTGGGATTTGCTTATATTTCTTCTTATTTAAAAAAAAAAAATATGTAGCACTTTATTCACAATGAAAAAGTGAAAGTAGAGTAAGAAAAGGAATGCGAAATGTGATAGGAAAGACAGGTGCTTGAAAAAAGAAACATTTTATAGGAACCCAGCAAACTGGTTTAAGTTCATGTTTGAGCGGTTGTTCAGTTTGTACAAGCTTGTTCCTTATATTCAGTCCAAACAATGTATGCTTTAATAATCATGATCATCCGTTATTCTTTTTAACTATTTCTATTCTCACTCTATACCCACATTCTTCCTTCATTTGGCTAAATGTTAAATGTGTTTGTTGAACTCACTGTTTCCATGTTTCCTCAATTAAAACAACCCTGCTAAGTTTAAGAAGCGAAATAATAGGATATTACTTGAAAGGAGATAATTAACTATTAGTTAAAAGGAAAGAGGGGAGATAATAGACTATTACTCGAAGACATATCGCAACCGATCCTGATAGTATAGGGTCCACTGCCTGGTGCTCGCATTGTAACCAGAGAAACTCTTGATTCCTTTTGTACACTATTTGCATTAACCTTCTATTTATTCTTGTTAATATATGTCCTATATCATAATTTAATAAACTAGACGTTTAGATTTTGATGATCTTTATTAGTTTTAAGTTACCCTCATTTTCCTTACCCATCTGAATATTCTTTAGCTGCTTAAGATAATTTTTCTCTTTGTTAGCGATATATTCACTTTGCAGAGAAGATTTTGAAGGATATACTGATATGGTACGAAGCAGTCAGCCGGATTCTTCGATTTGGAAAAGCCATCAAGAGAAAGCTACCATCAACTCAACTAACCCAAACATAGTACATTCTGGAACCAGCCAAGGAGACAGGACTTATATGACAGAACTATTAGACAGCAATGAACTGTTCAATCAGTTTTTCAACTTAACTTTAGAAGAAAATGATCTCGATAAGCTCATAGCCGTTTCAACATTCATGGAGAATCGTGCACTTATAAACAAAACATCAGGTTTATTGTTCTGTCCCACAACATTTGACAATGTGTACTGCTGGCCGAGGACTCCATCAAATACACTCTTATCTATAACGTGTCCTCCGTATGTTCAAGGCTTTTCCACCAAGGTTAGTTAACTAGAGTTTCTTTGTTTAATAGTAATAGAAAATAGATTTGTGTCTATAAAATAGAAAATAGATCACCATCGTATAGAATTTGCACCATTGAGTACACATACTTTTTCAGTGTATTTGTCCTTGGAATGGAAACCTCTATATTTTTCTGAACTTTCTTTTCTTTCATTCGCCTTTTTATTCTTCTATCTCTATATCCTCTATTTAGTTTGTATAAGTAGGCGTTCTCACGTTGGCTTACACAGGCTCCTTTTATATCTTCACTATTTATAAGGAATCTATTTTCATGGTTCGACTGTTGGTGATTATTCCAAAAGCATCCGGACATCCATTTAAAATTGACGCCATCTATTTTAATCATTCATCAGACATTACTTCTGCGTCTTCTGCTGATATCCAAGCACTACTTATTATTGTTTCCTTTTCCTTTTAGGGCCTTCTCGTTCCTTTCCCCGCTGTAAAAACATGCCTGGAGCTTATGGGTAAGGAACTGTGGGGAATATATCTCTCTTTCTCTTGAACGCACCCAATCGGCTACACATATCTACATATAAACACCTGCACAAAATAAAATTATTATGAACTCTAAAATTTTTCATAGACATTTACCTTTCAACTCTCTTTTCCCGCTATTACCCTCTATGTACCAATGACTGGGTTTCTGCCATGATAACCAATGCCCGTTCTCCGAAACCATCTATCATACTCACTTTGAGTTCAAGAGGTTTGATTATGAACGCGTTTGTTCCCATCCCATTCTCTCTACAAGGCAGGGGCACTCTCCTCCACAGCGAGAGTCCTCAACGCGCCTGCGTTTGGCTATCCAATTAAAGGATAGGAAAGTGCAGAGGATCGTCGAAGAAAAAAAAACATGCACCAATCAAATAAACCCGAAAAGCCGTAACCAGTAAATTATTATTTTGTGTAACTTGATTAAAGCTTGAGAAAAAGCCTCGACCACAGAGGGTTCTAAAAACCGAATACGCAATCAAACGAAGAAGAGAGTACTAAAAACTGAAAATTAAACGGTAAAAACAAACCCTCGAGAAACTCACCATCGGTACGGTCATTTACATCGACCAAATCTAGGATCTCGAGCTGGAAGACGCTTAATGTAATTGCCTATGACGGTCACTTAACTCGTCAGTATTTTCTTGCTACAGCACAAAGCTAAAGGAAAGTGGACGGGTCGTGAAATTGAGTTTTGTTATGCGTACCACCTTAACTTATTAAATATTCAGCGGGTGTGTTCCTATAGAGCTGACTACATTTCTTTCTTTTTCGTGATTAATCGTAGAACCTTTATGCATCCCTGTTGATTTTCCAAATATCTTATCCTTTCCTCTGCTTCTTAGTATATAATTTCGATTGTGTTATATGAAAATGAAAATAGTGGAATTAAGCACCAACAAAGACTATTTATGGCTCTATATTCCTGTGCTTCCCAACTTAACATTCGTAGCAAGCTATCGGTCCAAAAGAAAGAAGAGCAGTTCTCAGAAATATTACATAGAATAAGCGTCATACTAAATATCGAATTATAATTATCCTAACGTGTGTGTGTCGGTCTGTCTGTCTGTGTGTGTTTCCGTCTGTGCATTTTAAAAGAAAATTTGAGAACGGGACTCGACCTTGAAAGATCAAGAAGCCAATTTCAATTCTTAATAAACTCCATAACCGTTGCGCAAGACATCTATAATAACTTTCGTCGGTGGCGGCGGCTCCAGCTCGTGTCCGAGCATCGGTTTCATCGTTAGTTATCCGGTCTCTTTGGCTGATGTTTGTGCCAGATATGACAAAGGAGACAAAGAAGGCCAGAAAGAAAACAGAGACGAATGGCAGTAGCTGAGGAATTTGTTTTGAGCGATCGTGGCTGCGCGACGAGCACGCGCTCGCACTTAGCCAGTAACGCGTTCACTGCGGCTTAAAAAATTCAGACATGCGGTTTCGACGAGGTTGGTTGCATTGGGCTACGGGTTCTTGGTCTATCAAGCCCCGCCATTGTCGCGTCTGCCCACTGGGCAGTGCCCTCTTCCGCTGGAGCCAGACATAGGAGTCTTATATGGCCCATGTCTGCTTGGCTCGCCGGTGGGGGCTTGCTGTTGATTGAGTTTAGTCTGGAACCTCATCCACACGGCCTTGGGTGACCCTGCCAGTAGTCAGGAATCTGAAACTCTCGACAGCATCGTTCTTGAAATCATTGGAAGACTCAAGCCCTTCCACCACTTGAGGCTTTGCTATATATATATATATATATATATATATATATATATATATATATATATATATATATATATATATATCTGTTTTGTGTGCCCAAGCAAAACTCCCGTAGGGCGGATTCTTGCTAGTAAAAATAATTTATTTTTGCTTTACTCATTTAGGTTTATTTACAGTACAAGTCGGCTGAGGTTGGACTTCACGTAAAAGTGCCCTTTAAACTCTACATTTTTACTTACAAAAGATCATTTTCTCTTTATTTTTGTCTTAACTACGCTTAACTTGGTGTTCCTTAAGCTACAGTGAATATTTTTATATCCTATATGAATTACGCGAGCTTTATAGACATATAAGCAAGAAATACATATTAGGACATAAGACGCCATAATCATCTTACAGTTTAATGATAGAGTAAATTTAAAAAGAAAATATGCAAATGACAAGAAGAATAAAGAAGGAAAAAAAGAAGCACGCTCCGGCGTCGGGAAGAGGCCCGCCTCCCCTCGGCGCAGGATCATGTGACCATCACCAAAGAGAGTGAAATTAAATGGAGGAGGTCAGCCTCATTTAAAAAGTCTGATAGTCCACGAGTATGTGTCCTTGAATCCATTCTGAGTGCAAGGAACAAGCGGTAGTGACCCGCTCGTCCCGGTACCGAGACAGGTAACGTGCACGAAGAATTTGACAAACAGTCCGAGAGGACAACGCAGTCTTCGCAGTAAGGTGTAGTGGTTGCTCCCACAAAGGAAGGCGCGTTCCTTGATTCTGATCAATTCGAAGATGACAGAAAGTGACCCAAAACCGTAGCGGAATTAGGGGATAGGTCCAAGGGAACAGTCGCGAAGCAATGGCGCACAAATTTAAGTTCCTGATTCTCACCATTTAGAGGGTGTGAAGAAGATCGAAAGACTGGTCGACCAGTCCTTGGAGACTCTTTGGTCCCTCGTCTTACACACTCATTCCCGCAATTCCCACATGTCCAGCAACCAAGCAGAAGAAAATCTTGACATCCTCTCACGGCATCCGTGGCATCATGGATACAGCGAACCAGAGAATGTAGAGATTCCAATCCCCGATGGCACTCAGAGTGCTTTGTGAGTCACCTGGTAGACCACTCGGACTTTAAACAAAAGGAATACGGCGTGGAAGCTCCCCTTCCCCCTCCCCGGGACTTGGACCCATTCGTATGTACTGGCACGAATCCAGCGTGACAAGATGTGTGCTCCAAAAATGCCGAACGCAATAATCCCAACGGAGGCACACCGTTGATGCTCAGAACAAAGAGTTTGACACTGAGGACACTTCCATTGGTTACTACTCCTGCTGCTCCATTGGGCCGGAGAGGGCTCCTCCACCCTTACGGAGAATTGACAAACCCTCAGAAATAAAGATTTGAAGGCGTCCCTTAGCCCCAATCGTGTGTTGAGTCTCCATAATACCGTATTGTCATGCTTAATGATTGGCATTCTCAATATTAAAAAAAAATAGCGTGGAGTAGTGCTACCTACAAGGAAGGAAGGCATCGCAAAAGGCATTTTCCAGTCGGATCAGAGCATCCGACGTGGAATAGAACTTTCAGAAACCACAATGTGAATAAGACAGGTATCCTTTGCTGTCCAGTAAAAGGATAATTAATCAAATATTTATCAATTTCTTCATCACAACGGACACGAAGGATGTTAGAGAGATTAGGCGAAAACCGGCGGCGGGGGTAGAGTGATCTCTCCCAAGTTTGAGAAAAGCGAGGACAGTGGTCATTTGTCAGGAGTCTGGGAAGATACCCTATCTCTTTATCATGTTAAACAAATCTAACAGAAAGGCCATGCCTCAGGTGTATAAGCATGGCATACGAGACATTTTCCGGACCAGGGCGGTGTGCACGCACGAAGCGAGAGCAGAACCCAATCATTCGTTGTAAACAGGTCGCTTAAGGGTTCTTCGCCTCGGGAGGTAAAGTCTAGTCAGTTGGCGACCAACAGAGACATCACAATTTGCATGTAATGCTGGCCGAGTAGCATCTCGGTTAGAGAATGCGGAGAAGGCGGTCGTAATGGGCTCAGAAACAGACGCGGGGTCCGAGATTGTGGTCCCATTGTCCTAGAGAACTTTAGGGGGGACCTTTAAGAGCTTACCCCAAATTTCTTTAAGTGGAGACACGTATGCCTGTCAGTAAGAACGGTGAGCGATCTTCGAAACCTAGCCTTAGTTCGACGAAATTCACCGACAGTAAAATTGTTCGGGCGGCGCTTATAGCGCACGTAGGCAAAACGCTTTTATTTGAGGGCCGCCTCACACTTAGTTAAACACCACGAAAGTTTTCGGCGTGCAAAACGGCAAAACCTTTAAGGGGAGTAGTTCGGCCCACGGCAATGAGGTTGCCGGAGAAGAACTCAGCGGCCTCATCTACCAACCTCAACTCTTCGATTGGGACAGAGAATTAAAGTTATTTCCTGAAATACGGAGCAACGAACCCGCGCTAAACACCACGTGCCTTATCTTTCAGGTAATAGTAGTCAAAAAGATGATATTTAAATGGGAAAGTTATCACTACGATGAAGTTCATCGACTACCTCCCACCTAAATTAAGGCTCATTATCCCGGCAGCACGATGATAAAACAAGGCAGAAAAACGAAGAAACTATTGGGCAGTGATGCTTGAACTCATCTATATTAAGGAAACGTATCATCTCCACCCCGTCGATAAGAAAAGCAACGACCTGACCCTTCGGTTTAATCGAGTAGTCTCCTCAGAGGGAGTATATACCATTCAAATCTGTGGCAGTAGTAAGGGCCTTGCCAACCGAGCCACGAGGTGGCGGAATTTCTGCTGATTCTAGAATGTACGTAGAGATAATAGTATACCTCCTATCCAGGTGCAGGTGCATTGCAACTGCCAGAAAGGAGGTATTTATCCAAACTGAATAACAGATACATCATGCCGGGTGTAAAGGGCGCATTATCCTGCTCGGCCCTAAGCAAATCATGGTAGGGGTGCAAAAACCTTATACTCCGGGAGGTGGTCAGGAGTCACGCGCCCAACATGATCTCCTGCAGAAATATCGCTAACGGAGGGCGAGAAAAGACGAGAGACTGCAGCTCCTCCCAGTTCGCCCAGAATATGCCATCCAGGTCTAGTTCGGAGGAGATGAGGCGGCTTTTTCGAAGAGTAAACCCCCACGGAAATTACCGTATGCTTCCCGAAAGCAGAACTCCGGACGCTATTGGCTAAACTAGGCACTGTTGGCCGAACTAAACGCTGATGGCGCTGTCCGTCTCGAGGACTTATCGCAGTAGGTTAGGCTCGCTATACGAGTCATTTTATCCCTTCGTCTTAAAACCTCTTGTGGCCAGAGCGGCTTCGGATGTAGAGGTCACTCCTCTGTAGGATATACCATCTTCAAAATACCCAGTCCAGCTTTGGGCACGGGGAGTAGGAGCTGAAGCTCATTTGGTACTGACCTCCTATCGGGGGCAGCTTTAGGATTCCTCAAAGACGGCCCTATAAACACTTCAAGGGTTTATATCATGTAAGTCTCACGACTCGGTAGAGGCTCGCGGACGTTTCGCCTTACGGAAAACGATCACGCTGGGGGAAAAGAGGAGCCCTGGTTTTAACCGAGGCTGAGTGTGAACCCTTTGTACCGCCAGCTCTAGCAGGGGAGTGCCAGAGATGAGTAGAACCCGCAGAAGGATTTTACCAAAGCATTGATAGAAGAAAATCAGAGGGTGCCTGTTTAATATTGAAGCAAAAGGCGTCTCAGGAAGCGCTGGGCACGCCAAAACTAAGTCACCAGACACGCGAAACGCGAGGCGATTCACAGCTTGAGTTGCCAAGATTTCCTTCTCTAAGAGATACGCACCACATTGCTTCGATAAAGCAGGCTATTTCTTTCCGCAATTAACACACATGGTAATACACGAGAAGGACTTATCGTGTACGGCCTTGGAGCAACTTAACACAGACTTCGAATAATTCGAATTGCCGAAGCGGTGGCAATAGTAGTACTTCCGCGGCAGTAAAACGTACGCCTCTACGCGGTTTTGATACCAATTGGCAAGTACCGACTCAGGCAGCCTCTCAAGATTGAATATGACAGAGAATGTACGGGTGGGTCTCGAGGCCCCCAAGTGTTTTGATGACCTTGAATGCTCCTTGATCGGCGCGATCTTCTGAGGTGTGTTCTAATGAGTAGTCTACGAGATCTTTCTCATAAACTACTCCTCTCACAAAGGACATGGTAGAGTACGGCTTCACTCACATTAGCTATTGATTGTCCGAAGGGCACTAATATTGGCGGCCTAGAAAGGCTCCGCCGCATTCACAAGAAGTCACCTGTCGGAAAAGCTGGTCATCTTCGCCTCTCTACCAGTCAATCCAGGTAATTCTCTCCTCTGATAGATCATTTGGCCTTTGACCAACGTACTTCAATCAATGGAGTGGATAAGTAAAAAGCGTTTAAAACACGCAGGTTCAAAAAGCGCCATTTAATCTCAGAATGATGGGCCCATGAGTAATGGGGCTACGCTCACCGCACTTGCGCCTTTGGTCTTTGCCTACGCCTACGCCTACGCGCTTAAGGGCCTCTCGGAGTCGAACTTGCTGATTTTGGCCAGGTTGGTTGCTGAAGTAGCAGCAGACCCGCCCGTTTCCGGAGTCTCCACGCAAAGGGAAGATTCCCTTCTCCGATTTGAGCGCTTCATCTTTCTTCTCTTCTTTTTTGGACAGGACGGAGGGGAGTGAACCCGTTTCTCCCCTCCACCGGAATGGCTCCCAAAGTCGATCGTACCAGCCTCGACCAGACCTTTCTTCGAGATTGGGATCTTGACCGTCAAAGGGGCACCAGGTGGGGTAAGGGAGTTCGTCTTCTTCTTCGAGTCTTCGGGGGCCCGTGCCGCTTAGGGGGGTGCCTTGCACAGAGACGGACTCAGGTCTGCCTCTGTCCCAGAAAAGTGGGATTAAATACCTGTATTTAATCCCACTTTTCTGATATTTCTATTTCTACTTTTTACGCATACTCTGTTTTGTGTCCTTTCGTTGTACGTGGGCAGAGCGTTGCTTAGTTTTCTCTTATATATATATACCATTCTTGTAAAGTAATTCTTTATGAACCAAACAAAGTTCGAAAGTAGTTGGAATCTGCTCTTCATTTTTCCCGTGGGATTTTCTGAAGTTATTGCTCTACTCACGCGCTACTTTGTGAGTTTCTCATATCCATTATGGATCCCACGCATCACTTCAACTACAACTTTGTCATTTACAACTTCTATCAACTATATCCGGTGTTGAAACCCATTGTTAAATGGTATCGTGCTGCATTGCTCCGTGCCTACGACAGAAAGGAAAAGCTTACGTCTTTTATTGGAAATTCTTACAAATGTATTAATGGTCAACCTTTGGGAGAAATTGAATGTATTCTTCTCTCCAAACGTACTTCGCCCATGAAGTACAAGACCCCCATTGCTTTTAAGGAAGTCAACGCACGCCGTCATGCCTTTACTTTCAACATCCCAGCCCTATGGTCCAACGTGATCCAAGACTCCATCTTCTACACCCTCAGTAAACGGTCTGCAAAATTAGAAAGTAGGTTGTATTTTAATATTAGTTGGACTAAGAACAGCCGACCAGAAACTGTTTGAACCTTTCTTCTCAAGAACTTGACGAAACCACAACTTCTGCTCTAGGATTTGGCTTGAGCTTCTCCATTCCGTCCAGACCTTCTAATGTATCAATCGCTAAAAGTTTTACAAATTTAGAAAAATCTAGTGACATTCCCACTGAACATATTTCTATTTCAAAAGGTTGCGTTTGCCAATGTTTAGCTATTCCTGCCCATTATAATTACCACTTGCGTTTCCTTCGTGCTCTAGTTGCCATTCGAATTAATACTTCAATACACATTACTAAAGCAGATAAATCTGATGCAGTTGTTATTATGGAAAAATTGTCTTATATTTAAAAAATGGATTTATCACTAAATGATCAATCTACCTATGTTCCCATAGACAAAAACTCTATTATTCAATTAAATAGCGATTTCCATAAAAAGTTCGTTCCCACCTTAAACATTTTCCCACCTCTCTCCCATACTTATAGGTCTTGTTAAAACTCATAAGCCTAATAATCCCATGGGTCCTATTTTTATTTCTGTAATCTCAGTTTCATATTCTTTATCTAAATAGCTTACTTCATACCTCACTCCCCTTGTTGGTACTATTTCTCAATCTCATTTTAAAAATAGTCACGAGCTTATTGATAAATTTAAACTCCATTCCTTACTCTAATAATTTCTCTCTTGTTTCTCTCTTTACTAAAGTGCCGGTAAACGATCTTTTCACTTCCTTAGTGATAAATTACTAACGCTGATATTCCTTTGCCTGTTAAGATTTTCATTGACTTGATTTCCATGTGTAGTAAAAATTGTAAGTTTTTTTTAATGGTAAATTTTACCTTCAGAAGTTTGGTTTAGCTATAGGAAATTGTGTAGCTTCTGTCCTCCCTAATTTTATATATGGATTTTTTTAACTACTTTACTCCCCACTATTATTTCCCTTGTTTGGTTCAGATACATAGACGATAGTATTTGTTTGTGGCCTACTTCTAAGGATGTCAATGATTTTTTCACTGAACTTAATTCTTTGGTTCCTTTGATTAAATTTGCTCTTGAATTTGAACAAAATTGTGTCCTCCCGTTCTTAGATCTACTAATTCATAGGACTCCGTCTGGATTTAAATTTTCCGTCTATCGGAAGCCTACCAACGTTGGTTCATACATTCATTTTTATTCGGGTCATAATGATAAATTCAAACGTTCTGTATTTACTTCAATATTTGTCCGAGGGTTGCGGGTCGCCAGCCCGAAATTCTTGGATATTGAGATTTCAAAGATCTTTGAAATAGGTAACAACCTCTGTTACTTTCACAACTTTCTTGTCAGGTGCTTAGATTCGGCAAAAAGTACGTTTTACAGAATTGAAATCCCTCCCGCATTCAATTTTAAGAACTCCCTTGTTTTACCATTTTCTGAGACCTTTTCCTACCTTCCCCGTCTCTTGAAATGTTTAAACATTTCAGTCATATTTAAGTAGGAGTGTACTATGTACAAAATGTTTGTTCAAAATAATAGCAAGCATATAGAGGGGGTTTATTTTGTCCATTGTACAGTTCCCCTATGCAATAAATTGGGCAAACTGGAAAATCATTAAAGGTTCGTTTGACCTAACATAAATACAATATTAGAAGAGGTGAAAGTAATAGTGATTTTTTTGTTGACTTATCTGAAAATAGTCATCCTATCAATTGGAATTCGGCTAAATTTATTTACAAATCAGATTACTAATGTTAAAAGAAATATTATTGAATGCTCGTTCATTAATTCCTCGCCTAATTTTAATATATCCCCCAATTGTCCAGTTTATATCTTAGCCCTTTGATTTATTAAATTTTTTATAATTCTTTTGTTTATTGAACAATGTATTTATAATTGCGTATGCATGTATTCATAGTTGTGTGACTTATATTTCTACATTTCACACACACTCTCTCACACATGGATATTTTGAAAGAGATCTTATCTATATGTCTTTACCCTTCAATACCTGTATTTAATCCCACTTTTCTGATCATTTCTTTTTTAACGCCTACTCTGTTTTGTGTCCTTTCGTTGTACGTGGGAGGAGCATCGTTGAAGGTCTGCGTGCGACGCGCAAGCTCCTCCCATAAAATGATAAAATTAATGTAGATCAGGTTCGAAAATAAAACAACGAATCAGGAGGATCTCGGAGCAGCAGGAGGCCCCAAAGGTGTTGGACCTTGGCCCACCAATGTGTGGACACGCCCTGTTACCTCGCCAAATCCTGACCCACTGTCTTGTGGATGTCCTTGACTGGACAAAGACTACGGGTGTCAACCCCTAGTGAAAAATCTGCGGGGGAGACCCGCACTAGGCGAGCGTTATTAGACCAACGACTCGGCAGTCTCATGCAACAATCCACAATGGCTGGTCGTCTTGGACCACCTTTGCCACCAGCCCAATTATGGAGTGTCAAGATGGTGGGCTAAAGAAAGCACACCCCCTTCCCACTATAAGCATCTTTTGTGCAAGTTTCTCTCTAAGCCCAACTTATTCTTTTTAAGGGCATGAAGTGACGTCATCGCGGAAATCGATGGACAGCTAGCTACTGCTAGTTTTCTCCTATATATACCATTCTTCCAAGGTAATTCTTTGTGAAAAGCAGATTGAAAAAGTACTTTCGGACTTTGTTCAGTTCATTAACAATGCAAACACTTGATCTAGGAATTTCACTTTAAACGTTTCGTGTTCACTTTCTATAATTTCCTCGATTATCTTTCTTACAAAATTTTGTTTATACCACTCAAACTAATTCCGCTGTAGTTATTGAAGCGAGCTTAACCCATTTTATCATTGTACTCTAGTACTATCCCAGCAATCTTCCTCTCTTCTAGCCTTTCCAATTTTAGAAGTCTCAGAGAACTAGCATGGCCCGCTAGCACAAGGGAGTGCTCTAAAATTCCCACAGCATGCAACGGCCTCCCTCCATTCTAATTGGTCCCTCGGGACAGCCTCACAGAAAGCGCGGCCACACTTAATAGTGTTAGGGTTGCCGAGGACTACATCGAGGCTGTACGATCAATGTTTCTCCCTTAATCTCCAAGGCGGTTGGAGGGAGCGGAGATATCATCTGGTCCCTATAAACAACAACATCTTGTTTACCCGTTAATCCAATCCTATTAAGAATCGCTTCCTGTTCTCTATCCAAGGTAGACAACACGTATCAAAGTAATGGCGGCATCAATTTTTAGCTTCATCATTGCTCATAAATATTTTCCCCATTTGGCTTAACGTATGCGCTGCTCTTCCGCCCTTGATTTATCTCTTTTCATTCTTTGGGGGCAAAATTGCTTCTTACTTCCATTTTGGAAACAACATTTCATTTTCCATTTTGGAAACAGTATTCAACTTTCCATTTTGGGAATAGCATTCCACTTTCCATTTTAGGAACAGCATTTCACTTTCCATTTTGGAACAGCATTCCACTTTCCATTTTGGGAACAGCATTCCACTTTCCATTTTGGGAACAGCATTCCACTTTCCATTTGGGGAACAGCATTCCACTTTCCATTTTGGGAACAACATTCCACTTTCCATTTTGGGAACAGCATTCCACTTTCCATTTTGGAAACAGCATTCCACTTTCCATTTTGAGGAACAGCATTCCACTTTCCATTTTGGGAACAACATTCCACTTTCCATTTTGGGAACAGCATTCCACTTTCCATTTTTGCAACAGCATTCAACTTTCCATTTTGGGAACAGAATTCCACTTTCCATTTTGGGAACAGCATTCCACTTTCTCATTTCGATTCTACAAAATCTAAAAATAATCCTAAATCTACATATTATCTTTCCCTTATATTATTTTTAGAATTTGCTCTATAACTAGGTTTATATATATATATGTCCCTTCTAATCTCATAAGAATTCCTACAGTTTTCCCTCTAACTCTAATTCTTCAGCCTTTCATTTTCCTCACATCTTCTCTTCCACACACAAATCAAGTTAACCTCAAACGGCACAATCCTGTGACATAGTATTGTAACATAGTCGTTCCTCACAGCTTTCACATCGAATCATTCCATAAGAAGATTACTCTTATTTTTACATCCACCGTCTTATGTGGCCAACGCATATGTATTTATGTATACGCAGCCTTGTCCGGAAAGAACATGTTGACACACTAACATTTTTATAACCACAAATACAACCAGACTCATTTTTTTATTATTCTCTAGAATTGTAGCTAAAGCTCCATTTCTCCCATTTTTTCATCTTGTTCCATACTCGTTCATTTGTACTTCCAACACACATTGAATTTTTGAGTCTTCAATCCTCGCAGACAACTTCACGTTTTTTCATCCACTCACCAATCAAGTTAACCTTACACAGCATACTTAATCTTGTGGTCATAGAAGCTTGTGATCTGGAACTTCGATCTTGGATATCTGAAGGAATCAGTCTGGTTACTAAGAATCATTTCTAAAAAAAAGCTGGTAAAGGACACAAAGCCAGAGGCGAAAACACGTGAATTTCAGATTGAAACCACTTTTGATCTACAAAGCTGCTCGGAAGCCTGATGCGCACTTAGCCTGATTAGATAAACCTTCTGTTGCTAAGTGTAAGTTATCCCCTAAAGAGAGACTGCCCACACTCCCTCCCCACTTTTTCTTCTATTTTTCTTAACTCTACAATCATTGGCTGTATGGTATAATGAACCCAAGAACGAAGCCCTGATACGGGTCACGAAGGAGTTCCCTTAAGGACAAGAGCTGGAAAGCTTAGATAGATGCCTAGTAGAATAGGCTTATTGAGGTAGGTGGGTCGCGAAGTGAGTCAATAGGAAGCAATAGGTATAAACGTATAATATTAGATTTAATCGCTTAGATTCTGTCCTCTTTTCCATAGTATGCACCCTTCCCCCTCCCCTTACAATTAGATCATCAAAGTGGACTCGGAATGTAAGAAGATTAACCCTTAGGACTTTACAAGGACCTTAAGTCCAGAAAGAGGCATTGTTATTAGAGATCTGTGTGCTGGGATCAAACTACTCGCCTCACAGATTGGATACGGAGCAATCTGCTATAGGGAGGAAGACATGGAAAAGCTCGTATCTGAAGAAGAACTACCGACGCTGAAGACAATCAAATTAATCCTGAAACTTTCACCGCAATTTATTGTAAACATGCTATTCATATGTCAAAAGGTCGACCTTTTGGTGAGCTTTCACGCAAAGTATGAACTCAAGCAAGAACTCGAGGACCCAAACAACTACTTGAAAATAGCCGCGGTAATCAAATTTAGGAACCACACTTCTCTATTCAAAGTAGTGTGCAATTTCTCAGAGATTTGGTACCATGGCAGCAACCCACGGATTTCCGGCATTCTGCATAAGAATCCCTCAAGACAGTATCGAAAGAGAAAAATGTGTAGCAAACACTCATGCTTCCAATGCTAAGCCCTGAGAACATACCACAAAAACCTTTCCCAAGCAAGACTGCGATGTGTTCTGAATTTTGGCAAAAGGAACACACATACACGGAGACGATCTAAAAATGTATTACTTGCGGTGGACCTCACAGCACCATAGCAATCAACTGACCTAAAAGTAAGGAAGCACTAGAAAAGAAAGAAAAGGAATGTAGAGAAAAAGAAAACAGTAAACTGAATTGAACATACACGAATGTGGCAAAAGTTGAGAGGGCACAGAACTGGAAATCCTCACGTGCATCATGTAAGCACTTATCGAGGATATTGCACTGCCAGGATCCTTTTTGGATACACTAAATATGATGCTGGAAAAGAAAGGAATCCTGAAATTATGGTTCCTAGAGAATACCCCTCAGCTCAGATCTTCAAAGTTACAGCCTTTGGGTAAATGAAGTTGAACACTACTCTCGTTAATAGCAAAACTAAAGAAACAAAAATAAAGAAGAGATAGAAATACTGGAGGAATAAACGAAGAGGCCACAGAAGAAAGCTATAGCACTGAAGAATCAGATAGCAGCGGCTCTTCTATATCGGAAAAGTAGAAATTAAAAAAGAAGAAGCATAAAAAGAAGATAACCACTGACTCTGAAGCAGAATCAGACGCAAAAATTAACACTAAACAGGGGAAAAAACACAAACCAAGAAGATTGCGTTTCGAAGCAAGGGGATTTCAAACTCACGATCTTCGTTAACTCCACCGACACCTACCACATAAATACAAGTAGGACCACGTAATTAAAGGTATTAATAATGGCCTGTGTAAGTGGGTTTTTAACTTCTTCCTGAATTAAAAAACCGTCGAGAAGCTTCTGTTTGAAAATAGAATAAAATAATCTTCCTGACGAATATTAAAGTCCCCAAAATCGATGCCTTCCAACTTGCCGAAAAAGTAAGGTGACAGTAAACGGCTAACAAACGCTAACGCAACAAAAGGAACTAAGGAAAGCAAGAAACACTAACAACATAATAACAGAAAAAGGCAGAGCACTTTAGAGAACTTATGATCATGCATATAAACGCAAACGGTTGGAAAAAAACAAAAAAATCATGCGGAAATTTATTCTAATAGATTTCCGTTACAACAATCTCTGACTATGGTATACAACTCATAACAGACAATTTAAGATTTACAATTATAATCTACTAGTTACAAACCCTTCGAATGAAGGACATGACGGAGCTGCAATAACAATCAAGAAAGGAATTAAATACCAAGAATGGAACCAAATGGACGAAGCTTATCTAGCTATAAACATCTAATTTTAATACTCCACTGTCACAATAGCAGCACAGTATTACCTGCTCCGGCTCAACTATCTCCCTATACACAACATCATGGAGATATTCAAGACAAGACCCCCTACTTTACTTCAGGTGATCTTAACGCCTGCTGCAGGGAGTCGAGTAATGAAACTAAGAACTAAAGTGGAGTAAACTTGGTGATGCTTATGAACAAGAATGTAATGCAGAGAATTGGGCCTGCATTGCCGACATACATCACTAAAAGAAGCACTAAAAAGCCAGGTATTATACTTTGCAGTCTAAATATGCCTTATATTCTTTATACTCATCCCAGAGCCCTCCCCTAAAGCGACCATGTTGTGAAAATGGTTCTCATAAATCGAAATTCAATACAGGTGGCCATCCCGAAGAAGAAAAACAATATTCAAGAGCTAAATTGGATAAATACAAGGAAGCTCTGATGACCTATAGACCAACCCTATTGAAACGGGGGAGCAAAGACGAAGGTGATGTAGAACTAGAAAACATTAAGAAGATACTTACGGAAGGGGACAAGTAAAACGCCCCATGGATAAAACACAAAATATTATTACACCCAAGATGGACTATTGAAATGAAAAGAAAAGCTAGAAATATATCATAAATTTAAGCGATAATCAGGCAACAAGGCAAACAGCCTCTGATCTACAGGAAATTGCAACGGTTGAAAAGTGAAATGCTTATATTAATTGAGGAACAACAACCATAGTAGAAAATAACCAGAATAAAATGAAGACCAAAGTTAGAAAAACAAGTTAGACGATGACATCGGAGAGCCCACATATGATAAACAGTCAAAAGAACAGAGACTGTGGGTCCCCTGGAAAAATATTTTCATAGTAACATCAGAGGATAATGGCCACTTCGACGACCATATGGAAGAGATTGTAAGAGTTCTTCGGAAACAACTACCAACGGGTGACTCTTTAAGCATTCAGCAGATGAAACCAGAGAGGAACACATGGGTACTGGTGCAATGATTGCTAATGAGAAAGTCGTGAATGGCATACACTCCTTCGAACAGAGAGCCCCTGGCCCATCATGGTCGATGGGGTGGGTTAACAAACCTATTTAATGCCTGCCTCACTCTGGGATATTTCGCGGAGGGACTCAAAACAGCAAAAATGATCTTCATTCCTAAGGCAGACAAACCTACGAACATGGTAACGAGCTACGAACCTATCTCGTTACTCAACTTCCATGAGAAAGTCTGGAAAAGATCAGGAACAGAAAACTAGTAGAATACTTAGATGCAAATGAAGAATACAAGAAAATTGAGCTTGGTTTAAAGATAACTAGACACAACAATGGCATTGGCGACAATGAAAGAAAAGATCGCCAAAGTCAGAGCTGAGAAGAAGACAATCGATATCGTCCTGCGAAATGTTGAAAAAGCGTTTGATAAACTCTGAACCGAAGAGCTAATCTACAAGATACTTTGGCTTGGCATGCACAACAACATGAAGCACTTACTCTGCGGCTATATACGAAACAAATCAGCGTACATAGATCTAGAGGGATATGAGGGTTCAAACTTCCGACTGAGGGCTGCAATGCCACAAAGAGTGTGGCTGAGCCCGAGACTACTCATTGTCCATTATATATATATATCTAAGATCATTTGACCAGGGAGCATTTATGTGTTGTATGCTGAGACTATAACTCAGATAGTAACTACACACTCCTGGAACGTAAGGAACTAAGTAAGAGTCACAAAGCTGGAAATTGAGAACATAAATAACTACAAGAAGCTATGGAGAATCAATACAAATTCTCACAAATTTAAAATTATCCCAATAAGAAGAAAACTTTTTCAAATCATAATAGATGGTAAGGAATCGAGGTATACTCTCGAAGGAAAACTACAAGGACTAACTGTAAACTCTAGAGGCCATTCCACCCAAGATAAGGAAATGGAACAAAGAACATTTTTAACGCTCATCTGGTGACTGCCTTCAAGGTCATATGACGCCATAATTAAAATTTCATCCTAGTGCTAGGCTAATCTACAACTTCCAAACCAAACTAATCAAATAAAACCCAAAAGTAAAACAAGAAACCAAATAAAAATAACAAAATAAAACAAGAAACAAAAAAGGTAGGAAGAATAAAGCATGCTCCAGCGTCGGGGGGGCGGAGCCCCCTCCATCCAAAAGTCACATAGTCAAAATGTCTGTGTGCACGAATTCGTCCAGAGTTCAAGGGAGAAGAGGTGGCGAACCCACTCTTCCCGGTACCGATAACGTGCGCGAAGATCACCTTGATTAGGTCATTCAAAACGAATATGCCGAGCATTATGGGGGAGAGTGCCATTGACGCAGTAGCGTACAGGGGGCGCTCCATCAAATGGCTGGGGGTACCGCGAGTGTACCCAATTTAAAGGCGAGAGAAAGGGATCTGAAGCCGTGATGACATTGAGGGGTAGGTCCATGGGAACTGTCGCGGCGCAATAGCATGCAACTTCAAGTTCCTTCTTTGCCAAGCAACACGGAGGACTGTCCTGATTCCTGGCATGTAGCTGATGTGAGGAAGAACAAAACTCTGATCTAGACGCCGTCCCAACAGTCGTTTGGGCACTTATCAGCGCATTCATTTCCCTCAATTCCCGCCTGTTGTCAAGCCCAGCAGAAGAACATCTCAACATACACCCGGCTCGCGGCAACCGTTGTGTCAAAGATACGGCGAATAAGGGGTTTGGAGATTTTAATGCTCCGAAATAATAAATAATAATACTAACAATAATAATGTAAAGTAGCGCTGTGATCGGGCGAGGGTAAAGCGCACCGAATACTTCCTCAGGCTCCTGGTACGATGGGCTTTGACAACCCAGCCCGTCATTCAGGCGAAATTGTCATCATGCTTTAACCATAAAGGATGTTACCGAGGTATCCAGCTTATATGTGTACTGGGAGAATTTGAGCGGAGTCGACGGCCGAGCACACCCCACGCCTAAAACTTGCCTTAGCCAGCGTCGCTTCGGCCATCGCAGGACGTTGTAATCTCACGTTTTAGACCGCCACGCGACTAAACACCCATTGGAGAACTAAAGTCCCACGGGCAGCCAGAACTTGTGTGGGTAGAAGAGCAAGTTTAGAAAGGGTTAAACGGGTATTTGATAAAGAGAAGTAGAGATAAGTGAGTCAACTAACGTGTAGGGAGGATGATCATCTCGTATAATCGAAATCTGGTATTAAATGATCCTAGTATGACATGCAAGGCAGTATGGGTAACGCTCCTAACTCTGTCCATGTGTGATGTCCATGTGTATAATTTTTATTATTTTTATTTTGTTTTATTATTATTTTTATTTTGTTTTTATTATTTTTTTATTATCATTTCTATTATTACTATTATTTTTATTATTACGGCTATCTCCTCAACTTTTCGAACCCTCACTTTGTACAGCCGAGTGGCTGAGTTCGAAAAGTTGAGGAGATAGCCGTAATAATAAAAATAATAGTAATAATAGAAATGATAATAAAAAAATAATAAAAACAAAATAAAAATAATAATAAAACAAAATAAAAATAATAAAAATTATAAAAAATAATAAAATAATATAAATGATGATAAAAATAATAATAAATAATAATAATAATAACAATAATAATTAGGTAGCACTGCGACAGAGTGACTGGGAAGAGCACCAATAACTTTCCCAGGCCGCACTAGACAGTCCACCTCACCCAGTGACAGGGTTTCCCTAATTTGCCCTCAGGCCGGAAGGATATGCAACTCATCTGGGTACCAATGGAACAGGCAACACAGGGTGCTTCCCCCACACACACACCTGCGGGGAAAACAAAGAACAAGAAGCGGCATTACCCTTCTAGCAAAAAAATAGACAATTAGGAGAGAAAAAAAAGAAAAGCTATATAACGCGCTCGTACAATCGGTCGTGAAATATCGCCTGGGCCTAGCATACACACTCCCAAATTCCCCAGCATATACACTCCCAAATTTCCCCAGCATATACATCCCCAAATTCCCCAGCATATACATTCCCAAATTCCCCAGCATACACACTCCCAAATTCCCCAGTATATACATTCCCAAATTCCCCAGCATACACACTCCCAAATTCCCCAGCATACACACTCCCAAATTCCCCAGCATACACACTCCCAAATTTAAGGTTAATAAAACTTCAAAGAATACAAAACAAAGTCTTATACTGGATAACAAATATGAGACAGATAAAATATAAAAATCTACGAGACTTACATACATGGGGAAGCAAATATTTTGCTAGTGACATGACACTAGGGAAGCGAGCCTAGAAATTTTGGAGCAAGATAGAAGAAAGACATCAAGACATAACGAAACTACCATTAAAGATGAGAGAAGGATAAATCTTAAATTGCCAAAGTGGTAGAAAAAAAACTCTGCTAACTGACGAGATACCTATATATAGTTTACAAAACAACGTAAAGATAACGAGACAAAACAAACAGCTAAAGATAAATTTGAATAATACAATGGCTTGAAAATAAATAGATGAGGACTCAAGAGGGACGCACGTTTTCCTCGTGTGAACGGTTAGCATACCTAACCCCTCAAGGTCAACAGCCCACAAAGACTGCTGAGTATCAGTCAAAGAGAGACTGGGAGGAGAGTAAGTATTGAATAGGCACAGCACATAGCTCAGTTAAAATATTATAAGCCGTAGATCATCCAGAGTAATCTGGCTGCACCTTCCACCCCTCTACCACTCCCTCTGCCTTCTCTTTAGACATACCAACTAGGGTCAACTTTTAAACTCTATATATTTAAAAGTATGCCTGTGTAGACCCTTTCGGTGTAAGGGTGCGTACACTTGCACGGGCAGATAACCGACACGAGGCAGTCTGGGATAGGCTTTGGAGCAATGGAAAGAGTGAAAGGCCACCTCGTTGGTTGAGTGCATTTAAAATTGGCCAGGATTTATCTACTAGCTTGCCAAGTTGCAGTTCAAGGATATATAAAGATCAAGACCCAATAATAAAATTTTAATATAAATAATAAACGGGGCAATATATATACAAAAGGGAAACAAATTATGCTTTATAAGGATAGTTTAGTTAGATCAGGACAATTTACGATGTGACAGAAATAAGCGGGGAGTGCAAAATTATCGTTAATCCGAATAATGGAGATTATTTAAGTTTGAGCGCGGAGTCAATTAAAAGGGGATGCTACGGAATCCAGGTGACGAATGACGGGGGAGTGAATCATGGGATTACAAAGCAAAATCGCTTTACCTTGAAGCTTAGAGTTGTTCGGAGGGGAAGACCAACGGCACGGGTCTTCGAGGAGACACTTCTGAGGGTATTGACGAGGAGATCTCGTAGATGGGGGCTTGCGAGTACTTCTTGCAGAAGGACGAGATTTTCTCTGCTCCAGAGAGATGTGATCTCAAACGCGAGAGATTGTTATGCGGCACGGCAGGGAGTCTCAGGCAAGGGGCACAAGATTCTTGAAGGGGGGGGGGGTGCGAGACGAGGGGGGCCGCACAGTTCTCCGGAAAGAAGATGACTCGATAACCTTTCCTCTGAACAGGGGCCAAAGCTTCACGAAGGGTGATCTGCTGGTGAGATCTTAACGACGAGGTACGACTCGAACAGGGGTTGCGAGACTTCGCAGGAAACAGACACACGGTCTGAACGGAGAGACTGGCAGGCTCTTAATCTTCTCGAGGAATGGCTGATGCAGGATTATATAGCCAGGTGGCTTGTCTATTAAATAACCCCAGGGCATAGCCGTCCCAAGAGAATTCACGGCGCCAATCTGTGAAAGCTTATTTCGAGATAAGGGGTTGGATCGAACGGCGAAGTTTGCCTCAGGATATAGGGTTGTTCTTGTACGAGCGCGTTAGTGGGGGAAGGAACTGTCCGCGAGGCATGGAGGCGAGGACTTGACGTTATCGTGGGGGAGGGAGAGCGATATGCGTCCCGCTTAAGTAAATACAGCCGGGTCGGCGGATCAGTGCAAGACAGCTTCCTTCTCATCGATTCTAGAATTCCCATGCCAAGGAGCACGTGGTCTGGGGCTCGAAGGGGCTAAAAAGGGATATTTCGAGAGGCTTCCTCTCACGCTGTTCTTCGAGGGGCATCCTCTCACAAGTACATTTCACCTTTTCTTTCTCTACCCCTGTCTAATACCTTTCACGTCTCCCGCCTCTACCCTGTTTCCTATCGGCCAAAATATAGCCGATGAGATCGGTGGAAGGAAATCCTGAGGAGAGGTTGGCCTGGGACGGCCCCTTCCTACCTCTCCAAGCCCGGATGGGCCAGAGAGAGGGGCGAGAGTAACCCCTGATGTCGTGTTATGCCTTTCCCTATCCTTTACAAACACATCCCTCAGCATACTCCGTTAACCCGGAGCAGAACATTCATACTTTTTACTCTGTCATTTTACCAACCTTCGTGTACATGTGCACATCTTTACTTAAAGAATTTGTTTGCCAGACACGTTTCTGTCTCTTCCATTCTCACTATGTATCACAGAATATATTGAAAGATTTTCGCCCATTCCATAAATGATTGATTAGAATTGAGAATGACGTATCATAACACTGATGTGTTCATTTAGGCAAAAAAAAATAAGTTGGGAAGGTACTGAACAGCTGATACCGACAAAGGAAGGGATATAAGAAACAGAGATGAGTGATGATAAGGGCTTTAACAAGATATGAATATACCATACATAAATTAAAGATGCAAGTTAAAACATACTCTGTGACTCTTCATTATTTTGGAAGAAGCCAAAGAAGTTTTAGTGGTTCTTTGCGGGTATAATTGGATGAAGTTTTGCGTAGACTGAACATATCTAAGATTTAGGCGGTCCACCTACTCAATATTACCCCATAACTCCAAATAAATAAACAAGTTTTTAAACAACTTGTACGACTCTTGGAACTTAGACATTTAAAGTAAGAAAATGATCTAAGTTTGGATAAATATAATGCCTTAACAAAGGAGTTTTTGTTTACGAATTCGTACTTCGTTAATTTGTTCATATAAACGTTATTCCCTTCATTTTGCAGTTTCGTATTTGAAGTCTATGTTTATTCAGACTGATCCGATAATAGAGAAGGTTCAGCACTTCTTCGGTAACTATATTATACCACTACATTGGTAGAATTGGCGATGTGTTTCAGGGCTCATTAAAAAGTACATTGATAAAAGTCACACACAAAGACTTGAATCAAGAAGGAAAAGTATCGAATGCATGACATGGTACTAAACAGTAAAAAGACTTAAAGCTAGGTATCAATTAACAATAGAAATATAAAATTATTAAAAAATATTCGTGTTATTATTATTATAGGCAAATTATATAAAAAAAATTTTATACTTTTTAGATTTCACTTCTAATTTACGAAAAATCGTTTTCGCATTAAACTCCAATATCTTCTTGACCATTTTTGAGAGGAAATGACATCATATTTTTATTGTGTGGTGCATTTTATTCTGATGTTTCATTAAAGACTATTTGACATCTTCAGAGAATCTGAAATTAATAGATAGCATCTCGTTTATATAGGTAGAATAGAAAGGGATAGTTTGTTTGGTTGTTTTTTTACATAGCTTTGAGTCGACTTTCACCCTTTTATGGATCTGATCAGGCTTTTTTTAAAATTTAACTTAAGCTTTCGTAATTGGTCCAAGATCCGCGAATGTTCCATTGTAGGAATCTTACTGTATTGCTTTGCTAGTTTGACTTTGGGTGAATTTTGTTAACCAAGTTGCTATGTTCAAAAATATAATAATCTTTGTGTAACTTTCTTGGAAATAAACTATTTATCATCATTATTATCAATAGTAATCGTAATAATAGTAATAGTAATCGTAATAATACTAAGAGTAATAATAATAGTAATCGTAATAATAATAGTACTAATAATAGTGTTAATAACAATAGTAATAATAATGAGTGTTAAAAATATTAGTAGTAGTAATATTCGTAGTAATATTAGTAGTAGTAGTATGTTCTAATTTTATTTGATATTCTTGATCACACTAGATTAGGAGGAGATCTTGACTTTGATGGAGCTTGAGACAAGTCATAATGGTCGGGGGATCTTCCGGGATTGAAATTTGCTTGGGATCTTGTGGCCGCCGTAGCTTTGACTTTGCTTTGCGCGATGGTCCAAGTAGATGGTTTGGGGTATTGCAGATTGTCGCCCTTTTGACCTCTTCGGTGATTTGGGTGCTAAGGTTGTTGGTAGAGGCTGAATGGGTCTTCTCTGCCCATTTTCCTTTTCTTTCACAGGATCAGGTTGCTTATCGTGCTGACAGGGGTTCTGCGGGAATGCTTGCCTTTAGTGGCTCGGTGACGTTTCGTGAATACCTTCGCTTATCATATCCAGGATGTTTTGGCGTCTGCGTATGCCGTAACGTAACATACGGCACCTGACCTCTTGGTTGAAAGAGTAGTGTGGGCAGGTGTTCTTGAAGGGTGGATGGCTGCCGCCGCAGTTGTTGCATCTTGCTTGCTCTCAGCAACCCTCACACTATTGTGTTCCTCGGAGGAGTAGTTGAGGAAGCTCTGTTTTTCTTAGTTGCCGTATTTGGCAAGGCGGCCAAATCTGAGGAATTTTCTACATTGGAAGGGCGGTGGAGGCTCCTCTCTGACAGGAATTATGGTCCCTGTGAATCTGATCTTGGATAGGAGTGATTGTTGAATAAAAACAATAAAATCTTTTAGTTTTTAGAGTGATGCGAGATTTTGTTGAATACTGTGACTGCATCAATATTATGGCTGTCATCTTTGAAAAGCATTCTAGTTGAGTGCGCTTAGTCACGTGCGACTCTATATCTCACTATGTCGGTCAGTCGGTCGGTCCCCGTTTTGCTTCTTTTTTTATAATAACATTGTAACTATTTGGCTGATTCTAACGAAATTTGAGACCCTTATGTTGTTTTACATTCTCCTTCGAAAAATATAATTGCCAAGTTCCTTCTAAGGTTAGCCCGGGAATTATTTTGTTTTGGTAATAACATCATAACTATTTGGCCGATTCTAATGAAATTTGAAACCCTTATGTTGTTTTACATTCTTTATCGAATGATATAATTTACAAGATCGTCCCAAGGTTAGTCCGGCAATTATTTAAAGTTTTGAATGTCTTAAGGTTATAAATCAGAATAAGCTAGACCCGCGACTTTGGTCAGCAGAGCTTGTTAATATCTTTGGAGATGTACTCTCCTGCACTTTTTAGTTTTGGCATGAAATGGTTAAGTAGAGCTGTCACAGTACTAGTGTTCAATCCATTCCTGTCGTTTGTGTGTACTTTGTGTTTACCCCGAGCGGTGAAGGCTAGCATTTTCTTGGAAACTACTTCTAATTTCACTCGTACAGTTGCTTCGGTCCGAGTTTAGTTAATTAATAACTCAGTTTCAGCTTTGCCGTTAATGGCTTGACGTCGTTCTGTGGTGTTTTATTGCGCAGTGTTATTCGTTGGTAGTGTTTTTTAAGGTGACATATCTGGACCAGCATTCATGTCCGAATAGTTGTCCTAGTATTCTTGTAGTTTGACATGAACTTGGACGATTGTCTTTGTGGGCGGTGACGTCTCGTTCGTTTTGATTTTAGGTGGTTAAATTTAAATTATTGAAGTTTATTTCAGGAATATTCTTTTTGATTTTTACTAAGGACATACATGGTCATAAGAAAATAATTCGCCACCCATGCCCGTGACGGTCAACACTGACCCCCAACAAGAGAACGACATTACTGGGTGCCTCTTTTAATTAGTTCTGACCCCTTTCACTAGGTGGGATTGGATACGCCTTCTGCGCCACCTCTTGTGAAAACCAGGAAAAAACTTACAAGTGGCGTAGTAGGCAGGTCTGGATGACGGATCCAGCTTGGTGACTGGCTTAAGAGCGGTTAGGGTCACCGCGTCTAATATCGGGTCGTAGGAGTGATTCATATGCAGGTCCTTTGGGCCGGGTAGGGTCCTGAGCACCATCAGCAAGACAGCCAGGCAAACACATAGCCGTACATTTTGCCGGTGACAGTAGAAGAAGGGGCCAACGATAGGGTAGATAAAGTGACGAAGTAAAAAGGGGTGGATGGAATGACGAAGGCAGGGTGAAAGTGTGTTGGTACAAAATGACCAGATAGGGCTTAGTGGAAGGAGAATCAGGTTAAGCTGGGCCCGGACCCGGCGCCGATTTATCTCAGCAGGGCGGTCAGAAAACACAGCTGCGTGCCCGTTACGTAAAAATCTAAAGTGGACAAAAGAAACAAGAACAAAATCAGATTTGAAATGAAAGAAAACAACGAAAACCAGAACAAAGAGTAATGTGAAAAACAAAATAGAAAATATATATATACACCCATAAAACAACATGAGCTCGATAAACAAAATAGACTCAGAATCTGAATACAAAGCCTCGAATGCTCACTAACGATAATAAAAAAGCCTACAAAAACATTTTGTACCTGAACCCTTCATGCTAGTCGAGTGGATACGGCGTTGGCCTACCAACGTCGCGGTACCGGGTTTGATTTCGAATCCCAGCATGAGTGGTCACAAACGTGAGCGCACGTAGAGATCTGGCTACCGATTGGTGGACACGCTGTGCTCACCCTGTTTTCGGGTGGGTAGATCTTACACCTCACACATAGCCAATCACAACACTGCTTTCTTTCCTCTCCCACCTTCCCAGCACAACACGGACACACTCTCTGTTTCAAGGAATCCTGCCGATGGGTATCTATATCCACGTACCTCTGACGCGGAACAAGTCCCTCTCCCCCGAGGTGATGAAGGTTTCCACCTGAACGCTGTTTGGTGTCAAAAACATAAAACTTCCTGGCACCTCTTCCCAAAAGAGGAGCGGCCCCTGGGGCCCTCGGACCGACCAGCGATTGTCATACTGACCTTATATAAATTTCATTATCCGGTCAGAGATCCTCCCAGTATCATGGAAGGATTGGTGCTGACTAACTAACTAACTAACTACATAATAAGGAGTTAGGCAATAAAATGAAATGATCAATAAAAAGATGCCAGCGACATCCCCCTCCATGACATGGGGTGAATCTGAATTCTCTCTTTCCTTTTCTGTCTCTCCCATACCTTTAATATTTTCAGCACTATCAGGCGAAGCCTGATAGTGCTGAAAATATTAAAGTGTTAATCATGGAAACACAAAAATATTCGCATTAACAATTAACTATTTTTTATAGTTTTATCTCAATAATTAATTTTCCATCCACCGACCTTGTGAGAAAATTTCTTATTACTTGATAACACAGCAACACCTATTAGCGGCCAAGCAAGCCTATTATATGATTTATATCTTTGCGACTTTTATTGCTACAATCCTAACTTGAGACTAATAGCAATGCAAACTTAAATAAGTCATTTTTAAATATAATTCAACTATGAGTGCTAAAATTGAGGTTGGACATATATAGTAGCAAAATATGTTATTTTAGTGGTCACTTTACTTATTATGTTTTTTTCAAATTTAATAAAGTGGGTTTGATTGAAACCGATAAACACAATATCAAAACTTTACACCAAGACAAAAAAAATGTCTTTGACTCAAATTCCGAAAGAGTCTCTTGATTGTAATTAGGAAAAAAATGACCTTTGCCACATTTTTGAGAAAATTTCGCGAAACTGCAGGCATCGAAATACAGTCCTAGAAGTATTAAGCCTATACCAATCAAACTACCACCTTTATGAGACCAGAAAACTCACCACTTACCAGTTATGATCTTATTCCCATCGACTTTTTCGCGTGGCCAGCATTAGATGAAAAGGTTTAGTCTGGTGGGAAAATTAAAAAAGTGCGTAATCTTCGAAAGCGAATTTTGGTTGCTTGAAAAAAAATCTTTCAAAGAATCTATTTCAAAAGTTATTTCTAAGGAAAGAACCCCACTTCAAAGTGTCGTGGATGGAGACGGAGGTCATATTGAACCTTGCATTCAAAATCAAATTTAATTCTGACCTTTACTTCAACTTCTAGGCGGGAATAGTTATAAAGATATCAAAATTTAGAAATTGGTAATGTTTCGGAGCACCCTGTATATTTTAAAGGATCTAAAAATTGATGTCATTTGTAACGACATGGGTGTACTAGTAACTAATAACAAAAATCAAAGTTTCGAATTAAGTTTAAAAAAATTTGAGAAATTAATTGAAGAGTCTGAATTTTAAGAATTTCAATAAGTTCTTTAATTTTATATTTTCATAATTGCTACCACATTTACTTACATCTTAACCATTTTCCTTCGTCTTGGTAGGGAAAAGCAACCAAGTTATGCACATCTGATGGCGTTTGGTTTAGTCTTGCCGGAGGAAATCACTCATGGACAAACTACACCGATTGTCGCCCACAAGTTCCAGATCTTTTTAAGGTATGTACTGCATGCCCATTACGTTTAAACTACTTGTATACAAGTTCAAGCTCTTTTAAGGTATGTACTGCATGCTCATTCGTTTAAACGACTTGTGTACAAGTTCCATCACTTTTAATCTATATAGTGAATACCTATTACGCTTAAACGAAATGTAAACATGATCCAGATTTTTCTAAAGTGATTAATCCATGCCCATTACGTTTAAATGACTTGTATACAAGTTCAAGCTCTTTTAAGTTATGTACTGCATGCCCATTATGTTTAAAGGACTTGTGTATAAGTTCCAGTACTTTTAATCTATATAGTGAATACCAATTACGCTTAAACGAAATGTAAACATGATCCAGATTATTTTAAAGTGATTAATCCATGCCCATTACGTTTAAATGACTTGTATACAAGTTCAAGCTCTTTTAAGGTACGTAGTGAATGCCTATTACGCTTAAACGAGCTCAATGCAAATCAAGATCTTTAAAACTATGTACTATATTCCCATTACGCTTAAACGAGCTGTACACAAGCTTAAGATCTTTTAATGAATGCAGTGTATGCGCATTACGCTTAAACGAGCTGTATGTGAGGAGCTTAAGAAACAAAAGAATAAATTAATTGAACTGAAGTTTGCTTTTGTAGTCCTATTTACTATCATTAAATACATAAGCATTTTGGACACCTAAACTCAATTTAACAGTGAGTTCTTATTATTTCGTTCCCACCTATCTACAGTACTGTGTACAATTATAGAACGAAATATCAAAATCTACATTTTCTTTAAAAATACTCGCGTAATTTCCCATCAAAATTGCTCAGAATATTCCTTGAAATTTTTCTGTCGTCCAAGTTTATTTTCATAGAAGTGAGGATTAAAAAAGCTGAGTGGAATAATGTGTATTGGAAGAAAGAATGCGTCAAAAACTAGTGGACGATATTATACGTGCAGCCATAGTCAGAAAACAACATACTTCTCTCAAACACACTTGAACAAAATATTAATAAAAAGTCTACAGTTCTTTCTTCTGAATGACTTCAGAACTTCTCCATCGACGAGAGACATTCTCGCGATACACATTTAGGATCAGATCCTTGCTAACTTGAGGTGAAGTAGTGGCTGCTGTCGCAAATGGATCCTTCGTCGACATCCGTTGCATCGATCGATCTTCCCTGGGAGAGTTTTAGTGGTTAAGCCAATTTCTTAGTCGACTCCAAGGATCCGGTGTCCTCATGGACCTTTTATTGAGTATGTAATGTTATATATACTAATAGTTAAAAGGATGCATTATATAAATTTATGTAATTGTAATGTATATATTTAAGTAATTGTGTATATATTTGTAATGTTTAATATATTTATTTGTAATATATTTGTAATGTTTATTTGTGATGTATATATTTGTGTAATATCGGAACAACAATCTCCAACTCCTTAAGTAATTGCCCATAGTACAACCAACCAACCTCCTCCCATGCAACCAACTAACCTCCTCCCACACAACCAACTAACTTGATACCCATACTTGTTTAAGTTTAAAGTTCCCCAATTTTAGGCAGTTCACCTCCAACCACTTAACGCGCTCCTACTGGAATTTATTTGCTCTAGATTTTGTCTAACTATTCAATTAATGTGCTCTATTATTATTCAGAGCACTACTACGGCAACGTAAGTCTCTTATAGTTGTCAAGTTTGGCGCCTATGTACCTTAAACCTCTCTCTCACGTGTGATAAGTACTATTAAGATTTTTTTTATTTGTACGTATTGTATAAACTGTAAATATGATATTCATGATTTCATATATTCATTTATAACCTTAATATATTAATTTTCTATATTTTCTTTGTTTTGCCTTTGCCAATACTAGGCTATGCTATATATAATTTGACCTCTGATTTAAGCAATTAATGTAACTTATCATTGTTACTTACCTGTTTGTATGAGGTTAAATGTCGTTATTGAAGAGAAACTATTAATTTGAGAGGGATAAGTCAAGAAAGGTGTGGAATTGATGCTCGAAGCTTAAAAAATGTGTAGTCTGCAGGAACCCAGAAGTATATTTAGCATGATGTCGATTGTTTCTTTTAATGGGATGTTATTTAATAAATTTTTTAAATCAAAAATATCTTGAGTGTATTTTTGAGCGTTAAGAAAACTCCACACTTGCTCAAGTAAGTCCAAGAATTCCTGAGGGTTAATTTAATACTGGTAAAAGGAGAGAACTGGGGGAACAAATATTTGGTCACAGACTAAGCAGATAAGTTGATTGCCCAGATAATTGGACAAATGGGATTGAAGACTCGTGTACTAGGGAAGAATAAGATGAATTTGTGCCCTTCAGGAATTCGTTAGACTTGCTTGAACAAGACAAAAGAATATAGAAGAAGGGTAAAGAGAAAGGAGAGGAGATTATTTGCTCATTAAAGTGTTTTGAGTCAGGAGGAAAGAAATGTGAATTTAAAAATATCCTTAAATGAGACCTAAAAGATAATATAGAAATAAAAAGATATAGTGAAGAAATATTCTTCAAGTGGAAAATTGTTCTCAACCAAAGCAATTCCAAAATTTGGTTTCTCAAAATTAAACTTTAGTCAAATGGAGCGATCATAACCTTTTATATTAAGAATTCATAAATCAGCTCTCGCGACCCCAGTAGCCAAGGGGTTGGATTTTCAGGCTTCGGTACTGGATTCGATTCCGACGCGAGTGGATACAGAAAATTTTGGGACTCGTAGGGAGTTACCACTTAAGACGGTGCGTCGAGTATGTAGCAAGCGCGCAGGAAAATCCATCATCATACCTCATCACGCACAAAGCCAATTACGACAGCGCCGTCTCTTTCACTTCTTTCCTTCGCACCCACAACACATTACTCATCCATCTATGAAACATAATAAATGTGGTTTTCATGTTCAGACTCCCTTGAAGTAGAAAAGGTTTACTTTCCCTTGGGCCTTTAATGATCTCGCGCTCACATATTGGAGATAAAACAAAAGACTACAGCTCTATACCCTCCACCCCCCTTTACCCTACAAAGAGGACCGGCTAAACCTGCCTACGGGCTTGCGAGTGATTTACATTCTGATCTTTAAACCATTTCTTCATTCAGTCAAGACTCTTGTCCACAATTAAATGTGCTTCATTCAGTCAAGGCTCTTCTCCACAATTAAATGTGCTTCATTCAGTCGAAGCTCTTGTCCACAATTAAATGTGCTTCATTCAGTCAAGGCTCTTCTCCACAATTAAATGTGCTTCATTCAGTCAAGGCTCTTGTCCACAATTAAATGTGCTTCAATTAGTCGAAGCTCTTGTCCACAATTAAATGTGCTTCATTCAGTCGAAGCTCTTGTCCACAATTAAATGTGATTCATTCAGTCGAAGCACTTGTCCACAATTAAATGTGCTTCATTCAGTCAAGGCTTTTGTCCACAATCAAATGTGCTTCATTCAGGCAAGGCTTTTGTCCACAATTAAATGTGCTTCATTCAGTCAAGACTCTTGTCCACAATTAAATGTGCTTCATTCAGTCAAGGCTCTTCTCCACAATTAAATGTGCTTCATTCAATCGAACCTCTTGTCCACAATTAAATGTGCTTCATTCAGTCAAGGCTCTTCTCCACAATTAAATGTGCTTCATTCAGTCAAGGCTCTTGTCCACAATTAAATGTGCTTCATTCAGGCAAGGCTTTTGTCCACAATTAAATGTGCTTCATTCAGTCGAAGCTCTTGTCCACAATTAAATGTGCTTCATTCAGTCAAGGCTCTTCTCCACAATTAAATGTGCTTCATTCAGTCTAGGCTCTTGTTCGCAATTAAATGTGCTTAATTCAGTCAAGGCTCTTGTCCACAATTAAATGTGCTTCATTCAGGCAAGGCTCTTCTCCACAATTAAATGTGCTTCATTCAGTCGAAGCACTTGTCCACAATTAAATGTGCTTCATTCAGTCAAGGCTCTTGTCCACAATTAAATGTGCTTCATTCAGTCAAGGCTTTTGTCCGAAATTAAATGTGCTTCATTCAGTCAAGGCTTTTGTCCGCAATTAAATGTGCTTCATTCAGTCGAAGCTCTTGTCCACATTTAAATGTGCTTCATTCAGTCAAGACTCTTGTCCACAATTAAATGTGCTTCATTCAGTCAAGGCTCTTCTCCACAATTAAATGTGCTTCATTCAGTCGAAGCTCTTGTCCACAATTAAATGTGCTTCATTCAGTCGAAGCTCTTGTCCACAATTAAATGTGCTTCATTCAGTCAAGGCTTTTGTCCGCAATTAAATGTGCTTCATTCAGTCAAGGCTCTTGTCCACAATTAAATGTGCTTCATTCAGTCAAGACTCTTGTCCACAATTAAATGTGCTTCATTCAGTAAAGACTCTTGTCCCAATTAAATGTGCTTCATTCAATCAAGGCTTTTGTCCGCAATTAAATGTGCTTCATTCGGTCAAGGCTTTTGTCCGCAATTAAATGTGCTTCATTCAGTCAAGGCTCTTGTCCACAATTAAATGTGCTTCATTCAGTCAAGGCTTTTGTCCGCAATTAAATGTGCTTCATTCAGTCAAGGCTCTTCTCCACAATTAAATGGTGCTTCATTCAGTCGAAGCTCTTGTCCGCAATTAAATGTGCTTCATTCAGTCAAGGCTCTTGTCCACAATTAAATGTGATGGGCTGTGCTAGTAAGTAACTAAATAATTCACAAGGAAAAATTATTTATAAAATTTTTGCATAAATACAAAAACTAAAGGAAATTATAGGCAGTGGATCCATTATGAGCTCCTTCGATAGACAAATTTTAATCATCTCTCGCTTGGATCTAATCCTCCTCCTGTCAGCAGAGGATCTTACCATTTGTATCCGTATCCCTCCCGTCAGAGGATCTTGGCTCTGGTGTCACTCTTGAAAGAACACCTTGCCTCTTGTGTTACTCCCTAAGAGGATCTTTGCTCTTGTGTCCCTCCTAGCAGAAAATCTTGGCCCTTGTGTCTTTCCCGTCAGAGAACCTTGGGTCATGTGTCCCTTCCAGCAGAAAATCCTACCCCTTGTATCCCTCCAGTCAGAGAATCTTGGCTCTCTTGTCGCTCTGAACAGAGGATCTTGCCACTTGCACTACCCCCGTCAGAGATTTTTGCCTCATGTGTCCCTGCTAGCCTAGGAACTTGCCACTTGTGTCTTTCCTGCGAGAGGATCTTGGCTCTTGTGCCCTAATGAGAAAGGATCGCGCCAGAGGATATTGGCTCTTTTATCTCTCCCCTCAGGCGATCTTGGCTATTGATTCGCTCCCGTCAGAGGATCTTGCCTCTTATGTCACTCCCCACAGATGATCTTGGCTTCTTTTTTTCTACTATTAAACGATCTTGGCTCTTGTTTGCTTCCTGTTAGAGGAACGTGGCTCTTGTCTCCCTCAGGTCAGGGGTTTTTCGCTTTTGTGTCACTAGGCATAGACGATCGTGGCTTTTGTGTCTCTATTGACTGAGGATCTTACCAATTGTTTCCATCCCATCAAAGGATTTTGATTCTTGTGTCCTTCCCGTTAGATGATCTTGGCTCTTGTGTACTCGTGACAGAGGATCTTGTCACTTTTGTCCTCTCCGTCTGAAGATATCGTCTTTCCTGTCTCTCCCATCAGACGATCTTGGCTCTTTAGTTCCCCTCGTCAGAGGATCTTGACTTTTATGCTCCTCTTGTGGGACGATTTCTATTCTTGTGTCCCTCCCGTCCGAGTATATTGGCTGTTATATCCCTCGTATCAAAGTATTTTGCCACATGTGTCCCTACTAGAATCTTGGCTCTAGTGTCTCTCTTATCTCAAGATTTTGAAACTTTGTGCCTCCCGTCAGAAGATTTTGGCTATTTTCTCCTTCCTCTCAGAGGATCTTGGCGCATGTGTCCCTCCCTTCAGAGAATGTTAGCTCCTATGTCCTCCTCAGCAGATATTGGCTCTTGTGGCGCTCCCGTGAGAATATCTTAACTCTTGTGCCTCTCTCTTCAAAGGATCTTGGTTCTTCTTTTCTCTTATCATAGGATCGTGGCTTTTGTGTTCTTTCCGTAAGAGAAACTTGACTCGTGTGTACCTACTGTCATAAGATATATGCTCTTGTATCCTTCATGTCAACGGATCTTGGCTCTTGTATTCCTCCCCTCAGAAAACCTATGCTCTTGTATCCATCCTGTCAGAGGATATTGACTCTTGTTTCCTTCCCTCCTCTCAGATTATCTTGTCCCTTGTGTCTTACCGTCATTAAGCTTTGCTCTTTTCTCTCTTTAATTGAAATTGGCTCTTGTGTAACCTCATCAAAGGATATTTGTTCTTGTGTTGCCCCGTCAAAGGATCTTGGTTCTTGTATTCTCCCAAAGATGTTTGTGGCACGCACCTGTCGGCCTCCGAGAAGCGTATCTTACTCTTCTACTCCCCCCTTTAAAGGATCTTGGCTTTTGTGTTCCTCTCGTAAGAGTATCTAGAATCTAGTGTCCCACCGATTAGAAGATCTTAATTGTTGTGCCTCTTTAATCGGAGAATCTTGGCTCTTGTCTACTTCCGTCGAATAATATTAGCTCTTGTTTCGTGGCCTTCTCATGTGCTTGGTTTTTATCTGTCTCCCCTCAGAGGATCGTTCTTAGTGTGCCCTTTCCTTCAGATGAGCTATACTCCTGTGTCCCTCCGTCAGTAGATCGTGGATTATGTGTCCCTATCGTTGAGAGTCTTGGATGTTGTGTCTTTCTCGTCAGAGAATTTTGACTCATGTGTTCCCGGTCAGAAAGTCTTAGCTCTTTTGTTCTTCGACAAAAGGATCTTGGCTCTTTTGATCCCTCATCAGGGGATCCTTGCTCACGTGTCACTCCGGTCAGATCATATTAACTTTTATGTCCCTCATAGGATATTTGCTCGTGTGTGTCTCGGATCCCGGCTCTTGTTTCACTCCCATCAGAGTATCTTGACTCTTCTACCCCTCACTCAGAGGATCTTGGCCGTTGTATCCTTCGCGTCACAGCATCTTAGCTCTTGTTTCCCCCGTCTGAATATATTGGCTCTTTTGACTCCTCCCCCCCCCGGCAAAAGGTCTTGGCTCTTATTTTTCTCCGTCATTGGATCGTGACTTTTGTTTCCTTCCAGTCAGAGGATCTTTGCTCATGTGTCCAACCCGTCAGTGGATCTTGGCTCCTGTATCCTTGTCATCACTGTACCTATGCTCTTGTATCCCTCTCGTCAGAGGTTCTTAGCTCTTGTGCCCTTCTGACCAGAGGATCATGGCTCTTGCTTCCTTAACTCAGATAATCTTGGCTTTTGTGCCTTGCCTGTCAGAAGATCTTGGCTCATGTGTACAGCCCGTTAGACGATCTTGGCTCTTGTGTCCTTCTTTCCAGATGGTCTCAGGTTTTTGTCCCCGTCAGAGGAGCCTGGCTCTTCTGCCCTCCGATCAAAGGTTATTGGCTCTTGTGTTCTCCCGTCAGTAGCTCTAGGCTCATCTGTCTCTCTCTTCAAACGATTTTGACTCTTGTCTCCCTCCTGTCAGATGATCTGTGCTCTTGTGTCCAACTTATCATAGGATATGTCTTTTATGTTCCTCCTCTCATAAGATCTTGGCTCTTGTGTCGTTCTCCTCAGTGAATTTTGGCTCTTGTGTCCCCCATCGGAGTATTTTGAATATTGTGTCCCTCCCTTCTAGGATCTTTGCTCGTCTGTTCCTCCGTAAAATAACCTTGGCTCTTGTGTTCTTCTGTCAGAGCAGGGCGTCAGATAGAGCATTTGTGGACGCTTGAGGCACAAAATATTGCATGCACTAAGCTGCATCCTGCAGAACACATCTTTAATCAGTTGAACTTTGCACTCACATAAAATGGCTGTCAGTTGACCAGGTCTTTTCCAAGTTGGCTTCTGGAACTTCGTCAGTTGGTTTTTTCTAGCCGGAAAAAACAATGATTTCATCGATTGTCGTGAATTAAATCCATCAGGCATCTGGGCTTTCCTGGCAGCCAGAAAAGAGTTGCTTGGGAAAACGTAATAGTTTTATTTCTTTCTATCTTTTTTTCTGATTCTCTCTTTCTTAGAGACGTGTGTTATGGCTTTGAACGTGAGAATGATGCTTTTACAAGATGCTCTGTGGTTAACAGCGAGATTGCGATGCTCCTGACTTACCACGGGGGAAAAGGCGTCGCCCTCTTGGCCAACTTGTCCTCAAACGTAGCATGAATGCGAGGGTGAAGTGAACACCTATCGGTTGAAGGATCCCTGGGGCGTCTTGATTTTAGTCTGAGTTTGCCTTCCCTCCAAACCACAGAATGACACGACTTTGCCTTCAGAGTGAGGAAAATCTAATTGCCAGGATGGTGTGGACACGTGACGTGAGGAAAAATGGGCGCATTTTTTAAGGCCTTAGTTACCACATTATTTATTCTTAAAAACCAGGAGGATCCTTCCCATTCTCTAAAGTGAAGGATTGGGGCTGCATCAAAAAAATAAGTGGCTGTAAGGTAGTGGCCATTAGTTTGATTTTCTTCTATAGGGGGACCTTCACTACAGAATTATCGTCAGATCAAAAATATCGGCTATGTTCAAAAATTTCGCCTTCCTATTACATAAACAGGAGAGTATTTGTATTACTTGTTTTTTCCTTGATAATGATATCTTTGAAAATATGTCCTTGAATATACCAGGGAAATTTGTGTTAACGCCTCTTTCAAAAGTAAAAAGTGGACACCCTTCTCTGACCAATCAAGTAAAGCGAAGACTCTATTTTTTTTAGCGATGTTTCTCTTAGTTTCCTACGGATAATTAGTTCATGTAATCTTTGGTATTCCGACATTGATCAGGGAAAGCTCGGATGACGTATGCAATTACTCTTAAAGAATATTCCCTGGATTATTTATACCTATCAGCCGAAAAACTAGACCTCGCTAGGTTGAATCGACTCCAAGTGGCGAATTCAACGTATAGAATAATCCCTAAAATAATTTGTTCTTAGAGGGAAGAAAGTTGATCAAATTCACCATGAGAAAATATGAAATGCTAACCATTTTAGTATTTGTTTAAAACCGAGGAAAATGACAATTACATCAGAATTATTAACCATAAAAATTATTGGCTTATATCTCTTCATTCTAAATAAATTAGGTGATTAACAAAGAAATAAATTAATGTAATTCAAGGAAGAATACAAAATAGGGGAAATGTCGAGTATAAGGAGAATAATAAAAAGAGTAAAAATATAGGGAGAATAAGAAATGCAATAGCAAACCGCATTAATTCTCAACTTTGAGGACTGGATTTCTCATTAAAAGCTTGTAGGAACGGGATCGTATAAAGACTCTCATAACGTGAATTTTAATACCTTCCGAGGCATCTTAATTACGACCAAGAATCCAAACTCTTCCCACAAACTAAGTGTTAAGTTGAAGTCTTCGCCTGAACCATAAAATACGGTTCCCCACTTCCTGCTCTCTTATTGACTAACCCCAGAATCCATAGCAGTCCTTTAGTTCCCCAATTTTCGAAGGTTTGAGAGTGAGCTCAAACAATAATAATACCATCCCCATTTACTAAATTTTAGATTCATTCTCCAAAATAGTCTATATTTTTTCCACAAAATATAATATAATTGGAAAAATCAATCTCTATCATGACTAACATTTTCCTTCTCAATTTGCAGTGGACGTCCCACATCAGCAAAATGGCAAGAATTGGTTACGCTGTCTCATTGGCGACTCTCTTCGTGGCGTTGATGGTTCTCATTTATTTTAAGTAAGATCACAAATTTAGTAAATAATTCTAAAATATTTCTAAAGAATTTCTATATTTAGAGAATTGCGGCATACGTGTTATTGTTATGAATATTCCATTCAGGAAGAATGTGGTTTAGAACGAGTCATCAAACATGACTTTTTCTATACTGATTCAGGGTCATCCTCTCTTTTCATACCAATAAATATGTATTCGAATCAAACAAAAGCTTAAACTAACTTTATTTCATATTTACCTCCAACAGTTTTCTCCATTCTTTCATATTTCAATTTGTTATTTCTCATAACAAGGTAAATTTTTATCGTACTACTTAAAAGAAACAATGTGGGTAAGATAAAACTACTAATTTTTCACATTTTCTCATGCCTTATCCTTCTTTTTACACCTGCTACTCTACCTTATCTTTCCACTGGCCATTATCTGTAATTTGAGGTAAAGAATTTTAAAGTAAAGTTCCTTTACACGTATTAACTTTGAATTATTATAAATAACGAAACGGCAACCGAGAAGCCAAGCGTCTCAGTTCAATGAGAGAGAAACATTCATTCTTCTGTGTCAAGCGCTGCCGTTCAGAGCCACTCCTTTTTTCCTCTCGTTTGCTCCTTCTCATTCTCTCTCTTGGCTGACCATAACTAAAGTTTAGAACTTCTTAGTGTTCGAATTACTAAGCTTGGGCACCACCGTGACTAAATAAAACTAGCTGCGCAATTGAAAAAAAAAGTGTTCACGTCGTTGTGTAAATCTCTTCCCAAACTCTCGAAAGAAATGCAACACACTCCTAAAGTAACCTTCAAGTGTTTCATCACTGGATGCACAACAACGAGATATTGGTTTCGAGCCTCGACACAAGTGAAATCAAAATAAGAGGTGTTCTTCCCGTTTCCTTTCTGGTATCCTTCCACCCAGCAACGCTTTTTGCTCTGGACATCCACCGGTAACGGAACTATTGTCTGCATTTGCCACAACACATGCGGAAGTTTCAGTAGAGAAGAACGATGAAGGTTTCGTCATTTAGTCACCGACCTCAACTTCAATCCCATCAAATAATATTTATATGGGACACACACCTTCCTAGTGGGGGTCAAACTCTCATAAATCCTCCTCCTATCTTACTAGACAACCTTCATCAGAGTTCATCCAACTCTACCCAGGAGGAGCAACTAAATTTAACTCGAAAGATCGACGGCCTCATGGCAGCTGTCGCCAGCTCAGTCTGGAAATCAAGAACGAGAACCTTTTACTCCATTGATTGAACTTATCGTTTTCAACCTCATACCCGATCGTCAGCGCCCTTTGGCCATGCCACCTGCGCTACCTTGGGGACTCTTCTCCGCACCTAGCAACACCAGACCTGCATCAGCGTTATTCGTTGGAGCCCTGTAGAGTCTTCGTCATCGTTCGAAACTTGGGTTCACTTCCTTATTGACAGTGAGTCGACTATCTCCATCATTCCAGCCTCTCCAGAACATAGTAGGCGGGCTTCATAGCACTTTACTACAAAATGTATAAGTTCAACGATTCCTATGTACTATCGCAAACAATTTTATTTTTCATTATATCTCAATAGGATTTCTCCTCGCTTTTTCTAATCGCAGACGTACGTCACTCCATTTTATGGGGCGAATTTTTTGGCAAAGATTTCGCTGATCCTTGATTTAAGGAGAACATATTCTCGAGGACCCAGTTTCAGGGAGCATCCTTCATGGCGCCCCTGCTTTTCATGCACCATTATTCACCTTGACTGCGCCTGTTCAGGGATTAGACAGTTAAACCAGTTAAACATATAAACAAATGTTGCATTCAAATAACTGGACAATCCTTGTATTTCCAGCGAGGGTGGAAGTAAATATGATTTTTCAGAGATGCAAATGGAGGTCATTATCAGGTCATCTCTATCCACATAGCCTCACCTTTGGATATGGTCTTTAAAGGATGGGAGTTACAAGCAGTTTGTGTCTTACATTTAATATATAGGTTCACTAAATCTCACTGCTAGTCTATTCCATTCCATTGTAACTTAATTTCATTCATTTCAGGAACAAAAGTATTTAGTAAGCTTAATTTTTGACCGGAATTCTATTAAATAAACGTAGAAGAATCAAATATACACCAAAACTGTTGTGACTAATCCCTTAATCTTCTCAAATTTCTTTTCATGCAAACTGTCCTGAGATGGTAATCGCAAAATTATTTATACCCTATTTGAAAAGACATTTTGGATGACATTTTATGAATTCGTCACCTCGTAAACAGCATCAATATCACTACAAAAAAAGTTTTTAACCGAGTGCTCTTTACAGATTAAAAATTAGCCCGGAGAAATGGCAATTTGGGGTAGTTAAGCTCGATTTTTCAGACACCTGTTAACCGGTGAAGGCATTTCTACGCTTTAAGATCGGGTTGGGATCATTAAAACTTTCCTTGCTCCATCCCCAAGCAAATCCCTAAGGGAATTTCTGGATCAGTTTAAATATTATGGAATCTTCATTTAAATGCGCCTATCATCACACTTAACGAACTTGGAGAATCGATTCTGATTCTTTCTGAAATTCGAAGCAATTTTCGCTTGTCTTTGAACTAATTGGACCAGATCCCAGAAGTGGGCACAGTTAATCGTTAATAACCTAACTTTTTCTAGGTTATCTCTTCTTCTTTTTTTCTCCTTGGTAATTTTGGATATGTTTATATTTCATAATTTTGGCAGTTTAGTGGTAGTTTTAGGAAAAAAAAGTTTTTTATATTGTTTTATAATAATAAAAAAGAGGAGCAGCCTCACTACTCTTCCTCACAGGAGAAACTTGCGCTTCGCAGGCAGACATTCGGTCTGTGGCTTGCGGCCTATCTGGCTTTAGCAACAGAGTTTTGGTCTAAAAATATAAAAGGTTTCTAGTACATATCTCCTAATAATTTACTCTTGGTCTAATTTCTTATTTTCTATACAAGGGAAAGACACATTTCTTCTTGCGTCACTTTTTAAGTTCTTTCGTTCAAAGATCGCATTTTTGTTTTTTTTATATCATTTTATTGCAAACTTTAAGCACTTTTTATAGTATATTTTTCTTTAGCAACATGACTAGAACATAGTTATAGATATTTAATGTTAATTTGTGAAAAAGAAAAAAACTACACAATTGATTTTTATATCATTTTATTACAAATTTTAGGCACTTTTTTATAGTATATATCTTATTTTAGCAACATGACTAGAACATAGTGCAAATTAAGATAAATGCTAAATTTTATACATTCGTGGAAAGTTTTCCTTAGATTTTTAAAGTTAATTTCTAAACAAAAACCCAAAACTACACCATGCGATTTTAAATATTTGCTTAAAAAAACCGGCTGCAAAGAACTGTTTTATATATATTTTAGCATCATTTACTATTCACCTAACCCCCTCCCCAGTGCCAGTTTAACCTAGTAGCACATGTAGCACGTGCTACGGGCCCCGCGCTTCAGGGGGCCACGCTGGGATGTGAAAAATTAGTAATAATTAAGTTTTTGCCCTTAGGCACAGAAGGCCGAAACAAAATAATTATTCATTTTCCTGATATTTTTTATATTATTATTATATATGATTTTAAATAGAATTAAAATGAATCAAGAACGAGGTAAGAGTCAGTATGGGTCAAACAAGATTGAAACATCTCTCTCTAATCCGTAATGAGCACGAGTTACTGAGGGAAATTAACACCTCAAGGATACTTGAGGAATTTTATGTTGCCAAGTCTCGTAAGAACTTCATATGAGCCACGTAACTAGTTGGTGTGCACTAAGTTCAGCAAATGGTTCCAAGATTCTCCAAGGCAGCACAAATAGTCTACTGGCTAAGCTACTGGTAGGCACAAAGTTGTTCTTTAAAAAGGAATAAAAAATGTACAAAATAAACCCCTCTTTTTTTCAGTCGAGTCCTCCCAATCATACTAGCAGTTCTTTTAAATTCTTGATAATTTTTTTCCTCTCTGCAAAGGAAAATGGGGGGGGGGGGATGAGATACAATATACGAGTATATATATATATATATATATATATATATATATATATATATATATATATACGTACATATACAGGTGGGGCGCCCGCTGTTCCTGTGCTACGGACCCCGCAGCTCCTTAAACCGGCCCTGCCCCTCCTCCTGAGAACGAAACCTATATTTGACCTTTTGTGAAAAATTAAGTTTAAGTCCACCCTTTAAACAAATTTTCTTGGAACTAAATAAAAATGATTTCAAATGATAACTAAATCATATAGGCATCATTTGCTCGTGAATTGAGTTCGATATCTTCATTTTTAGTAATTTTATAGCAATATAAATGATATCAGGTTTAAAGAGGGGGGTTCTGAAAGCCCCCCCCCCCCTGTATCTTAAAAGCGGCTGAAAAAGTTATTATGATTTTGGCAGAAATAAAAAGGGGTTTAAATGAGCTATAAGGTAAAAACATCCTTCAGAGCTCTTTTTTTATGTAAATTTGCTTCTATATACGAAAAAAGCCTTCTTAATTTCAATGCATTTTCTCAACTTTATGATGGTTTTTTTTTTTTTGGGGGGGGGCTGTTTTTTTAATTACAAAACATTCGACAACCATGTTTATTTTTTCTAAGCTCTTAGAAAGAACTTTGATAAAAGCTTCAAATATACGAAAAACAAGCCTTAATTTTAATAGTTTGGGAAAATCTCTCTGAATCCTTTCCCCTTCTTTTTCTTTTAAAACAACTTTGCAAATAGCATTAGAATTCTCCTCCCTTTTCAGAATTATTAGGAGCTTTAAAAGTAAACATGGGGTATCTTCGCCTTTTATGTACGCAAAAACATTTTGATAAACTTAGTGTTCATATTTCGCAAGGTTTCCGAACATGTTCACGTGTTCGTCAGAAACTTAGAAAATTCCTATACACCCAAATTCATTGGACAATATAATTGTCCCTTTCCGCTAAAAATCTGTTCAAAATACTCCTCAACTGTCATAGTATCACCTATTCCCTAAGTATTATCCCTATTCACCACACAGGTGGGTAGCTTGTTACGCTTGGTACCCGTATGCGCTGCACATCCCCCCGGCCTGAGTCCACATTAAGGAAGTCCCGTCACTAGGTTGACATGAACTCTCTGATGGGGTCTGGGAACGGTGTGGCTCTGCTTTCCACTCGCCCCTTCTCAGCACTACTTTATCTTTTTATTATTAGTAGCAATAGTATTAATATTCTTGTTATTAGTATTGCAATTATTATTATTGTTGTTATCATTATTAGTTATTATTATTGTCATTGTTATTAGTTAGTATTATGAATTATTATTATTAATTAGTATTAGTTATTATTATTAGTTATTAATTATTATTAATATTATTAGTTATCCATAACACTATATTTTAGGAATGCAATTTTTTGAACAGTTCTAATTTTAGTATCTGACTTACCCAGGTCGATTTGAAACTTTTATCCAAGTTCTTTCTAAGAATTCAGAAAAAGTAAATATGATTTTCGAAAGTTTGGAAATTTTTTTAGAACAAAAATAATTACAAATTAAGGCATAGTTGTTTGTTTTGGGGGTTTTTTTTGGGGGGGAGGGGGGCGTATATAAAAGCAAATTTGGATTGAAAAAAAGAGCTCTGAGGATTGTTTTTCCTTATATCAAACGAACACTGATGAGTTTTCCTTACCTTCAGGCCTAGAAAAGAAGCATGGATCTAAAAATATAGGCCATGATTAAAGTATTTAGAGTATGTACTGGAAACCTTATTCGTTTTAGACTAGATAGGCCCTAGTCTACAGACCGAAGCCATTCCTCTACTTAATATTATTATGTTTACTATTATTATTTATTAATATTATTAGTTATTATTACTATGCATTATTAATATATTATAACGGATATCCCCTAAACCTTTTATCTATCCGGACTTCGTACCAGGAGGAGCTCTCCTCACCTGGATAGAGTTCGGTCCGCTAAACATAGTATGGTGCTTTGGTGGACTGCATGTTATCCTGGGATCACTTACCGCCAGGAAACGACAGGGTATGATAATAATAAATGATCATCCACCGTACTCGTTAGTTGACTCGCCTATCTCTACTTTATTACGTACCTGCCTACTCCCTTATAATTTTGCTCTTTAATCGACAAAGGTTCTGGATACCAGGCGCACTTTCGTTCTCTCATGGATCCTTAGTTGAATGGCACTGTATATGGTGAGGGGGACGAAGGCTCACTAGCTAAAGTATTACGCATAGAGTGTGTTGGGCCTTCGACTCTGCTCACCTTCTTCCAGGACAAATATAAGGTGTCGATTTCGGTACCATCGTTTGATTAAGGTTCGAGGACCCGGCTGGCCGTGTGCCTTATGGTATTGGTAGTTCAGGCATGCATTGTGAGATTGTAGGTGGTGGCGCGCCTGCCCCCCTCTCTTCCGCGATGAATGTCGGTTTGCTGGCCTAAACACTACATATGATAGAAATGAAGAGCCTTCGATTGAGAATCGTGATGCCTTTGGGGGAATGGGCACTTGGATGCACCCCTGAGCTGGATATGATCCCGGAGGTTACCTAACCAAAGATGGCAGGTTCTTTCATGGGGTCGAACCTGGGGTCGGTTCTTTACATCGATCATGAATCCGCCTTGTGCAAGCTTCTCCTCACGCGACGCAGTCTCCCAAGGATTCACAAGGAGAGAAGGGCCCTCTGCGCCCAGGTAGTGCCCCTTGGACAGCTAAAATCGGCCTCCTACTGAGGCCGGTATCTTCCGTCCCATATAGTTGAGGAGAGAAGCGGATTCATTTCGCGCCCTACTCAACTAGAAATAAAATGAGTAAGAGGATGACAGAGATGACTAATGGTTCCTCTCCCTCAGCAGAGTCTCCGGGGATGGAAGAGTCCGTTGTCGCTTTGGCAAGCGATAAGCTCAAGATCGAAACATCCGCCTCGATGCGCCCTCGGATGGAAGGTTCCATACAAAGACCAAACTCGCAAGTACGCCGATAGGAACCTCAATTACGTCGGGGCCCCTCAATGAGAGACTACCTGACGACTTCGAGCCCGCCTGCTTCAAACGCCTTCTGGTTATTCGCTCCACTGATTATAGCATGTTAGCCAAAGGCAACATGATCCATCAGAGGAGAACACTAGCTAGCTTGATTGGTAGAGAACAGAAGGTGACCCGTTTTTTGGACATGCGTTTGTTTGTGTCGTTTGCTGCGATTATTTTTCATGAATAGGGGAGTATTCGTTAGAACCGTTTAAATTGTGCAGCCTGAGGTTGTTCAATAGAGTTGTGGTGAATTGGTAGTATGTCTAGGGTCTATTATTTTGTGTATGAGGTTTACAAGTAGTGACAGAAGTCGGTTTTAGTTAGGTTGCGTTCGGGGCTTGTCTGATTTTAATATTGTTATAGAGGGCTTTTTGCAAAATTTAGGGGATTATATTGCTGAATCTTGACTGATCAACAATATCGCTGATGGTTGATATTGTTGTTTTTCTATGTTTCATATGGGTATTTAATTCATTATCAGAACCTATAGTTTTTGAGAGATTTGATGTTTAACCGAGCGTTTTCTGGATTTTTCATTTGGGATTATTCGGTGTAATATATTTAAGTTCGGGAAGATAGTTAACTGTGATTATTAGACATAATACTAAAGGAATTTTTAATTATATTTTGAAAGTTTTTCATTATAGCTGTTGCTTTGGATGAAGTGAGTATGCCTTTTGATGTAAACAGTGTGTATGTAGTTTGTGATTTTTGTGGTGTTGAAAGAAGAGCAAATGTATCTGAATGCCAGGTTTGTTATGTGACTAGTGCAAATGTGACTTTGGTAGAGGAAGTGAGTCGGTTGCGTGAAGAATGCAAGAGATGAAGTGAGTTGGTGAATGAAGTGAGAAGGGATGCGAGTGTACGCATGCAGAATGTGGCTAGAACCAGAAGGGTGGAAGATAGGCCTAGGCTAGGGACTGGAGAGAAAGAAGTGACTGATGTGAGTGAAGATCAATGGTGGGTGAATATGGATAGAATAGATAGGTTAGGACAGGTTAGGTTTGTAAGTAAGAGGGACATGGAACCTGTTAGGTTGACTAACAGATTCGATGCCCTGAGAGAGGAAGAGGTTGAAAGTGATTTACATGATGTGATTGTAGCAGAAAGGGAAATAAGTGGTAGTTTAAATGAAAACAGGATGAAGGGTAATGCTAGGCTTAGGGGGACTAGGAGGATGAATGAGGTGCTTGTGATGGGTGACTCTCAGATTAGATATTTACGAGTAGATAGGAAGTTGAGTGCAAGCAAATGGAAGGGAGAGAGAGTTTGTTTGCCGGGTGCTGGTGTAAATGATGTGTCTGAGAGGTATGATAGTTTGGTGGCTGGGTATGAGAAGGATACAGTTGTGATTACACATGTGGGAGTAAATGATGTAAAGAAGGTGGGTTCGTGTGAGATACGAGAGAGGTACAAAAGGTTAATTGAAAGGATGAGTGAAAATAGAGTGAAAGGCGTTGTTATAGGTGTTCTTCCGAGATTGGATGTGGGGATGGAATGGTTGTCTCGTGCAATTGGACTGAATGAGTATGTGAAAGGCTTGTGTGAAGAGCCGGGACTAGTGTTTGCAGATGTGTGGAATGGCTTTTGGGGAAATAATGCACTGTGTGCATTGGATGGACTCCATCTAAGCCGGTCTGGGGTTGACGTTTTGTGGCAGGAGTTGTATAGTGTCGTTGGGTCTTTGCAGGCGGGAAACTAGTTACTGATAGTTGTCAAGGAAATATAAGAGTACAGGGTGAGGCATAGAAAGGAAAGAGATGCAGAGGAGATAGAGTGGAGGGTATACATTCCAAAAGAAGTGCTTCAGGGATAGGAGGACTGAGTTGTCTTTATACCAATGTTCCTAGTCTTAGAAATAAGAAAGATGAGTTATTTAGTTATATTATTGATGAAGATATAGATATAATATGTGTAATAAAATCATGGGTTGATGAAAATAAATTTAATGACAACGTAAGTGAATTTGAACTACAGCGTTATGATATGTATATTAGTAAAAGGAGAGATATGACGTGTGGTGGGTTGATTATTTATATCAGAAATAGCATTTTTTCAAATCTAAATAATTCTATAAAGCAAGAAGAAGTTGAGTCACTGTGGATAGATATTAGGGCCAGTAAAAATAGGATAATACACTTGAGAGCCTTTTACAGAACACCCGGACAGATTGACCGTATTGATCAGGGAAATAAGGAAAGGATGTGAAGTAGATACAGTTATTCGTGGTGACTTTAATTTAAATTCTGTTGACTGGGAAAATATGATAGGTAGGGATAGAGCAAGTTGTAAGTTTATAAAATACCTTGAGTATCATTTTTTGACTCAATTTGTTAATGATACAACATGGGGTGCCATATATTTTAGATGTGGTTCTTTCAAATGATGATCGCTTGGTTCAGGAATTGACTATAGGGGAAGCATTGGAAAATAGTGATCATCAGATAGTTTGTTTTAACTTAGGAATAATGAAAGGTAGAACCTCAACAAACTCCACAAAAACTCTAAATTTTTATAGGGAAGATTACGATAAATTACAAAACTTGCTAAATCAGATTAGGTGGGATATAGAATTCAGGGGGAAGAATACTTATGAGATGTGGGACACTTTTAAGACAATATTAAACATAGTCCAGAGCAGTATATTCGAATGAAAGCTATTAGGAAAAAAGGTAAGAAGCCATTGTGGTGGAGTCACAAGATAGCTAGGAAAATTTCTGAGAAGAAAAGGGCATACCATAGATTACAGAGAGAAAGTACTTTGGAAAATTTAAATCATTATAGGTCGACCAGAAATGAGCTAAATAAGATTATTAAGAAGAGCAAAAGGGCGGCAGAAATTAATTTAGCTCACAATAATAATATAGATCCAAGAAAATTCTTTAGCAATTATAGAATTAATAACAAATCCAAGTGATAAAATTGGGCCTATTAGATATGAAGGAGTTTTGAAAGAATCTGATGAAGAAATAGTAGAGGTTCTTAATGATCATTTTTCTTCAGTATTTACACAAGAGAATCAACATAGATTAATTTTATGATAATTCTAGGTCAAGGGACGTAATGTTGAATACCGTTACTGTGAACAGGGAAATAATTAAATGGATTATATTGGAATTAAATACTAGTAAGTAATCTGGCCCAGACAACATTCATTCTAGGTTACTCAAAGAATAACAAGGAATAACAAGGAAAGTAAATACCCTAGGAGACCTTACGGTCCATTCAAAGAGGGTACCTTTGGACTAGCAATCGAGCAGGCACATGGCTGATCAATTGTTTTGCGTCCCTAAACGGCCACTTTTCAAGACTTTGTCTAGTCTTGACTTGAACTGGTCAACAGATTCACTGTTGATAACTTCCACTGGAAGTGCGTTCCACTTACCGCAGATACTGAAAGTGAAAAAATGTCCACACAGATTGCGGTTGTAACGCTTCAGTTCAAGTTTGAAGCCGTGATTGCGCGTTCTGTTCTCACTCAGTGTGAAAATATCCCGGTAGTCAACATTGTCGAACCCTCGAAGTATTTTGAAAACTTCGATGCTGACCACGCAGTCTACGGGTTTCCAGCGAGAACAGATTTAATTCCCTTAGTCTATCCTCATAACTTTTATGTCGGATAGAGGGAATCAGTTTGGTTGTCCTAGCTTGTACGCGTTTCAACCTTGCGATGTCCTTTCGAAACGAAGGACTCCAAAATTGTACGGCATACTCCAGGTGCGGCCGAACGAGGGAGTTGTACAGACAAAGTACTATCTCCTTGTTACGGTATCCAAACTGGCGCTTTATGTAGCCTAACATCCTTTGGGCTTTCTTCTCTGCCTCGATGCACTGTTTCGAGAACTTGAGGTCGCTAGTGAGAGTTACACCCAAGTCCTTCTAAGTGTCACTCGATTCAAGAGCAGTGCCCTTAAGGATATACTGAGATTGGGGGTTTCTGTGGCCGATACGCATTACTTTGCATTTCCCCACGTTAAAAGGCATTTGCCACGTGTCCGACCACTTCCCAATCTTCCCAAGATCTTCCTGCAGGTGGGCAGTATTTCCATCTTTTGCAACGTTCATACCAAGCTTGGTATCGTCAGGAAATTTGGAAATCTTGGCAACCATGTCACCGTCCATGTCGTTGACGTAGGTGATGAATAGTAGTGGTCCCAGGACAGAACCTTGAGGCGCCCCGCCAGTAACGGGCACCCACTCAGAAGCCTGTCCATTTACCACCACCCGTTGCCGTCTGCCACTTACCCAGTTCTCGATCCAGCCGGCTACTTTTTCGTCTATGCCCAGCGCTCGCACTTTTTGGAGAAGGCGGCAGTTTGGTACCTTATCAAACGCTTTCTGAAAGTCTAAGTACACCACATCCACCGCCTTGTCCCGATCGTGCTCACTGAACACGAAGTGGAAGAATTCCACAAGGTTCGTCAGGCATGACCGTTGCCTTCGGAAGCCGTGCTGGGAACTCCCCCCTAGCAGGTTTAACTCTAAATACGACGTCATTTTGTCCACCATCATGCTTTCCATGAGTTTACCGACTATCGAAGTCAGGCTGATAGGTCGGTAGTTTGACGGTTGGCTTCGGTTTCCTCTCTTGAAGATAGGAGTCACCTCCGCTTTACGCCAGTCTCTAGGAACGCATTCGGTCCGGATTGACATGTTAAAGATTGCACTCAGGTGTCGTGACACTTGATCGCGCACTTCTTTCAACACTTTAGGTAGAAACCGATCCGGGCCAGGTGACCTATTCGTCATTAGGTCACTGATCTTCTTTTTTTATTTCCCCTTCGGTGAAGTCCATATCCTCCAGCTTTTCCCCCGAGTAGGAATCCATTGGCTGGGGGATGGGACCACACTCTTCAGTAAACACTGAAGAGAAGTAGTCGTTGAGGAGGTTAGCATTTTCTGCATCTAAGTGCTATAATGTCCCCTCCTCATTTCTCAAAGGGCCAATCGCTCGACGGATTGGTTTACGGCTGTTCACATATCCAAAAAACTCCTTGGGGTGTAGATGGCATTGCAGTAGCTCTTGAGAAGATAGATACTAGATCACTAGAGTTTGGAGAAATACCTAATGATTGAAAATTAGCGAATGTAGTGACAATTTTTAAAAAGGGAAGTAAAGAGGACTCAAATAACTTTAGGCCGGTAAGCTTAACTTCTATCGTTTGCAAAATTCTTGAGAAGATAGTTAAGAAGGGGATTTCTGACCATCTTGAGTGTGGTAGGTTAATAAATAATGGTCAGCATAGGTTTAGAAGAGGTAGATCGTGTTTAACAAATTTACTGGATTTTATGGATTATGTTACTTAACAATTAGATAAAGGAGAAAATGTTGATGTAATTTACTTAGATTTTAGCAAAGCTTTTGATAAGGTTCAAAATAGGTGACTAGTTCACAAATTAAAAATCCATGGGATATGTGGTGGAGTTTTGAATTGGATTACTGAATGGCTGAAGACAGGAAACAGAGAGTTGTGCTGAATGGGTTGAGGTCACAATGGAGGGACGTTATCAGTGGTGTACCTCGGGGATCCGCTCTAGGCCCTTTATTATTCATAGTATAGTTTATATAAATGATCTTGAGGAGGTTGTAAATAGTAAACTGTCAATTTTGGCTGATGACACTAAATTGGCAGCTGTAGTCAAAGAAGTTGAGGGTATCTTTAAAGTGCAGAGTGGCGTAAATAAGTTATTATCTTGGGCTCAGAAGTGGCAGATGACTTAACTCTAAAAAATGTAAAGTTCTTAACATGGGAAGGGATAATAGAGGAATTTAGCTATGAAATGGATGGGCATTGGCTGAATTCAGTTGAGGATGAGAAGGACTTAGGCGTAGTAGTAGATAGGTCACTGAAATTTTCAAAGCAGTGTATTGAGGCAAAAAATAGAGCTGATAGGGTGCTAGGATACAATAAGAGAAATGTTAGCTACAAGAGTAAAGAGGTTATCCTTAAACTCTATAACTCGTATGTTAGGCCACATTTAAAGTACTGTATACAAGCATGGTCACCACATTTTAGACATGACATCAACATGCTAGAGTCAGTACAAAGGAGGGCAACAAAAATAATACCCTCCCTGAAGCACATTGAATATGAAGATAGACTGAGGGTACTAAATATGTTCTCACTTGAGAGAAGATGTGTTAGGGAAGATATGATTGAGCTTTATAAAATCAGTTCTGAGATGGATAAGTTGGATTTTAGCAAGTCATTTGAGTTGGAAGATAGTAATAGGACTAGGGATCACCACTTAAAAATTAAAACCAGAGGTGCAAGCTGAATGTTAGAAAATATTTTTTCACCAATAGAGTGGTAGATTATTGGAATAGTTTGCCATTAAGACGGTAGACAATCCACCTTGAATGTATTCAAACGCAGACTAGATGATTATATGGGGAGGGAAGGCTAACTTTTTGAGGTATTCTGGACTCATTCCTATGGATGTAGTTTTTTATTATTGTATAATACGATTGATTTGGATTTTTTTTTTGACACATTCCTGTGCATGGTTCGAATTGTATATTGTAGATGCATGATCTGACACAATCCTATGGATGCATTTTGTGGGCGGGTTTTTGACAGATGCGGATGACCTTTGATAGACCCTTGTGGCTTTTCTCATCTGTGAAATTATGATATGTTTTTTTGTCTCTCTGTATCCGTTGTTTTGTCTATGTGTTGGTAGGAAACTGGTGTTTTGTAATTGTCTCAAGTATGTTTGAGTGTTATTTTGGTAAGGCTTTTTGGTGTTGTTGTTGCAAGTAATCAGTGACTGGTACATAGGATCAGAAGTTGACTGTGAATACATCTTTTCATTACGGTTCCCCGGTGCTGGGTTGATTTTGTTTGGTGATTTTTTGTACTATTGTATTAATTCACTTTTTCCTTTTGTATTTTTTGAGATTCGATTCGTGATGTAATTAATGAGATGGGTAAAATTTGAGAAACTCGAAACAGAAGTGGTGTGGTTAGTATATAGCAAAAATTGACGTCTCGGGTTTCTCGAATTTTACCAATCCGTTAAAAAAGTATTTAGAGAAGGAAACGATGGGAATAATTATAAAAATTACAATCCTGCAAAAGAAAGGTAAAGTATATAAGAATCTATTGATACAATTCTTTTGTGGGGTGTTAGAACGATACTTTGAACATACGCCCCCTTGCGAGGACGATGCCCTGCCCCCAGAGCGCTTGTAGTAGTGTCGGATGTCAATTTTGCTCTATACTAACCGCACCAATTAATGAGATGTTGAATTTGTTATAATTCTTGTGTAGATAATTGGGGTTTTATATTTCGTTTCCATTTTTATTGTCTTCATTTTTATGTTGTCTCCATTCCATTTTCATTTTGTCTCCATTTTTACTTTGTCTCCATTTTTATTTTGTCTCCATTTTTATTTTGTCTCCATTTTTATTTTGTCTCTATTTTATTTTGTCTTCAATTTTATTTGTCTCCAATTTTATTTTGTCTCCATTTTTATTTTGTCTCCAATTGTATTTTGTCTTCAACTGTATTTTGTCTCCAATTGTATTTTGTCTCCAATTGTATTTTGTCTCCAACTTTATTTTGTCTCCATTTTTATTTTGTCTCCATTTTTATTTTGTCTCCATTTTTATTTTGTCTCCAATTTTATTTTGTCTCCAATTTTATTCTGTCTCCAATTTTATTCTGTCTCCAATTTTATTTTGTCTCCAATTTTATTTTGTCTCCATTTTAAATTTGGCTCCATTTTTATTTTGTCTCCATTTTTATTTTGTCTCCAATTTTATTTTGTCTCCAATTTTATTTTGTCTCCAATTTTATTTTGTCTCCAATTTTATGCGGGCTCAGATTTCTTTTGTGAATTTTTGGTTGTATTGGGTTTTACAATAATGGTGGGTGTATTCGTTCAGGTTTCGTTGAAGATTTTGCTTGTATAATAGTGATTTGTTTAAGGAAGGCTAGTTGTTGACGAGGAAAGTGTGTAATATGTCTTATTTGTAGGTGGTATAGCTTGTCTAGTTTTCTTTTATTTTGTAGAATGTGTATGTAGTTTTGTCTGAGGTTACCCTAGATTATGTAGTTTATAATTTTATGATGCTGGTAAGGTGCTTTCCTTTGTATGTACTCTTAAGAGCTGCTCTGCTTTGGGTTTTATAGTGTTTGGTAATTGTGTTCCATGTAGTTCTGGTATGTTAATGAGGTGTGCGAAAGGTTATCTAATGAAATGCAATCTAGGCTACGTTGAACTTTTTAAGTGATTAGTTAAGTTGTGTTGTTTAGTGTGGCGAGTGTATGAAGCTGTTCAGTGATGTGTGTACCTTTATTGGTTGCTGATTGTGTTCTGATCAATGATGGTGGTACATACAGTCACCTTTTAAATCTCCGAAAACTGCAAAAATTAAACTCCTGAACTCTCAAAAATATGTTAAAAAAATCCAATTCTGCATACAAGAGGCGAGGCCTCTTTCATAATGCGATTTTTAGCCTCCGTTGTTAACACATTACGTTGAAATGGGCAAATCAAGGAACATACTAAAGACAAGAAGGCATTTTGAGACGCTCTAAACACGAATAGAGAAATATCCCTAAGAAAAAAAACATACCACAGTCATCAGTTGTGACAATCATACGCATTTATACTGACCCACAAACAAGTAAGAAGCAAATATGTCAAGAGTTGACTGTAGTTGAAGTTAATGTTTCATTGACAATAGAGTGAAAATCCCTACACCGAAATTACTACCTGGACATATAGTGGATAGAAAGAAGCTATATTTCGTAAAACTCAATTTGTCGAAAGAATGACTTTTCCAAATCCTCGTAATGAAATATTTTTGGAAGAAATTTTTATGGACCAACGAAATCAAAATAGAACTATATAATGGGGCAAGTTAGCATGCCAATTGTGCATTTTGTGAGGAAAGTACCAAATTTGGTACACTAGTAGACTATCCTATTATGAATAGATTTGGATATTGGGCCATCTCAAATTCACTCCCTGATGGCTGTGGCAGCCATTTTTCAAAATGGCCGCTAGTGGTTACTATTATTTTACAATCTCCTTTATTAAAAGTCGTTAATGGATAATATAACACTAACATTGGTCTGAACATTTATTATAAGCTGGATTTACCAAAACATAATCAAAATGGCCGCAACTCATAATTAAAATGATCGCGACTCAATCAAAATGACCGCCAATCAATTTTGAGAGCACTCTCCCTCACACTCACACAAAGCTGTGCATTCAAGTGAGGCCTTTTTGCACTTGCAACGCTTCAGACAGCTCTTCTTGCAGTTGCACGCAACGAGCTCATTGCAAGCGTGGGCTGCTTCGGGTAACTTCGTCCAGTGTGGTTCGTACACTCCACCGTCATTCTTGACCCAGCCCCAGCTGGATGGAGGATGCATATCTGGCGTTCGTAACAGCGTTTGACTCCACACATGACCTTCTTGGTAGGCCACCGTCTTCGCATGCTCCTGCAGAGCTGCCTTGGTTGACGGAGTCAGCTGCCCGTTGTTCTTTTTCGCGAAGAGTTTCATCGGGACCTTGTCAATGTCCTTGAACGTGCTGGTTCTGTCATAGAGCAATATGACGAACTGCCCAATAGTGGGTATGACATCATCTAGTACTGTGACACTTGGTGTAGAGGATAGCTTCAGCAGTGCATCTGTAAATTCTGGTATAACTGTCCATATTGTCCAAGCAGTCTTCTTACTATGTCCAGCAAACTAGATACAGTGTCACACCCAATCAGAGCGTAAAACATAGGGAGAGCCTGAACCTACTCTGGTCCTAGGTCAGCAAGTGCTGCAGGGGTTGCGTCTGCCATCTGATCCTTAATATCGGGATCCTCTAGCACCATGCTCACAAGGGCAAGCAATCAGTGATGACACAGATTCTTCTTGACATCCTTCAGGATATCCGTTGAAGGGTTTAGCTTCTTCAAACATGCGGCGGCGCACGGCCTGTGCAGCACGTGCAAGATGGACCACATCTTTATCACTGTCCATGTCACAGGCTTTCATGAGACCAACGCCAACGTCTTCAAATACCAACAGGACGTCTCTTCCCTTTGTGTGTGTGCGTATGTCAGTGAACTGTGAAATGAGTTTCTGCTTCAATCGTGTGGAGTGGACCGTTGTGTCGAGCTTAACCCCTAGCTGTTCCATTATGGCTTGATAGAGCTCTACAAGATCAGCTAACTAAAACACTGATGCTGCCTCCTCTTCTAGCCTAGCTTCTTCTATGTAAAGTTCCAGTTCGGCGAAGACAATACCATATAATTCTCAGTCCTTGTCTTTGTGCTTGGACCCTTCAGACTGGGACTTTCTAATGCAGTTGTGCAGAACTGTGAAGCACTACTTATGGTACTTGGCATCCTGGGTGATCATGTCTCCTGCACTGAGTCGGCCGAGCAGTTTTGTGTCTTCAATAATGGCTGCCTAGGATCTAACTTTACTGTCCATTTGAAATGTTATAACTTGGTGAAAAACATCGGTTCCTGCAGGTTGTCTGCAGGAAAACACTGGGCTACTTCAGCCTTCTCTGTACTGGATGATTTTGGATGAAACCTGGGATGTTTGCACGCATCCGGTACGTCATGGATCTCTTCTGCTGTCATGAGTGTTCGCTTCTCTGCTCTTTGCAGTTTTGTATTATTATATTTGAGTTTGCATGATTGATGGTTCAACACATTGTTTGCAACCATGGCCGCTTCAATGCCATAACCTTCATTGGGTCTTCCCAAATGAATGTTTTCTGGTAGTTGTCCAAGCTCACTGAATCTCATAAAATTAGTTGCGAGTAAACTGTACCCACTCCAAGATACTTTTCGCTTGTACAGCGAAGGACACGTCACTGACTCTGCTCTTAGCAAATGCAACACAACTTCCAGTTAATCTTACTTGGGTACGTTGATGTTGATGAGAGAGGCAAGTCAAGGCCAGCGAATTTGAATTTTTTAGACATACTGAATTTGTTCAATATCTTCTGTTCACTAGCAACCGTTTGTTCACTAGCAACCGTTCGTTTACCAGCAACTATATATCCCGTTCGCCAGCAACCACCACCATCAGTCGTGCCAAAAAATGGTCTATAGTTAACAAAATATGAATACAAAAAGATGATATAATGGGTATAATGGGTTTAATGGAAAATCTTTACAATGTTTTAGAAGGAAACACGCAATAATACAAATGTTCTGAAAACATTACACGTGTCTTGACCTTTGCATACTGCCTATTTAGATGGATTTTCGGTGAACACTCTAAGGGATTGCAAAATTATAGTGGCCGCTAGCGGCCATTTTAAAAAATGCCTACCACAGTCATCGTGGGCTAAATTTGACATGGCCCAATTCCAAATTTGTTGATAATATGATAGTCTACTAATGTGCCAAGTTTGGTGCTTTTATCAAAAAATGCACATTTGTCACGATATATGTAGCTAACTTGCCTTACTAATATAGTCATAGTACATAAGATATGTTTCGCGGAAAGCCATCAGTGAGGCTCTGCAGAAAAAGCATAATAGTATGATGTTCCTCTGCGCTATTTGTACAGGAATAGTTATTATAATCAATAAATTTAAAAAATAAGATTATTTGGCTCTTTTGAAACAAGACCATATACCATGCAGCAAAACAAGTTGGTGGGCAATTTTAGATGCAACAAGGAGAACAATTGAAGGCATGCGGCCTTTTTTGTTTATAATTGCTTTGAAAACTCCAAACTTATTGCTTTAGAAATGGCCATCGCAGGGCCAAGATCTGAACCTCATAGAAAATATATATGTTAATAGGATTCGAAAGCGACCTCGAGATATACTGAAAAATGAATTGAGAAAAATTTCTAAAGAAAACTATTTTAAGTTAATACAAACATTTAGACAAACGTTATAGAGCTGCTGTTGTTAAAAGAAAAAGTCTTTTAACAAAATATTCATATCTTTTCATGTGTATATAAACCTTTCTTCCCTTTAATTAGGTAATAATAATAATATTATTAATAATAATATGTGTATGGTTCTGTTCAAAGCCCTGGACCTTGACAAAGTGTCTGACTATTAACTAAGGGAAAGCTTAAGAGAAGAGGTGTCTTCGATGTCTCCGAGGAACTCTTTAAGGCCGCGATTGAGCGGGTTAGCAACAGAAAGACCCTTCCAAATTCTAGGAGTAATTATAGAGAAAGCACGACGTGTTCATGCAGCGCAGATGACTATGAATAACAATCATTAGAAGAGGGGACAGAGCCAGAGGGGACAATTATCAGCGGCTGGGATTGGGACCGTGATGAAAACAATCTGGTTGAAGCTGCTGCATTTGAAGTCAGATATAGCGTGACCCAAAAAACGGGTCCTAACTATCGATAGGCTTCATTTCTTAATGTTCTTTCGAATTAAGAATTAAAGCCTATCGAAAGTTGGGGATCCGTTTTTTAGTCAACTTGTATGTAAGAAGAAAGACATAAAAGGCGATTTTGAATCGAATCGGCAACCAATGCAGTTCGCGAAACAGGGGGTTTCGTGATAGAAATGCCCCCATGGAGAAGAACATAAGGGCTGCAAATATTTGGACGTTGGCCTCCCAACGTCGCGGTACCGGGTTCGAATCCGAATCCCGGCATGAGCGAACACAAACGTCAGCGCAAGTAGAGATCTGGCTACCGATTGGTGGACGTGCTGTGCTCACCCCGTTTTTGAGGGGGTAGATCTTACACCTCTCACCTCACACATAGCCAATCACAACACTGTTTTCTTTCCTCTCCCATCTTCACAGCACAAAACACACACACTCTGTTCCAAGGAATCCTGCCGATGGGTATCTATATCCACATACCTCTGACGCGGAACAGGTCCCTCTCCCCCGAGGTGACGAAGGCTTCCACCTGAACGCTGTTTGGTGTCAAAACATTATACTTCCTGGCACCTCTCCCCCGAAAGAGGACTTGCTCCTGGAGCCCTCTGGCCGACCAGCGATTGTCATACTGACCTTATATAAATTTCACTATCCGGTCGGGGATCCTCCCAGGATCATGGAAGGATTGGCGCTGACTAACTAACTAACTGTGATCCGCTGAGAATTGAGCTGCGGCAGTAAAGGCGGGAGGGAGGGATTGCAATCTCAAACTGTTGTGGTTGAAGTGGGAGTGGATGCAGCTAAGATTACGGAGAAAGCAGAGAGATGATGCACATACAAATATTAGCAACATGAACTTTGAGAAATAACGATCAGGTTTTAACTCTTTCCAAAAATGGGGTATAGGAAGCACCAAGGATAAAATAAAAAGCAATAGTTTTGCTGTGAGCCATGTCCGAATGAGTGCCTACCATTTTACCTCTGTTTTGTCTGGTTAGGTTTCAGAAAGTTGTCCGAGAGCTATTCATTGTTGATGTTATGAGTGGATGGTAGATTTATAGATTCGCAGCAACTGAGGTTGGGAAAAGTATAAGAGATAAAAGCGATTGGGATATAGTACTAATAATTATTAGCCGCCTCTTCTTTCACTTACTAATTTATTTATTGTTTTTTATTTAATTACTTTTTTTATTTGGGGGGAAATAAAATTATAACTCAAGACGACCAAGAAAACCAAAGGAAACCAAAGGAAAATGATAGATTCGAAACAGAAGTGGATCAAGAACCCACCCCGGCGGGACACCACTTCCCCCCACCGAGATCTATCATTTCCAAAATCAATAGATTGCAACGAGATGAAAGCAATGAACGGTCTAAGCTTTGACATCTCACACAAAAAAAAATGATTGCAAATTTCAAATCGAAGCGACATAAAATGACGGATGATCTCTTTCGTGATAAATTTTCATAACTTCAGCGTGACAACGAGGCAATTTTCATGATTTCCAACAGAAACAAATGATTAGTTACCGTCTAAAAAAATGAAAGCTGTATCTGAAATAAATCATTCGATCTAATTATATAATATCCCTCCAACCCTGGGGCCAAGAGTACCTACTGCACAGATATCTAAAAAAAAAATAATTTCGAGATCTTTTGTTTTGTTAACAAAAAAAAACGAGATCATTTGAAATCATTTCTTTCATTTTCTGCCAGTTTTATACCAACAAAAGAGGCCCAATCGAAAAAAGAACTTATCAACACCGACAACCAGTGGTATAGTGTGATAGCTAAGAAATCATGATGAGTACTCGGCCATTCCAAGCCATTCATACAAACATTTAGTCTATCGGCATTCACCCCATCACTTAGCAACGAGTTCTGTTTGCTTTGGCAAACTATTGAAGAAATCGGATATAATTATCACTTTCTGTCTAATTGCTTTGACGACCCAAACATGAAATAAGAGCGCCTGGCGTTACCTTTCATAACGGATATAATTATATTAATTCATAAATAAATATAATTATACAAATAGTCTAGAGGGAAAATAGATCAGTCCAAAGAGAAAAGAAAGCAGTACAGGCAGAGAAGGAAGAAATAGTGAAGAAACCTTCACAGATGACATGCAGTGTCAAGTAGAAAACTACATACATTCTGAGAAAAAAAATGAATCGTTCCCCAGTTTCTTAGATGAAGTTCATGTAATAAAAAACACAAATGAGTATAACCTCATACAATGAATTCCTATTTAAGCAATAAAAATAAATCTTATCCACTTTGTGCAGCCATAAAAACAAACTTTAAAGATTTTATTATTATTTTGTTTTTAGCATTCCCTCTGTCTTCAACTGACAAAATCGATGTATTCCAAAAAGTTCCAAATACTAATGAACTATAAAATGGATAAGAAAATAAATTAACATCTATCTGAAAATTGCCATGGGAAGGGAGTTAGATAAAATATAATCTCTGAAATTGGTCAATGTAAAAATGGTTAAAAAAAATGGCTAATTGCACAGAAAGAGTGGCTAGATTGGCGGAGGCTTATAACATGCACACCACCTCGGGAGTAAGATAAAACTGCAGATGAAAAGAGAACAAACTATCAAAGAAATTGTAAGATTACGAAACAATATAAAAACAAGGGTAGAAACGTGATATGGAGAGATTTGGTGCGAGGGAGTCAGAAAGACTACCACTTAATCCCACGGAGGCACATAAACCTTAATGAGTCGAATCTTGAAAATTACATATCAAGTCAAAGGGTTGAAATTGCTTAAAAATCAAAAGAAAGGTGCTTTGGACAAATTGATGTGACATCCAAGGGTTGATACACAACAAGGAAATGGCTCAGATGTTTCTCGTGATATTGTCATCAATCATCTGGTACAGCCAGGCCACCAGATAGTTAGTTTTTTCAATCTTTCTTTCTCTCTTACTTTCTTTATCTTCTCAAATAATGGAAAAAATAAAGCTTGGTCGAAATGGGTGAAAGTGGCCGGAAACAATGCTGTCAATAGGTTAGGTAGCGTCACAGTCTATTGTTGTCGTGAGAGGTCCCTGGGATGATACGCGCTGAGTCAGCTGGCCATCGAAAACCACGAAAACATACAGTTTTGCCCTCAAGATAAGAAAGACACCCAGACAGATTATAGTAAACGCCCTTGTATTGTATGTAGAGCACCCGTGAGGATGTAGTGACTGATATTTACCGTGTTATCTCCTTGGGTTGAATGTGAGTTTGATAAGATTAGGTCTTACATCTAAATAACTGGAGGACGTCTTTTCCCTCGAGGTGCTCCCCTCCCCCCTCCCTAAACAGGGCGTCGTGGCACACTCACGAGGATGGCATGACTGTATCCTGTTGAGAGATTCTCTGGGCGTGAGTGTGAGAATTGAAAGGGTCATGCCTTGTATTGATGTTATTTTCTGCGAGTAGAAGTATTAGGTTGTTAAGGAATTACTATCGTTTTTTATACAGAAAATAAAATAATTTTTACTATACAAAAGAACAATTATTTATTTAGCAAAGTTTTCCCAACATGAAATATAGGATTTGATATCCCGTTCCACTTTCTTAATATCAGAGTAAAATTGACATTTAGTTGGTGTTTTAATGGCTCAAATAAATTATAATCAAATGAGGCAAGGTTCGGTGAATATGGCAGATGAGAAAGAACCCCCCAATCTAACGCATATTTCAAATTGGTTGTGTATTTTTATGAAGGATAAAGACACTATTTCAGCTGACCACTAAAAGATGGTTTTGTTCAAAAGGTTCATTTGTACGTTTCAATTGTTGAACATTAGGATCGCCGTTGCTTATTATTGATGACCTCATTAGCCCACCAAATTCAAAACAGCCTTTCACTGTTGGATACCGAGTCTAGGAGTAGGAATGGATCTTCTAGCAATAAAATCATTTTTTCTTCCTCTTAATATTGGGATACAGAAGTCACTTTTCATCTCTCCTAGTAATTCTGTCCAGGGTAGGCTCTTGCTCTTCTTGAGGCAAAAGAGACGAAACAATATTAACACGTTGTAAACGTTGTCTTTCAGACATTTCATGCGGCACCAAACACCCTTTATGTAGCCTTTAAAGGCATAAGCATTACTACCTTAAACAGCCCCTGCTCATTGCTAACTTAAAAATGGCCTTGGCATTCCTACAGCTTAAAAAATGCCTAGACATTACTAGTTATATTTAAACCTCTTGCAGCAAATTTGGAACAATTTGAACAACTATAACAAGTATTGTTTAAGTATTTAAAAAACACATTAATTTCTAAATTTCTTATCTATGCAGTTGATCTTAGGGGATTTCTCCTTCCAGTCGAGTGGACGAATGGGAGCTGATGGGAAATTAAAAAGATTTTGCGGGTGGATTCCTTTCTCTAATCTTGAGAAACCTTCGCTGGAGATGTGGGAATCAAGTGTGCTGTCTCCTTTATTTGAGAACATTGCCTAGCTGTTGTATGGACTGGAGAGAAACGGATCTTTATCAAACCTCATTAACAAGGAAGAATTTCACCCTGAGATAGACCAACTGGGATCCGTTGAGACAAGTGCATGAAACCACATTGCCAATGAGTCACTACAATCTTAAAGGGAACGTGTGACTCAATTTATATATGCTGCATAGATGGAGGAACAGGAGGGCCTGGGGGGCCTGCCTCCCCACACACTTTTTTGACTGGAGGCCTGGCCCTTCCACTTTTGAAATCCAGAAATGTAAAAATATATGCCTATAAGTTCATCTTCTTAATGGTACCTATAGGCAATGTAAGCTATTTTACAAAAATATAGTTCCAATAGGCCTAACATGCATATCACAGCTGTTTTTCCTGATTAGTCCAGGCCTTGCACTGTCAATGATCGTAGGATTAAATTTGGGGGGAAGAAATTTGTAAATACATGCATTTAACATTGGTACCATATTGAATACAAATTGAATTACATATACTTTTATAGAAGCTATAATACTGTTGTGTCTATCTATTATATTCATAGTTCAATCAGTTTGTGTCTTTGAAATATAATTCTTGACTCTGAATACAATTTCATGTTTGTGTTTGTTTTGCACTGTGAATCTATGATGGATTAAACTGCTAAAATTTGACTATTGTTGTTACATCAATGTCCTGTGTAGCTGTGTTATTCAAACATGCTCAGTTATGACGGGGCGCGCTGTGACCAGGCCTGGCCCCTGGGGCCCCCCACTTTGAAAAAGGTTCCTCCAACCCTGATATACTGTCTCGTATTTCGTGTTTAAGATAGTCAAATTGGTAATCATCTTTGAAAATAATCAAGCCTCATCTTTCAACAATCTTATAAAAAACAATTCTCTAGATATATTTAACAGTCTTCCTGTGTTATCTTATTATTGCATTGCGTTCAAATATAAGAACTAAGGTGTTACATGCTCATAATTGCTATTCTCTCTAAATTGAATCATCCTACCATTCAATCCATTTTTAATCTTGAAAAGACGGGAGAGAGAGCCGGATTATCCCCTGCTTCTTCATTACCCCCCCCGCCCTGTGCCTCCAAGGTACAGAAGGAGAGGTTTAGTGGGAAGGAGCGATAGTGAGACTGGAAGAGGAGGAAAAAGAGACAGTATAGTTGGAAAAATAGGAGGGGCAAATTCAAAATAATTTCAAGGATGAGCTATAGTGAAATATAAATTAAATAGCACTTCCAGGTCATGACAAGTTAGGTTACCTTAAAATATTTTAATTTTACTCAACTATGTGTTTGGCCCCGTTTCGAAAAGATATTTCCATAATGAGTTATAGTGAAATATAAATTAAATGCAGTCCACAACCACACTGAATATTTTTACAGTGATATATCGTTTCGCTTAAAATGTTCTGAAACTTCGCTCAAATATAGTCGCTTTTAATGTATCGCTCAAAACGAACTTTGGTCAATTGGTATCGCTCATAACGAACTTTGGTCAATTAGTATCGCTCATAACGAACTTTGGTCAATTGGTATCGCTCAAAACGAACTTTGGTCAATTAGTATCGCTCATAACGAACTTTGGTCAATTGGTATCGCTCATAACGAACTTTGGTCAATTGGTATCGCTTAAACTGCCTTCGACTTATAAGTATAACACTACATATGATCATTATCTCTTGTGGCAGTGTACCTGTCCTTTAACGCCCCGGGATTTGAGTTTAAAATTTAAATTTTTAGAAAACCTCAAATCAAAATGATTTTGTCCATGTATTTGTTAATCCATTTAACACTGCTTACTTGCTATCTTGGATTTAATAGAACATTTATCTACCTCATTTTAACGACTTGTAATCAAAAAGATGGCAAGAGGCTTGTGACGTATTATGAGAATAAAGCTAGACAACTCGCATCTGGTGTCTTTTGAGGAATAGGCCCGGCAGCGAATTAGGTGTTCGAGGCTATCGCGAGGTTAAGGTTAGGGTAAGATTAGGTTAGCTTAGATTAGGTTAGTTTAGGTTAGGGGAGCAATTTTGCAAAAATGGACATATTATGAAACTTTAACTCGCATCTTCCCGTTGTCGTTGGTGCTGTAATAAGCGTGAATACGATTTCAGTGTTGAAGAATTAAAATTATATGTTGAGACAATCATTTATTTCATTCAAGCATGGTGCAGAGTGTTGACAACTACTAGAGGTGGGAGAGGAGGGGGTTGTTGGAAAGATTTTATGTGAGAAATTTGCAGCAATTCCTTGCTCACAAACCTAACCTGAACCTAACATAAAATAAACTAACCTAACCTAAATCTAACATAAAATAAACTAACCTAACCTACAGGTTGTTCTCACATTACGAGCCTCGAACGCCATAGCTAACCGTAAGTAACCTCGCCATAGCCTCGAACGCCTAATTCGCTGCCGGGCCTATTCCGATAAAGACCACGCGTGTGTGTACTAATTGGGGGAAAAAGGAGAAATTGTTGTACCATAATTAAAGTAACGTGTAAACCTAAATATTATCAACTCTTGGATCTCCTAGATATTCATTTTTGCCACAAAAAAAACATTTACAAACTCCAAGTAACAACCACGTAGAAAAGTAAGATTGAAACTGAATTAAATCGGATTAAGAAACGAGGTATCTAATTCAATTGCCAGTTACGGGATAAAAATGTCTTTGTTTCTACAGAAACTTACATTGTCCCCGAAACACCCTCCATATGCATCTCTTCGCATCGTTCGCTTGTCGTGCCGCGTGCGCCATCTGTCGAGATCAAATGAAGTTCGTCTCGGAAAATACGCATATCTCCTCGGCGCAGGTGAGTAAGAAACAGAGTAATAGTATCCTTAAGTTCCTCTTTGAAAGAGGAAGGGAGAACTTATAAGGTACATAAACAGCAGATAGGCTAATTATAAAGTTGTCTGATTTAGTCACGTCACATTTTCAAAATATTTCGGACAAAAGTAAGTTAACTATGAAACAATTATTTGTATACCAGGTAATGGGTTCGTCATGCGTTTCGCTACTAAGATTAAAATCTGAAAAAAGCAGCCATGGTTAAATTTTTATACATTTTCAGAACTTCGCCAATTATAATAATTTTAAAAAGGAACTCTAAACTAAATTTGACCCCTTTCAAAATATCACGTTGATAAAATATAGTTATAGAAGATATATAAAAGTAAATTTTCTGAACTTCACCATTAGTAGTTCTGTGTTTTAAAAAATTCACAAAATTTAAATACTTATATTTATTTTGAACTAAATGATTTTGTTTTTTGATATTATAAAAGAATTATTAGAAATAACTTTGATAAAAAAATAAGTGATAACCAAACTAAGATGAAATTATTATTCAAATACTCAAAAGAAATCCCCTTCTTAAATTATAGTTCGTGATGATTTAGAAATCCGCGAATACCTTTGAACGACTACCGTTATGCGTGTCTTTGCTACCAACTACTGATATTTTCCCTCACACGATAGTAATAACAAAAATAGCCCAAATTTAATGCCAATATTTTTTTGGAATATCCATGATTAAAATTTATATAAATAAAGCTAAATAAAATGGAAAAAGGCAAAATTTCGTGAAATTTAGGCAGCCCTGTTTTGAAACAAAACCAGGTAAAAATGTTTCGAGAAGAATGCTTGAAGGTTGTCTTACAGTAAGCTCCTGATTCTCATTGTAAGATTCGGATATAATACTGATTTGGGTGTGTAATTTTTCTTGTATTTATTTAATACATCAATCACTGTATAATAAATACATTAGTGATTAATACTTTTGGGGAAGATAACTAGCAGCAATCCTGAGCAAGAATTTGTTTGGGGGTGAGTGTTAACTTTTTCCTTAGTAAATTTCTGAGAGTATGGCTTTTTGTATAGATGGTGAGAGCATGCCGTTTGAAAGTAGTGTGTATGTGGTGTGTGATGCATGTGGAGTTGAAAGGAGAGTGAATGTAACTGAATACCGTGTGTGTTTTCTGGAAGGGAAGGTTAGGAGGTTGAGTGGGGAATGTAAGAGGTTGAATGATTTGGTGTTTGAGGTGAGAAGAGATGCAAGTGTGCGATTGAAGGGGGAGATTAGTGCTAAGAGGGTGGAAGATAGGGCTAGGACTGGGAACAGTGTGGAAGTTGTGAGTGATGATGAATGGTGGGTGAAAATGGATAGGATAGATAAGTTAGGACAGGTTAGGTGTGTGAATGAGAGGGATATAGAACCTGTTAGGTTGACTAACAGATTCAATGTCCTGAGAGAGGAAGAGTGTGAAAGTGATTTGCCTGGTGTGATTGTGGATGAAAGCAGGATGGGTGGTAGTGTGACTGAGAGCAGGAGGGAGGGTAATGTCAGGCCAAGACAGAATAGGAGAATGACTGAGGTGCTAGTGATGGGTGACTCTCAGATTAGGTATTTAGATAGGAATTGGAATTGGATAGCAAGTGGAAGGGAATGAGAGTTTGTCTGCTGGGTGCTGGTGTAAGTGATGTTTGTGAGAGGTATGATAGGCTGGTTTCTGGGTGTGAGAGGGATGCAGTTGTGATTACGCATGTGGGAGTGAATGATGTAAAGAAGGTGGGTACATGTGAGTTACGTGAGCAGTATAAAAGGTTAGTTGAAAGGATGAGTAAAAGCAGGGTAAAAGGTGTTGTTTCTGGTGTGCTTCCGAGATTGGATGTGGGGGTAGAATGGTTGTCGCGTGCAATTGGTTTGAATGAATTTGTGAAAGGACTGTGTGAGGAGCTAGGATTGGTGTTTGTAGATGTCTGGGGTGGGTTTTACGGGAATAGGAGGTTGTATGCGATGGATGGGCTCCATCTTAGTCGGGCAGGTTTTGAGGTTCTATGGGGGGAGCTGGATAGTGTGATTAGGTCCTTACGGGTGGGAAACTAGAAGCTGTTAGAGGTAAGGGAATAACAGGAATAGAGGGCAGGTGTAGGAAATGGAAGGGATGCAGAGATAGAGGAATAGCTAGGGGAGAGGGCATACTGATGCGTTATAGGGGGACTAATGCACAAGTGAATGAGCAGATAACTAGGAATAAAAAAGCACAATGCAATGAAGATGGGAATAATAAAAAAAACTTAAAAATATACTACACAAATGGTCGGAGTATAAGGAATAAGATAGATCTCTTAAGAGCGTTAGCGAGTGAAGAGAAATTTGATATAATTGCGATAACAGAGTCATGGCTTGATTTGGCAGGTAATCACTTTAAACCTGAGGTTGAGATTGAGGGCTTTAACATGTTCCATACAGATAGGAATAGGAAGAGAGGAGGAGGGGTTATTATTTATATTAAAGATAATCTCCAGTGTTGTGTAAACAGTACAATTAAATTAGATGATAACACAGAGTCATTATGGCTAAATGTAAAGGAAGGTAAAAACAAGCTTGTCATAGGATTATTATACAGACCACACAATTTTAGTAAGGAAGCTTCAAATCTTCTATGGCAGGAGATTGAACGGGCATGTAGAAGTAAGCATGTGTGTATAATGGGCGATTTTAATTACAGAAATATAGACTGGGAAGCTCTTGTGGGTGATCAGGAGGCTGAGGAATTTTTGAATGTTGTCCAAGATAATTTTCTGAGGCAGATTATTAACGAACCCACTAGAGGTAATAATATACTGGATTTAGTTCTGACAAATAGGAAAGAAGTTATTAAGGATACTGAGATTGGAGGAAATTTGGGTAATAGTGACCATTGTGAAATTAGATTCAAGATGAAATGGAATGGTATTGATAGTAGCATGAATAATGTTAAAATTCCTGACTTTAGAAGAGCAAATTATAATGGGCTAAGGACTTACCTGGAGGCAGTTGTACAGAAACCAGGCAATGAAATCAATTCAGGAATAGATTCAATGATATCAGTTAGTAGAGACAATAATCACCAGGAGGAAGAGATTACAATTGAGCAATTAATTACAGGTCAGATGATTAATATTCCATATAAGGAGATTAGGACTAAAAATAATGACCCAAAATGGATGACAGATAAAATTAAGCATTATATTGGCATTAAAAAGGGCATTTATAGGAAAATAAAAAAATGGAGAGGATCACTTAAGGCAGAGATATAATGAACTAGCAAGAGATGTTAAAAAGTTAGTTAGAGTAGCAAGGAGAAATTATGAAATTAAAGTGGCAAATAGGGCAAAGGAAGATCCTAAAAGTTTTTATCAATTATACAAAACTAAGGTTAGAGATAAAATAGGCCCACTTATAGATTCCAATGGAGAATTAGTGAGTGATAAGGACTCAATGGCTGGAATGCTAAATGACTTTTTTCTCTCAGTATTTACACAGGAGGATACTCTAAATATACCTGAGGTGTCAATGATCTTACGGGGTAATGATGAAGAGAAATTAAAGGATATTTTGATCACAAAGGAGATAGTGACAAAGGAAATTGATAAAATCAAAAGTAGTAAAGCACCCGGTCCTGATGAGGTCTTTCCTAGAATTTTGAAAGAATGTAAGGATGTGTTAAGTGAGCCCCTAGCATGCATCTTTAGAAAATCATTGGAGAGTGGCATTGTGCCAGTGGCATGGAAGAAAGCCAATGTGATACCTATATTTAAGAAAGGGGATAAAACAAATATGTCTAATTACAGACCAGTAAGTTTGACATCAGTGGTAGGGAAAATGATGGAATCTATTATAGCAAGGAATATTAGAGATCACTTGGATAAGCATAAGTTGATAAAAGAATCACAGCATGGCTTTAGTAAGGGTAAATCCTGTCTCACTAATTTGCTGTCTTTTTATAGTAAGGTGTATGAAGCAGCAGATAATGATGAAAACTATGATATTTTATACTTGGACTTTAGTAAGGCTTTTGATCGAGTGCCACACTTACGACTTCTGAGCAAAGTTAAAGCACACGGGATCGATGGCAGTATATTTAGGTAGATTCAGTCATGGCTTGGTGACAGACAGCAAAGAGTTAGTATAGATGGAGTTAAATCTGAGTGGGGGTGTGTTAGCAGTGGAGTTCCGCAAGGATCTGTTTTGGGTCCCTTGCTATTCTTAATTTATATGGATGATCTTGACATAGGTATAAGTAGTGACTTGAGTAAATTTGCTGATGATACTAAGCTAGGTAGGGCCATTAAGGCTGATTCTGATGCTGTTGTAATGCAGGAGGAATTGACCATTCTGTCCAATTGGGCCAAGAAATGGCAAATGAAGTTTAACATAGACAAATGTAGTGTACTTAGTATAGGTAGAAATAATCCATTGAATAGTTATAAATTAAATGGGAGAATTTTAGGGAGGACTGATTGTGAGAGGGACTTGGGTATTTTGGTAAGTTCAGACCTTCGTCCTAGAAAGCAATGTCTAAATGCTAAGAATAAAGCTAATAGGATATTGGGATTCATTAGGAGGAGTGTAAGCAATAAGAGTGCTGAAGTCATTCTAAAACTGTATTTGGCGCTAGTTAGGCCTCATCTAGACTATGCAGTACAATTTTGGTCACCATATTATAGGAAGGATATTGATTTGCTTGAGTCTGTGCAGAGAAGGATGACAAAGATGATTGGTGGGCTAAGGAACTTACCTTATGGTGAAAGGCTCAGAAAACTAAATCTACATACATTGGAAAGGAGAAGAGTCAGAGGGGAATTGATTGAAGTCTTCAAATGGGTAAAAGGATATAATAAAGGGGATCTGGGTAAGGTTCTTATACTTAGTGAACATGACGGAACACGTAGCAATGGGTTTAAGCTTGATAAGTATAGGTTTAGGAAGGAGATTGGGAGGAATTGGTTTACAAATCGTGTGGTAGATGAATGGAATAGGCTCACTAGACATGTGATAGAAGCCTCCTCTCTTGGTAGTTTTAAGAATAGATTAGATAAATATATGGATGAAGCTGCTAGATGGGACTGACTTTTTTTTATGTACATATGTATATATTTTTCTAAGGAGTGGGGAGATTATATTTTGCGGTTGCATGAATGGACATAATCCTCTGGATGCATTTTATGTATATTGTAGATTAGATTTGACGAACTCCTGTAAAGGGTGACAATGTTGATGACTTTTCTCTGGTAAGAAATCTTTTGTGTGTTGAATGGAACAGGAGCTGCCAAGTGTAGGCCATGAATGGTATTTTGCAGTCTTCTTCTTTTCTTATGTTCTTATGTTCTTATGTAAAGTGAAATATGAATATTCGAGGCAACCGTACATGCAAACAAGAGTACCAAGTTGAACGCCTTTGAGGGGAAGGAGAGGAAAATATGAAGGACCAAGTGGGTTGAGAGTGTGAAAATGTTTCATAAAGATAAACAAATGTTGCAATTTAAGGGTCACACAATCACACGGGGCCGACGAATCATGAAAGAGAGAAGTAATGGTTCGGCATAAGGGGTGGGGGGCTGTGAATTTGTATGATGAAGGTATTATGCGGGGGAGTGAATTTGAACGGACACAAAATAGGGGAGGGTCAGTGAGTGGGGAGCGACGAATGCTGAACTTGACTTTGTCTCTTGGGAAGGAACACAATAATTTATATAAACGGGAAGGGAGGGGGCAAGAAACATAACATAATTCAACGAACCTATCAGAGGTCATCCGAGTCAACACACACACCATAAACTGCATCCACAAGATTACGTCCGAATTGCTTGCAAAGTCCTCGCTAGCATGGCTTTTCAAGAAATAAACCGTGCAGCTACAATACATAATATAAATGATATACAATTAATATAAACACATACACATCCCCTTCTCCCTCAAAATATGTATCCCCAGGAATTCGTTCAGAACATCACCTCCAATCTGCAACAATATTGATATTACAATATGTAATTTGCCTCCAATAACACTTAAAAATCATGATAACCTACCTGTTCCCCCCCCCCAACAATATACTCATATAATCTACAATTTAAAAAGATTAAATTTGGATGGCTTATTGTCTCCTGTGGTGAACCATTTCACTAACCTACCCGATTGCTGATGAAAAATACTTACTCACATCCAACCTAGACCTCTGTTTTGTTTATAGTTTCAAGTGGTGGTCACTATTTATTAATAGCTTCCAACTCAAAGAACTTGCTAAAGTACAACTTATCTATCCCAGAAAAAAAATTAAAGTTCAAATATATCCCCTTTCACTCACCTTCTATTGCTCTGCTAGAGCACCTAGGCAAGATACTAAAAGGTATGGTTAACATTTCTCTCAGATATTTTCTGGAGGAGAGGGACTGGTTCTCCCCCTGCCAATATGGCCTCAGGAGTGGTAGGTCCACACAAGCACGCTAAACAAAACAAAAAACACTCTCCATCAGTAAGACGGTGTGGCACGAAGGATTCTTTTGTAACCTAGACAACAACACAGAGGTCCATCTCTGCAGCAGAAGGCTTCTCTCTCACTACCTTACAGACCGGAGGCGCCAAGTAAAATACAGCACAACACCAGGCCAATTTAAACCACGCGCAAGCGTACCCCAGGGTAGCGTACTGGCACCTACACTCTTTATAATGTACGCAAACGACACCCCACGCCCACCCGAAAAGTGGAGATACATATACACACTGTCCTATGCCGTCAACGAAACCATTCTTGTCTGCGGCCAGGGACCAAACAGAGTCGCACACCTCGCACAGATAATCATGGGGGAGAAGACATAGTATGAGGATAAGTGGCTAATAGCTACGATTCCTCAGAAGACACAGGTGACAATCTAAGTCACACACAATCATTAAATGCACAATATACAGATATACACACACCAGATCCCAACCATCCGGACCCAGCAATACTCACATACACACTTCACACCAAAACTTTAGGGAGAATATTCGAGAAGCCCTTAAGATTCCACACGTACGCACCAAAACATCATACAAACAAGGGCCAAAAACATCAACAAGAAGCTGCGTAGGTTCTTTCCAGCCGAAAACTAAAACTACACATACAAAACACTAGTTAGACAAGTCTTCACATACTCTCCAATCACACCCCTAACTGAGAGTGATAAAGGCACAGCGCATTCAGAACTCTGCTCTGAAACTTGCATGCTGCTCTCCCATGTACAGTATTGGAAAAATTATTATGGATTTTTTTGCATTTTTTTGTCTTTTTATATATAAAGGTCAAATAAACTGAATTTATTTATTGACAAATGATTTATTTCCCATTATTTATACAGAACTAGTATTTCAGTAGTTAGTTTTACCCCCTTTAGCAGGTTTCTAGTGACATCTGGCAATAATGAGCTGTCGTTATTTGGCAATATTCAATTCTACCATGTGGTCAAACTCCTGCAGCCCAACCTTTCCTCAGTTATAATCCAGTAGAGGTCGGTGTAGGGTGTTTGTGTTCTTATGACTTTTTTAGCCATTCTGTGTTGTATAAATTACACATTCATACATTAAATTTCATTTAAAGTGTAAGTCACGTGTTATTTTAATTCCAGGTCGAGATGATTAAAAATAGTGGTGTTAAAACTGGACAAATAGAAGTGTATTTGACTGAAACTACATTTAAGCAAGTAAAAATAACCAAGAAACTAAATGTTTCAACTTGGACAATTAGTGAAATTAAGATAAAATTGGAAAATAACAAGAATGGGTTGCCAAAAAAGAGTTAGGATCTATGGTCGTAAGCAAGTAATAACCCCTAGGATTTATAGAAAAATCAAAAGAATGTCTCTAACCATATGAGATGATCTTGTAGTAAGATCTCCCATAAATTAATGGAAGCCAACATCACTGTGCATCCTAGAACAATTAACAACAGACTTTTAGAAAGTGGATTAAACACATATCGTCCAAGTAAAAAACGTAAGCTTACCCTGACGATGGTGGAGGCGCACCATGTATTGGCTAAAAATCATATTGCATGGACTTCTTAGCAATGGGATCAGTTAAGACCACCTAAAATACTGGATTAGGGTGTTTATGTATTGTGTGCCTGATAAAATAAGACATTTATTGATAATATAACATGTTATGATTGATTTCAATCATCAAACTAGCTTTATGAAGAATATTTAAAAATGACTTTTAATTTCTGATTGCCATAGACTAAAACAGTCACTTATTATCGATGTCCTATTAGTCAAATATGGTTTTCAATTGTCGCAGGGGGTGTTTTCTGACGAATCAACAATAGCAGTGCTCGTTGGGATGCAAAGCGTGAGAAGGAGGCCTGGTGAGGAATTTATACCAGATTTTCATCGAAAAACAGTAGAATTTAAACAAAAGATTATGGTTTGAGGAGCAATTTGTATTTATGGAAGCCTGGAAATAGTTGAAGGGACTGTGAACCAAGAGGGGTACATAGTGTTACTTAGAGGTCGTCTACTACCACAAGTAAGGGAATAGTATGAAGATAGGCCTTAGATGTTTCAACATAAGGCAAAATCGGTAAAGAAGTGGTACGACGAAAATGGTGTTAACGTGGTACTATGGCCAGGAAATTCACCTGACATTAACTCCATCGAGAGCTTATGTTCTCTGTTGAAATGCGTCAATTACCCATATCAACCTAAACAACAGCTCATTGAACTTCTCATTCAAGTTTAGTTCCATTCGGATAACGTCAAGGATCTTTGCAAAAACACTGATTCGTGGCATGCCTCGTCGTGTACAAACTGCTAAAGGGGGTCAAACTGACTACTGAAATAATAGTTCCGTATAAATAATATGAAATAAATCATGTCAATAAATAAATTTAGTTTATTGACCTTTATATATAGAAATACCAAAAATTGGAAAAATCCATAATTTTTCCAGTACTGCACACACCATGAAAACAATAAACTAACAACTATTAACACATACACCCACACGCGCTTAGCACGACAACTGGGAAAACTCGCAAGAAACCTCACATAAATACACATACACGCGATACAATACGCTGCGATGGCATTAAAATACCCCGCAGCCCTTGACTACCCCAGCCAATACCTATCCACATATAAGTTAACGGTAACATGAACAGCGCCTTCCGATGAACACGCGCCTCTTCTCTGCCGCCGCTCTAGTTGTACCCAATACCACTACCTACCCGCGCAAAACACCACGCGTCTGTGTCTAGCTACCGACTTTTCAACTCCTCCTAGCCCATCTAAAGTTTTTTCTGAACGTTTTCTTCTTCTCCTACACGATCTGCTGTGGTCCTCCGCGGCTATCTTTCTTTTGTTCTTTCTCTTCATTTCAAATCGATGAAAACATATTCAGAACCCCCAACCTATCCACCAATTCATGGTGCTTCAGGTAAACTCTCGTTGGCACTGTCTCAAGCAGGTTGTTATCATATCTAAAGAGTGGGAACCATGCTAGTACGAGTATATAGTACTCTAAATGTGACCAGACATGTGAGTTATATAGTTTAAGGAAAACATCCTTACTTTTGTATCTAACATTCCTCTGAATGAAGCCTAACATTCTATTTGCTCCATATTTTGCCTCAATACAGTACTTTAAAAACCTCAGTGACCTATCTACTACAACTCCTAAGTCCTTCTCATCCTCTACTGCATTCAGCGAATGCTAATCCATTTCATAGATTAATTTTCTATTATCTTCTCCCATGTTAATAACTTTAGATTCTTTAAGGTTAAAATTCATCTGCCACTTTTGCGCTCAACCTAATCAATTATTTAAATCATCCTGCAATTTAAAGTTAGGCTCATCTTCACTTATTACTAGAGGTGCCAATTATGTCATCGGCCAAAATTGACACTTTACTAGTTACGCTCTTTCCAATATCAGTTGTATGAACTAGGAATAATAATGGGCCTAGAAGTGATCCTTGAGGTACGCCACTGAAAAAGTGATCCCTGAGGTACGCCACTGAGAAAGTGATCCCTGAGGTACGCCACTGACAAAGTGATCCCTGAGGTACGCCACTGAGAAAGTGATCCCTGAGGTACGCCACTGAGAAAGTGATCCCTGAGGTACGCCACTGAGAAACCCTTCCACCATGACCTCCCCCCCCCCCTCCCCTCCATTCAGTACCACCTTCTGCTTCCTGTCTTCCCAGTTCAAAGCTTTCTCACAAATCCCACGCATTGTTATTTTGGGGCACTAGTCTCCGATGTGGGACCTTGGCAAAGAGGTTGCTCTTTCTATCTCTCTATCTCTCTCTATCTCTCTCTTCTCTCTCTCGTTCTTTCTCTCTCACTCTTTGTCTCTCACTCTCTCTTTCTCTCTAATTTTCTGTTTTCCTCTCTTTCACTCTCTCTCTGTCTCTCTTTCCTTTTCCCTTACTTTCTTTCTAATTCCCTTCCTTTTATCTCTCTTTTCATTTCACTTTCTCTCTCTTTCCCTTCCCATTTTTTTTTTCTCTCTCTCTTTCCCTGTCTCTGTCCATTTCTCTATTTCCCTTTGTCTCTCTCTTTCCTTTTCCCTTTCTCTTTTTCTCTCGCACTTGCCTTGCCCTTCTATCTCTTTATTTCCCTTTCTCTCTCCTTTCCTTTCTTTTTCTCTTTCGCTTCCCCTTTCTCTTTTATAAATTCTTTCCTGTCTTTTCTTTTTATTTTCATTTTTCTCTTTCCCTTTCCCTTCCCATTCCCTTTCCCCTTCCTTTTCCCTTTCCTCTTTAATTTCTCTTTATCTTTCCCCTTCCTTTTCCATTTCCTCTTTTCTTTCTCCTTGCTTTTCCCTTTCCTCTTTTCTTTCTCCTTCTCTTTCCCCTTCCTTTTCCCTTTCCTCTTTTCTTTCTCCTTCTCTTTCCCCTTCCTTTTCCCTTTCCTCTTTTCTTTCTCCTTCTCTTTCCCCTTCCTTTTCCCTTTCATCTTTTCTTTCTCCTTCTCTTTCCCCTTCCTTTTCCCTTTCATCTTTTCTTTCTCCTTCTCTTTCCCCTTCCTTTTCCCTTTCATCTTTTCTTTCTCCTTCTCTTCCCCCTTCCTTTTCCCTTTCCTCTTTTCTTTCTCCTTTTCTTTCCCCTTCCCTTTCGTAACTCTACTTAACACAAAATATGGCAGCATTTAGTATAGAATTGCCCAATTTCCTGATACAGCTAAGATATAATGTTGGCTTTGACTATCTCTCATAGGAAGGGGGTGAGGCCCCCCTTTTTGAAACCATAAAGACCCTGTATCTATTTCTTTTCCTTTAAGACCAAGAAAAAAAACTGAATACAGAATTATCACTTAATGGGTAATACTCAGAGAAATAGATGACAAAATAAGAAAATCACAAATCACCTCAGATGCCGATATGAGTAAATAACGTATTTAATCGCGTGATTTATTGGAGTTTAAATCATATTTCCGTAAATCCAGCCTTTGTTGATCTTTAGCGCCATTTGTTTATGACGGATTCCGAATTATTGATTTTCCAACCTCTAAAACCTCTCTTTCAGAAATCCTTTGTATTGAATCCGTCGTGAATTATTATAGTTTCCAATTTCCATTTGAATGAGATCTTGAGGGTAAATATTTGTAGTCTCCCCTTTCTTCTTTCTTCGTTAAGGCTCTACATCTAAACCATTCTCCCTCCATCTCACTTCACCTTATATCTAAAAGTTCTCAGCCAAACCGTATGTATGTTTGCTCATTGTTTACTACACTGAAATTATTAGTGTTTTCATTCGGAGCATGAGTAATTTTCAAGGCAGAGAAAATATAATTGTGATCATTGTTAAAGGGCATTTTTGCTCAAACTTCTATATATACTAGAAATTATTTTACAAGACAAAGTCATCTAACAGAAAAGTATGCAACGCTATGAAAATCTTTCACACAAATTACGAAAAATTAAACATAATATAACATGAAAGAAAATATTTAATATATATAAAACTCAACTTACTTATTAAAAAGCTACTCATGTTATAACATGAAAAAAATCTTTGAAAGAGTTAAAAAATCTATCCAAAACTATATGATAGAAGTAGCTATATTTTATCAGATGAGAACTTTTCAATAAATTAATAGAAAGTCCAACCAATAAACAAAGAGGAAATTTTGTATGCCAATAAATATATTGTAAGCCACTTGTCGAGAATAGGGTTATAATCGACTTTAAACAAGTTAGATGTAATGGTCATTCTCACTTACAAGCCACTCTGATTACAAAATGCTGCAGAAAAACTAAGATACCAAGCTCATAGCCTCTGTTGCACTTCCTTTTTAAGAAACCGCAACGGGTAAGACTTAAAGAACTACTGTCTTATCAGCAGCATATAAACTACTTAAAAAGTCATTACCAATATACTAATACAAACACTCTACCTTTAATCAGCCATCCGAAGAGGCAGGTTTTAGAAGCACCTATATTATATTTGATCATTTGTAGGTTGATTCAACATTTTTTGCAGGTAAAAAATAAATATGATATATCTCTCTACTTTCCCTTGTTAGAATATACAAAAACTTTGACTCATTAGACACTAAGTCACTTTAAGATATTACAGAATCCAAGAATTAACACAATTTGCGTCAACATAATCTCTTACATATGTGTATACTCGTGCAACTTCGTCATTTTAGCTGTACTCAGTCAGTAATTGAAAGATAGATTCCAGCTCCCACAATCTCTTTAGAGTAGGGTTTAAAGAGATTTTGATCACTTTGGAAGAGTAACAAAAGTGAATTATAATCAATGTAAGATATTACTTAACCTTAGCTTTGCTTATAACCTAGTATTATTTGCTTCAAAAAAAAGAATTACTGTTATTAACTAGAGATAGGACGATGAATCTGAATCGGGAATCGTAAGAATCGTTAATTTGGGGGCAATCGGCATCGGCATCAAAATCGCTAAAAATAATCCCAGTTTTCCGATTCCAAAAACGATTCCTTCAAAATTTCAGTACAGAGACTCTTTCAACTTTGTTTTTTAAGTTTTTAACTTTCTTTTCTACTTGCCAAATAGCTAAATCAAAATTGTAAACATTGTTCATTTCCCGTTAGTGTCAATCAAGTTATGTATCTACTCATCTGTCCTATTATTCAGTGAAATTATAACGTTAATAAGTTATTTACTAATAGATTTAGATTAGTCGACAAGAATGCATCACTCTATAATATCAATTAATATTGAAGATCTGACTGTATAAGAAATGTATTGTATGTTTAATTGTTTATATGCGTGAAATGAAGGCTTGCTCAGGACTCAGCCTTCATTTCGAAGAGCTGATGCAGTTCTAAGATGTTATAGCTTTGTTCAGCAGCGCTGCCGAAGTTGGCACGTTCGTAAAAAATTTGGTACCTTTTTGCCGCAAAGAATCACTTTCTGATACCATTTTACTTTTGATTTATGTTTTAATTAGATTTGGGACGATTTTACCAAATTTGTTACGTTTTCAGAGTAAGTTTTTGTACTATTGTTAAAATTCTTTCGGCAGCGGGCAGCCCTGTTCTTCAGTTGACTACCGGCCACCGGAGATGTAAGTTATGTTGCACGCGCTTCCTACTCTCAGCCTATGTTAAATGTTGAGTAACAATATCATAATAGCTGAATATTATTAGTATTTAATACATTAGTCGTTATTAGTTGACATTATCAAATTAGTCTGGTTCGAATTACAATTTCCACATAAACTGTGCATTATTCGCTATCTGTAAAGGCAAAACGAGGAACCAAGTTCTCTCGGCTCAAAAACAAGAAATAAATAGGTCCACATGAAGGTGATAAGATATCTGCGACTGTATAATAATACAATAAATGATTCAAATGTATTAAATAAATACAGTGCACAAAAGAATTATATTAAATACAATGTAAACGTATCAAATAAATACAGTAAACAAACAGGTGCATTAAATATATCACAGGATTAATCGGTGCAGCGGGAGAGCCGATCAGGAGTTCATACAGCGAAGACCTGCTGATATCTACACCCCTGCCATCATCTGCTGCTATTTCTTCTGTCGCTGCACCGATTTCAAGCTCCCGATTTACTCGTCTCTCGCTCTCACCAAGAAGTCGGTATACACGCTTGGGCTCGTACGACTTTTCCCGTTCCCAGGACAACCGCCATCCGTCTATTGCTTCACTACTTCCGTGACAGGTATTCGGAATACTTCTTTTCATCTTACGCATCATTCTTAGGTTCTCGTTATCGAGACCTACAGCTATTTATGAAGAACGTAAGACGGGTGGGGGAGGGGCGTATATTCCGTTCCTGTACCGAGTGTCCGGAGTAGCAGTGCCTTTGTAACGACATGTTGTCATTGGTAGTGTAATCCTCTGAGATATTTAATGCCCTTGTTTGTGTAAGGTATTTTTTGGATACGTTTACATTTTATTTAATACAATCCTTTTGTGCACTGCATTTATTTAATACATTTGAATCATTCATTGTATTATTATACTCTCGCAGATATCTTATCACCTTCCTGTGGACCTATTTATTTATTGTTTTGGGGCTGAGAGAACATAGTTCCTCCTTTTGCCTTCACACTATCAAAGATCTAAATTCACTTGGTTGCGACAACTGATGATACCAAACTTCCAGCATAAGGCACTTCTATATCAGAAGATTAGTTGTTTGCAGATACTAGGTAAACTTAGGCACAATGTTCATCTTACATTTATTTGTTTACTATATTCTACTTAGTTTATGTAACAACTAACTTTATTAATTATTATTGAAGTATCGAGTATTATTATTACAAGGAATGAATTATGAATGGATGGTACGTAAAGAAATTAAATAAGTTTTATTATATTTATTATTGAATGATCTTTATTGACAATTACTAATAGTAAAGCTGCAATGCATAAGAAATTATAATATGTATCCCATTTGTTTTTAATAATATATATAATATAATCAATATTCTATTCTGTGAAGGAATCGGAATCGGAATCGCAAAGATTTTCGCAATCGTCCCATCTCTATTATTAACATGATTATTGCAAGCCACCTCACAAACGAGCTAAAAATTAACTTTTTAAACACAAAAAAAAATGATCAATATATTTTCAAAGTTGAGAACATTTAGAATTGACGATCAAATTTTAGACAAGGTCAAGGATACGAATAATTAGGGCAGCATGGGAGTCAGGATAGCAGCATAGAAAATAAAATCAGTAAAGAACGAAATTAGGCTGGAGAACGGTAGGAAAGCTTATTTCCATATTCAGAAGCGAGATGGCTCTACACTAAAAACGGAAATAATTAATCAATGTGACTTACTAGTCTTAACTAATGGAAGCATAACTTGGACACTGAACATAAGAGGTACTCAGAAAGTGAGCACAACTCCGAGAAGATAGAACGATACATGTTATGAATAACCCGCAGGGATTATTAAAGTAATTTGTGCATAACCACACAATCACAGATGAAAGAATTTAAAAAGAATAAAAATCTAGTAATGGAGATGAGTGTGGAAAAATGAGAGAGAGAAGGACCCCCTCCCCCCTTAACTTCTGAAGTTCGCCGTTAACCGCTCTAAGTTCCTTTGATCTATATACTGCGAAAATTAGAACAATGGAAAGACCATTAAGTGGTTATCGCGACTTCGCGCTATAGAACCTTATCGCAACCCAAGGCAATTAAGGAAGTCTGTTGGCAATGAATCTCTCTCCTCGTCTAGATAATGTCGGGGTATATATTTGACAACTCAAAGTTCACATGCAGATTGTGTCTGAAACCACTGTCCAGTAAGTTAGGTGTAAAACCTTCGTTAGTCGACAAGAAATCGACTACATTCTTGTCCGGAGAAGAATTGAGCGATTGTCGAAGAGCCAAGGAAGAGCTAGTCGTACCTCAGTGTTGTTCGTGTAAATAGTTAGGCGGGCTTCAACCCTTTTCACTGCGTCTTCGGATATTAAGGATCGGAAAAGCCATCCCCGAAGCACCCTCCGTTTGCCTCTTAAGGATAAAAGCTTCCTCCCCCCCGAACTCCAGTTTCCCAAAGTTGAATTGTGTGTCTCGTGATATGCCACCAAGTTCAAGGTCGGACTTACCTACCTAATCCTACTCACCGCACATCAAGGTAAAAGGGATTTAACCCCCACTTCGTCAATCTCCTCCCACCTTTACCACGTCGAACCTCAAGGAACTCCTTTGCTCTAGAACTTACATAATTGTAACATCATTACTTAATTAATTATCCCTCAGTTCAAACTTAATTAATAGTGTTAATCATCTTAGCAGTGAACCGTCAATATTTAATTGCATTTCCATTTAACTTGCCCTATATGTGTATGTAATCTTTAGTCCTATTTAAGGATAATTTTGTAACCGTGTTTGAATATTCCTTGGCCTAGCAACTGTGTATGTAAAGCACTCTTAGAACCATCCCCAGGTGGAGCTGTAATTTGGGTCGGCAAGTATGCCTGTGTGCGTATAACGGCGTACACCGGTCATACCACTGCAATGAGCAATACACATTGCTAAAAGAAATGACACATAATTGCTTGATAAAGGAAAATTCTAGACTGGGCTGTTAAAGAAACCCAAAATCTACCTCACAGAATGCGGGAGGAGATATTCGTTGTACGACAAAGGAAACGTGCCATACTGGTTTATTGGATTTAGCGTGATGTACGGAAGTTTCCTGCTGATGCCTTTTTTCGGTGTTTGATGAAACGGTCTGAGGATTAGTTCGATAGCGGTGACATGAAATATGATCGCTATGTATAGTTAAATGATATTGCTAAAATGTATTTACTGAATTTCTTTCGAAAATTCTGCTCCTCAAGGACATGTCTTCACATCTTGAGAGGAGAGGTGGGCCTTCAAAGAACTAAGAGGGGGAGGACTGCAAAGAAGGAGGTAGATCATTTCACGCCATACGAGTGAAAATAGAAACGGATAGTTATGCTGGTGCATTTCAAGGAGCAGAGGATTCAGTAGAGAAGCGACCTCGGGGGAGAGGAACGCGGACTGAACGTTATGAAGAAGTAAAAGTGAAAAGAGATCGAAGAGTCGAAGCAGGAGATCCAGCAGGAAGGAAGTTACATTCAAAGAAACATGTTTACTAGGTTCTTCACACACCTTACACTCTCCTTTCAAAACAACACTGGTCGTTTTCATTATACATAGAATCTCAACACTCATTCTAGCGATTTATACGCGCTACACTTGCGAGAATAATAAAATAACCAACTACACTTTGAGCTACATTTGGAATTAAGACAAATGACCCCGATGTAAACAAATGCTATATTTGAGCATGGATTTGGTAACTGCTATCAGAATACTGGTGTTCACTTAAACACCAGTAACTAACTTGTTATTTAGCGGATTAAAACAATAAATCGTACAGGAAATTTATAGAAATTGTTGTTTTTAAACTATAAACCTCAATATCAGTGCTGTTTTGTCATTTCAATATATGTATTAGGTTGAGGAATAAGTTCTTGCGTTTCTTTTAAAGTTGTGTTAATTTCAGTTTTGTTTACGTGATTTGTGCACATATTAAGAAACAATAATAAATAATGAAAGCAAAATTTGCAAATCTTAGGCTACGTCTCTTAACAGCGTAGACTATTGGGCTTTTGCTTAAGCTACGTCTTGAAGTTGAGTAATAAGTCATTGCGGTTTAATTAAAAGTTTTGTTAATTTAATTTTTGTTCTGTATCCTCAAAATGGAATGTCAAGTTGAAAGAAAGGTGCATTTTCGACACTTGTTGTTATTCATTTTCAATCGAGACGGGAACAATGCAAACGAAGCCAAAGCTCGTCGTGATATTCGTCCTGTGTACGGAGAAAATGCTTTATCAGAAAGGACAGCTCAATGGTGATTTTCACGTTTCAAAAACGGTCATTTCAATCTTAATGACGAAGAACGTTCTGGTCGCCCCATTAAGTTGGATGAAGATCGATTGAACGACCTTCCTCATGAAAATCCTCGTCAATCGACTATAAAACTGGCTGTACAATTGGCGTGTGATCAGAAAACTGTAGTGAATCACCTTCATTCGATGGAGAAGGTTAAAAAACTCAGTGCATGGGTTCCGCACCCTTTGAGCAAAAGCAACCAACTTCAACGCTCCACGATTTTCGCAGGTTTGCTTGCTCGTCACGAGGCTACTCGTGGATATAAGGACAGATTTCTTCACCGCATCATCAATGGCGACGAAAAGTGGTGTGTTTATGTCAACATGAACCATCAAAAATAATGGCTTAGCCCCAATAAAAAAAAACACTTTCGCGATTAAAGCAAGAACTTCATCCACGAAAGACGATGTTGTGGGTGTGGTAAGATTGTGAAGGCATCATTCTTTATGATATCCTTGCGAACAACAAGATTGTCAATGCAGAACTATACGTTCAACAAATGTATCGACTCGTGAAGCTATTGGTGAAAAGCGACCTCATCGATGTTATGGAGTCCTTCTGCAACACGACAATGCTTGTCCTCCCATTGCCAATAGGACAAAATACAGCATCCAAATGCTTAATGGGGAAATCCTGCCGCATCCTCCATATTCGCCAGACTTGGCTCCATCGGATTTCCATCTGTTCCGATCGCTCTCCAACAATTTGCGCGGCGTTTCGTTCAATACTGATGCAGAATTAAGAACCTGCTTAGACGAATTCTTCGAGTCAAAATCAAGAGATTTTTATTGCAGAGGCATCGAAAAACTAGTTGAATGTCGGGAAAAAATCGTAGATAACAACGGAGAATACATTATTGATTAAATTGCTTATTGATATAAATTAAAAATGAAGTTTTCTAAAATTGTTAATGGTAATAAATAAATTTGATAAAATCGCAAGAACTTATTCCTCAATCCAATACAAATAGAAATAAAATAACTCCAAATTCAGTAAAAAAAATAAGGGGCCATGACAATAATGAAGTAATGATATCTCCGATCATTTGATATATATATATATATATATATATATATATATATATATATAGATATATATATATATATATATATATATATATATATTCTGTATTTATCTCAATTTATCAACTATGTATTTAGATGAAAGTGGCAAGGTTTCTTAATGAAAATAGTGTCTATCATAACACGTAGAGGAACTTTTTATTTACATAGCCATCTTTAGGGAGACACGAAACTCAGAAACACTTTCAATAGCGAATATGACAAGTAGTTTTAGTACGATATATGTGAATATAGTTTATCACTTTTAAATTGAATTCGACCGTTACCTCATTGTTAAATATTACTGTCAATTAACCCCTCAACATCTTCACGACACTCTAGCATATCTGTACTAAAATCATGACGTGTTTTTCCGTGCTTACTTAAACTTTACAATAAATGCTCTTTGTAAGAATACATTTTCAAACCTCACCAACTTTTCTAAGCAGTCAGGTTGGAAATCGCAGATTTGTCCCAAATTTGTGAAACAAATGGTTAATGAAGTGTCTACACGGCTCTGGCTTTCCGAAATATGTTTTAAAATACCATAGAACAGAAGTGTCCACATGGCTCTGGTTTTCCGAAACATGTTTTAAAATACCATAAACCAGAAGTGTCCACACGGCTCTGATTTTCCGAAATCTGTTTTAAAATACCATAGAGCAGAAGTGTCCACACGGCTCTTGTTTTCCGAAACATGTTTTAAAATATAAAGCAGAAGTGTCCACACGGCTCTGGTTTTCCGAAACATGTTTTAAAATACCATAGAGCAGAAGTGTCCACACGGATCAGGTTTTCCGGAACATGTTTTAAAATGCCATAGTGTAGAAGTGTCCACACGGCTCTGGTTTTCCGAAACATGTTTTAAAATACCATAGAGCAGAAGTGTCCACAAGGCTCTGGTTTTCTGAAACATGTTTTAAAGTACCTTAGAGCAGAAGTGTCCACACGGCCCTGTTTTTCCGAAACATATTTTAAAATGCCATAGTGTAGAAGTGTCTACACGGCTCTGGTTTTCCAAAACATGTTTTAAAATACCATAAAGCAGAAGTGTTCACACGGCTCTGGTTTTCAGAAACATGTTTTAAAATACCATAGAGCAGAAGTGTCCACACAGATCAGGTTTTCCGGAACATGTTTTAAAATGCCATAGTGTAGAAGTGTCCACACGGCTCTGGTTTTCTGAAACATGTTTTAAAATACCATAGAACAGAAGTGTCCACATGGCTCTGGTTTTCCGAAACATGTTTTAAAATACCATAAACCAGAAGTGTCCACACTGCTCTGATTTTCCGAAATCTATTTTAAAATACCATAGAGTAGAAGTGTCCACACAGCTCTTGTTTTCCAAAACATGTTTTAAAATATCATAGAGCAGAAGTGTCCACACGGCCCTGGTTTTCCGAAATATGTTTTAAAATGCCATAGTGTTAAAGTGTCTACACGGCTCTGGTTTTCCGAAACATGTTTTAAAATACCATAAAGCAGAAGTGTTGACATGGCTCTGGTTTTCCGAAACATGTTTTAAAATACCATATATCAGAAGTGTCCACACAGCTCTGGTTTTCCGAAACATGTTTTAAAATACCATAGAGCAGAAGTGTCCACATGGCTCTAGTTTTCCGAAAGATGTTTCAAAATACCATAAAGCAGAAGTGACCACACGGCTCTGGTTTTCCGAAACATGTTTTAAAATACCATAAAGTAGAAGTGTCCACACGGCTCTGGTTTTCCGAAACATGTTTTAAAATACTATAAAGCAGAAGTGTTGACACGACTCTGGTTTCCCGAAACATGTTTTAAAATATCATAAAGCAGAAGTGTCCACACGGCTCTGGTTTTCCGAAACATGTTTTAAAATACCATAGAGCAGAAGTGTCCACACGACTCTGGTTTCCCGAAACATGTTTTAAAATATCATAAAGCAGAAGTGTCCACACGGCTCTGGTTTCCCGAAACATGTTTTAAAATACCATAGAGCAGAAGTGTCCACATGGCTCTGGTTTTCCGAAACATGTTTTAAAATGCCATAGTGTAGAATTGTCCACACGGCTCTGGTTTTCCGAAAAATGTTTTAAAATACTATAAAGCAGAAGTGTCCACACTGCTCTGGTTTTCCGAAACATGTTTTAAAATACAATAGAGCAGAAGTGTCCACACGGCTCTGGTTTTCCGAAACATGTTTTAAAATACCATAAAGCAGAAGTGTTGACATGGCTCTGGTTTTCCGAAACATGTTTTAAAATACCATAAAGCAGAAGTGTCCACACGGCTCTGATTTTCCGAAATCTGTTTTAAAATACCATAGAGCAGAAGTGTCCACACGGCTCTGGTTTTTGCGAAACATGTTTTAAAATATCCTAAAGCAGAAGTGTCCACACGGCTCTAGGTTTCCGAAACATGTTTTAAAATGCCATAGAGCAGAAGTGTCCACATGGCTCTGGTTTTCCGAAACATGTTTTAAAATACCATAAACCAGAAGTGTCCACACTGCTCTGATTTTCCGAAATCTATTTTAAAATACCATAGATTAGAAGTGTCCACACGGCTCTGGTTTTCCAAAACATGTTTTAAAATACCATAGACCAGAAGTGTCCACATGGCTCTGGTTTTCCGAAACATGTTTCAAAATACCATAAAGCAGAAGTGTCCACACGGCTCTGATTTTCCGAAATCTGTTTTAAAATACCATAGAGCAGAAGTGTCCACACGGCTCTGGTTTTGCAAAACATGTTTTAAAATGCCATAGAGCAGAAGTGTCCACACGGATCAGGTTTTCCGGAACATGTTTTAAATGCCATAGTGTAGAAGTGTTGACATGGCTCTGGTTTTCCGAAGCATGTTTTAAAATACCATATATCAGAAGTGTCCACACAGCTCTGGTTTTCCGAAACATGTTTTAAAATACTATAGAGCAGAAGTGTCCACATGGCTCTGGTTTTCCAAAAGATGTTTCAAAATACCATAAAGTAGAAGTGTCCACACAGCTCTGGTTTTCCGAAACATGTTTTAAAATACCATAAAGTAGAAGTGTCCACACGGCTCTGGTTTTCCGAAACATGTTTTAAAATACCATATATCAGAAGTGTCCACACAGCTCTGGTTTTCCGAAACATGTTTTAAAATACCATAGAGCAGAAGTGTCCACATGGCTCTAGTTTTCCGAAAGATGTTTCAAAATACCATAAAGCAGAAGTGACCACACGGCTCTGGTTTTCCGAAACATGTTTTAAAATACCATAAAGTAGAAGTGTCCATACAGCTCTGGTTTTCCGAAACATGTTTTAAAATACCATAGAGTAGAAGTGTCCATACAGCTCTGGTTTTCCGAAACATGTTTTAAAATACCATAGAGTAGAAGTGTCCATACAGCTCTGGTTTTCCGAAACATGTTTTAAAATGCTATAGTGTTGAAGTGTCCACACGACTCTGGTTTTCTGAAACATGTTTTAAAATGCCATAAAGCAGAAGTTTCCACACGGCTATGGATTTCTCAAACATGTTTTTAAATGCCATAGAGCAACAGTTACAAAATTCGTCTTCTCTTATCGAAAAAGAAAGAAGCAATGCAGTGGTAGGTGGAATTTAAGCAGCGACCCAGCGTCGCCGAGATCCGTGTATGGGAGCCTTAATTCATCCATTCCTAAGATTAAAAGTGTCACTTCCTACAAAGTTTATACACCCCCCTTCCCAATAAAAACTCGGTCCCCAGGCGCACTTTTGGCGATATCTCTAACATTTATTTACTAATCACTCTTATTTTTCAGGACATGGTAGAAGCAATACCTGCGAACACAACTAAACCTCAATGGAATCTCGAGCAAAGAATATACTGCGTCAAACATTACTACTAGACTGGCTCGTTTAAGAAAATTAAAAAGACTTTCCTGCATCAGTTGGAATGTAAGAAGACCCCCCTCCAAAAGCAGAATTCAGAACTGGATAGACCACTTTGAAAAGTATCGAACCGTGGAGAACAGAAAGGTAGCTAGTAAAAAAAAACGTCCAAGCCACTCAGGCCGTCCCCAGGAAAGCGTAGAGCCGAGCTGATCGAGAGCGTGAGAGAGTCAGTTCAGCGCAGTTCGAGACGCTCTATGCTCAAGCGAAGTTAGTCCCTCGTTATACCCCGTGAGACTTGTAGGAGAGTACTAGTAAACGATATAAGGGCGGATCCATACAAAATACAGACGAAGCAGACCTTAACAGGTTTAGAGAAGCAGAAGAGAAAGACTATGGCAGTCAAATTATTGGAAAAGATCAAGGGGACCCTAGATTTTCTTAACATCCTTTGCATCTCAGATAAGGCCTACTTCCATCTTGAAGAAAATGTGAACTCAAAGAGAAATGTCTTCTTGGGGACCTACAAACCAAATAAAGTGTCCACCAAGCCTCTCCACTCCCCTATGTGCACAGTATAGGCTGCAATATCAGCCCGAGGCAATATCGGACCATTCTTCTTCGAGGAATCTTGTGCAACAGTGTCAGTCACCAAAGAAATGTATGTTGAGGTACTCAACACTTTCAAGAGTCAGCTACAGACCATCTATCCGTCGTTTATGAAAAAAGTTCTGGTTCTAGCAAGATGAAGCAAGCTTTCATACCTCAAACCTGTTCAGAGATAGACAGAAAGAGAACTTTGGAGGGCATGTGATCAGTCTCAAATCTTATTTTGAGTAGGCACCTCATAACATAGACCATACTCCTCCCCAAGTTTTGTTCCTTTGGAGCTATCTCAAAGACTGAGTGTACGCAGGGAGAACCGGGACCATCACTGAACTCAAGGAAACCATCAGATAGGAGATAAGATCCATTCATCGGTATGTTTGTAAGTACGTCTTGGACAACTTTGTCCTGCGCCTCAAGAAATGCATGGAGCTAAATGGAGGTCATCCCGAACACATGTTCTAGAATCAAGAAAAGTACAAAGACTATTATGTTTTAATTTGATGTTCTAAACACAATATACAAGTTATAACTAAAGTTTCGTTTAATTCCGAAAATAAAGAAGAATTGAAGCCTTATTAAAAGTTAGGGGCTCGTTTTGGGGGGGGAGAGGGGTTTGGGGGTGGTTATCCTGTATAAGCCACCAGCTTTGACCTCACCATGTCGCATAACCCTGTATTTGTAGATATTCAAGTGTGAAAAAAATAAAGAGGAACGAGTAGGCAAACTTTATCTTTCCTCAGGTTATTCATCTAAAATCTCATTTAATAAATAATAAAAACTTATTCAGTTTTTAATAACACTTCATTTAATAAATAAATTTTAAAAATATTCAATTTTGAGTAAGAATCCTATTTAATAAGAAATGGCAGTGCGAATATCGGGCCACTCTGTAGTCCAAGGCGAAGAATTCATTCATTTGGATCTCTAACGACATTATAACACTCCAAAACAAGATTTTTAAAACTTAGGTTTAATTACAGGACAAGATTAGATTTTGGGTCCCCTCGGCTATACTTTTGAAAGCAATCTATCCCTTATGCTATTAAACAAACTTTTTTAATAAATAGCCTTTTATTTTTTATTCAATTTAAAAATCTCAATTACACGTAAAAAGTATTTAATTAGTTTCCTGCTTGATTCATAAGAACTGTGAAATAAAGACAATCCTAAATATGAGCTCTAGAATCGCCAGATTAAATTACTTTATTGTTCTTTTAATTGACTTTTATACACAAAAAAAAGTCATTAACTTCAGAGAAGGAATATCTACCAATCAAACTTCTACAAAGAAATGGATAAAGATATAAGGTGAAAAATGGAATGAGAGTAGACAAAAACATCTACTGTAAAGTAATTATTTTTGCCTAAGTATCTTTGTTGGTATGATTCAGAAGCGAGCAGAGATATGTGTTTACAGACGGTACCTATTTGTAAATGAGACTCTTCTCATCAATATAGACCACGTAATGTACTTGGACTGGTTCAGTGGAGGGCAGATGCTTTGTGATAATCGATTTTCTCCCCAAAATTACTCAAGATCCTTTAGACTAATGAGTAATTATTGGTTATGGCTTAGCATTTCCAATTTTTTGTTTCCCCAAGAAATGAAATACGTGATGAGCTGTATTGTGAGTAGATCCACTGGCGTGGAAAATCGCTGTGGTTGTGTGCTCGAATGGATATTAACAGGGGGGAGGTAATTTTAAGTGGCACTGTTGCGTACCAATCCCACTTCGTAAGGTAACGGCTATAGTTGAAGTTGTTCCAACTCTTGGTCTAAGTGATAAAGTAGCGTAGAAAGAAATATACCGGACCAATAAAGGATGAGGAAACAGTCATTAGCCACGTGCACACGATTCTTATAAGTTACTATGTCGGTTCGTAGGTCGTCGGTCGGATGGTAACCATTTGACTTTTTAATGAGGATTTTTGGGGATAACATTATAATTATTCGGTCGATTTTAACGAAATTTGAAACCCTTATGTTCTTTTACATTCTCTTTTGTTTTACAATTATTTTGTTTTGGCAATAACATCATAACTATGCGGCCGATTCTAACGAATTTGAAACCCTGATATTGTTTTATATTCTCTTTCGATTAATATAATTGTCAAGGTCCCCCAAAGGTTAGCCTGGGAAGTAGTAAAAGAAAACTAACTATGGCTGGGATTGCCCTACTTGTTGAAAGTTTTGAAGAAGGTAAGGTCATATGGTCATGAGGTCATAAGTCAATAATAGAGAGCACGCGACTTAAGTCTGTTTAACCTTGTTTTTAAGATAATGGCGAAAGTGTGACATTATTATTTCAGCAAACATTAAGGTTTGATTGTTAAGGAAGCAAGAACAAACATATTAACATAAAAACAACTTTTACATTCACTCAAAATATGGATTTTTTTTTAATGCGACATCAATCCATTTCATGCCAGGCTGGGCAAAGGCAACCATAACATTAGTTTAGATGTTTCTTATCAAGTCTGAGTCACTTTGATTCACACCAACACGCAATGGGGTGTAATGTTTAGCATGAACAGCCATGCCGGAGCTGCTATCTAAAAGGATGTATGTTTTACCGGCCACAGGGACGCAGTTGTTTTCCTTCCTTGGTCATTTGCCTACATCAGGGTCTGAGGCCGTATATCCTCTGAGACCCTTTGATTCACACCAACACGGAACGTGGTATCATGTTTTCATGAACAGCCATGCTGGAGCTACTATCTAGAAGGATGTATGTTTTACCGGCCCCTTGGACGTAGTTGTTTGCCTTCCTTGGTCCATTGCCTACAGGAGGATCTGGAGCCAAATATCCTCTGAAACTCTTTGATTCACACCAACACGGAACGTGGTATCATGTTTAGCATGAACAGCCATGCTGGAGCTACTATCTAGAAGGATGTATGTTTTACCGGCCCCTTGGACGTAGTTGTTTGCCTTCCTTGGTCCATTGCCTACAGGAGGATCTGGAGCCAAATATCATCTGAAACCCTTTGATTCACACCAACACGCAAAGTGGTATCATGTTTAGCATGAACATCCATGCTGCAGCTGCTATCTAGAGGGATGTATGTTTGGCCAGGCACAGAGACGCAGTTGTTTGCTTTCCTTGGTCCATTGCCTACAGGAGGATCTGGAGCCAAATATCCTCTGAGTCCCTTTGATTCACACCAACACACAATGGGGTCTCATTTATAGCATAAACAGCCATGCTGTAGCTGACATCTAGAGGAATGTATGTTTTGCCGGCAACAGGGACGCAGTTGTTTGGCTTCCTTGGTCCTTTGCCTACAGGAGGATCTGAGGCCATTTATTTTCTACCCATATTTGCTTCATTTACACCAATTTCATTAAATATCTCTCCTTAGAAACGTCCTGTGGAACCTGCTCTCGTTGATTTTCGCTTTTAATTAAAAAAGGTTCTAACTAAAAATTCTGGAAACTTTCGTCACGTAGTTTTGAACAGTTTGACAAATAAGCGATCTTCATATCTCACTCTTTTATTTATTACTAAATTAGAACAGTCCAAATACTATTGTCGAGAACCATACCTGTAAGCGACACCCTAATGGAGCTGAGACACCCGCAAGGTTTCCTAAAAACGCGAAATAAGTATAAATGTGATGAACAGGGGTATTAAATCTGACCACAACCCTAGTATAAAAATGGTTACTGAGTTGTGTTAGAGTATTTTGCGTAGGTCTGATTGGTTGCAATTCTGGTACAGATTGATACTTTACAGCTGCAATATTACTTAGACCAGCTGCCCTCCACCCTTAAACCTGAAACACGAACCAAGTTATATACTTTTCAAATGTTCTTAGAACGTTGCCTCTGGCAGACAAACGTACAAGGAATTTATACATACATAAATTAACATCAATTACACCGGGTTACAAAATACAATCTTATTTTTCTAATATTCTTTAATGCACTTTGGTAGCTTTCAATGGTACTTAAATTCGTGTGCCGTGGTTTCCAATAGGATAACTCAAAAAATGTATGACTTTATTCGTCCTATAAAGTCTTTTTACATCCTAACTAATTATTTTACCTAATTTACATACTATATGTTTATATATAATAAAAATAAAGTCTGTCTGTGTGTGTATGTGTTTCTGTCCATTTATACGAATAAAAAATCTCTTTCTAACACTCCCCCGTCACCCCACTCTTTCCCGTTCCCTCCTCCCCCCTCTATTCCCTCCCTCCCTATCTCTCCCCCGTCTCTATCCCACTCCCCTTCCCCTACTCTCCCCCAATACCCCTGTAAGTTTTGTAATATGAATTTAAAAAAATCGTAAAGTGAGAATCTAAATGAAAACGCAGGAAACACTCTGGAAAAAAAACAGTATTTTTCCAGATTGTTTCCTGCGTTTTCATCTTGTTTAGTATTTTTTAGGCCTCATATATACTGGGTTTCTTGCTTGGCTTTTTTCATTACTAAGTTGCAAATGGTAATTATGACTTTGCCGAAACTAGTCCTGTGGTTATAAATAAATCTTGATTCAAATATTGTGGTTTAGTATTATCTTCTCACTAATATATATCACGCTAATGTGATATCTTCTAATATATATATATATATATATATATATATATATATATATATATATATATATATATGTGTGTGTGTGTGTATGTGTGTGTGAACCAACTGTATTATAATAAAAAAATAAGTAAAAACACAATAATTTAACAACACGGAACGTGGTATATTTAGCGTGAACAGCCATGCTGGAGCTACTATCTAGAAGGATGTATGTTTTACCGGCCACAGGGACGCAGTAATTTAAAAATGTATTTTTCCTATGCAGTTTATATGTAATTTTTAGATCCGACACTCGTTTTCGCTCAAAAATGCATATTTTTGCCATAATCGACCAAGTGGTCCATAATAGGAAAAATATGTATTTCCAGCAAAAATGAGTTTCAGGTCTAAAAACTACACATAAAACTGCATAAGAAAAACACATTATAAAAATCATTTAAAAGATCCAGAACCAGACAAGACCTAACCTTGTAATTTAAGAAGACGATAGCGCCGCCTAGTTTAGGCTATTTCCGCCCAAAATTAACATTTTTCTAGGTACTTTCGAAATGGGGGGCTTCGCCCTCATACCCCTTGTAACTTAAAAGACAAGTTGCAATATTCTTAATTCGAAAGCCTACCATCAGATTTGAATGCAAAAGTCCATTGCTAAATGTCGTTTGGCCTCTAGTTTAAATCAAAGCTTTGCGCAGAAAACAGTTTATAAATAAAAAGCTAGCACTTGTAGGAAGGCGGGCATTAGAAAGAAACGTGCACTGTCGTAGAATTGCTCATAGTCTGGTCCAATAATTAGTCTAGTCCTTGATCTGGACACACTGCTTTTGTTATAGTCGGTGGTATTGACCCTATGACTCAATACTACGATCATATATATATATATATATATATATATATATATATATATATATATATATATATATATAGGTAGGCTTTAATTCCTACTGAACGTGCGAAAGCTGGTTAGAGGCGTGTTGTGCCGTAGCCAGGATTCTCACTATAAAAGTCCCACTTGTTACTGGGGGAGGTTTGTGATTGTTGAATTCTAAGAGTGCATAATACAGGTTGAATAAATTTGCCGATGGGATCCTTAATTAAAGTCTTGCCAAGGGTACGTCAAAAGGGAGGAGCCACAAATAAACACACGTACTCAAAATAAACTTTACTTTACACAAATATAATAATTAGCAATAGTTAACAGGCCAAATTAAGGATTAAATATTAAACACTGACGTTAAGCGTCTAGATGTTTAATGATTCAATGGGAGTATCTTTCACGGTTAATTAAATAGGTAATTTAAGAATAGAGGGACACTGGGTTTACAGATTACCATTAATTGTGATGGATTGGAGAGACGACTACTAAGGTCCAGACGGGGTGGTTCGGGTGGCGTTAACACGAGTTCTCGGGGAGAGGGGGGATAAGATGACGTGTTCGGGGCTGCTTGCTGCAGTTCCGCTTAGTTCACTCCTAATTGGATGTGACTCTAACAAATAGTAACTTCCAGTAACTATTTGGATGTTCCTTTTCTTACTCAAGTTACGTTGAGCAACAGAGCGTACTCTTCTAGTCACAGACTCTGCGGGGCGGGATTTACTTCCAGGAACACTTTGAGACAGCAACCAGGTTGACTCGACGGCGCGTTGGTAGTCGATACGTTGCGGCAACGACTCTCGTTCAACGTGAGAATTACGCGAGTAGATTTGGGACACTGCCGCTAGAGGGGTAAACAACGATGTTATTTATACCGAGGATTGTGGGAAATCGAGAGAAAGAGATTCCATTCACGACAATTCGCTTATCGCAGCGCCTTCTGGACAATCTCCATGCTATCATAAAGAAGGCCAATAAGATTTAAGCTTCTTTGTGAGATAGGCGTTCTTTCGTCCGACTTCATGTCGCCAGTTTGGGGAAGGGGGGGAGAGAGAGAGGAGACGAAGGTCAACTCAAACGACCAATTTCTTTCGTTCCCACGATTGTCTGGCGGCATGTGAGTATGTACGTTCCATACCCTCACATGCACTTAAACGCACTAACGGTAAATTTGCACTGTGTTTTCGCCCTTTCGAATCCTTTAATCCCTACCTAGCACAGTTACCGCACGTGATTATACCATATAAACTAAAAAAAAAGAAAGCCGCGAATCGTTCCATATATGTGTATGGGAATCTAAAACGAAATGCTATTGGTTAATCGGCTTAAGTCGCATGCTCAGATTGCCTGCAGATCTAAAAAAGCCTGGTATTGGTTGAATATCGCAGATCACCTCCAGATCTAAAAGGCCAGGCCTAGGTGAAAGAGTCAAAGCAAAAGTCGAAGGAACGAGGCCAAAAATGACGCAGAAAGATTCAAATTTAGCAAAATAACAATATATTTTTGAAAAGTGAATAAATAAGTTAATATTAAGTGCCGGAAGTGAAGAATAACATCGTTGAGCATCATATTTAGAAATAAAAACGTTTATGTCTTGGAGAATTACAAAATCATATTTGTGTTAAGACGAATCTTAACCAAATATTTATAATAAACAAGTATATTTTTGCTATATCTCATCATATCTCCTTGTTCACTTGCAAAACTGCAAGGAAGTTCTCCTGAATGTAACTTTACACTAGTAAATTGAGATATATATATTAATTAAAGCTATATTTTAGATAAATTTTAGGCGACCCGCTTCCATTTTCTACTTAACACTTACACCCCAACTACAGGTATAAGTGTTAGGCTTCTTGCCTCTAAAGTCATTTTTCCGTTTACAGTTCTACAAATGCAGAGCTTTTACGTGTGTATGGCAGTACTGCATCCTTGCTAACTACTTTTGGATCTTAGTGGAAGGGCTCTACCTCCACAACCTTATCTTCCAGGCACTCTTCAATGACAACTCTTCCATCGCTAGCTACGTGCTTCAAGGCTGGGGTAGGTACTTGTTTTTATGGTTGGTTGTGGTTGAATTTGTTGCTACCATTCTTTTATTTGTCTTTTAGATCTCACTAAAAGTGGATGGTGAGTTCCTTTTCGGCATGAGTGAAAGTACTGGCTGCAGAATCAGAAAGAGAAAATAGAGATGGAGAGGGCGAAAATAGGAACCCAAGCAAGCATGATATGAGAGAACAGATTTAGGCCCGTTTTAGACGAGTGAACCATCCAAACTGACGCAATTAACCCAATATTGAAGAATAGCGGCACAAAGCTCGAAAGTTTTGACTGACTGAGCTACAAGTCTTTCTCTCCTAAGCATTACTGCTGCTTCAGATTATCTATTTCTCGCCTTTTTTGTGATAAATGAAATAAAAAAGATTTATAAATTTCAGCATATTTTTAGTAAGTGAAAAACGCCTATTAACAAAAGTCAATAATATTAAAAGTCTATCATCTACTTCCACAGCTTTCTAGAAGTAAATTTCCCGAAGAATTCTATGAGCAATGCTCTCACTCACATTTTTAGGTTTAAAACAAAATCTCAGCTAATATTATTGGCACACACAATGTTAAATTAACAAAATACCAAGTAACGAAATGTGGAACCGGCAAAATCTCGAATGGCCGAACAACCAAATAGACAAATATCGAGTATGATATTTGTTGTTTGTTTTTATTTGCATTACTGCCGACTTGCATTATTTTAGTCAGAAAGCTTGTCCATGCACAAATTAACTTCACGAATAGAAAACGCATCGCTATAACCGAGTTATGTCCATTCTAATCCACTTTCTATCCTACCCTCACCTAATATCTATATTTTAAGTTTTTTGACTATTCCTTCTATCTCTGGCAATTTTCGGTGAATCTGTTTCCGCTCACAACACTTTTCATGGTGCTAACAATATGCTATCTAAGTGAGGTTAATTAGTCTATTAATTTTATGAGAAAGCCAAAACAGTCCGAATTGTGCTTTGATGATAAACTTCATTAACATGTGCCCAAGAAAATGATTGAAAACCGAAAAGAGTTGCTAATTTCTGCAGCAATGACTCACTCCACCTTAATCACCCAAACTTTTTTTATAATTCAAGCATTTTCTTTGGCAAGTAATTTTGTCACGGCACCACAACTGCACTAATATTCCAATCTTTCGTCCCCTTGACCTCAATCTTTAGCTTTCTTGTTATTATCCTCTTAGCACTCCAGTATTCTGCACTTCTTGTCGTCCATATCATTCAATAGACCAAACACCCTGTCATCTATCCTCTTACATAATATTCCAGAGGTTCGGGACTTTAGAGTAGCTACAACGACTGAAGGAATAGAAAATATTACCCAACTTGTTCACTCTACTCTTGACTCAAACACTGAGTAGTCCTCTTCTTTCACCGACTTCGGATATGTACTATCCTAATAATTCAAATTCTGTTACTTCCCCTTTTTTTAACGGTCTTTCCCAAAATCATTTAATGGGTGTGACCCAGGTGGTTTTCGCATATCTAAAAAAGAATAATCTAGTCTTCTTCTTTCACCGACTTGGGATATGTACCATCCTAATAATTCCAATTCTGTTACTTCCCTTTTATTTAACGGTCTTTCCCAAAATCATCTAATGGATGTGACCCAGGTGGTTTTCGCATATCTAAAAAAGAATAATCTAGTCTGAAAACATTTAAATTTGCCCAGAACCTCTTTGACGCGTGAGGATGCCCTTTCTTGTCTTCTCCAGGTTTTCCACTACTCCTGGTCGTGATGTGGTCCGTAGCCAGATTTATGCATGATAACGTCCTATGCTGGACCACAAACAGTAACGCAGTTATCTTCTGGGTCTTCATCCGTGGCCCAACATCCATCTCCATCCTGGTTAGTACTTCGAAGACTTATAAATATCCAGATAGGATCGAAACCTAACACAGTAGTGGTAATATAGGTTGGAAGGGTAAAGTAGGATTCGCCCTTGCCTATTTAGTCATGTTTAGTGGAAAAAGAAAGGGAAAGAACACGGGAGGAGATAAATTGAGATAAATACAGAATATATATATATATATATATATATATATATATATATATATATATATATATATATATATATATATATATATATATATCAAATGATCGGAGATATCATTACTTCATTATTGTCATGGCCCCTTATTTTTTACTGAATTTTGAGTTATTTTATTTGTATTTGTATTGGGTTGAGGAATAAGTTCTTGCGATTTTATCAAATTTATTCATGCCTATTAACAATTTTAGAAAACTTCATTTTTAATTGATAACAATATGCAATTTAATCAATAATGTATTCTCCGTTGTTATCTACGATTTCTTCCCAACGATCAACTAGTTTTTCGATGCCTCTGCAATAAAAATCTCTTGATTTTGACTCGAAGAATTCGTCTAACCAGGTTCTTACTTTCACATCAGTATTGAACGAAATGCCGCGCAAATTGTTGGAGAGCGATCGGAATAGATGGAAATCCGATGGAGCCAAGTCTGGTGAATATGGAGGATGCGGCAGGATTTCCCAATTAAGCGTTTGGATGGCGTCTTTTGTCATATTGGCAATGTGAGGACGAGCATTGTCGTGTTGCAGAAGGACTCCATAACGTCGATGAGGTCGCTTTTCACCAATAGCTTCGACGAGTCGATACATTTGTTGAACGTAGAGTTCTACATTGACAATCTCAATCGTAAGGAGCTCAGAAAGAATGATGCTTTCACAATTCCACCACACACACAGCATCGTCTTTCGTGGATGAACTCCTTGCTTTAATCGCGGAAGTGTTTTTTTTATTGGGGCTAAGCCATTGTTTTCGATAGTTCATGTTGACATAAGCACACCACTTTTCGTCATCAGTGATGATGCGGTGAAGAAAGCTGCCCTTATATCCACGAGTAGCCTTGTGACGAGCAAGCAAACCTGCGGCAATCGTGGAGCATTGAAGTTTGTTGCTTTCGCTCAAAGCGTGCGGAACCCATGCACCGAGTTTTTGAACTTTCCCCATCGAGTGAAGGCAATTCACTACAGTTTTATCATCACACGCTAATTGTACAGCTAATTCTCTAGTCGATTGACGAGGATTTTCATGAAGAAGGTCGTTCAATCGATCTTCATCCAACTTAATGGGGCGACCAGAACGTTCTTCGTCATTAAGATTGAAATGACTGTTTTTGAAACGTAAAAACCACCATTGAGCTGTTCTTTCTGATAAAGCATTTTCTCCGTACACAACGCAAATATCGCGACGAGCTTTGGCTTCGTTTGCATTGTTCCCGTCTCGATTGAAAATGAACAACAACAAGTGTCGAAAATGCCCCTTTCTTTCAACTTGACATTCCATTTTGAGGGTACAGAACAAAAATTAAATTAACACAACTTTTAATTAAACCGCAATGACTTATTACTCAACTTCAAGACGTAGCCTAAGCAAAAGGCTAATAGTCTACGCTGTTAAGAGACGTAGCCTAAGCTTTGCAAATTTTGCTCTCATTATTTATTATTGTTTCTTAATATGTGCACAAATCACGTAAACAAAACTTAAATCAATACAACATTAAAAGAAACGCAAGAACTTATTCCTCAACCTAATATATTCCGTTTTCTTTTTTCATTTCCCTTTGCTCTCTGTTCCGTGCTTTTCGCTTTTCTTTGTTTCTTTTTTGTTTTGCTCCATCTCCCCGTATCTTATCGTTTTGGAGTGAAATATATAAAGCAATATAATCTTGATTTAATGAAGGCCTACCTCGTTCGTTATGAAACAAGGGCAGGTTCGCTAGAGTCGCAATCGCTCCAGCTTGGACTTACCATATAATTTCACTTCCCATATCCTGTCGACTCTTACAACCTTCAATTTAAAACTTCCTGACAAGAAGGTATAATTGGTTTCCGCCTGAATTTATAAATGTTAAATCAAGTATAAATGTGTGCGCGCACTTGTGCAAAACTTTATCTTTTAGTGTCTAGTCTAAACCCAGGAATCACCTTTCAGATTAGCTTCTGCTTGTTCGTAAAAATCACACGAGAACTTTTCCTGAAGCTCCGTTCGAAGACGACCTTCGGAGGAAGTCGCCGAAATTCCTATAGGTCAGTAAATCATACCCAAATAATTAAAAATCATGAATAGATTTAAAAGAGTTTCTATGCCACTTCAGTTTCGGTGATGTCCAACGTTAATTTAATTGACGATAAAAAAAACAATTCTTTTTAAATTCAGGAGAAGTAGTGGCTGTCCCCTTTTCGTGGAAATAAAAAAAAAAGGAGTTTAGGGCAGAAATAATACAGAATTTTTCAGGTCACGTCGTCGCTTTTTGGAGAGAAAATTACTTTGCAAAATTTAATTGCCCAGACATTTTGAATTCAAAATTTAAAGGATCCTTGAAAGTAACAGGACCAAAAATTAATAAAAATGTATAAGTATAATACGTGCCAACAGATAGAATGAGTATAAGAAGGTAGGTTTTCTTAAAATACTAAAGGAAAGATAGTAAGAAAGGGACGTCCTCTAATATACGAACGTATACACTAGCGGCCATAATATAAGGGTCAGTATGAACAAGTGTATTTAAATATTTATTATAGAGGTTTATCAAAACGTTGAGACTATATATTATACACATATTTAGATGTATCTAATATCTAACTTTGGTGAAAATCTCAAGTGAATTCCATTAATATTTCGTAGGTTATGAGGAAATAAACAAACTATCTTCCAAATTTCATGGGCCAAAAGTTAAGGGTCACTTAGAAATAAAATATAAAATGGAACAAGAACAAAAAAGAAACCCTTACTATTAATATTTTGTAAACATCCCTTTACTAGCAATGACTTCCTTATATATGTTACCACAGGACTTAATTAATTTCTTGCAAAATGATGGGGTAAGATTGTTTCACTCGTTTTTCAATAATTCCCCGAGTTCATTTTATTTTCTTGGATTTCTCCTTGAGCGCCCCATCTCCAATAATTTCCCAAAAGTTTTCTATATGGTTGAGATCGAGACTTTGAGTGGGCCAGTCCATGAGATCAACCCCTTTATCACCTAAAAAATCTTTGACTCTCTTCGCAGTGTGGCATGGAGCGTTGTCCTGCACGAAGATAGGAGGTTGAACTGACGAAGATCGGAGATGTGGAGGGGCATGGTGTCTAAGAATCTGTTTGTAGATTTCAGCATTGACAGTCCCTTGTAGGCGAATATGTGGACCAAAATCATCAGCAGAGATCACTCCCCATACCATTACATTGCCTCCTCCATATTTCACTGTCTTCTTTACACATGCACGAGATAACCGTTCGACAGATATGCGTCAGACGTGCATCCAGCCATCGGCACCACTCGCGTTAAACTTCGATTAATCGCTAAAATGAACCTGCGCCCGCTGTTCTGTCGTCCAAATGGCATGTTCGTCAGCGTAACGAAGATGGGCTCTTCGATTCTTCTTGGACATCAGAGGTTTCTTTGCCGGTGCCCGAGCAAACAACCCAGAACCTCGTAACCTCCAGGAAACTGTTTTGCGCGATACGTTGACATCGGAGGTGGAGCTCAACTCGCGGGATATCTCAGCAGCACTCTTAAATCTATCCTCCAGTGACATTCTAATCATAATACGATCCTGTCTTGGCGACGTTTTACGAGGTCTACCGATTTTGGGTTTAGTATCTGTCGATCCTTCTAGACCTTCCTACCGTAGTTGCTATCACAGAATTTGACTTGCCCTCTTGGTGAAGGCACACAATCCTTTGTTTTTCATCACAGGACACTGGTCATCTCTCACAAGTCGCCATGTTGACAGTTGAATGTTCTAATAATGTAAGATCATAAGAAGTAACTGTTAGCCCATCAACAGTCTCCTAAACACAAATACATCGGTTGGTAGTTCATTTTTTCTAAGAGACCTTTAACTTTTGGCCGCTGCAATTTGAAAGAGAGTTTGTTTATTTCCTCATAACTTACGAAATGTTCATTTCATTCACTTGAGATTTTCACGAAAGATAGATATTAGATATATCTAAATACGTATATAATATATAGTCTCAACATTTTGTTAAACTTCTATAATAAATATTTAAATACAATTGTTCATACTGACAATTATATTATGGCCGCTAATATATATATATATATATATATATATATATATATATATATATATATATATATATATATATATATATATATATATATATATAATCAGAGAAAGAAAGTGCAACAAATACAAGTTCTGCTGGTGGTAAAAAACACCACAGTGCATTCGCTAGATTTAATTTCTGCCTTTCAAAGAATATATTTGAAGACAGAAAGAGACCTTGTATTGCAGACTATATAGCCATAGAGTACAGGAGAAAGAGGTATTTAACGTAAATGAGCAATGAGACAAGAAACAGGATTTTTTTTAAAGGAAAGAGAAAGAAAAAATGGAAGACACAAGGATCAAGAGAAAAGGACGGTACAATGAAGGCACTCGGTTCGATTCAAGTCCAGGATAATTCTTTTTTTTTCCCTGGCATTATTTTTGTATTGTCAGTATGGATTGCCTTAAAAAAAACTCCTATTTCTTGTCTTATTGCTCATTTACGTCAAATTTCTCTTTCTCTTGTATATATATATATATATATATATATATATATATATATATATATATATATATATATATATATATATATATTAGAACAATTGTTAAATCTAATGACAGATTCCAAATATGTAATAAAACCACTGTGGGGGAGCGTAGTAGTTTATTATCTCGAGACCAGTTTCGGCATGGAGTTTGTCAAGCCAGCCTCAGTCGAACACTAAGAATACAGCCGTCACACCAAACGTACAATATATATATATATATATATATATATATATATATATATATATATATATATATATATATATATATATATATATATATATATAGAGTTTACCGAGATCCAATTGGAGTTCCTAATCAGGGGGCGTGAATTTAAGTTCATTAAGGATATCTTATAAGATTAAATCTTTGACGTAAGGGCTGCATTTAGATTAAACTTTAATCCGAAACTTCAACCTTTCGGATGGGCAATCTATATATATATATATATATATATATATATATATATATATATATATATATATATATATATATATATATATATATATATATATATATATATATATTGTACGTTTGGTGTGACGACTGTATTCTTAGTGTTCGACTGAGGCTGGCTTGACAAACTCCATGCCGAAACTGGTCTCGAGATAATAAACTACTACGCTCCCCCAGAGTGGTTTTATTTACATATATATATATATATATATATATATATATATATATATATATATATATATATACTTTATTAGAATGAGTTTATTACATTACAGGACTAGTTTCGCTACCTACTACATTTTCAACTGCACAATGAAAAAATGGAAACAAATGTTTTATATATAGACCGGATGGAGGAAGGATTGCAAGGAAAGATGGGGGAACAAAGGAAGACATAAACTAAGGAACGAGTAAATTTGTGACGATTTTCGAACGAAGGTTTGGGCCGAGATAATCTCTAATTACTTTGTTAAATTCAAATGAGCCTTCGGACACATTGTATTATAGAATTTGTTTAATCAATAGTGACGCGATTGTGTCTTTTGTAATTATTATCATACTTATAAACTATGTAGTATGGCATAATTAAAATCAATTTGGTGATCACAATAACTTGGGTGGTTGAATAAATTAGAAGATAAACTTCCTCCTCTTATATCCCTCCGATGTGCTTATATACGTTTATTAACGCTCCCAGTTCCCCGACATTAGATTTATTATGGCACTCCAGACTCGCTTTTAAAATCGTCACAATTTTAACACTTGCCTAATCTATGCTATACTTTCTTCTCCTTCCCTTCCTTGTGATCATTCCCCATCCAACAGTTGAAGAGAATTAGTAACTGAAATAACGAAAAAACAAATAAAAAAAAACATCCAAACGGTCAACAATGATGTACCACCGAAGGATTTATGGAGAAAAGTCAATCAAATAATGGAGTAAGTTGGAACAAGAAAAATGAAAATAAAAGCGAGCAACGAAACAGTGTAGAAGACAAGGCTCGGATTGAATGGATATCCAAAGAACATTAGAAGAGGATTTTCGACGTAAGGGCAGAGAAAATGATGATTTTGACATCATTTTCGAGCTCCAGTCATAGTCACGCTTAACGAAGAAATCGATAAGACTTATCCCCCCCACTTGGTTGGTACAACGAGAAACACCCATGGCGGTATCAATGCACTAATTACTAAACAAGAGGTAAAGACCACAATATCGATTTTTCAGCAGGAAACACCAAGATGATCTAGACTCACCAAAAAGAACTATGAGGAATGTACAACAACATACTTGAGGGGATCAAAAACGTATTAAATATGAGTCTAAGCACCGGCTTCTTCTCAAATGACCTAAGAGTGGCTAAAATTATAAAATTAGCGTTATTCCATAAAGAGGAAAGCCACCATACCAAGTGGAGATCTTCACACCAATCTCTTTGTTCAATTTCATCGAGAAGGTATTTAAAAGGTTTATAAACCTACGACTGAGTAAGCACCTGGAGAGCTACGCACTTTTAAATAAGTACCAATTTTGATTCATGAAAGAAAAAGCGGAGGGTAAATATGGCTCTCACAGTCATCACTGAGAAAATTACAAAAAAACAAAAAAGGAAAAGACCAGCATTGACATCGAGTGCAAGGTTTAGATAAGGCTAATACAGCAAAAGAACTGGCAATTCAGAATTAATAACAAAATTAAAAGACTACTTTGCGAGTTGTTTCTCTTCCTGCAAATGACGGATAAGATAACTTGCTGTGAGGGAAGCAAAGTACGATTTTCAAGTCAAGCAAACTCAATTTTGCCACTCGGGAGTTAATCAAACAATAATCGACTTATGTGCCTATGAACATATTTAATCAACCAAGATTCAATTTAATATAAACGCTCCATAATTATCTCACATTGCTAATATCAACAGCTTGGCAACGACACTAAAATTCTGTCACTACAACCGTGAAATATAAAATTCCAAGTTAAAATTTAAACTAACATTAGAAAGGTTGAGGCAGGCCTTCCTCACGGAGGCTGCCTGAGTCCAACTCAATAGTCAGTGCATTTCTCAGACATCCCAACACCCTTTATTTCGCCGACGGTGTCACGTACGTCGTCTTATGTCCATATAGGAACGGCAAATTGCAGTTGAGATAGACGGCAGAGAAATAAGGAGGATTATCGAATATAAGAGGAAAATGGAAAATTAGTACAAATAGGAACAAGTTTAAGATTGTACCAATATGCAGCAAAAGCTTGGATATATATATATATATATATATATATATATATATATATATATATATATATATATATATATATATATATGTTGAAGAATAAAGATACAGATACACGAACGAGGCCAAATTGCTAGGATTGACGATCACAAAAACCGGATATAACAAGCACGTTACAGAAAGAGTTAACAGAGAGAAATGAAGATTGAGATTCCTCTACAGGCTTAGATCGCTCAATCTAAATAATATAAAGAAGATCTATCAATAAATTATTCAGTCAGTAATGATATTTCTGAGAATCCCAATGTATTCCATCTCCAACTCCAACATATAAAACTGCAAAAGATACAAAACAAAGCAACACAAGAAGAAGTGATATACAGTGACAACTACACATTCACCGACAAGCTAAGATAAAACTACTCAACAAAATTATAGAAGAGAAAGCGAAGAAACTAATTAAAAAAATAAGAAGAGAGAGGACAAATTACAGCACAGATATCTCAGATTGATGAATGGAGATCACACTCCCTCTCCTCACCTATACAACGAAGATGAATTAAGAAAAAAATAAAATATTCAAATGAAAGAATTCCAGGAACAAATTAGATACCCAGAGGAAGACACCGAGTAGCATCTGCTGAGATACTATTCGGATACGACTTTACTTGCTTAGTAAAGGATTCTGAGTACTGCTGACAGAAAAACAACCTAAATGGAGTCTCTCGGGGAATTTTTTATTCACTTTTATGAAAGAGAGAAATAATACTTTCTTCATCCGAGAATTCATAATTAAAAGGGCGCTTAAAAACCTCGCTGCTCCCGTCCATCGACCTGCGTGGGAACCTGCCTTAGATGTCTGCCATTCATTAATTTCATCCTAACTATGCCGGCCACTTGGATTGGCATAATTAAGGGCTTACGTGAAAACTGGTTTGAGGATTAGCCCACAGCGGAAGCGTAGGTCAGAAATTTCCTCGAAATTGGGACTTAACTGCAAGTCTCGACTGGAGGAGAAATCCACATCAACCGAGAGACCCGGCCAGAATCATAGAGGGAAATAACACCCGTCCTTATGTAGTTGGGAGAGGTTATGGCGTAAGTACCCGAGATGAGGTGGCAAACAGGTAGCAGCAGTTGATTTGGCCACTACTTCCATCAAGTCCTCCATTAGTCATCCCGTTTAAGGTTCCCATTCGGGACTTATCACATTCATCCATCATTACCCATCATCCTGGCAGCATCTGAGCGGGGGACCAACTGAAAAATGGACGGGAGTGTTCACATGAATTTTTCGGAACAGATCGACTTAAACCGCTATTTCCTTTACCCTCTCATCACACCAAAGAGAAAATAATTACACCTTTCTTAAAGGAGAGAAAAAATAAATCAAGAAAGAAGACGACAAGGGCAGAAGAAAACCATGGAGACCGTCACTAAGAGGGTCTCCCTGAGGACCATAGCTGGAATGAAGAGGAAACATTGTGAAGTAATTTCCTCTGGCTTCCTAGCCATCTGTGCAGAAGAAAGAGATGTCAACCGGCTACTTTAAGAAGAGGAAGCCGAGGTACTGAAGACCATCGGGCTTGAAGCACCCCCCTTCCACACAGACACAAGTGACATCTAACCTCAGTGTGATCTGCCGCAAGGTGGGGAGCTAGGTTGGCGAGCACTCGCCCGACTAGCTAAAAGAGGAAGTCACGAGGACAAAAGTTCGAGATATAATCAAATTTCGCGAACAGTGCCAAGCTAGCTCACGATTGAAAAGAACCAGGTTAAAGGCTTTAGCACGCACAGTGAGGCGAAGGCTTTTCGACAAAGGTCTCAAGTCAAGAAGGGAGGTGAAGAAGCCTAACTTCATAAGGTAGAACCTTACGAGTAAGCTCCACTTTTGTAGGAAATGTCTCTAGAGAATGAACTTTTTAAGACTGGGACAAAGTGATATTCTCTGATGAAGCTCCCTTCCACTTGTTTAGTTTCTGGAAGATCCCTCGGTAAGAGGAGAAAATTGGTCCGCTTTCACTAGTCCTGTAATGTGCCCACGGTGAAACAGACTCTCTCCATATCTGGGGCTGGCTCTTATCTAAGGGTACTGGAGCACTGACAATTTTGCCCAAGAACACTGTCATGAAATCAAAATGTACCAAAACCTGTTTTATCAGCACCTTTTCCCAACAGTTCAGGACCATTTCGGTGATGATAACTGTATGCTTCAGCATGATGGCTCACGATTTCACAAATCAAAAGCAATAAGAAAGCTCTTGGCTGAAGTTAACATCAAACCTTTAATACCTTGGCCCGAGAATTTGCCAGATTTGAACCCAATAGAGAATTTGTGTGTGATAATAGAAATGACGGTTGATAAACAGAAGCTATCCAATTGAAAGCAGTTACGAGTGCTTATTGAAAAAAATTGAGTAATATTAGTCAAGATATCCTTATAAATTTGGTCTCCTTCATGCCAAAACGAGTTAAAGCAGTCCTGAACAACAAAGGACATCATTGTAAATCCTGATTGAGCGCATTAGTTAACTATTTATTAATAAAATGGGTTTGAGCTGTAAATCTTTGTATATCTCACCTTCAAATTATTATACAAACATACTGAAACAAGATTAGTTTGATTAGTTCTATTAATTTTCTTATCTGAGAAATATAGTAGTCTCAAAACATTTGCCCATGACGATAGGTGTTCGAGTTCGAAGAGTGAGAAGCACTTGTAGTTATTTTGTTTTCTCGGTTGTTGTTCATGAAGTTGACTTTCTACTCTATTGTTGTTCATATTAAGAATTTGTAAGTAGATGAAACTAAAGTCATTTTTCGATATTTTCTAGATTAATTTGATCTCCTATTTCGACCATTCAAAATTATTATGCCACTACGATAGTACTATATAATTTGATCTTGTTTAAGGCAGTGAAATGGCAAGCTAGTTTATGTAAACATGTGTTTAAGAATAGTTCTCGTCTTGCATCTGGAAGGTTTGTGCTAAAGTACGATAGCGCAATCAAAAATTCAAAAGGAATTAAAAACTCGTTCAGATCTAGGGTTTTTTTTTCGGTTGGTGCTAAAAGCCTTAACACCATAGTGTTAGGTAAAAGTGATAAAGCCATTATAGAAGTATGTTTTAGTGGAAAAGGTGTGAATAAAAACAATAAGAACTAGTCTCATCATAGTGTGTATAGATTAGTAAGAAAGATAAAAATAACGGACGATAGTCAGAAAATAAGGTATGTGCAGGCCCAAGACTGCAACAGCAGACAACACAAAAGTTGCCGTGGCGGAACTAATTCAATCCCAAGAGACTGCGCTAGGAACTCATCGATTTTAAATACAAATTTGCGACGAGCCTCGATACTTTCCTCTCCTCTGTATAATCAATTAAAAAGAGTTTGAAATTGTGTCCAACAAGAGAATCCATGATTTCTGGCGTAATTACTATATAAGACAAAGTATAAAGACCCGTTGTAAATCATTATATGTTCACTACTTAACTGAAGATATGAATAAATTTGTGTTCATATATAAAATGGCTTTGCTTTGGAGCTAATCACAAACAGGCAGACTAACAGTGTTTAAGGATCAAGGAAAAGTTATATTTAACTATCCCATTTTCATCTGAAACGTCACGATTTAGAAGGAAAATTTTTACCATGGTTTGTGTCGGAATTTCATGGAAAGAGAAAACAAGAATCCATTTTATTGGCACAAACAGAAGTATAATCTCTGTAAACTATATAAACCTGTTATATAATAAAATGATTCTCGAATTTCATCAGTGTAACGTGATGACGACTACATTTTACAGCAAGATGGAGCAACTTTCCATACAAACTCAGCCACTTACAATTATTTAGAACAACATAGTCCTATTTTTATATGAAAGGACGAATAGCGGAAAAGAATCAACCTCCTGGCTGTAATTCAAATATCTTTTGCATATGTGATTCAGGCAGGACGAAGGTTAAGTGCAACCAAAATGCTAAATCACCGAAAATGAACTTAAGATTATATCAGAAGAGGCCATAAAGACATTAGATAAGATATGGTTCAGAAGTGAATTTCATTAAGGACAGGATAGCAGCAGGAAGCTGTTCACTTGCTCATTTGTTTAAGTAAATCTTTTTATAATTTCAATTTGTTTCACTGCAACCTATTTTTAAACGTATTTTTAATTTGCTCACTCTAATAAAACTAAAATTTAAATCATTTAACCTTGTAATAATCATGGAATGTTAGGTAATCTATAATAAATGTCACTTTTAAAAGGTTGGAATAGCTATTAAATTTTGAATTCAGTTTGCTTTTGCTGTTTTTTGTGGAGGGCTGGGGGGGGAAGGGGGCTCATAATAAATGTATTGCTGGTTCTTAGTCCGATACCTGGCAAGCAAAAACTAATCTATTTTCCCGGCCATTTGCCTTAATATTCCCCCTTTTACAGGCAATGGGCACAATCCACTCTGGTGTTGGTGCCCCTTTTCGGGGTCCATTACGCGGCTCTTCTGGGTTTCGGGTTCGTCGGGCAGAATTCTCCTATCGAAGTCTTCTGGCTCTTCACCGATCAATTCTTCGCCTCCTTCCAAGTGTGTGATTAGCGATTAAACGCATTTTCTCAATGTCGAGACTATTTATGCTCATTCAGTAAAAACTATTTGCTGTTGATTACATCATTTGGCTCATGATCGACTTAGTCTGGGACAACAACGAACTCCTTCCAAATACATTTCATCGCTCTTGACTGCTCTCAATCTTTCAAACTCACTCCGTTGAAATCATTTCTCATTAATTTACTTGAAGCATAAGATAATATCACAAAGATCTCTTTTGAACAATATTATTTAGTAAATAATAAAGTAGCTAAATAAGGTGCAATCCCACACCCAAACATTTTGTTTTCAATAGAATTCTTCACCATTCAGTTGTCTAAAAATAATTAAAATTAAAGAAATATTAAACTTTCTCACTTCTAACTTATTTATTAGTGTATTTGTTTCCAGGGGTTCTTTGTAGCAACCTTGTACTGTCTCCTGAATGGAGAAGTCCGCTACGAAGTTCGGAAGGTGTGGCAGCGTTGGACAGGTAACCGACTCGACCTCGATTCGTTGTCCCGCTTCAAGACTAAAAGGTGTACGGCAAGGTGAGGTGGCAAACATTGAAATTCAAAGGTGCAGGTGATTCTAAGTGGGAAAGGGGCGCTTAATTTGCCTGAATCACATATGCAAAAGATATAAATAATTACTAACAGTTGAGGGAACTAATAAAAAGTATGAGAGCTCTGAAATTGAGGTAGATTACGTGGGTGTTAAAATAAAACTCATAGTAAATCTATATATGTACGTATATGTATGTATTGGATGAATAATTAATAACAGTTGAGGGAACTAATAAAAAGTATGAGAGTTCTGAAATTGAGGTGGATTATGTGGGTGTTAAAATAAAACATAGAAAATCTATATATGTACGTAGTCAGTGAGAGCAATAGTCAGAGCTAAAATTTCTTGATCGAGTTTTAGCTCTTAACAGAAAGTACCGAGTTGTGCAAAAGTTATGTTACACTCAGTGTTTTTTATCTTTTGAGAGGTTGACGTGTGTGATAGTAAAAGTTCCTTCAAACAAACTTAAAAGTTCTACTTTTCCAACACGTTTCATTAAAACGTCTGTTCCATTGTGTGCAGAAGTGTCGAAAAGGAAATAAAAAAATCAAGATCTCTGCTCTCCTGAGCGCGGGCCACAACAAGTCCGACATCGCCAAGTGGATCAACGTCAGCCGGATGACCGTTCATAGGGTCGTGGAGAAGCTCAGAACGGGAAAGACCTCAAAGATCGACCGCGTTCACACCCACCCCAAGTTGTCAACCGTTTGGCTGTGAGAAAGGCCTTTGAAAGAGCTCCGAAGCTCAAAATGAAAGTTCGCAAAGAAGAACATCTCGGTGACCACTGTGTCCAGGACCATCAAGAAGGAGGATGACAAGAGCTTGTAGTTCATGGAAAGGTATTTGCTCACCAACCGTAGGCGAGAACAACGTCGCGAGCCTTGTGTCGCTTTCTCAACGACTTGTTGAAGAGTCATGGCAATCGAATTCTCATTTTTTTCTGATGAAAAAACCTTCATGGTCGATGTGGTCATCAACAAGCAGAACGACCGCTTGGTAAGCTTCGACTAGGACGTCTCCGAGGTCCGTTACGTGTCCAGGACCAAGAACCCGGCCTCAGTGATGATGTTTGTGGCTTTCAAAAGTGAAATGATGCCACCGGTGTGGTTGGCGGCCGGTTACAGGCTCACCACAGCCGATTGCAGGGACATGATAGCCAAGAGAGTCCAGTCCTGGTTGAGAAAGATCACGAATAAGGCGGACTAAGCCTCTCAGCAGGACAGTAACCCGGCCTATACGGCCAAGACCGTGCAAGGGTGGGTAGGGTAGAAAATGAACTTTTGGTCGAAGGGAATTTGGCCGCCGTAGTCTCCCGACCTCAATCCCATTGACTACAACGTGTGAGCGCATGTCGAGGGCAAGAACTGCAATGTCCGCCATAGCAATATCGACGAGCGAAATTCCTCCGCCACCTACATGTAGGCCAGTATGAGGAAGGACTTCGTTTCGTCACAACGTGTGCGCTTCCTTTAGGTCTCACCTGGAGCACGTGCTCACCGCTGAGGGTGGCCATATTGAATAATATTACAAATTAATCATATATATATATATATATATATATATATATATATATATATATGTATATATATATAAACGTGTCTAACGGCATCAAAACTATCATTGTGTCATATATATATATATATATATATATATATATATATATATATATATATATATATATATATATATACAGAGGTGGGCTCTAAATACATTTAAAGTATTTAAATATTAAATACATGAGAAAAATGTATTTAGATACATTTTTAAATACATTTCAAATACATAATATATAATGACAATCGATAAGGACCATTGGTATCACAACAAAAAAATATCCATTAAAATGAAATTGCATATTATAATTACTAATGTAGGGTTCGATGACAATTGGTCTTAGGTATTACAGAAAAAAATAGAAAGTTCCATAGAATGAAATTTCAGTTTGCTATTTAAATCAGCATTATATTTAAGTAATATCAGTTGCTGAAATGTTTCGTCAGATAAAGAACTCCGTTTTGGAGATAAGGTCAATCCTCCTAAAGAGAAGAGCCGTTCCACAAGAGCTGACGACGGAAGGGTGGTGTCGTATTTAATAAATAACTTTTATGTTTGGATATCTATCTAAACTTCGAAGTGTTTTATTTGAATCCTGAAGGTAACTGAACAATTCTAAGTCTGCGGTTGAGCGTGTTTGAATGGGTTTTGTAAATCCAAAATAATCGTCACTGTCCGATACACCACTGGATGATTCAGCTTCGGGTCCCTCTGCTAAATTTTTAATCACTTGAATCATAATATTTTTAATAGAGTCTTGATGGCTTGAACTGTTCCATTAAATACTGATATCTAACCAGCGTAGTTTGAAGAATGGATGGCTTGTTGATACAATAATGGCATCTGTAACGCTGGCATCATTTGCCAAAGTCAAATACGTAAGATTGATAGCGCATTCCAAAGACCTTAGTGACTGCATTTAGAAGAGGTTTGCAAAATTTCAGAGAACGTAACTGAAGGCTCTTCAGCTTTTTCTCCACAGTGAGCAAGGTAGGGAGCAATTCTCCATAAAAACAGTTTTGTTCTTCCTGTAGGCCATCAACTGCCACTGCAATAGGAGCCAAAACTGAGACATACTCCTCAAGAAATTTAATTTGGTGACTTCTGAACAATGGAAGTTCAAAGGACGTCATGAGTTGATGTAATTTGTCCTTGTATTTTAAAAGTAATGACAATGCATCAAACACAGAGTTCCACCTTGCAATGCAAGGCACCTTTAATGAGTAGTTGATAACAGTTTTGATAATCTCTGCTGATTTTGGACGACCACTTTTGTTCCAGAATGCTGAGCATTTTCCCATCGCAGCATAGTGATATTTGCAAAAAAAAAGATATTTTCAGTGCCAATTTGCATCAGTTGTGGCGACGAGACTGAGTGTGTGTGAAGCATGGCTCACATGCTTAGGTAGGTTGGAGCTGCATGGGTCAGACGAAAGGTCTTCTTCCAGATCTAAGCACTTCTCATTAAGAAACTATCCTCCAGCTCGTGTTCACCCTGATCTTCTTCACCTACCTACGAGGGGCGGTCAATAAGTTTTGCAATTCAGATATAAGGAAACGAGATATGAGGAAAAGTGTTTTATTATTTTTCGATATAACTATTCTCGACTTAAATGCACTTGCGCCATTTGGCCTTTGGGCTTCGAATTCCAGACAACCAGAAATCCCCCGACTGCTGTTCAATCCACTCCTGGACGGCGAGCTGGACATCTTCATCGTCCCCAAACCGGCGTTCACGCAGTGCAGCCTTGAGCTGGCGGAATAAAAAGTAGTCTCTAGGGGCCAGATCTGGACTGTAGGGGGGTGATGGTTGAGCTCCTCGAATCCGCACTCGCGCAGGACAGCTTGTGCAACTCTGGCCTTGTGGACTTTGACGGCGTTAAATTCGATCATGGGGCGTGAGGTTCCTAGAGACCCAACGGGCAGAGACCTTGGTCCTGGCCAAATTGTCGTGGATGATGTTGATAACACTTCCATGTGATATTCCAAGTTCTCGCTAGATTTCTTCGACCTTCACCCGTCGATTTTCGAGGATCCTCCTCTCCACAAGGGCCACATTGTCCTCGTTGGTCACGTCTGACAGGCGTCCTGGAAGGGGATCATCTTCAAAGGACTCACGACCATGGCGGAACTCCCTATTTCAGCGAGCAATGGTTGCATAGAAAGGGGCGGTGTCGGTGTACACTGCAACTATGCGTTCATGGATCTCTTTTGCATTCTTGCCTTCCTTGGTCAAATATTTTAAAACTGTGCGGTGCTCAACCTTCTCCATTGGCGATCAGCTACTGCTTCTTAAATAGACAAGGCAGGAGCGTGCGTCTGACGGTCCTGACTTGTCATAACTTTTCCTACCCCCCCCCCCCCCCCGCACACACACACACAAACAGCCATCCTCTTCCTCTATTTTGCCCTACCGATTCGCAAAACTTATTGCCCCCCCCCTTGTAGATTCATCTTCTGAATCTGTGATACATTTGCAGCAGTGACTACAAATTCCTTAAACGCTTTAACAAAACTAGAGCCGTTATCAGTGATGGTGCTCGTGGTTTTCTGCAGGGGGATATCGTATTCATTGATGATATTCTCCGTGTGAGACAGCATGCCAATACTCCACTGTGATGGCCAAGAGCAGCTTTCTCAAGCTGAAAAAAAATAAAATAACAATCCAATGTTTGTCTGATAAATATTTCCATAAATTTTACATATTAACATAATCGAGATAAATTCCACTCACAAATAGGTCTGATGACTCCCTAACTGTAAAGACATTTTCAATTTCATATTTCATAAAGAGCAAAAACTGTAACGCCCAAGAAACTACGGTGACGAGTTGACCAAATATATGCAGTAAAACATAAGTAAGAGGTGCTATCTAGTTTATTCTTCAGTAGAGCTCTTGTCACTTTCTCTTCTTCTATAAGATTTCGGCCTAGCGTCCGCCTTGAAATGATGTCAACTGAAGAATTTAGACCTGCGGTAGTGGAATGTGTGATTATTGTGAATGAAATTGATTTTCACAGTGAAATGAGAATATATGGTATGCATATAATATTTTATATATAAAATTTAGCTTTATGAATATCCTACAGCTATATAGGACTGGTACATAAATTCATAAATATATTATTAGTCCTTCATATTCAGAATTACATAGTAAAATATTGACTTTCTATATTTTTAGGAATATATATGTACGTTATCAAGCTTTATTTCCTACATTTTTGACAGGCGGGCATGCTAGTTTTGACATAATGATAAGCAGGTATTGCTATTATAACGAAATACACCGTGATAGGAATTCATCTAATAACTACATATAATCGATCAATAATTGTACTAATTATTCATGAAAAATGTGCATTCAATAATATCTTCAAGAACATGATTGCGCACTTTAAGAATATACATATGTAGATTCTCACAAAATTATTGCAATGTATTAACTTCTGTTGTTTGTATATGTATTCTTTTATTTACGAGGGGCGGTCAATAAGTTTTGCAATTCGGATATAAGGAAACGAGATATGAGGAAAAGTGTTTTATTATTTTTCAATATAACTACCCTCGACTTCAACGCACTTGCGCCACTTGTCCCTGAGGCTTCGAATTCCCGATAACCAGAAATCTCCCGACTGCTGTTCAATCCACTCCTGGACAGCGAGCTGGACATCTTCATCGTCCCCAAACCGGCGTTCACGCAATGCAGCCTTGAGCTGGCGGAATAAATGTAGTCGCTAGGGGCCCAATCTGAACTGTAGGGGGGATGGTTGAGCTCCTCGAATCCGCACTCGCGCAGGGAAGCTTGTGCAACTCTGGCCTTGTGGATTTTGACGACGTTGAAGTCGATCATGGGGCGTGAGGTTTCTAGGGACTAAACGGGCAGAGACCTTGGTCATGGCCAAATTTTCGTGGATGATGTCGATAACACTTCCATGTGATATTCCAAGTTCTCGCTCGATTTCTTTGACCTTCACCCGTCGATTTTCGAGGATCCTCCTCTCCACACGGGCCACATTGTCCTCGTTGGTCACGTCTGACGGGCGTCCTGGACGGGGGTCATCTTCAAGGGACTCACGACCATGGCGGAACTTCCTATTCCAGCGAACAATGGTTGCATAGGAAGGGGTGGTGTCGGTGTACACGGCAACCATGCGTTCATGGATCTCTTTTGCATTCTTGCCTTTTTTGGTCAAAAATTTCATCACTGCGCGGTGCTTAACCTTCTCCATTGTTGAAATATTTGTGACTGACGATCAGCGATTAGCTACTGCTTCTTAAATAGACGAGACAGGAGCGTGCGTCTGCAGGTCCTGGCTTGTGATAAATTGTCCTAACACCCCCACAAACAGCCATCCCCTTCCTCTGTTTTGCCCTACCGATTCGCAAAACTTATTGACCCTCCCTCGTAACTTCGTTATATAGCCTACGTAGTGACCAATGCTCCAAACGCTTTATTATTCGGTCGTTATAAGAGCTTAACCTGTACTACTAATACTATAATTGTAAACAACATTTGTAACTCATAACTCACCTTTAATTAATCTCACAAAAGCTGGCTGCCCCATGGTTGAGAGGGGATGCACACCTTATATGATAAAATCAGCAATTAGCTTATCAACAACAGATTGTTTAACCTTCTTAGTATTTAGAGCAAAACACTCATGTAATGTATTTACTTCAACACCGCTGCATGAAGGACCATCGTCTAATACTGAACCTTTTCTTTTTTAATCTTTTCTTTGAGTTGTTACGTAGTTATCCGCTTTTTGCACCAAAGCAGGATGCTAAAGCTGTTAATAAATGTACATGATCAGATAAATGAAGGACATTTGTTTCACAATGCCATAGTTTGCGTTAAATTCAATCAGCATATACTATAAATAAAGGTGTTGCAAAAGGAAGCAGGTAGGTCCGTACATGGTAAACCTACGCTACTTAACATTATCGTTAGCTACTAGCAATTTTGACATTTTTTTTAAATAAGAAAGAGTAAAACTTGTCAATTCAATTAAGTATTATATAATTAGCTATAATAAATTCTTACCTTCAAATGAATGCGTAGAATGGAAGTAGCATTGCTCGCCGCAGAGATTTCGCCATTGCATGATATACATACGCACTTCATTTTTTTTCCGTCAGAAGATTTCACTCTAAAAATTTACCATCTCGTAAAGGATGACTATAATTGCATGATTCTTTATCTTCTTCATCGTTATTATTGTCCAATCTCTCCATTTCATACTCTTTCGAAGAAGCTGAATTTGCCATGCAGCATTTGAAATAACGCTGAGCGCTATCACTATAAAACCTAACACAACTGTGACCATCTGTTAACTGAATTCGAACTGATGAAAGTAATCTTCCCTCACAGGCTCACGCAGTCAACCGTTTGTGTCATAAACGTTGCGAGAAGCTAAAACATGCATTACACGTTCTTAACAGCTACATAAACCTATTATTATTAAAGTATTTGCAAAAAGTATTTAAATACATGATTTCAAATGTGTATATATGAATATATATATATATATATATATATATATATATATATATATATATATATATATATATATATATATATATAAGGAAAAACTATCACCCATTTTGTTGAGGTTTAATTTAGTCTCCGAGCTTAATGTAATCAGGCAGACTCATGATTTCGCGGGTTCTTGGCGTGAATGGACTTTGTCATACTTAGAAGATTTACGATTATCAGAAGAAACGGGTTAATTATATATTTAGTACAAGGAAGTTATGAAACTTTGCTGGTATTAATAAAGATTAAAATTCATACAAAAATAACTATTAAAATGTATTGCAATCCGTTATAAATTTATACCTTACACCAATTACCATCAGACAAATTTTTTTCTGCTTGAATGGTATTCGAAATTTAGGTTAGCAATTACGAGTAATTTTTACAGTTCTCTATTCGGTGGATCGGATACCTAAAAGCTTAACGTAGAGAAGAACTTTACCGCATTGAAGTTTATTTGAACGCCAATGACATGGATTAAGGGAAGTAATGATAGTGGCGGAGGAAATATGCGAATGAAGTGGTCTATATCTCTTTCCTCCATGCTAATTAATTGATAAATGCATGTTCCGTACTTTTATACGCATGATTTCCATTTAGGGGGAATACGCTCTAGCTGATCTCTGCTCTGCAGGGAATTCTGTAATTGACTTGAGCAAGAATGTGCAGGAGAATGCTGTTTCACAAGCTAGACATCTAGCTGGAGCTGAAAAAGCTGCACGATAGTGGCTAATTTAGGGAGCGGCTCGTTGAATGCCTTCCGTTCGAATGTCATGTGTTTTTGGTACCCTTGTTCTTTCTGGTTAATACATTGGCAAGTCGATGTGAAAGGCGGAGCCCACCCAAATGGCCACCCAAGCAGTGAAGTTTATGAAAGAGAAGAAATAAAACTGGGTTTCATGTGGGAAAGGTGACTTGCAGGCGTGTCGGCTCGCCCAATATCTTTCCCGACATGTTGAACAGGGGTTCTTTTCCCAGTGGATCAGAGGGTTGAATGTGCTTGAGTTTCATACGGTTATTTTTGACTGCCTTTCTTCTCATTGCTAAGTATAAGTAAGTATTTCTGTGCGCGTCTGACGTCCTAAAATAACAGTTGTAGGGCTGCTGTAGCTGCGTTTTAATGCCATCGAGTCGCATAATTACTGACAGTGCCCTGTCTAGGTACCTGGAAACATAAGTTTACCTCTCCACTTCATGCAAGGTTGGAGTCGACTGCAATCGTTCCATGGTTCACTGGAGATTGGCGCACAATGATGTTACCAGGCATCCATAGATGAGCGCCAAAATGAGCTCGGCCATGGGCCCATCGAGATCCTTCTTTTAGGCATTCCTAAGGCCTAGAAGGACTTGGGAGAGTACTGCTACACATGGAGTTGGGTTTGTGGCTCTCTGGGCCCATTGAATTGCCAGTGAAACCGTTCCACAAATTTGTTCTCTAATAAGCTTCACTCAGTGGTCTAGATGTGCCTGTTACTAAGTGCCACAGGGAGTTCCCTTCAGACGCAGGAGTCCAAAGCAGGCTTTCCGAACTTGAACACCCCTGGGTGTTGAAGCAACCTGCTGAGATCAGGTTTGTCCTCCAGCGCGGCTGGAGTTGCATTTCAGCCGACTACTTCTGCTTGTAGTTCGAATTTCCTCTACGGTCATACTTGACAGGGCATCGACGACGACGTTATCTTGCTTTTTGATGTACCGAATATCTGTCATGAACTAGTAGGTGAAATCGAGCTTACCGTACTCCCGTGGTGAATGACGGAAGAAATTAATCTGCTTTGCAGAAAGCAACGTAGTGCATTCTGTCAAAATGGTAAAAGTAAATCCTTTCAGCTAGTGCTGAAAATTGCTTCACCGAAAGGTAAATGACGATGAGCTCACGGCCAAAGCTGCTCCATTTCTTTTCTGCTGGCTTAAAAAAAATAAAAAAGAAAGCAATGGGTGAGTCTTTCCTGCGCGTCCCCCTACGAAAGCATATGTCAAGACAGATAAGCCTGCAGTAATCGTGTGCGGGCAGCTAAAACATCTTTGACGTCGACCAGGTGGTCAAATTTGGTTAGAAAATACATCACCAAATGGCGTGGGAAATTTAAAACACGATATAGTTACACAAGAGAAGCGGCCAAGCTACAGGTGACAGGCAGTTTTCTCCGAAGGTGGCAATTAGCATGCCGTTAGTAGCTTTTAACTTGAAAGCCGGGGGTGGCAGTTTTTGATCTTCCTTTGGATTGATAAGATGCCTAGCTCATCGCCGGAGTCGACAAGAAAAGGAACGTTTGTCACTATATATATATATATATGCCTATCGTCGGGTCTAACAGAGTGAGATAATTATCAATAAAAATTCAAATATAACAAATTACGTTTTAACATAAATAAAAATTAGATTAAATAGACTGATCATCCGCCATACGGGCGTTTTTTGCTAGATATGCGACGCTTGTTCGCTTCTACCCCAAAATCAAGAAAGTTTGGTAGAGAAGAAGTGTTTTTATTTCATAACATTCAAAATTAGTAAGCAAGGAAAAAAATAGTAGTAGCAGCAGCAGCAGTAGTAGCAGCAGCAGCGGTAGTGGTAGTGGTACTATTTTATCATTATTGTTCTCATTTTTTTTTAATGTGTCGATGGACACACACATACACACACACACCCACTAGGATCATTATAATTAGATGGGGGAAGGGAAATTGGGAAGAAAAGTGGCAGAGTGTTTTACCTGGTTGAATTGCAAGAGAGAGGCTCAACTCAATAAGTTAAGGAGGAAAGGAAGGAAGGAAACAAGGTGGGAGGATGTGTAGTCAAATTAAAAAGATCAGGGCACCAGTTTTGTAGTTATTAAAAGAAGGGTTTTAATATTTTAACTTACATGGACTCTAAAATATGAAGGGAAATCCCATTGTTACAGTGTCCAAGGTTTTTAAAGTTTACAGGCACGAAATTTAGTGTCACACATAGAGACTTTGTAGATTACGGCCCCCCCTCCTTGTTCTTGGACTTTGAGATCGGAAGTTGTGGCCCCTCTAATCTTAAACGTTCTCTGATAAAAAAAACCTTGATATAATGTGGTAAGGTGCCTCTCAGTCTCCAATCATGCACATAGGTTTTTTATGATATCATGCGCCACATGTTATCCTACGTTCTTACTTTGTTGAAAATTATTTCTTAAAACATGCTGCATCTGGACATAGGCGTTAAGAACCGAGGTCTCTTTTCTGATTAGAAAATAAGTTGAATTCTGCTTTTGAAGAAAACCACACTGATATGACGTTAGTTTGTTGTTGATTTCCAGGAAATATTTTAGTCGTTCGTTTATCATTTTCCCCACTAATTTGCTCAGTGGTCTAGCAAATGCAATTGGGCAATATTTTGCGAGTAGGAACAGATTTTTGCCCCGCCTGTGCAATGGTAGAACAACATCAGTCCTCGAGTCAGAGAAGCAGTAAATCACTGGATTGATGTTCTTCATATAACTTTAGATGTCGGAAGTTAGTTGGGTATCCTTTTATGGTGCTAATTTCTGCTAAAAGGATGTCAGTAGGTATGTTAGAAACACATTTAGTCGATGACAATCGCTCCTCCTACTTCAGGATTTATTAAAATAAATCCTAGATTAAGTCAAGTTATAGACGATACATAATTTCCCCAAGATCCACTACGGCCCTGGCATAAAGTCCGTGAGTGTCTCTTGTATTATTTCGGCCAATTCGATGGAGGCCGTAGGACTTTTACTTGGTTGTTTGTATGCCTTCTAATAGTTGTTTACTGCCAGTGCATATTGACTATTCAATCCTGGAACAAACTTCTTCCTTGAGCCAGGATTGGATTTTGAAAGTAAAACTGATGCTGCTATCTGCACTACACTTGTTAAAAAATGTATGGCTAAGCTGTCGATACCTGCATCAGTATGTAAATGAGGCCTCGCGAAATATATTCTAATTAGCTCTTTTAATATTCCAACGTGTTTGAATTAATGTAGTTGGTCAGGTATTGGATATACATACTAGCCTGCAGATCTTCATCTAAAACCGACCATGTAAAGTTCATTAAAAAATCCGGAGACCGGAGAGTAACAAGGAGTAACAAGGAAAGTAAGTACCCTAGGAGACCTTACGGTCCATTAAAACAGGGTACCTTTGGACTAGCAATCAAGCAGGCACATGGCTGATCAATTGTTTTGCGTCCCTAAACGGCCACTTTTCAAGACTTTGTCTAGTCTTGACTTGAACTGGTCAACAGATTTACTGTTGACAACTTCCACTGTAAGTGCGTTCCACTTACCGCAGATACTGTAAGTAAAAAAATTTCCACACAGATTGCGCTTGTAACGCTTCAGTTCAAGTTTGAAGCCGTGATTGCGCGTTCTGTTCTCACTCAGTGTGAGAATATCCCGGTAGTCAACATTGTCGAACCCTCGAAGTATTTTGAAAACTTCGATGAGCTGACCACGCAGTCTACGGGTTTCCAGCGAGAACAGATTTAATTCCCTTAGTCTATCCTCATAACTTTTATGTCGGATAGAGGGAATCAGTTTGGTTGCCCTAGCTTGTACGCGTTTCAACCTTGCGATGTCCTTTCGAAACGATGGACTCCATAATTGTACGGCATACTCCAGGTGCGGCCAAACGAGGGAGTTGTACAGACAAAGTACTATCTCCTTGTTACGGTATCCAAACTGGCACTTTAAGTAGCCTAACATCCTTTGGGCTTTCTTCTCTGCCTTGATGCACTGTTTCGAGAACTTAAGGGCGCTAGTGATAGTTACACCCAAGTCCTTCTCATTGTCACTCGATTCAAGAGCAGTGCCCTTAAAGATAAACTGAGATTGGGGGTTTCTGTGACCGATATGCATTACTTTGTATTTTTTCACGTTAAAAGGCATTTGCCACGTGTACAACCACTCCCCAATCTTCCCAAGATCTTCCTGCAGGTGGGAGGAATTTCCATCTTTTGCAACGTTCATACCAAGCTTGGTATCGTCAGGAAATTTGGAAATCTTGGCAACCATGTCACCGTCCATGTCGTTGACGTAGATGATGAATAATAGTGGTCCCAGGACAGAACCTTGAGGCAACCCGCTAGTAACGGGCACCCACTCAGAAGCCTGTCCATTTACCACCACCCGTTGCCGTCTGCCACTTAGCCAGTTCTCGATCCAGCCGGCTACTTTTCCGTCTATGCCCAGCGCTCGCACTTTCCGGGAAGGCGGCAGTGTGGTACCTTATCAAAGGCTATCTGAAATTCTGAGTACACCACATCCACCGCCTTGTCCCGATTGTGCTTACTGAACACGAAGTGGAAGAATTCCACAAGGTTCGTCAGGCATGACTGTTGCCTTCGGAAGCAACGCTGGGAACTCCTCAGTAGCAGGTTTGACTCTAAATACAACGTCATTTTGTCCACCATCATGCTTTCCATGAGTTTACCGACTATCGAAGTCAGACTGATAGGTCGGTAGTTTGACGGTTGGCTTCGGTCTCCTTTCTTGAAGATAGGAGTCACCTCCGCTTCACGCCAGTCTCTAGGAACGCATTCGGTCCGGAGTGACATGTTAAAGATTGCGCTCAGGTGTCGTGACACTTGATCGCGCACTTCTTTCAACACTTTAGGTAGAAACCGATCCGGGCCAGGTGACTTATTCGTCATCAGGTCACTGATCTTCTTTTTTATTTCCCCTTCGGTGAAGTCCATATTCTCCAGCTTTTCCCATGAGTAGGAATCCATTGGCTGGGGGATGGGACCACACTCTTCAGTAAACATTGAAGAGAAGTAGTCGTTGAGGAGGTTAGCATTTTCTGCATCTAAGTGCTTTAATGTCCCCTCCTCATTTCTCAAAGGGCCAATCGTTCGACGGATTGGTTTACGGCTGTTCACATATCCAAAAAACTCCTTGGGATTCTCTTTACAGAGTCTCGCCACTCGGAGTCCCTAAAAATTATTTTAGTTTAAAATGCACAAATTTCTTGAGGTTAAAAGCAATTCGATAAAGCGTCCAGTATGGTTGCACTGGGTGTCCACCCAAAGGGGGCACGTAGAGGAATAGGTTGTGAGAAATATTTATCATTTATTAGCAATGATGTAATAGTCAAATATTTTAAATGATCTTAGTGAACGAAATGGTCGTTTTTACACTTTATTTTCTTGATCGTAATTAGTTACAGCTTAATTAGTAGGGTATTTCAATTGAAGGAAGCTCATTATTTAAACTGTAGTGTGAAGCCAGTATTGTAGATGTATAGCTGGGAGAATCAGGCCTTTTCGCTTGAAGTGGTGGCTCATTTGAGGTTTAGAGTTGTTAAACCACTAGTGTCCTTGGAACTCGAGCACCATGAGTTGGATTCTGTAGAGAATAACTTGAAATTTGGCATGAGCGATTTGAAAAAAATAAAGGTGGTTTATGGGGTTCATTCCAAATTTTTTTTAATCTTGGTTAGAGGTTTCGATCGATGGTAGTGCATGCCTACCCCTTTACCTTAGTGGTATGGCAAACGAGAGAGCGTAAGTTTTATGATAGTGACCCTGGTTATGTTTAGGTAGGTTCACTAGGGAGAACCACGGGTAGAAATGTAAAGACATAATTGACAACTGCCTCGTTATGATGCCTGACAACAGTGTCTTTTAGTGAGAAAAACATTCTAAGGTTTGGTATAATTGTAGATTATTATAGAAGACTTCCATCGTTGTCTTCTGTTAAGATTTTCAAGATCAACATCTGAGAATTAGATTTAACCAAAACAACAGGTAAACGACTAGTATATGATTCAGCGTGGAGCCGAGTGAACTTCGAACAACGCTGGTATCATATAGAAAGCTGACTTGTCTACAGTGGGCGAAGAATAACCGTCTTTACAGCTCAGGATGGTTAAGAGAAATCAGAGAATTTTCTTAAATGGCAGTATTAAGGTTGTATAAATGGTGCGAATCTTTAACAGAATAGCTCCTGGTGGACAAAGTTGTGTTGTGATTCATTTATCTTACTCGTACCCCTTGGAATTCTAATCTATTCATCGGGCTGATTAGTAGGAGGAGTGTCCCCTTAGTGCCCCAAATAAGCTTTGAACCCGATTAAGGTTTCATTTGAATCCACAACATTATTTTTTCCTCATCTTTCCTTTAGAGAGGGAAGATTTTTTGAGGTGGGGTTCTAGCTGTTGACGTTTTTTTCATTGGTCGTGTGTGTTCTCAATTAGAGTGCGTATATTTAATTGTCATTGGATCAATATTTGGATTTGGTCTTCGTCCGATGGAGATCACCAAAGAAATGGAACAATTTAAAATTAATTTTTCACGGTCCTGGCAACGAGATTTTCGAATCTCAAGTTTCAACTTAACTCTCAAGAATGTGGGGAAATACAACAGGACAAAGTTCACCCTTTTTGTCACTCTATAAATGGCTATTACTCTTTGTTAAGCTAAGTTGTTTTAAAACTTTTCCAAATCATTGTCTACGGATTAAATTGGATAGAATCATCCCCTTGATAGAGTTAAAATAAGGACGGGGGCTGCTTAAATTGGTGCTCCAACCAAGAAATCCACTCTTTATATTACGAAAGCTTACCTGTGTGGCCAAATTTGCCTCACTACGAAAACGCATACGCTGTGGTCCGCCAGAGATTTCCTGGCACATTTGATCCAGCTCACTTCAAGCGTTTTTCGCAGAAGTAGTAAAAGTATAATAGTGTTTCTTCTGTGTTATTCTTACTTCATACATGTAATTTACCCATTTCCTTGGACAGAGAAAGCAGCAAACGCAACATCTCTAGTGTGAAGCCAAAACTATCCCTGATGAACTCTTTCGAGATGGAGACATACCAAAATCATCCCCAGAATGAGTCCTGCCCGAATTTAAACAGATTCGGTCGTGTTACTGAGAGACAACTTCAACCATTGAATGGAACTGCCATATCCAGTCAAGTTGAAATCTATTCCACCAAGTCTCTTGCCAACCCACGACTGTCCAGTGCCGGCAAAGAAAGGTCATTCTCAGTCGAAACTTGCATTTTGGTGAGTTTTCATAAATGTTGCAGCAAATGTTTAAAAGTAAAGCCCTAACAAAAGGTTCAACACATTTCATTTTGCATATTTCTCTTATTTCTTTTAAAGTAAGTTACATTTGATGGGAAACTTTTAGTCCAAGACGTGTAATTCCAAACCCCTGAATTTGACGAGCCATCTTTGCTTGTATAACTTTAGACTCCAAATATCGTATATGTGCATTCTGTGATACAGGTGATGGATAAAATAATAATATATATATATATATATATATATATATATATATATAATGATACCTGTCAATAAAAAGATGAGGAATTGAACCTGTGTTGTTTAAATATAGTTTAAATATTTTTGCGGTTATTGTGAATTCTTTGTATGATAATTTTTGATTAAGACGTGCACAGACGTTTTAGACTACTAAATCCTGTAATACTTCTTTGTATTGTTGTATTAGTGTCCTAGGAGAAATCTTTTGATGGCCTAGAGGGTCTATGACCCTTTATAAAGTAACAAAAAGAATATTTCAATCCGATTCTTCAACGTAAAAATTCTTCCACGATGAAGTTTTGAAATGGCATGAGATGGTTTACGTTACGTTCTCACGTTTTTTTTTTAATATTAGTTATTTTTTTATTTTCCGAACAATGATATATAAGGTTAGGGATAGAAGGTTAGAGATAGAAGGTTAGGGATAGAAGGTTAGGGATAGTAGGTTATTTATGCATGTTTAGTAAAACGATCTGTTGGCGATTTGTTTTCGCTAATCTCTAGAATTACCAAAACTAAACATTTTAGATAACCCGCTATCTCTACCATATACATCGTTGGTCAGAACGTGAAATCATTTACTGTTTCTTCCCTACTTAAAAAACCTGACTCTACCCAAAAGACAAAAAAAAATATTATGTTTTTGTGGTGGATCGAGACCTGCAACGGCAAAAGACAATGATTGCGTGGATCAGAGTTTCACAAGTTATATCGAGTATCAGCACCATAAAAGTTAATTTCGATTCACGTTCGAACCCACCGAAAATACATACACCTTCGATTGTACTTTTCGCTTCCTGAATTTGGCCTCGTCTATTTCCACCGTTTTCCCTGTGCCGCCGATTTTCTCAGAGCGCTTTTCTAAATAATGAATGAGCACCTCCCGAGAAAAACGCCATCAGTCCACCAAGATTTTGACCGAAAGTTCTACTTTTCTCACATTTAATTATAGGTCAGTTTGTTCCAAACAAACCATTACAAAATCCACAAAAATTCCCTGGAGGAGAGGTGTACATTTAAAAAAAAGGGTACCCATCAGAGCCTATTTTTTTAAACCTGCTCCTCGATTTAGACACACCACCTCTTTCTGTATAAGTTTATATTCGAAAAGGAAGTGAATATACTCGATTTATCCTTAAACAAAAGGGTTAGATCGAACATTGAAACAACAACCTTGACTCACGGTTTCCAAAGTGAAAATGACATTGTGTTGAGATGTGAAGAAAGGAAAAGAATCGCATACGAATTGTAAAACGAACGAGCGAACGTAACTTAGTTTATCTCGTAGCGTTTAAAGATGACGTCTTGACAGAATTCTTGCGTTCCAGAATTGGGGTTAAATATTTACCAAAAATATTACTCCTAGGATACTTTACAATCATACGAAGAGGTATTACAGGATTTAATAGCCTAAAATTCGTGCGCTCGTCTTATTCAAAATTATCCTTTGTATCATTATCCCGTTTGTTATCGTCATCTTCCTTTCCCTTTAATATTCAAATTGGCCTAATCTACACGTCTCTACTTATAAGCATCTTGAAGCATCGTTTCTTGGCGATGTGGTGTGCTGCACCTGAGAAGCGAAGAGAGGTTGATGACACAGGTTCGAATCCCCACTTTTTCCTTAATGGATATAGTTTTATTTAAACTATTTCCTTTGTTAGCGTCAATTCTTTGTGTATGTATGTATGTATATATATATATATATATATATATATATATATACACTCGCACTTATACTGATTTATGACCTTACGACTTTGAAAACTTTCAATAATTCCTAGAGTAACTTTGGAAGCACCTTGGCAATTCTATCGTTCGAAAGATAATGTAAAACAATATAAGGGTTTCAAATTTCGTTAGAAACGACCTAATAGTTATGATGTTATTGCCAAAACAAAATAGTTCCCTGGCTGACCTTGTGGGGACTTGACAATTATATCATTAGAAAGAGAATGTAAAACCACATAAGGGATTCAAATTTCGTTAGAATCGGCCAAATAGTTATGATGTTATTGCCAATACAAAATAACTCCTTGACTAACCTTGGAAGGACCTTTACAATTATATCATTCGAAAGAGAACGTAAAATAACATTGGGGTTTCAAACTTCGTTAGAATCAGCCGAATAGATACAATGTTATTACAAAAATAATAAAAAGCAAAACGGGGACTGACTGACATATATAGATGTAGTGTTGCTCGTGACTAGACTCGCATGCAACTAACAAACAAGAATTTTCAGACTACCCCTTCAACGTCAGCAGAAGGATTGTGGTAAAGGTAAAAAGGAAGTTAGAAAATTTAGGATTCGACTGTGAGGCGACAGCAGAGGGGCAAAACCCATGGTCAATGATCTGACGCTATCAGAACGCCGGAATTCGTCGTTGAAATCAGAAAATATCAACAATGTTCCCAGAAAGTCAATGTTTGTCATTGAAAGGCAGAAAAGTGCAGCTGAAAAGCTAATCAAGCTGGTGGTGCATAAGGACATTTGCCGCTTTTAATACAAGATGAGGAAGGGAAATTTCTGTTCAATTTGATGCATAAAATGCGAATTATACACACCATCAAGCTGATCAACAAGTTGAAACATCCGTTTGAACCAAACATGATGTGGTTCTTCTCCGACGAGAAGAATCTTTTTGCTTAGACCAGAAGATCAATTCCCAGAACAACAGCTGGCTCGCCGTCCCACCCAGGGACGTACCCAGAATCATTCAGATGAAATTCCCAGCAAAAATCATAGTCTCTCATTCCTTGGGGCCTCAGGCTGAACACCGACTACTACATCCGTGTTCTAAGCGAGGTGGTGAAGCTCTGAATCGACTGTGTAGCTGCAAGGAGGCCTTACATGGAGCAGCACGACTCTCTACCATGCCATACCAGCCAGAAGACTCAGGCCTTGCTCTCGGATAATTTCTTTGTTCACACAGCAGCTGACATTTGGCATGTCAACTCATCTGACTGCAACCCCCCCTTCCTCCCCACCCCGACTTCTTTGTGCGGAGCGCGATGGGACGATAGACCATCAAATCCAGTTGCAACCCAAAGAACGAACTGATAGCCGGGATTACCAGAACATTCGAGAATATAGAAGGGAAGATAGCTACACAGGCCAGTGGCCTATTCCGAGAGCGTTTTGGGGATGTCTTCGAAACCAAAGGCGGGTTCACAAGGTGAGATCGACAGAACATGTCATGAAAATAAACTGACCCAAATTTGACGAATATATCCCCAAAACTACAAACACTTCTCTCACGACTATTTTTATTTTTCTGTATTAAAGTGATAGGATTTGTAGCTCTTCTGAGGATTTTCCCTGTATGAAATTCTCTGTGAGCTTTTGTGTCAAATTTGCTGCAGTTGCTCACAGTCTCGTGGAGACAGATCTCCCAGGTATCTATGATAACCTAGGTTCACTCTTGGTCTTTGGCTAGTAGCATTATTCACCGACATAGTTTTGCCATGGGAATGCGGCGCTTGCAACAGTAAGCACTTGAGCTAAAACTTGTGCCATATATCAATCGATTCGTGGACGAGATCCTTCGACTGGATAATGAACTACATATAAAGATCAGAATGGCAACCGCTATCAACCACGAAGGCACCAGACCGTTCCTCACTAGGGTGGGGCAGATGTCTGGTAGTTTTGTGTTTTGACACAAACCAGCGATCATGGAGCGCTTCGTGGTTCCGCGTCAGGACTATATGGATATGATATGAGTACTTCCTTAAGGGGAAAGTAGTACTCCACTTCGGATTATGATACCCCCCCGTCCCACTCTGACGAAATTACACAAAGGCTCCAAATTAATAAAAATCTGAATTAAAAAAAAAAACAAGGAAATATCTATATGCTAGACTCATGTGCCGTGGGGAGCTTCCCTCGACCCATCAGGAGCCCTGAGTGGGTAACCAATAGTTTAAACATACTATTGTTCCACTAGGAGGCTACAATTACTTTAACGTCAAAGCTCCGGAACTGAAAGAAGAGTGCGTATACTGTGTTGAAGACGAGAAGGGAAGGATAGTAGTGTTGTGATTGGTTATGTGAGTGATGATGCGTATGAAGCTACTTATCATGACTCAGGGAGAAGTTTCAGTGTATCCGCCAATGAGTGACCAGCTCGTGAGGCCGGTGAAAGATTTTTTGTCCGTGCTCGCTGAGATCTAACCCGTGCCTCGACGCTAGAAGTTCAAATCAATATCCCCTAGAGTAGCGTGAACTCCGACACTTGAGCTGAACGGAAGAAGATAACCTTATAATACTGGGGGTGGGCCTGCCCCCGACCTCGAAACGTGCCTACTTCTTCTTTTTTTTTGTTCTTCATTTTTTGTTGTTTTTGTTTAGTGTGGGGGTATTTTTTGAGGGGGGGGGCTTTGTGGGGGATTTTAGTGTAAAATTGATTACAGTGGCTTATCCACTTTTTGGCAGTGGCCAAATGGGTGCCTTATAATAAAAAAAACAATGCTGGGAGTTGTTTTATTTCTCGAGCCTGTCTCCTTACACTGCACTGTTAATGAAATGACCAACATCTGTTTATTTATTTTTAATACTCGACTCATAAACTTGAGCTTTACACATAATACATTGTTTCGGATACATGGTCTTCAATGAAGTATCCATTTCATAGTAAAACAAAAGTGTTTGTGTATGCGTACGTTTATGTATCAATGTGTAAGAGTCAGAAGCAGGTATATGGGGGGGGAGGCATATTTTATTTATTTCTTGACTGAAGTTGCCCCTTGAAACATTTCTTCCATTTATCTGACTCTTGGTATTCTTATTGGCTTAGATTCCTTCTTCTTTAAGTTGGCCATTTATCTGACTCTTGGTATTTTTATAGGCTGCTGATTCCTTCTTCCTTAAGTTGGCTGGGTTAGTTCTTGATCTTCGTATTCTTCCTCGATGTATCTTCATATTAACTTGACGTATATCTTGATGTGATGATTCCTTCCAAATTCTTGGTTACGGGATGATTTCTTCTTAATTCTTGATGACGTGATGATTTCTTCTTGATTCTTGATGCGTTGAGATGAGTTAGCCCTTGAAATCGTTTTCCTTGATTTGCGTTTTCCTTGACATCGGTTTTCTCTTGAGTCGATTTCTTGAGTTATTCCTTGATTTCCGTTTTCTTCTGGGAGATTTCTTCATAAAATTTTGTAGACTGAGTATAGATCGCGGGTCTTTGAATCTAAATGCCAGCACTCTGCCGTCACGCTACGGCGAGTCCGTCTTGAGTTGGTAATTAATGGGCTATTTATATTATCGATTTGGAAGGAATTTATTTCTGATACATCTTCGCACCCCTAAACAGGTCCCTTTCTAGAACGTGCAGCGAATGTGAGGATTGGGGAGAGACTAGTCTTGGATTTCTTCAAAGGAGGATAGTAGTAGCTCTCCCTCCCCGGCCTCCGAGTCTGCGGGATGAGTGGAGTTAATTCAGTGGGATTGAGGAGAGCGAACGAACGAAGTCTTGTCTGTTAATCAATGAGTAATAGCATCTCCTTCCCGGATCTCCGAAGTTCCCAGCAGCCCCTTTTCTTAATCTCTAGAAGGAGAGCAGGTGCAGTTGTAACGAAGATCAGAAGATTGTTTGGCCTTTTGAGGGTCACCAGTTATGAGGGAGGGGGGCATTCCTTATTTTCCGAAAATAGTGTTTACCTAGAATTTTATCTTTTATCGAATCTATTTACTTTCTGAATTTCCTTTATCTTTAGGTTGGCCCTTCAAACATTTGTCTTGGCTTTTATTTTTGACTTAAGTATATTCTTGTTGGCTGGGTTAGTTCTTGATCTTCGATTTCTTTTTTGATGCATCTTCATTTTTCGTCCAATTATCTTGAGTTGATGATTCCTTCTTGCTTCTTGATGAGTTAGTCCTTGAAGTCGTTTTCTTCCGGGTTTTTTTTCCTTTCTTGAGACGATCCCTTTTATCTTGAGTCTTCTTGAGTTAGTCCTTGATTTCCGTTTTCCTTGAAATTGGTTTTCTCTTGAGTCGATTTCTTGAGTTATTCCTTGATTTCCGTTTTCTTCTGGGAGATTTCTTCATAAAATTTTGTGGACTGAGTATCGATCGCGGGTCTTTGAATCCAAATGCCAGCACTCTGCCGTCACGCTACGGCGAGTCCGTCTTGAGTTGGTAATTTAATGGGTTATTTATATTATCGATTTGGAAGGAATTTATTTCTGATACATCTTCGCACCCCTACAGGTACATATACTAAAAAAAATACATAAAATGAAAATACTAAAAAAGGAAAGACCACGGCATAAAAACAAGGGTAAAAAATGACATAAGTAAGCATAAGACACAGTCACCCCATTGCTGTCTAGTGGGGAGGAAGGACAAAATTGGTCCGAAAGATGAATACAGAAAAAGACGAACCTTATCACTGAGGTAACACCTAAAATTTAAGTGGGATTTGAGCGGTGGGTTTCTACATCATATTACGACCTAAATCGGGGACGCATCCCGCAATCGTAGGCTACATTCTCACCGGCTAAGCCATACCCCAAATTTTGAATGTGAGTTAGTTCCATAATTAACTTTAGGTAGGTTCATTCCAACCCACTAGAAAATCGTATTCAAATTTGTGTTCTCCTATGAGATAGCCAATCGAATTCTTATATTAATATAACATATTTATATTGGATTTATATAGTACAAGTGACCCCATATTTACCATGATACATTTCTTCCGACAGCACGTCTCTTCTTCCACCGATTTGAGAGATCAATATCCACCTTTATTTGAGACGTCTCAACTTTCTGAAACATCTCCAGGACATAGGAGCAAAGATCAAGAAAATAGTTCTCTAAAAGAACTCCGAGCCTGTATGCTGTCCAATAGCTATCTGAACCCTAAGTTCGATGAACATCAGCCTCAACATCCCATTTTAATGACCGACGTTGAAGGGAAAAACTCAATCGAAATGGCCTCCCACAAAAATCAATTTGATTATAATAACCACAAGTCCTCACTGAAACTACTAAGCCCCAAGTCAAGCATACATGAGTCACGAATGAGCATATAATTAAAGAAAGCTTATCCTTGTGTCATCAATAAACTTTCGTCCTGTGAAATACCTAAATGAATCATCAAACTCAAAAAATTCCTTGACTGGAATTTATACATAATCAAAAAATTATACAGTTGAACCAAAATACCGTGTATTGCAAAAGTCCAGTATACTTCTTACGACGCTCTCAACAAAGGACACAATGATAGTTTTGATACTGTTAGACACGTTTTATTGTGTAATATAAGTATTTGTTCAAATTATAATATTAAACAGTATAGCTTCCCTCAATGGCGAGTACGCACTCCAGGTGAGACCTGAATGCCGCGCATACGAGAGGCGGTCAATAAGTTTTGTAATTCGGATATAAGGAAACGAGATATGAGGAAAAGTGGTTTATTATTTTTCAATATAACTACTCTCGACTTCAATGCACTTGCGCCACTTGCCCCTGAGGCTTCGAATTCCCGACAACCAGAAATCTCCCGACTGCTGTTCAATCCACTCCTGGGCGGCGAGCTGGACATCTTCATCGTCCCCAAACCAGCATCCACGCAGTGCAGCCTTGAGCTGGCGGAATACAATGTAGTCGCTAGGGGCCAGATCTGAACTGTAGTGGGGATGGTTAAGCTCCTCGAATCAGCACTCGCGCAGGGCAGCTTGTGAAACTCTGGCCTTGTGGACTTTGACGACGTTGAAGTCGATCATGGGGCGTGAGGTTTCTAGGGACCCAAAGGGCAGAGACCTAGGGCATGGCAAAATTGTCGTGGATGATGTTGATAACACTTCCATGTGATATTTCAAGTTCTCGCTCGATTTCTTCGACCTTCACCCGTCGATTTTCGAGGATCCTCCTCTCCACACGGGCAACATTGTCCTCGTTGGTCACGTCTGACGGGCGTCCTGGACGAGGGTCATTTTCAAGCGACTTACGACCATGGTGGAACTCCCTATTCCAGCGAGCAATGGTTGCATATGAAGGGGTGGTGTCGGTGTACACTGCAACCATGCGTTCATGGATCTCTTTTGCATTCTTGCCTTCCTTGGTCAAAAATTTGATCACTGCGCGGTGCTCAACCTTCTCCATTGTTCAAAAATTTGTGACTGACGATCTGCGATCAGCTACTACTTCTTAAATAGTTGAGGTAGGAGCGTTCGGCTGCAGGTCTTGACTTGTCATAACTTGTCCTAACCCCCCCCCCCACACACACACACACACAAACAGCCATCCCCCCTTCCTCTGTTTTGCTCTACCGATTCGCAAAACTTATTGACCGCCCCTCGTACGTTGTTGTCGAAATCTTTCCTCATGCTGGACCATACGCACTTGTTGGGGAATTTCAGCTTGTCAAGGTTGCTGTGGTGGACATTGCAGTCCTTGCCCTCGAAATGCGCCCACACGCTGTAGTCGAAAGGATTGAGTTCGGGCGACTGCGGCGGTCAAAAGTCATTCGACCACCAGAAATTCATGTTCAACCCCAACCACTCTTGCACGGTCTTGGCCGTGTGGGCCAGGGCACCGTCCTGCTGCAAGATTTAGTCCGTCTACTTCGTGATCTTTCTCACCCAGGGTAGGACTTACGTGGCCAAGATGTCCTAGTACTCGGCCAGGGTGAGCCTGTAACGTGCCACATCTTCTCGACATTCGAAGCCACGAAACCGAGCATCATAGCGGAGGCCAGGTGTTTGTTCGTGGACACGTAGCAGAACTCAAAGGCGTCCTGGCCGAAGCTTGCCACGCGGTGGTTCTGCTAGTTGGTGACCCGATAGACCGTGAAGCTTTTTTATCATAAAAAAATGAGAAATCGATTACCAAAATTATTCAAGTCATTGAGAAGGCGATGACAGCGCCCCTGACGTTGTTATAGCATACGGACTGTGAGCAGAGGCCTTTCCATGCCCCTCAAGCTCTTGACGGCCTGGACACCGTGGCTCCCAAGATGTTCCTCTTCTTCGCGAACACTTCGGAGCACCTTTGAAGGGCTTTCTTCCAGCCAAAAATGGTTGACAACTTGAGGTCTGCCTAAACGAGGTTGATCTTCGAGGTCTTTCCCGTTCTTGAGCCTCTCCGTGACTCTGTGGACGGTCATCTGGCTGAAGTTTAGCCGCTTGGCGATGTCAAACTTGTTTAGGCGCGCGCGCAGGACAGCAGAGATCTCGATTATTTTTACTTTAATATCGACACACAATGGAAAAGATTTATTTTAATAACACGTGCTAGATAACTAGAACTTTCAGGGTGTTTGACGAAACTCTTTCTATCACACACGTAAACCACTCAAAAGATAAAAAAAAACGAGTGCAACAGAACTTTTGCTAAACCCGTTATAGGGATGCGTCGATGATATTTATTAATGGCGCATAATTTTGTTTTGCTCTACAATCCTTAACATCAGGCACATTAAAATAAGTTTTAAAGACGTGAAAAGGATTTTTAAATTCCATGTGTGTTGTTTATTAAAATAACATTTTGTACGTACCTGAGTAGTGTTGTAATACTAAAGTGTGGTGTTTAGATAGTTAAAACTCGAAATAAATTTGCCAATTCAGCTAATATTGTTTCTATAGCGTTTTACACTCAAGCGTTTTAATCAGAAGTTTAAAAAGACATATTAATATTATCTAATTTAGAAATTTGCATGAATTCACATCATTAAATTGTTTGTAAAATCTTCTATATAAGACAAGAGGCACGTGCCCGAACCCCTGAGACTAAAAATCAAAAAAAGAAATTCTTCCCTTCTGCCATTCATATCGTGTTCTAAAAGTGAAAACTACGTTCATAAGAGTTCCTGAAATAAAGCCTTATTCATTATCTGTTTATTTACGACTATGAATAATTTTTTTTTGAAATGAGAACTTGTAATGTTTATATTATTACTTGCACATGAGAATTAATTAGCTTATGGACAAGAATTTATTAAGGAAGGAACCTTTAGCTATTAGAAACCCTTATGCAGTGTAAAGCTGAAGGTTCCCTTGACAACCTTTGAATAATTAGGTTTCCTCTTTATTATTACCAAATCTCTAACACTCAACCTACATAACACAGGGGTACTCATTTTCATTTCTTAATTTGATTAACGCTTTCACCACCAACTATATATATATATATATATATATATATATATATATATATATATATATATATATATATATATATATATATATATCGGGTGGCCCACCAAAAAAATTTAAAAATTAATATCTCAATAACCTCCTTCCTATACATAACAATTTCAATATGCAAGATTATTTTAATCTTCCTTTTTCGAATAAAAATAACGGAATTTAGATACCTTTTATAGTTTTCTTGCACTTCACAAAAGTAACAACATGGGTAAAAAAAAAGAATATCGAGAAAAAAATATTATTTTATTGTGCAATATCATACAGGAATTTTCACGTTCTTACAAAACTCTACAGAAATGAACATGTCATATTATGGATATCTTTATTTACAGTTACTCAGTACCCATAATGACGTTATCAGAAGAAGATCGCATTCTCATTAAAGCTTTTTACTGTGAAAAGAGATGGATTAGTAGTGCGAGATTTTCCTGGAAAAATGTGGAAAAGACGTACTGTGGAAAGACTCTTACAAAAGATTCGCGAAACGGGAAGCGCTAACAGAAAACCATGAAGCGGTAGACCTAAAACAGATTCAGAACTGGGAAATGTGAATTACATTAACGATGGCATCTACTCTCAAGAAGATAAGCCAGGAAGTTATTTATCGCAAAACCACAATCGCTACAAACTTGAATATTTGAAAGAGTTTTGTACAACGAATAATTAATAAACAAAAGCTAAAACCTTCAAAAGAATAGTATATTCTAGAAAAAGTGTTACTGTTAAGGATAAAAGAAAAATAAGATGCAGACAGTTACTTGATAACTTTTCTGTCACTGATATTAAAAATATTGCCTTCAGAATGAAAAAGATTTCACTTTAGAAATTCCGCGAAAACGCCAAAATGACGTTTCTACGGTCATGGTAAAAGGGGGACATTCAGATAAACCGATTGTATCATGAAACTTCAAGATTTTCCAAAGAGGTTATGATATCAGCAAGGGTCTCTTGGAATGGCAAAACAGATATTCATTTTATTAATAGTAAAAAGACAAAAGTGAATTCTGCTAATTACATTGAACTCCTGAAACAAAGTTGATGCCTGATTGTCGTCGTTCTTATCAGGAAAATGACTTTATTTTGCAGAAAGATGGAGCACCTTCGCATACAAGTCGCGCCACACAGTCGTTTCTAATTAGCAATACGCCAAGATTAATAACGAAAAATGAGTAGCCACCGGAGAGTTCAGATTGTAACCCCATGGATTACTCAATTTGGGAGTTACTAAAAGAAAAGGTTTACCGAAGTACGAGAGAAAAATTCACTTCACCAAAATTGAAAAGCAAAATTAGTGAATCTTGGCAAGAAATTGGCATTAATGAAGTAAGAAAAGGTTTGTGTGTGTGAAAAAAAAACTCATATCAGTGATTCATCAAAGTGGTGGTCCAATCGATTATTTACGGTAAGGTAAGTTAAATTTCTAATTATTAATTTCTTTACACTCGATATTTTTTTTTACCCATGTTGTTATTTCAAGAAAACTATAAAAGGGATCTAAATTCGGGGGTTTGCATTCGAAAAAGGAAGATTGAGAGTATTTTACATATGAAAATTTTCATAAATAGGAAGGAGATTACTGAGTTATTTTTCTAAAAAAATGCTTCCTTTTTTTTTAGGGGGGGCACCCGATATATATTTATATATATATATATATATATATATATATATATATATATATATATATATATATATATATATATATATATATATATATATATATATATATATATATATATATATATATATATATATATATATATATATATATATATATATATATATATATATATATATATATATATATATATATATATATATATATATATATATATATATATATATATATATATATATGAAATGAATAACTCACAAAATAGCACGTGAGGTTCACAAGGAATGCAATGTCCCGCAGGACATTGCAAAAAAGACGTTCCATAATACAGCTCCTGTATCCCTTTTAATGTTAAAAATATTTTGGTTTTACCCTTCTCTGTTTGTTTCATTGACCTTCCCCGTCTTTTAAAAATCTTTAACATTTCAGTTGCTTTCAAGTACGAGTCAACTATAAAAAAACATTGTATTAGGTTGAGGAATAAGTTCTTGCGTTTCTTTTAATGTTGTGTTGATTTAAGTTTTGTTGACGTGATTTGTGCCCATATTAAGAAACAATAATAAATAATGAGGGCAAAATTTGCAAAGGTTAAGCTACGTCTATTAACAGCGTAGACTATTATGCTTTTGCTTAGGATACGTCTTGAAATTGAGTAATAAGTCATTGCGGTTTATTTAAAAGTTGTGTTAATTTAATTTTTGTTCTGTATCCTCAAAATGGAATGTCAAGTTGAAAGAAAGGCGCATTTTCGACACTTGTTATTCATTTTCAATCGAGACGGGAACAATGCAAACGCAGCCAAAGCTCGTCGCGATATTTGTGCTGTGTACGGAGGAAATGCTTTATCAGAAAGGACAGCTTTTTGGTGGTTTTCACGTTTCAAAAACGGTCATTTTAATCTTAATGACGAAGAACGTTCTGGTCGCCCCATTAAGTTGGATAAAGATCGATTAAACGACCTTCTTCATGAAAATCCTGGTCAATCGACTAGAGAACTGCCTGTACAATTGGCGTGTGATCAGAAAACTGTAGTAAATCACCTTTATTCGATGGGAAAGTTCAAAAACTCCGTGCATGGGTTCCGCACGCTTTGAGCGAAAGCAACAAACTTCAACGCTCCACGATTTGCCACAGGTTTGCTTGCTCGTCACAAGGCTACTCGTTGATATAAGGAAAAATTTCTTCACCGCATCATCAATGGCGACGAAAAGTGGTGTGTTTATGTCAACATGAACCATCGAAAATAATGGCTTAGCCCCAATAAAAAAACACTTCCGCGATTAAAGCAAGGACTTCATCCACCAAAGACAATGCTGTGTGTGTGGTGGGATTGTGAAGGCATCATTCTTTCTGAGCTCCTATCGAACAACGAGATTGTCAATGCAGAACTCTACGTTCAACAAATGTATCGACTCGCCTAAGCTATTGGTGAAGAGCGACCTCATCGACGTTATGGAGTTCTTCTGCAACACGACAATGCTCGTCCTAACATTGCCAATAGGACAAAAGACGCCATCCAAACGCTTAATTTGGAAATCTTGCCGCATCCTCTATATTCGCCAGACTTGGCTCCATCAGATTTCCATCTGTTCCCATCGATTTCCAACATTTTGCGCGGCGTTTCGTTCAATACTGATGTGGAATTAAGAACCTGGTTAGACGAGTTCCTCGAGTCAAAATCCAGAGATTTTTATTGCAGAGGCATCGAAAAACTAGTTGAACGTTGGGAAGAAATCGTAAATAACAACGGAGAATACATTATTGATTAAATTGCATATTGTTATCAATTAAAAAGGAAGTTTTTCTAAAATTGTTAATGGTAATGAATAAATTTGATAAAAACGCATGACTTATTCCTCAACCCAATAGTTCACAATAATTGTAATCATATTGGGAGTCTATTCGGCCGAATGTTCTGTTTGTCCAAGTTAATATTTTAGACAGACAGGAAAGCAATTATCTGTCCGTATTAATCAGCATAAATACAATGTTATGAGAGCTGTAAATAATAGTGCGTTTTTTTGTGCATATGTCCGAAAATAACCACGTAATTAATTGGAATTCAGCAAAATTTATTTTTTCGCTCAAATGATTAAATTTAAAGAAACCTTGTTGAATGTTGATGTATAAGCTAATTTAATAACTTTAATATTTCCCCTTTTGCCTTTTTAAAATTGATGTAGTTATGAAAAAACTCATTCTTAAAGAAATTAGCTTTGAATTATATTACTATTTTTTTTTTAATTTTCATTTTTATGGGAAACCGATTTGTCAATTTAATTATTGCATTGATTTGGTATTAATATTATTTTATTTCTCTTCTTCTCTCCTTGTCCCTCTCCCCTTCGGTTCAATTTCCTTCTCGTGTCTCTCCTAATCTCCCTCTTTAGACTATCACTTTATCCGTTAATAGGTTTAACCCTTTTGGCTCTGTTTTTGACTCTTTCTTATATATATATATATATATATATATATATATATATATATATATATATATATATATATATATATATATATATATATATATATATATATATATATATATATATATATATATATATATATATATATATATCCGTTTTGATGACGATTGCTTCGCCATATTTCATAAAAAAGATCAAGCAAACAGTTTTTTAGAGTTTATCAACGCCCTGCACCCTGACATTAAATATACTGTCGAATTTGAAAAATACAATGTCCCTCCCTTTTTGGATTTATTGATTGACAAGTCAGGCAATAAAATGAACACCCAAGTATGCCGAAAACCTACCTTCACTGGCCTAGGACTCCTTTTTTTCAGTTTCTGCGATGGCCTCTTCAAAATCAATTCTATAAAAACACTTCTTCACCGTCCTTATCACCTATCCTCAACTTATTCTTCTCTCCCTAAAGAATTTGACTTTCTTCGTAAATTTAAAAAAAATAACTTATCCGAGTAATTTATATGATAAGTTAATTAAATTCTTATACCAGGAATATGAGCCAAGGATACCTATTAGCACCGCCCCCAAAGACTCTCTCTATGTATCTTTACCATACTTAGGTTCCCTCAACCGTTCCTTCCGTAAAGAACTATTTAGACTCCTCCAACAATATTTTACTCACATCCATTTTAAAATAATCTTCACAAATAATTTATCAATTGGCTCAATAATCAATGTAAAGGACACACTCCCTCAGAACTTACGTAGCTGCCAGTTTATCAGTTCATTTGTCCTCGCTGTGATCGAGGCTCGTATATAGGCAGCACCGTTCGTTCTTTGGAGGCCAGGGTGTGTTCTCACCTGGGTATTAGCAATAGAACTGGAAAACCTTTGAACCATAAAGAAATATCAGCCATAAGAATTCACATTATACAATGTAAAACTGATGTCACTCATGAAAATTTTAAAATCCTTGAACATTGCAATAATGAAATCTCCCATCGTATCTTAGAGTCTATGTATATTAAAATATTAAAACCTTTCCAAAATAAGGACACAAGTGAGGTTCCCCTCCTTCTAGTTTAACCACTCCCCCATCCACCGCGCTTACTCTCTTCTTTAAAATATTCAGTTGAGTTTTCCTCACGGCTCAACCCGGTAAGTTACATGCTCCGTCCCCTTTCTCTCATTGGTTTTGACAATTTAAATGATGTTTTGTCTATTTGATTTAAATTTTACTTTATACCAATAATTAATATGTTAGAATTTAAATATTTCTTTTTGTCAGACCTGATGATAGGCTTGGAGCCTGCAACGTTGTCATTAAAGAATCAGTTTAATGGAAACTACTTTCTTTTTGGTCCTTGGATTCATTCTTAAGATTGAATATATATATATATATATATATATATATATATATATATATATATATATATATATATATATATATATATATATATATATATATATATATATATATATATATATATATATATATATATATATATATATATATATATATATAAATAAATATATATATATATATATATATATATATATATATATATATATATATATATATATATATATATATATATTTATATATATATATATATATATATATATATATATATATATAAATATATATATATATATATATATATATATATATATATATATATATATATATATATATATATATATATGCTTCTCGAAGTCCGCTCCCAAGTTTCCTTAAATTTATCAAGATGAGCATCAAGAATATGGACTTTCAGAGACATCTTGCAACCCATCTTGCCGTAGTTTCTCACTAAGTTCTCAACATAATTTTCGGCTTTGTGATTATCTAGGAAGCCCAGAACTACTGCGATAAAGCTGTTGTCCAACCCTCCTTTTTTTGTCCTAGTGAGCTTCTCACGAAACTCCTTGCACTCCATGATCTTTTTTATTTGTAGACCGACGAAGACCTCGGCTTCCACCTTTGCCACAGATAGCTTAGGAAAGAAATCGTAGAGATACTTGAAAGTTGTAGACTCCTTATCTATAGCTCTGATGAATTGTTTCATAAGCCCAATTTTAAGTGCAGAGGAGGAAACAGTACTTTTCGGGGGTCCAACAAAGGCTCCCATTTGACGATGTTTCTCCCTACACTAAACTAGGTCCGTTGTGGCCATCCCCGCTGATGGTAGTGTGCCACTGTATCCCTGCTTTACCAAAGTCAAAGATAACACGGAAACTTGGTAAAGCCGCCTTGGAGACCCAAAAAGAAGGCCATCATTTTGAAGTCTTCGATAACCTCCCAACCGTACTCTTCATATTTCAATGCATCTAGCAAGATCTTGACACTGCCGCATTCCTCTTTGAGCTGGACCATGTGAGCAAGGGAATGAGTTGGATACATGTTCCCGATATGAAGCAGCACTATTTTAAGGCTCCTGGACGATAAAAAAGCTTGAAAAACACTGGTGACGCTTTATCTGACCTAGTATGTATTTGCCCACTGTCATCTAACAAATCTTACTACTTGATTCTCGAAGTTAAAAGCTCGTCATTGGACTTTGTGAGACCAAGATCTCTGACAAACTGTTGAGATATTTATGGTTGGGGTAGTATGGGTTTCTTTCCTCAGTTGCACCTCTGTAATCTCGATCAATGATTTCCTCCTGTTCTGAACTGCTTTTCCTTTTTAAAAATTGCTGCTTTGGACGAGTGGGTACAGGGAGCTCAGAACTGTGCAGCACTGGCGTAATAGATGACTGAAGGTCTGAGTACATGATAATAGGCGCATTTTTGCCTGCTGGGCTTTTGGAAGGGTTCACTATACAGAAGAACCAATTGCTTGAGTGGTCAGTTGGTTCCCTCCAAATTCAATGGATTGCGAAATTCATAGCTGTTTTCTCCTCTGTATCATCCTGTAAAAAAAAAAATTGTAAACATAAGTATAAATATACAAATACTTTTCACTTAGTGTTATTAGAAATGAAAAAGAAAATCCAGTATCCAAATAAACAAAACACATTATATATATATATATATATATATATATATATATATACATATATATATATATATATATATATATATATATATATATATATATATATATATATATATATATATATATATGTATATAGATATTCCAGAGTTCTTTTGAAGAGCTCGCAGGTGAAATGATCTCCGACTGGAATGTCGAAATATGCTTTGTCGGCCTCACACATTTTAGCAGATCTCTCTGCAGAGTACTTTTTCGCTTTTGTCTTAATAAATTCGCAGCAGACATAGTAAAATTGGTCTGTCAGATTCTTACAACTTCTTCATGCCATGTGTAACGAATGCTTCTATCAATGACGAGTGACGATGTCTGCACTGTGACGGCTAGAGTTAAACTGATCTGTTGGGTAGATATTCTTTGTATTTATACAGTCATCTATGTTGTCTCAATGTTCTAGAAAGTCTTCAAACATATAAAAAATTCTCGAAAGTTCTAGAAAGCTCTACAGTTTATTTCTCACCAAATTAAGTAGTGCAGAATCTATGTGGTATGTAAGAGAACTGCTATTGCTGTCAGGTCTTTAAAAAAAATATATAAGGGAAATAATAGTTATTACTAACTGTATTAGTGTTTCTATAACTTTTTAATACAGCATATCATGTTTTTACCATAACTGAAAAAAAGCATAACCCTTGAAACTTTTTTATATATTTTTACTATTCGCATCAAAATAATGTTATTTACCATAAATGGGCTAATTTAAAAATTAAATGTCCTACCCACAAAAGCAAAGTTTGGGGATTAAAATTGACTTTTTAATTTAAGAGAGCCACATACAATTGGGAAATAAAATATATTATAAAAAAGAACATAGTGAAAACATAATATTTCGCGAGTCATTACATTTCGAAACATCTGGAGCACTGGCACCCGTTCAGATAATCATATGCAAATATAGGAACGCTGAATAATTGAAAACTCTGCCAAAAAATGTGAGAAATTCAAAATTATCACTGGCTTATATTCGTAAAAACGTAAAAAAGCTTAAATTATCTATCCTACATACTACTAAAAAACGAATATGTCAAGATTCATCTGTACCTAGAGTTAATGTTTCAGAGAGGACAGCGAAGTAATTCCTAAACAAAAAGGACCTCCACGTCTACCGGGTTAGAATGAAGCTAAAGCTTCAAATTCCCGTCGACGCAAGACACTTTTTGGAAGGAGAAACTCCACCGTGAAAAACATATTAGGTAAAAGTGATATGGAGGAAAAGGCAAAAAGAAATATTTAGCCTTAATTGGAGATAACATGTTTGGAGGACAGTAAATGAAGCGCTTCTTCCAAAGAACACCATATAAACCGTAAAAAAAAGAAACTAGGAAAAAAAGCACATTTTTTTATTACCTTAGCTTTTAACGGTACAGAAAATCGAGGGAAAATAAGTAAAAAAGGATATTTAGTTATTTTGAAAGAAGAACTTCCATCGGAACATGAGCAACGTATGTGAAGCTGGTATAGCATATTTAGCTTCAACGTTACAACGATGCAAAATGTATGTACTGGCTATGAAAAAATGGTTTGAAGATTCCAAAATTAAGCTTTTACAAGGGTCAGCACAAAACCCAGCCATGAAGCCATAGAAAATTAGAGGATGACATTAAAAAGGCTTAACTACCAATGAAACCAAGAGAATAGTGATTTAGTTGCTGTATTATAGGAAATATGAAGCAAAACCTTTAGTGTAGACGGCTGAAATTTAACAGATAACTATAACAAACGCTTGACATCTTTAATTGCATTGTCATGCAACAGAATATTAATTACTATTATAGCCGCAGACTCACAAATAATGACAATATTTATTTATTATTATTATTATTATTATTATTTAGTAGTAGTAGTATTGAATTAGTAATATCAAAAAATACGCATTACTTGAATTTCGAATCCTCACTTTTTAAAATTAAATTCACTTTCGCTAGATATATTTAACGTATATTTTTATTTTTTTTATTTAACATTATTGACATTATTATTTTAGATTTGGTATGACTAAAATTAGGGATTAATTACAGTTAAGAACTTCTCTCCTTAAAATGAAATTCACTTTCACCTGGATGAAAATGTCCTCATCTTTCATATTAATTTCTTTTTTTACCTTTATTGCCTCTATAAGAAATAGGAAATTCCAATGTATTTTTTTAACCATGACGTATTATTATTTTTTTACTTTTTACTGACTTTGTAATGAAAAAAAAATGAATTAATTAAATATTTTCAAGGTCCAAACGACTAGAATAGATTTTTGTATTCCCCTTAAAATGAATAAGACACATCACCGTAATTTTTAATTTATTAATAGATAAAATAATCAAAAAAATACCAATAACATGTATTTAAACTTCTGAGCGAAACTGTACAAAATTAAAGCTAATTTAATTAAATAAGGGGGTTAATACTAATTTAAATTAGCTTTATATATTATATTATATTATATTATATTATATTATATTATATTATATTATATTATATTATATTATATTATATTATATTATATTATATTATATTATATTATATTATATTATTATAACAATAAATAAGTTTAAAATAAAATAAGAGTTGTATGAAAAAACGTTAAGCTAAAAGTTTTCATTTACTATATTTTTTCACATAGAATTTTTTAAGTAAATGTAAAAATCGCAAGATCTTGCGACACTAAAGTACTCTGAATTAAAATATAATTATTATCTCTGCTATTGATGTTTAATGTCAGTGCTTTTACGTGTAATTTGAGGTTTAAAGCAAATTTGTTGTTTATAAAGCGTTCTTTGAAAGCAAAATATCTCAAAGAGCATTTTAACTTGTACAGCGGATCCTCTACCTTATTCTATTTCCTGCATTCTTCTCTGCAAATATAAGATGGAAATAAAAACTGCAGCGCATTTCTTATTACTAATTACTTGACACATTATTAGTAGAGATGTTTCCTTATGTGAATCACCGTTCTGTTACGAATACAAATGTCTGTGTGTGTTTGTGTCTCGAAATTATATTAGATTTTTCCGATAACAAAGAGGAAAAGATGAACATTCCTTTATAAATTATATATAATTGCCATCTTTTCTCATGTTTCCTTTATGTTATGTTTTTATCCATATCCTTTTTAAATTCTAATAGAAAATGTATAATGAATATTTCTTGTATATTGTATATTTATGTTTTCTTTCGGGGGAATTGTGAATTTATATCGAGGCCAATTTCATTTTAGGATATATTTTGTAAAATTCTTGCTGGGTAAGAATAGGCTGATGATGATGAGACCAGGGATTGGAGTAAAGAGAAGAAGAAAAAATGAAGTTGATTAGATACTCTTCAACATGATAAATTTAGTAATCTACATCTCGGTTATCAGCTCCCTCAACACTTGTAGCGACGGCAGATTACTCGGAACATGATCAAAATATATTTTATGACACAGAGAAAAAACTCCCCCAAATTTGACAAGCAAACTAAAATAAATACTTACAAAATTACACTAGGAAACAAGTTATACGAAATTTTATGAAATTTTCGATGATATTTCATCGATAAGTTTAATATAGGCCCTGATCTCTTCTCTTTAGAACTAATCATCATGAATAAAATCCATGCCCAAAACAAAAAGATATTTACTCAATATTCCTTTAATCCGCCTAATGGGCTTCAAATCTGATAAGAACCTTGCCTTCTTCCACTTCCAAAGCCTCCCTAATGCCTCTGTACTCCTTCTGCGAAGAGGTCTTTAACAATAAAGATGAAAGCACTTGGAACTTGATTTTTCGTTTTTTCCTGTTGTTTATTTACCATTATTTTTACTCACATGTTATTTGTAAGTTTCTTCGTCATATATATATATATATATATATATATATATATATATATATATATATATATATATATATATATATATATATATATATATATATATATATATATATATATATATATATATATATATATGTGTGTGTGTGTGTGTGTGTGTGTGTGTGTGGAAAACTCACAAAGTATCGCGTGAGTAAGCAACAAATGAAACAAAGCCCACATGAAAATGAAAGGCGGATTCCAAGTACTTTCGAATTTGTTCAGTTCATTCTCAAGGAATAACGAAAAATTTGTACAAAGCTGGTATATATATATATATATGAGAAACAACAGAGTAATGCCCCGCCCATGTACAACGAAAGGCCACAAAATAGAAAAATATTATCAAAGACGGATATGAAGTATAAAACCAAATAGATAAGGTCTACTTCCGGAAATTCTAACTGTGAGCACAGAATGTAGACATTTAGGTCACAAAAATAAGTACATACACACGTAATTGGGAATACATAAAAATAAATGAGAGAGACATAATTAAATTAATAAATCAAAGTGCTAAGATTTAAAATGGACAATTTCGTTATAAATAAGCCTTTTGATAACAGGGTCCATTTTAAAGAGACCGGGGGATATATTATAATTAAGCGAGGAATTAATGAATGAGCATTTCACAATATTTCTTTGAACAAAGTCATCAGATTTATAAATAAATTTAGACGAATTCCAATTGATAGAGTGACTGTTTTCAGATGTGTATGTATTTAGCTCAGTGACCTATATATCTACATTCTGTGCTCACAGTTATAATTTCCGGAAGTAGACCTTATCTATTTGGTTTTATACTTCATATCCGTCTTTGATAATATTTTTCTATCCTGTGCCCTCTCGTTGTAGATGGGCGGAGCATCACTCTGTTGTTTTTCATATATATACCACTTTTGTCAAAAATTTTGTTATTCCTTGAGAATGAACTGAATAAATTCGAAAGTACTTGGAATCCACCTTTCATTTTCTTGTGTGATTTTTTCATTTATTTTATTGCTCTACTCACGCGCTACTTTGTGAGTTTCTCATATATATATATATATATATATATATATATATATATATATATATATATATATATATATATATATATATATATATATATATATATATATATATATATATATATATATATATATATATATATATATATATATATATATATGCAGGTTCTATTGAAGTCCACAGCTGTGGCAGCGTTATTTATTTTAACTTGTATTTTATTAATATTTCTTACAAGTTTTTTAACGGGGTCTTCGAGGTGAGAAAAACCATCCGCGAATGACATTCGTTATTCCTAGACGCTTTCGACCATGTTAGGTCATCTTCAGGGAATGAACAATAATGGATTTTTTTTTTTAGAGGGAGAAAAGGTACGGCTCGCGGCTACTCCTCCCCTCTGTACCCCTCCTACGATCGGGGGGGGGCACAAAAGAGGAGGAGGCCCGCGGCCGACTTGCTCCTGGAGAAACTCCCCACACTTCTGACTCTCAGTTCAAGTGAACCGATAGTGAAGTGCTTAATGGGAAGTTCGGAAGAAGCTTTAGAAGAGGGTTTATAGTGGAAGACAGAAAGTTTTGAGATAAAAGAGGACAGATTGGTGAGGAAGCAGATTGAGCAACCTCGGTAGTCAAAGGTGGAAAGAGTGCAATACCCTTGCCCGAGGGACAAGGGGGACCTGCTGATTAACCTGGATTCCGAACCACCGTCATGCATTTACTCATCATTCATCATTCTTACGTCCTTTCTCACACTTTTAGCACCTATGTTCCTCATACAGAAGCGAGAGGACCGCTTAATCAATGTTTCATTATTCTCTTCATCTTTGATTCATGTGTTTATTATAGCATTCATGTTGCTTTGAGTTATCTTATCTCTGAGCTTTGTTTATGTATTATGTTACTTGTTTTTACTTCCCTTACTTTGTTTCACTTTTTCTTGTTGTTATCACTTTTTCCCTTTAGTTTCACTTTGTTCACTTGTTTTACTATTAACTTTCACTTCACTATCATTTTTGTTAAACTTTTTAATACTATATTCCACTTATTACACTTTAAGTTTACTATGTTCGGTATATTTCTGTTTTACTCTTAACTTTCACTTCACTATCATTTTTGTTTAACTTTTTAATATAGTTCACTTATTATACTTTTAGTTCATTTTGTTCACATTATTTCTGTTTACACTTTTAATCTGTGTTGTCTTCTTAGTCGGTTGTTTCTTCCTATTTAGGTTGTTTAAATTCGGTTGTCTTATTAGGGTATCAATCTGGTGTCTTGGTTAGTTATTTCGTTGTTTGGGTTTGTATATAGTAGGGTAAATATCTTTATCGTTATGCTTGTTCCTTCTCTCTTTTTGAATTTCTACTTAAGTAAACATGGGTACCTTCTCGATTCTCAGCTGTTGTCTGCCGCTGGGAAATCGAGTGTTAAAGGGAACTTCAGCTCTGGTATTCGTATTTTCTGCAAATATCGGAGATAGATGGTCTATCTCCCTCCATATTTTCTCCACTCTGTTCCTGATTTTGATTTTGAGCGTTTCTAATCCTGTTTCTTGGTGTAGATCCTGTAGTCTTCTCCTCTTTCTCTCTCCTTTATTTTGTATTATCTGGAGTTCCAATTTTTTTGGTCCTTGTTTAACCGTTGATAGGGGTTGGCGGGTCTAGTAGTAACACCCCGCCTTCTCCGAAAAGCGCTAGCGCTGGGCATAGAAGGAAAAGTAGCCGGCTGGATCAAGAACTGGCTAAGTGGCAGACGGCCACGGGTGGTGGTGAATGGACAGGATTCTGAGTGGGTGCCCGTTACTAGCGGGATGCCTCAAGGTTCTGTCCTGGGGCCACTAATATTCATCATCTACGTCACGGACATGGACGGTGACATGGTTGCCAAGATTTCCAAATTTGCCGACGTTCCTAAGCTTGGTATGAACGTTGCAAAGGATGAAAATACTGCCCGCCTGCAGGAAGATCTTGGGAAGATTGGGGAGTGGTCGGACACGTGGCAAATGCCTTTTAACGTAAACAAATGAAAAGTGATGCATATCGGCCACAGAAACCCCTAATCTCAGTATAACCTTAAGGGCACTGCTCTTGAATCGAGTGACACTGAGAAGGACTTAAGTGTTACTATCACTAGCGGCCTCAAGTTCTCGAAACAGTGCATCGAGGCAGAGAAGAAAGCCCAAAGGATGTTAGGCTACATAAAGCGCCAGTTTGGATACCGTAACAAGGAGATAGTACTTTGTCTGTACAACTCCCTGGTTCGGCGGCACCTGGAGTATGCCGTACAATTTTGGAGTCCTTCGTTTCGAACTGATATCGCAAGGTTGGAACGCGTACAAGCTAGGGCAACCAAGCTTATCCCCTCTATCCGACATAAAAGTTATGAGGATAGACTAAGGGAATTAAATCTGTTCTCGCTGGAAACCCGTAGACTGCGAGGTCAGCTCATCGAAGTTTTCAAAATACTTCGAGGGTTCGACAATGTTGACTACCGGGATATTTTCACACTGAGTGAGAACAGAACGCGCAATCACGGCTTCAAACCTGAACTGAAGCGTTACAACCGCAATCTGTGTGGAAATTTTTTCACTTACAGTATCTGCGGTAAGTGGAACGCACTTCCAGTGGAAGTTGTCAACAGTGAATCTGTTGACCAGTTCAAGTCAAGACTAGACAAAGTCTTGAAAAGTGGCCGTTTAGGGACGCAAAACAATTGAGCAGCCATGTGCCTGCTCGATTGCTAGTCCAAAGGTACCCTCTTTGAATGGACCGTAAGGTCTCCTAGGGTACTTCCTTTCCTTGTTACTCCTTGTTAGTCTTCCTAGGGCAAGATAGATTTTTCTTTTATTTTTCATGCCTAACCCTTTTAGCATCGGAATCGCCTTGTTCTTCCTCTCCGTTATAGTTTGCTGTAGAGGAATTATAACATAACGCCGCACAAGAAAGACAAGCGGACATATATGCTAAAGTCCTTCGTCGGAGAGAGCGAGAGAAGAGTACCAAAAGAGGAGGGCCGTGAGAACGTTAGTTGTCTGACTAGCATTCAAACTGCCCAAAGGCTTTGATCTTCTACGCCGAGTTGGTAGTCGAGTCGAGCTGCTGTGCCAAGGTAACCACAAAAGGCCATTAAGCAGCTCTCAAAAGATCCGATTACCTACGAGGGCCGGAAGCCTGTGGTTAAAGAGCCCCCCAAAGTGGTGTCAGATATAAAAAAAAAAACGCCGAGGAGAAATATTGTGACGGTCGTCGGGGACTCTGATTAAGAAGCCGACCTGGGCTCCGCGGTGCCACCCTCCCCTCACCCCTTGCACTCTCGTCAGCGGCCTCACCCCGTCCTCTTAAGGTGAGGCGGTCGCCGGACTATAAATAAGCCCGTAAGGAAAGAAAGAGGATTATTTTGTGAGAGACGATAGAGGACTAGATCGAGGAGATCGGTCCTTCACCCAGTTCCGAAATCGTTCTTCTAAAAACTTAGAAGATTGTCAAGTTTTCGTATCGGTACCATACCGCGCTCTGCTTCACAGGCTTAGTAAGAAGTCTGGCTGGATCACCATTCCTAGTACCAAACAGGAATTTCGGGAGCAAGAGAAAAGAAGACCCGTTCACCCTCGAGTGATTCTCAAATTGCAATCTCAATAATTGGGAGAGAAGAAGAAGTAATACCCGAGGAAGTTCCATTTTTAAGTACTTTCGAAATCACCTCGTATCCCCAAACCCAGTGGGCAAGCCCTCGAAGAAGATGAGGATACTAAAAGACTTCAAGAGCTACCCAGAAGAGTACTCCTTGAGCCAGAGAGCACCACTCCTCTCTCTGTCGTTTAAACGTATATCCAGAGATCAAGTTATAAGTAGATTTTGACATTGTGTCCCCACTATCCCATCTCGAGGAAAAACTTGCCGTCGGCCGCTGCAACTCAAAGAAGCGTGAAAAGTCCAATATAGCGACATCCGCCAAACCCTGATCATTTCAAGGTCATGTAAGTCGGAATAACTATTTATATTCGTTTTGATTAGTAGTATTTTTAATATTGTACCCAAGCTTCCTAAGGAGAAATAATATTTAGTGACTCCTGTCATATTGCTAGTTAAGATCAGAGGCACGTAAATTGGGGCTAAATGCTATACTAAAAGATCTCTATAAATTAACTAACTGGCAATTGGTTTATTTACGTGGAGCCTACTTACGTTGTACCTGACTATCGTCGGTAATAGGTCCTTAATCAATTCTAGGCAGACCTTGTTGAACTTATATATGTTATTGTAAATATTTTGAGTTAATTGATAAGTTAAAAAGATATATTTTTGGTTCATTCTGTGTGTTTCACTGGATCCTTTACGTGTTAACTGACTCTTTCCTTAAAACGGATTAAACACTGTGGCACTCTCAATAATACAGTAATTAAAAGGTTCATTCAGCCAGCAGAGCTATTGTTTCCCTCCCTAGTATTAGTGCCAGACTGGAGCGCTGAATTCATTGAATATATGGCTCTCTGACAGAAAAGTAGGAAGGAACCCAACAATACCGCGGCAGTTGCTTGTAGCCTCTTTTTGTTATTCTGAGTCCTAGCACTTTGCCCTCACTATGATATCTGTAGTTCTGATCTTCAACTACAATTTCAGCTGTGTTGTTCCTGGAGATTGGGATTATTGTAAATTTCCACCTGTTCATCCCTATCTTCCAATCTCTTTCGGAGTTGTTGATGTTGCTGATTTCTAAAGCTGTTGTCCTTGTCTGAAAGCGTACGTTCCTGTATGGAGTGACAACGAGTTGGCTTATGTCGTCCTCGAACTGTATGTTTAGGCAACCAGGCATTATTAGTGATGGCATGTCTGCTGTGTATATTGAATACAGCGTGGGCTGAGACAGCCCCCCCCTGCGGGAGTCCAGCTTCCAATTCGAATTCTGGTCCTGAATACCTATTGATCTTCACATATGCTTTTCGGTCTGTGACATAATCGTAGAGAATTATCTCCAGATTGCTATTCATCTGGAGATTTAAGATCTTATATTGCATTTCTCTGACCCAGAATTTGTTGAATGCTTTTTCTACATCTCTCAGGACCAGAACGATGTATGTAGTTATTCTCTGCTTTGGCCTTTGCTATTTTCTCTGCTATTATGTCAAGTGCCATTGTAGTGTCTCTGCCTCTTCTGAATCCGAACTGATAATCATTATAAAGAACATTTTCTTCAAGATATTCTTTTAGTCTTCTGTTAAGGATTTTCTCGAAGACTTTGCCCATGAAGTTTAATAGCGATATTGGCCGGTAACTGATGAGGTGGTTTGGTGGTTTTCCTGGCTTTTGGACGAATATCATTTCCGCTAGTTTATACCTATCTGGGAAGTAACCGATGTTTAAGCACGCGTTAAAAATATCCTTTAATGTTCTGATGATTATGTTAGGTGCCTTGGTAAGATTAATTCTGGTTATTCCTGAGGGGCCTGGCGCTTTATGTTTGAATGATTATATTACGCCTTTGATCTCTTCTGTTGTTATGTAGGCACCTGTACCCAGAAATTCCTCCCTTTCTCGCTCTACACTTAGTGCTGGAGTGATCTTTTTTATGTTTTCTCGCAAGACTGTGTGGACCATTTCGTCTATCTCTGGATTGAAGTCTTCGTCCTCCTCTGGTATGTAGAACACTGATTTCCAGTGATTACAAAAAAAGTTCTTCTGTGGTCCTCTCTACTTGTATCTTTTCTCCCCGTTCATTTATTAATTGTTAATTTTTCTCTCGGTGGTCTGCCTTTAAGTCTATTTATTAGTCTCCAGTTCTCCTTTGGTCTTCTTTCTTCGTCTATTTTCTCTATTAGGCTATCCCATATGTGGCTTTGCTGCTCTTCCATGAGATGTCTCAGTTCTTCTCTCCGTCTTCTGATTTCTTCGTATCGCTCTCTATTTTGTCCATGGAGAATTATTTAATCTAGTATTCGTCTTAGTTCTTCTCTCTTCATATCCTCTGGCCATCGAGGATGTGGGAGAGTACGGTATCTGGTCTTTGGTATATATCTTTCGTCCGCCTCAATGATCGTTCTTGTTAATCTCGAGTTCTCCTCATCAATATCTCTTCCAGGTTGGCGTCAGTGATATCCTTTGGGACCAAGTTACTAAGATTTTGTGTGTAACCTGCCCAGTTTGCTCTCTTGTAATCCTTCCTCGTCGATACCGGTACCTGTATCGGGTATTGATTCATGAGCAAATGTGTTCCAACATGGTCGCTACATGCAAAGGTAACTGGTTGCATGTGGATGTTGTATGGCATATTGAAGTTACTTAGCACGGCGTCTGGTTTTGTAGCTGCATTGCCTGTGACATATATTGGAAAATCTGCCCCTATTCTCTTGAAAATGTTTCTTTCCAACATCATTTCTAAGTTGGCTCCTCTGTTGTTTCTAGAGCGGTATCCATTTGCACTGCACCTGGCATTGAGGTCTTCCATAAAGATGGTTGGGAAACCTGTGCCAAAGATTTTAAATAGGTTATGCAGGGGAAGGTAATTTTTTCTTGGTACTTGGTATCCCGTAGCTACTATTATTGGCGCTAATTCCGTTTCAATTTTTACGGCCAAGTATGCCTCATCCAAATTATTAACTTTTTTGAACTTCAGCCCTCTTCTTATTGCTATGGCCGCCCCGCCATGACGCTCGCCTGAAAGGTTCGCATTTATGATAGTGTAATCGAACAATTTCATTGTTTTTTTTTCTACTGGATTCACTCCGTATTCTGATATTAATATTATATCTGGATCGATCTCCCTGAAGTTATTTCCTAATGTCGATGTTTTACCGAGCCATCCTTGAGTGTTGATTTGCAGAATGCCGAGCTTTCTTCTCCTTTCTCGTTTCATTGTTTATTAAGTTTGGCCGTCTAGAGATCTCTGGACTTCTGGCGGGTCGATCTCTTATTGGCTTCTGCTTCGTTGCCTTTAAACCTACCATTTTTCATACTTTGAAATGTAGAATGGCGGAGAGTAATGCAGTCGCCAGGGTAGATTCGAATTTGATCCTCCATTAAGAGTTTTTGTACTTCTTCGTCGTCTTCTTCTCCTGTCTTTCCTTTGAATGCCTATTTTAATTTTCCTTCTTTAATTGTCTTAATTATGTCTTTCTGTTTCTTTTCTCTCGGGAGGGAGGAGTATTCATCGCTCTAGACTTTAATTTTTTTTTCCTGTGCTTCCATGCATACTATTTTGTTTCCTTCATTACTTTGCACTGACATGTTTGAAATTGCGTTCTCTTCAGTAGTATGGTCCTCATTCCTCGTTTGTGCCGACGCTGAGGCGACGTTGATTTTAAGGATTTCAGATGAGGGGTGGGGGCGTACCAGGGAACCACATCTTCTTCATTCCATTTTTTCTGGCATTGTATTGAGTGTCGTAGCGAAGGTGCCCGGTTTTCCAATATTCATCACATTGGCATAGAGCATGCATGTGAGCACTTCTGTCGATGCCCCTTGTGGCACAGTTAGATGGGTATGTGCTTCCTGCATTTGCTTCACAGTTGCTATAGCCACTTCTGCGTATGTTGCATTTTTTCTAGTTTCTTCTTCATTTCTCGCTTCTCTTTCCTTTCGTTCTATTATTTCCTTTCTTTTGGGACTTGCCATTGCCGTAGTCCTATCTGGCCCATGACAGTTCACGCATTTTTTAGTACTTTCCTTACACTATCTCCATTCGTGATTCTTCTGTCCTTACTCAGAACATACTGGATCTTTTTCAGTGCAGTCACGCGTCAAGTGGTCCTCCATCTTATAGCAGCGGAAGCACATTTGAATATTAATATGTTTCTCACGCTCCATGTTCTCTGGTGGAATTCTCATGTTAAACATGAGCAGTCCTCATTGAAATATCTTTGCTACCATATCTGTTGTTCACACATAATTTTAAAGACATGTGTGTGGTGGCCAAATTTAATTATTTCATTTATTTTTATGCTTTCATGATTTTTTTCTATTTCTTCTTTCATTTCCTTTTTGTCATGGGAACCCATCCAAACGTCCACTTTCCTGCATATGATACTTCTGTTTGCAGTTATCTGGGGCGGAATTTTGAGCGTTAGTCCTATTCCCTTTAGTGTCTCTATTCCTTCCTGGGACACTAATTTTTCTACTTCTTTTTCCTTACTTGCAATTACCACATAGCCTTTTGGGATGTCGATAACTTTGACGAGGGCTACTTTTATCTGCCCAAATAATGTCTCGCAGAGCTTTCCTTTGTCCTGTTTGATCTCCTGGTTAATTGTCCCTAGAGGTACTCGTAGGCATTCCAGGCTGCCTCCTTTACCTAGAGGGGGATGATCACCCATCCTTTTGCTAGTCGAGCGCCTAGGCGCTCTTTTCTTCGTTGCTTCCTCCGAAGCTAATATTTGTTTTCTTCCTTCCTCTCTAAATCTGGAAAAAATGACAGTGAAAACGTTCCCTATGACCTAGCAGCCTATGGTTTCCTATTTACCTACTTATTTTAGCACTTCACGACCACACTACCTAAATAGGCCTAAGCTAAGAAGCGCCTCTCCAGAATTTCGGGCTCGTGGTCTTAAGGACCCCCCCTTTTTCGTGCCCCCTATTGGTGCCTTCCTTCCAGGGTTCACTATACCCTACTTTAAGTGGCTCTGGGCGCAGCGGTGGTCGTGTTATGTTGCTTTTAGTCGGTGAAGTAAGTGGAAGTCAAAGCGTGGAATAAGGAGGAATTAAGGATGAATTGCCCCTTTAGGGTAAGCACCCTGGCCACTGCAAAAAGGAGGTATCTCCAATCAGTCCAGAGGGCGCATATATTTCTTCTTTCTTGAAGTTAACGTTAACTTTAATAAAAAGAGTGAACTTTTCCTTAAGCGCGCTCACAGCTCCCCGTTGTAAAAAAAGTATCCAAATTCAGTCCGTCAATGGAATTATTCTTGGACCTTGGACATAAAAAGTGGTGAGATTTAGGGAGAGTTAGAGAGAAAGATAGTAAGAGAGGAAAGTAGTGAAATAGAGAGTGAGTTTAAAGAATAGAGGTTGTGTGGGAGACAGAATAAAAGGTCCCTGGTGAAAGGGTAGCTCTATTTGTTTGGGGGTTTTATGTATTTTGTTTGTTGTTTTTTATTTAATAAACTATGAAAATTATAGTTCATCCAATTAAATTAAACCTGTTAATTTAATTCTTAAATTTTGTAGATCTTAATGATCTTAGTGGTCTTAAATGACATTCAAGCCTTTATTTGAGGCGGGGTTTTTTGTTCCCGCTGTGCGTTTTCGAAAAAGCTTTTCTAGTTACATTTCGAATTTATTCAAAGTTTGAAAAAGGGTAAATCTTAGTGATGGCTTATGAATTTCTACTAAAGAAACTTGAGCATTACACTTGTCGTTTTTTTGTGATTTGTCGATTTTGTCATGTGCATTTTGGAGTCACGTCGCCGTCAGACTGTATCTTACTGCTTTTTAATGGTCTTATTTGTCGGTCGACCTCGATGTCTAGGTGTGTACGAGAGAGAGAACTCCGGGGATAAGCGGGTGCCACTGGCGGTTCCAGATCCTCTTAGCCTTTTTGTCGATCGCCACGTTGATCGGAGATAATCCAACCGAGTCGTGGAGCTCCCTCTGTCGTTTGTGTTCTCTTCTTCGGGTGTTTGTGATGAGAAACACCGCTTTGTTCTGAATAGTTTGTAGTTTCGCAATGTGGGTCTTGGCGCTCGCGTTCAGCGGCACCGGGGGTACAAGAGTCTCGAGCGAATGCACGCATTGAATATCTTGAGTTGATTTGAGTGATTTTGTTCACGGATCTTATAAAATTCCTTCAAATCTCTCTTGCTATTCGCGACTGTTCGCTCAATATGACACTTGTAGCCCCCTGTGGTGATCTTGAGCCCCAGAACCATCCCTTCCAGGCAGAAGGGGATTCACTCCCCTTCTACACGTATATCATTGAAGGTCTTGCGAAACATGGGAATTATTTTGAATTTTGGGGCATTGGTTGATATCTTCCATTTCCTGTGAACATAAGCGGCGGTACAATTTGCGATATGTCGTCAGCGAACTGAACATATATCGTACCCTCTGAGAGAGGTTGTGGTAAGTCGCGCGTATAAATGTTGTATAAAAGGAGACTCAGACAGCTTCCTTGTGTGACCCCTGCTTTGAGCTCGAATTCGGGGCCTTTGTGTTCTCTGATATGAATGTATGCTCTCATCTCCATTATGTAGCCACATAGAATCCTCTTAAGAATGGGGTTGAGGCCTACTTGAAGTATCTTAAATTGTAGTCCTGTCTTCCAAACCCTATCAAAAGCTTTTTTGACAAAATGATAGAGCGCCAGGACGATTATAATAATCGAATTATTGAATTAATAACCCTTTCAAGGGAAGTGGTTCAAATAATGTACCACCTGTTTGGCTACGTTTGATGTGTGATGGTGCAAAAAGAGTACCACTTTAAAAAAAGCATTTTTCGAATTGAGCAGCAGCTCAGAATCTGTACCACCTTTATAAATGCACCGTCTGAAGCTTCTGGAGGCATTTGGCTACAAATTCGGATGCCAAAATTATTTACCCTCATTGTGGCTGAACCGTCGAAGGAGAATGCTGCGTCACCGTCACTCTCTAATTCATGTGGTGTAGTAAACAAAAATAGGAAAAAATTTCCATCTAATTTCAAAGAAGACAAAAGTATGAAGCGAGGAGAATATGACTGGTATGTAAGTGAAGATGGAATATGTGTACAAATGGAAAAATACACGTATGGTGCGTGTTACGTCTAGCTATCATTGCCCAACTGCTGTAGTACAAGTTTCAAGAAAAGAAAGAGATGGAAGTACTAGTCAAATCAATTGTCGTGAAGCTATTAAATATTATAACGAACATATAATTGTGTAGATATATTTGACCAGCTAAGGGAGTTATATGAAATAGATCGAAAAAGCCAAAAATGGTGGCACAGAATATTTTTCTATTTCCTCGATGCAGCCGTTGTAAATACCTTTATAATCTCTAAGGATATATTACCTGAAAAGATGAATATGAAAAACTTTCGTTTGAAAATTGCTGACGGACTTGTTTCAGCAACTTATGTCACAAAGCTAAGAGAAAAAGACCCAACCTTAAAAATAAATAAGCATAATCCTCAGGTGCCACTTGAAATCAGGAAGCAAGAATCAATTCATCAACCAAGAAGAGGAACAAGAAGAAGATGTGGCTTATGCAGCACAAAGGCAAAACCATCCAGAACAGAGTGGGAATGCTCGGTTGGCAAGGTGGCCCTTTGCTTTGGAAAAAATTAAACTTGCTTTCAAGATTTTCATAAAGAAACATACTACTCATGCATGTTACAAAAGAAAAAAAATATCTACAAGGAATTAAATTTACAGAAGTTAAAAAGAAATTTAAAATATTTTTGTCTTCATTTTTGTTTGTTTTTTTGTTTTGTTTTTTGTGGGGAGGAAATTTTACTATGGAAACTTGGGCGGTAGTACACTATGAGTACCACCTTAATAATTAGTTATAATTTTTCAAAAATAATGGTGGAATATCATTTTGGTGAAGATTTATTGTCAATATCAAACAAAATATTTTATTTTATTTCAACAAGTAAACCTTTGCCCCTCTGGAGCTTTTTTTTTTCCTAATAATTTTTTCCCTCAAAGGGTTAATGAACGCGTAACAATAATGAATTACTAATAATGAATGCCCTTTCTAGCATCTCTGCACCCGTTTATAAGGGGGAGTAACGTCCATCAAGTAAGCCTTACGCCCCGCCTACAAATGACGTTGGCGCACGTGATTGAATGCCCATTCCCTTAGCTCTCCTTCTGATTGGTTTAAATTAATCCCTTCTTTAATTTTGATTGGATGGCGGCTAAACTGCCGTACCTCGTTATTGGTCAATATTTCTAGAAGGCAGATCTTTATCATAAGACATACATTTGTTTAATTTTTGGCTATCTTTGTTACAGAAGGGTGAAATGCTCTATCACACACCATTTCATTACCTCCAGACATTCTCAGTTTCCCAATGTTTATTCTCTGGCGCCCGTCTGACTTGAGCCCAGATACGGAAGTTACCACTATATTAGAGTGAGAAAATCGAGCCTTTACCTCGAAATTCCAGACTCGTTTTCTCTACCAGCCATCGAGTTCCGTTGTCTAGGGTATCTACATGTACACCCTTCAGGTGAATGCATGTGTGCCCTACACACCGTCCTCAGATTGAGACCAAAATACTCAGAGATCTTCGCATTGGAGTTCCCAGTGTGAATCCCAAGCGACACAGCTTGCTTTTATTAATTTTGGGGAGGAATGAATTCAGCCATGTTATTGATTCCTTCACAGCGCATGCAGAAATGAGACTATAATGATAAAAATAAGAGAGAATCGACGCCAGACAACACGCAGCCGGAATTTAGAGTTGCCAACGGCAAAAAATTAACCACAGAACCTTATATATAAATATCGATTTTGCAATATAGTTTATCTTTCTCATTTCAAAGTCGATTGTCTCTAATTCCGTCTTTTGCTATAAAAGTTGCCTAATGTCGCCATGTTTTTAATTATTTAATAAATTTATATTCAACATATATATGCTGGTAATAATTTTAATCATCAATATTATATTTTATCCAATTAGTTTTCATCAATAATTTATAGACAAGAACTAATTAAATTCATTGTTAAATTTCAAATTACGTTGTTTTCTGTCACACTAAATTTCGAGGCTTTATAACTAAAATAATTTTTAGGAAACTCATTTATACTTCGCTTCTTTTCAAAATTTTATCAAGAGGTGTAAAAGGTACCCGGGCAATCTTCTATCCAACATCTATGTCGATAGCACAAATCAAACCATTCAACTGGATTAGTAGAGTCGTATGGCGGAAGCCTAGTTAAGAATTGAGCACATGGTGCGCGATTACCCAACCTGGAATTAAAGGAAGGGCGAAGGCATGGCCACCGATGTCAAGGCCTGCATTAAAGGCGTGAGTGACGATAAGATGGCATCCGTGGTCGTCATGGTGGCCGTTGTAGAGGTGGCGATCGAGGAGACACTCGTGTTACTTATGTCGTTCATTTTCGTGTTAACAGATCCCAGATAATTTAAAGGTGTTAAGGAAAAAATGGAAGAAAAATTCGAATCATGAACGCCACAAAGTGCAATTGCAACGTATCGAAACCAAGGCAGGTGTACGAATGATGGCCGTGACAAAAAATGCAATTAAAGAAATATTAATAAAATATTTCATTAAATGGGCTGGGTACCACTTATAAGGTTATAGGTCGTGATAGTTCAATGTTCTATAACCACCATAAGATGAATGAAAGAAAGACGAATGAAAAAAAACAGGAAGGAAATACAAGGACACAAGATTACCAAAATAAATAAATTAGCAACAAAGGGAAATATAATACAAATTTTAAATTACTTGGACCGTTATATTGGAAATATAAAAATGGTTAAATATTTATATTAACTGATATTTATTTACAACAAAGTTGATTAATGAATGCAACAGGAAATTACTACAAAATTGGAATATCGCGGAGCAAATGTGGACTTTGACAAGACGACCATGACCCAACAACTTAAAATCTAAATACAAAGGAGTAACCCCAACTTTTCGTGCAAGAACTTTCCCCAGTAAAAGGTACAAGGGTTAGCGACCGAGTTCATCCCGGTACCGTGATAAGTAAAGTGTAAGGGTAGGTCCACGAGAAGTGTTGTGACGCAATAACGACACTTATATCTCCCGTCGTCTTTGTTCTGCAGCTCGAAAGGCTGAACTGATTCATGCCAAGTATTCAAAGAATGGAAGAGTCAAAAACTGGTCCACTTGCCCACTGCTTGCAATCTGTTAAGAACCCTCACCTGTGCACTTATTTACCGCAATCCGTATATGTTCAGGAACTAAGTTTAAGACATTCGCGATATCCTCTCAGTTCGCGTCAGTCGTGGGGTCACGGATACTGCGAATCATGGGGTGCGGAAATTCGAATGCATCGAGGGCACTCAATGTTCTGTGTGAGCCACATTATATCATAATCTACTCCCGGGCACGATGCCTAATCTCCCGTACCCAGCAAACAGCATCTCCCAGTCATCTATACGGATACTCATTATACAAGATGAACAGAATGAACTGGTCGCCAAACGAAGAGCATTGTGGTGGATCAAGTCCAATTTCCGATATTCACACTGGGCTTCGGATATGTAAAACTTGCTTACGTAGCCTCGCTTGGAACGAACAAAAGGGGGGTAGAAAAGTCGAGAAGTCTCCCTATCAGTACCCTTAGTGTTTTTAACGTCACAGAAGGATGATTGTCTACAGGTCGAGTAGAAGAGACCATAAGACTGCGAATATGGCTTTCCCAATTGAGGCATCGGTCAAATACAACAGTAAAGAAACGATGTGCTTCTACCACATTTAGGTTACCCCAATTTTGAAACAAATCCGGATTGGGAGAGCATGGAATGGCGAATGAAGTGCACCATCTTAGTCTTGGATAAAGAAAACCGAATCTCGCGCAGCTTGGCATAGCAATGATTGCGGTTCAGAGCCTTTTGGAGTCGACGCTCCAGTATAGGTAGTCTACACCAAAAGAAATTGAAAGTTTTTTTACGTGGAGCGTAATAAAATCATTTTTCGGCAACACTGAGGAGATATAAAATATCGTCTATCGATCTATTTATAAATGTTCAAGGTTAATAAGGGGGTTTATTTTCTACTCACAGAGGATCTTCTGGAAGAGGCAAATTAGGACTGTGACTCCAGGGTTTTGAAACCAAGGTTATCATTCTCTTAGGTGGAATGCCTGTCAAGGCTACGAGCTTCACCTACCCGTCTCCACCATGACGCCTAGTCAATGGAGGTAACCTTCCTAGTAAATTGTGTCAGCTTAAAAAGGTTCTGGACGGAAATTCGAACTTCCGACCCAACGATTGCGGGGTAAGCGTGCTAACTACTACACTAGCCGGGAGGCTAAATCTTTAAGCTAATGAGTGGATGAGTCCCTAATGCTAACAGAGACACACTGGGAAAATGGACTGGCAAATCAACAAACTCAACAAAGCTCAGAAAAAATACAAGATAATTTAAGAAAATGAGAGAATACTAGAATTAATAGAGAAACTTACCTTTAATTGTTTTGATAACCTTATTGAACAAATGATTCCTTTATAGTAAGTTTAAGCCTCAAAAAATTAGATCCCTCTTTATGGGACTTGAAGATGAATATATTCAGTTGTTGAATCAAGATAACGATATACGAATATATATATATATATATATATATATATATATATATATATATATATATATATATATATATATATATATATATATATATATATATATGAATGCAATAAACCACATTGAAAGAGAATACGGAATATTTTTCTTACAGTAATATATATTACCTTTTTTCGAAAAAATCCGTGCAGGGAAGCGATTCGAACCATGGACACTGAGGCAGCGAGCACCGCTTTGATCACAATTAAAAGTATGCCGTTAGTACACTATGCTACGCAGAGAACCAAAAAAAACTCTGGGTAGAAAAGCTTTTAAGGAACACTTTTCGCAAGTTCGAACGGGGACTATGAAAGAAATAAAAAATTAATTTGGAATTCAAAGAATAAATGAGGAATAGTTAAACGCGTGGTAAATAAACAAATATATATAATATCTCTCAAAGTAGCGCGAGAGAATGATGAAGATGAATGCAATAAACCACATTGAAAGAGAAAACGGAATAAATTTTTCTTACAGTAATATATATTACTGCAAGTGCAGGTACAACAAGTGCAGGTAGCCTTGTTGTGGTCCACGACCTTGAAGAACAGGGCGATGTGCCTCCAACTGTTCTCCTGGCTGAGGCTGGAGCTCTCTGTCTCCTTTGTGGCTTTTCTCTTAGCCGACTCGTTCGAGTCCAACGACATTTTGATCTCGTTGCGCGAGAGCGGAAGAGTCAGAGTTTCCTCCACGCCCCATATGATATTGTCGTTGACCGCCGCCGCCTGGTTGCTGTGCTGGAAGCCCAGGGACTTTTGGTTTGCACCACTGGCGTTCCTGGGCTAAGGAGTCAGAAAACTCTCCATACTGGATGTAACGGAGGCGTCTTCGTCCGCTATCAAATGTGTAAATAAAACTCCGTCTTCGATAAGGCTACTTCTTTTGCACGCGCTAAATTCTGTACAAAAATTCAGAATTTAGAGACAAAATTACGAATAGCACAAATAAATGCTAAGTTGAATATACAAATAAATGCTAACAAGCAAACAAGAAAGTGCCCACAAGTAAGAAGCCGGGTGCACGAATATATGATGAAACTTGTACGAAATGGCTAATTCACGAGCTTTAAGCTTCATTTATAGTTACTTTATGAAACTAATAAATAGTCTAGATATGATCATATGAATACCATTAGAACGAAATAGAAATACTAAATGCAATTATTAATAGTGCACCTTACTGCCGTTGGGGTCTGCAATAGCAGGAAAATGAAAACAGAAGGATTACTTCGAAGCATTCACAAGTGGTGGCAATGGAGCAGCGCAGCAGTAGCTTAGTCTCACGACGACTGGCTCTAAACTGGTGCGGTGCATCACTTAACCGATATGAGATGGTACGAAACTAAACACGTATTATACCTACTTTATACTTGTAAAATATAACCTTTTTATTATATATGGTTTAATAATTAATCATGATATGTTACGCATTATATTATAGAGAAAATACGAAAGTGTGAATAGAATACAATAAAACGAAAAAATATTTACCTAAGAAAAATATAGAAAAATTTATTAAGAAACTGCTATTGCAAAAAAACAAAGACGACGTCGACCTGGATTAATCGCAAATCGCTTTAAATTTTCGGCAATCCGATTGGGATTATCTGATTCGTTTGGCAGGGGTTAGTCCGATTCGATTATATTATGGGGGAGGGTTATTTCTTCTTATTCCCATTTATTATTTATCAATATTATTCTTGCTTTTTCCTCGAATCCATTTTCTTCTTCTTGACTGAAATTCCTTATTCTTTAAGTTGGCCCTTCTAACATTTGTCTTCATTTTTTCTCGACTTACGTATTCTTCTTGGCTGGGTTGGTCCTTCATCTTCGTTTTCCTTTCTCGATGCATATTCATTTTCTTCCATTTATCCTGAGGGCTGATTTCTTCTTGATTCTTGATGCAATCTTCATTTTTCTCCCATTTATCTTGAGTCTTCGGGTTTCTACTTAGTTCTTGATGAGTTGATGATTTCTTGGTCCTTCTTGATTATAGTTGAGTTGGTCCTTCAAGTGTTTTCCTTGACTTCCGTTTTCTTCTTGAGATTTCTTCATAAAAGGTTTTGGACTGTTGAGTTTCGAACGCGGTACCATTGAATTTAAACGCCAACACTCTAGCCTCACGACCAGGCTTTAGTCCGTTGTGAGTTGGTAATTTTATCGGCTATTTATATTATCGAGTTGGAAGGAATTTTTCTCTGATACATTTTCGCACCCCTACAATATATTAGGAAATAGTTGATTTTAAGGAATTTCAACATGCCGGCGCCGAGTGAAGATATTAGTACAGAGCTATGAGATGTTTTCTACATGATATACACGTATTATGGATTGTTTCTATCACTATTCCAAAGTAATTCGGTAAATTTTGGTATATATTAAAATTATGTGAATATGACCTAAAAATTACGTTTTGGGCCACTTATTCGGAATTTTAAAGTGCCGGCGCCGGGTCTAAATATTATTTTTTCTTGCTGCAACTTTCTATAGTATATTTTTATGTGCATTCGCAACTTTTCCGCGCTATCCGCAATGAAAAATGTAAAAAAGTGGAAAAACGATCCGCCCTACTGTCCGTGATACCGTGTATCATATGTATTCTTAAGTTCGAAAAACACCCGTACGTAGTGTTTTCTACGAAGGAAGTCCTCGCAGATAGCATTTTTCAGTCGCAGCAGAGCATCTAACGTAAAGTGGTACTTGCGGAAGCTATACTATGTGGAAGGCAGTTGACCTCCGCTTCCAAGAAAAATGATAATCTGACATTTACCAATTACTTCATCTGCGTACACAAACAGGAGATTAGAGAAATTGAACGGAAACCGACCAAAGTAGAGTGATCTCTCCACGGGTTGCGAAAAGCGAACGCACAAGTCATTTCCCAGGAGTCTGGTACGGTACCCTCTATCTAGATCAGGGGTGGAGAACCTTTGGCACGCCAACGACTTCTACCGGCACGCGAAGCCAAATGCTTAACTTAAGAAAACTTAATAAATGTATCTCCAATTTATTTTATATAACAACTGCATTGTGTACATGTTATAAATTATGTTATCAGTGAGGCAGCAGCAGAAGTCTCATTCATGGTAAATAAATGAAAAGGTCCACAATTATTCTTTCTCTAGTTTGGATTTGTTGTTTTCTTCTTGAAATGATAAAGATTCAATTATGTTTAATATAATATGATAACATGTATATTTTTAGGTAAAATGACTATCTTTTCCTTGTAATTTTTATGCATCATAAAGGGTTGGGAATGAATAAAAAGAAAATCTTTAATTTTATATCCTTTCATTGTGTTTTAGTCAAGTATTGGCACGTGAGAAAATTTTGTAGCAAAGATTTGGCCAATTTTGGCACACCCACTTAAAAAGGTTGCCCACCCCTGATCTAGATCATGTTGAATAAATATTGCAGAAATTCCATGCTTCGCTCTCTTTGGTCTTGAAGTGTGGCATACGGGACATCTTCCGGACCAAGGGTAGTGTCCGCGCATGAAGCGAAAGCGGAACATAACTTACTCACTCAACGTCAACCTGTCGTTGAAGGGTTTTCCGCCTCTGGAGGCTAAGTCTAGTCGGCGTCCTTCAGCAGCATCACTATGTTCATTGAACGCTGGCAGAGCAGCAACTGTTGGGTTATGTGGAGAAAGCGACCACGAAAGACTCCATCACGGACACGAAGTCTGAGATTGCGTTCTCATTCCCCTGGAGAAGGAGAAGGAACTCCTGGGATAACTTATCCAGAACCCTTTTGATTCGCCTCCACACCTCAGCAATACGGACTTTCCCATTAAGTGAGGAGACGTATGCCCACCAGAAAGAGCGACGGTTGGGCTTCGAAATATATTGGAACCTAACCCCAGCTTGACTGAACTTACCGATGGTGAAATCGTCCGGGCGGCGCTTGGTTGCATATCGCTTCTGCATGAGGGCCGTCTCACACTCAGCCGACCAACAAAGAGACGGAGGTCGTGCAAAACGGTCAAACGTTCTAGGAATAGTAGTTAGGGCACGGCGATGAGGTAGCCGGAGAACTTATTGGCCTCATCCACCGAACTTATCTCCTCGACTGGGACAGAGAAATCAATCATTTTATAAAATGTGGACCAGCGCAACCAATCCAGGCCATACCAAGGCGGTTTTTTTCAATCGGCACTGGTGCAGAAAATGATAGTTGAATAAGCAAGTGGTGAATACCATGAAGGTGGTGCTGGTGGCGACCCCGACCCCAGCACGACAGTGGGTCGGTGACCCCCACACTATAGATATAGGGCCATCGTGGTATGAACCTAGATAGATACTTCACAACAAACCTATATCTATAAGTTTTTGAGGAGAGTTATTGAATCGTAAAAAGGCTCGAGCGGCTAAGCTTAAGGCGAAGTTAGGCTTAATGGTTGGACACGAAATCGTTAAGAAATGGAAAACAGATTATAATAAGTTGAATTACGTTAAATTAAGCAAGTTTGAACTTGAGTTGAAAATAACTTCGTGTGACGAGATGAAGTGTGACGTATAAATTTTGTAAATGGATGTTGAATGTGGAAAATGATTTTGATGTAGTGACTATAATTAATGAATTGGGGCTGTAATGAAAGTGTGAATGGCAATTAGGATCTCTCTCTAGTATGGGGTGATTTTAGAGAATAAGTGAAGAGGGAAGTTTTTAACATACCTCAATATGACGGCGACGCGAATACAAATGAGTCATCTCGCGTTATTTCACAAGTAGTCAAATGCGTGTGTTTGTATGTGCGTGAAATTCTAAGAGATGTTGTTTGAACCAGTGCGTTAAATTAAATCAGTTTCTCGTCACGGAATAATTGAATTATTAAAGGTTACAAAAAATAAATGAATCGCAAAAAGTTAGGCATAAAATAATTGAATGATTTAATTGACAAGAGTTAAGTAAAATAAATGAATGATTTGTTAAGTTATACATAATTTATATATTTAAGTTGCCCAGGAGGATTTTATTATAGGAATGCCCAGAGGGCATTGCTATATAACTATTCCAGGCCCCACCCTAGCTCCCCGGACCATCGCAGGAACAGACCCACCGCCTCCCGGGGTCTCTCCCAGAGATTCACAGGCCCAGGTCTGTGTGTATATGTGGGCAGTTGAAGAGATGTGTGGTGTCGTTCATCTCTGTTAGGCATTTGGGGCAGTTTGGTGTTGCATGGGTGGTGGGAGATATTTTGTGTATGTATGATGTCAGAAATGGTGATTTGTTTGTTCGTATCTGTGCTAGTGTTCTTCTGATCTGCTTTGTGAGTGTTTGTTCTGAGTTGTGTATGATTTGAGGTGGTGCACTTAATATTTTATTGTGGGTTCTGTGTGTCAAGTATTGTTGTGTGATCTGAGAGCGAATTGTTTCCATGTTTTGCTTAATTGTGTCTTCTGTTGTGTTAGGGACTGTGTCTAAGTTGGTGGTGTAGTTGTTGTTGTTATCCAAAATGGTCTGGGTTTTTTTGTGTCGGTGATTGGAAGGTCGCCCCGTGATGTGGTGGATGGGATGATTTAATGTTGCGTTTTCTGCCTGAGTTGTGATGCATGTAGTGTTAGGTGATTTTTGATTGGTAGGATGATTCGTCATGTAGATGTTGGGTGTTTGTATCAAAGGTGCATCCTGTGGGAGTGCGGAGGGCTGTGTTTTATATTGTCTTTAGTTTTTTGGTGTTGGTTTCTGAACTGATTGGGGACCAGATTGTGTTGTCGTATTCTAGTACTGGTCTTGCGATTGTCTTGTATGTGTTAATGAGCGTTTCCTTGGTTTTCCCCCAGTGTGTAGTTGTGAGTGCCTTGATGACTTTGAGTGTTTTCTTGGCTTTGACTATTGTGTTTTGAGTATGAGAGTTTGGAGTTGAAAATGAGGCCAAGGATCTTCGGTCCTTTTGTGGTGGGTAGTGTTGTTTTGTATGTTTAGATTTAGGGTTGTGTTGTATTCTGCAGGGTCTGGTGTGAAGAGAGTGGTCATTGTTTTAGTGGCGTTTAGCTTTAGTGAGTTTTCTATTGTCCATGTGTCTATTTTGTTGAGGTAAGGTTGTATTATTATTATAATTGGTGCCTGTTTACTACGACATACCAGTTATCTAGCACTTCAACCGCTACGGGCTATATCGTGCCAGGACGTATTGGAGCATGTCCATCGGGTACTTTATGATGTACTAAGTACATTACACAGAGTTAAAATTACACGTAGTCCGCAAATAAAATATGTGGCAAGCAAGCCACACCTAACGTAAAATGAGGCACATAGGCCAAACTAGTCTTACATTAAACATGAAATGTATGGTACGAAGACCACAATTATAGGTGATACATGATGGAGTCACGCATGTGCCAAGAGGTTGGAGGAAATGCCTGTTGCGGTTAAAAATGAGAGAACTGCCGAGACAGAAGTTTCATCGTCCCGAATGCTCCCAGCGCAAAATCAGAGGCTGATCGATTCCGCTGGCGTCAAAGTAGGCCACCCGCTCATCGGCATACACCGGGCACTCAACTGTGAAAGGGACAATACATCCATCGCAGAAAAGTGGTGGTTCGCCGTCAAGCAAGAACTTGTGTGTTTAGCGCGTGTCTGCCCAATGCGAAGCGTTTTGAGCAGGACCTCGTGTTGGCGGGTCCTACGACACGAAGTACCCCACACCGTCACACTATCCTTGATCGTCTTAAGTTTATTGGGGCAGATAGTGGCTCAGGCCAAATTCCATTGTCTGCGCAGAAATGCATAAGTTAAGGGTAATAATCTCTGCTCGGTAGAGGACGGGGTATAATCTCGTTGGGATCTACAATGATCGCCTTAGCCGCATGATCAGCCAACTCGTTACCTCGAATCCCTGCATGGCTTGCCCAACAGAAAGCAACAAATCGACCACCATCACGCAAAAGGCCCAGCCAGCGTTGGATCTGTGGGCATCCACATCCTTTATTCTTCAAGCTAGGAGGAAATAGCTGGCAGGCGCTAGCCTGCGGAAAAGCTGCAGGGAGGCAGTTCTTTTAACGGCATAACTCTTAGGGGGCCTGACTTTTGGTGCGGACTTGCGTTTCCCTGAGGGGAGAGAGGGGGGGAATTACTCTCTGAGGAGCTCAAAGCATATTTCAAATGCTTTCTAGTTTAACCATGCAAATTTTCATTAGGTTGGTATGGGGGTTTTCTCGCCTTATGTAGAACTTCTTGGAGGAGTGGTCGATGAATTGCCTTAGGATGTGTTGTTTTAAGAGTTCTGGTAGTTTTGGATAAGCGTTATATTGCTGTCCATTGGAGGATATGGGGTTGTACACTTGGTGGCGCATTGACTTTGATCGCTTCTGCAGGGGTGAATTCTTATCCTGAGATGTTATAGCTTAATTGTTTGTCTAGTCGTGTAATATGGGTGTCGATATTGTACCATTTCGATTTTCTAATCGTGTTCTTTTCGTTCATCTACTGTTTGAGTTGTTATACGTCTAAGAACTGCGAAGCTTTTATCGTTAGTTGTAGTATTTATGAGTTTATTGGGGGTTTTTAGAAAAAAAACTTAAGACAGGGAGGGGAGCTTACTCCATCTGCGAAACAACACAATTTACGAGTAGGTACGGACGCAGGGCTTTATGTAGAAGGGCCACGAACATCCCTACATAGAGGGTAACCTATCCTTTTTTTTTTATTTTAAGAGCTCATCTGGCGACTGCCTACTTGGGCATTAGTCGCCGTAGTCAACACTGCCTAACACTAGGCATCTTTAAAATAAGATGAAAAAAACAACAAAAAAAACGATAAAAATAAAAAAGGAAAAAGGAAATAAGCAGGAAGCAAGGTCCGGTGTCGGGGGGAGGTCCCCCGGCGCAGGAACGTGCGACCTACTAAAAAAAACAAAAACAAGTAGTTAAATAGAGGGGAGAAGGCCGGCCTCCCTCCAAAAGTCTAACGTCCACCAGTCAATGTGCACGAACTCATCCCGAGTACAAGGGATAGGCGGTAGCGACCCCGCCCATCCCGGTCCCGGGACAGGTAACGTGCGCGGAGATCGCCTAGACTGGGACATTCAAAAAGAATGTGTCGAACAGTCTTGGGGACAACGCAGTATTCACAGTAGGGCGCTCTATCAAATGGCGGTGTGGCCCGCGAGTGTGCCCAATTCGGAGACGACAGGAACAACCTGAAGCCGTCGCGGCATTGGGGGGTAACCTATCCTGGTGGGTGATTATACTTTATTTCGTCCCCTCTTAGTTCGAACCAGGTCACGCGGACCTAACACCAACTGCCAAGTTCCACCTATTCTTGGCAGCCTGCCAAAATGTGAGAACAGTAGCGGATGGGTTGGTAGCTGCCAAAATTCCGATGTGAGTGCCTGGTCTCCTCGTGACTAGTTGACAGCCCGGGTCCGAACTGAGAAGGAACATCTATATCCAATTGAACTAAATGCCTTGAGGGAGAGGATAGGTGGTACAGAAAGTAGATGTTAGCGGAAGGAGCAGAGGCTAAGCTGGGGCGGGACGGGGCGCAGAGACCCGTCTGTACGGCGGCCAGGAAACACATCACCGTGCCCTTTACGGGGAGATGACAGAGGAAACCCATTAGTGGCAAGTAGATGGTTGGAAGGGAACCACTCTACCGGTCAGTGGTGCTGTCATGGTTTACCTCGCCTATCCAAACACCAAAGTTGAGTGGGGTCTTTCTGTTTGGTGCGTAGTCAAGCCTATTCCACCCCGGGTTTTCGAATTTTTCATGTCTCCACCTTTGCTGCATTAAAGAATGGCGTTCGCGCCGATGCACACTGACCAGATTGACGCAGTACACCGGCCACAGCTCTCAACTGAGGAGGCCAGAGCGTAATTCCTAACTAGGCCTTACCAATTGTCGACAGGACAACCATGATCTTTTGTGGCACACCCAGACGGAACCCTAGACTTTTAGTTGGCCCCGTAGCCAAGGGTAGTAAAGCCCACCCACTACAAGGGGTAGAGCTTTAGGCGCCTAATAACGGCCGCAGGGGTAATCAGTCCATTACACGCAGGCAGGGGACATTGGGGCAAACCTCACAACCTCAAATCCTTTGCGACCTGCGAGCGTCGTTTAGAGGTTCCAAAGCCTATCTCCTGACACAACTTGAGGTAGCTGATTGGGCCCTTAAGCCTAGACAAAAAGTTTGAGGGGATTGACGTTGAAAAAAAAAAGGAATGCCGAGAGGCTACGATGAGGAAACACACCAACTTCCTATGACCCCGTCAGAGTCCAAGTCAACCCAGTGACGAGTTTCCCTAATTTCGATTCCGCTCAGGACGATGTGCAGCTCCTGGGGTGCTCCCCCCGGGAGCTAAATAATTACAAAATGGATTGTGGGCCATTCTAGTGGTAGCTCTCATACCTCATTCTGGCAACCTTTCTACTAGTCAGTGGTTAATGCAAAGATAAAGAAACCCTACGCTATCATTCTTACTATAACAGAGAGGACGAATGAAAGAATTTAGCTCTCAAAACTTTTTAATTACTTTTCATTAATCACAACAAGTAACTTCATATTTCCTTCTATTTAAATCGAAATTTCTGCAACTAAATGTAACAGAATCATAACCGTCACGTCCAAACTTAAGGTCGGAGGAGACGAATCGCAGATTCAAAGCAGGGGTATTGGGAGAATCCATGGGATTATTATATGAAATAGATCGATTTTCAACCTTTCTTCGTCCATTTCAAGCATAGGTGTGTTTACTAAATACAACACGTACCTGGTACTTGAAGGGGTCACTTTGTTATGATTTTCGTCATTTACGTTGGTACCAGTGGTCAAGACTGGATACCAACGTGCTTTGGGGTATGTAGATCTGGCAATACCCTCGACTAGACTAAGGTTATTTACTAAATTAATGAATTATACGAGAATGGGTTCCATCATAAGGGACGGGAATAGAAAAAACGTTAATTTATGACCATTGTTCGGGAATAATAAGTATTGTTTGGTATAGTCAATTAATGGAAAATCAAACAATTTTATATAATTGCAGAAGAAAAATGAGAAAGATATATGGAGGATTACGGAGAAGTTCTCCAACCGTAACGTTACTGACATTCCATTTATTATTTTTCGAATTTCTTGTCAACTTTCCGTTTCGTTTCTCGCGTCCGATTCAGAAGAATTCGAAGCTTCACTTAAACTGCCTTCAGAATCTGAGTTTTTCATTTGTTTTTTCATTGTATTTTTATTACCTCTTTTGTTCATCTTCAGTCTTTGTCTCTTTTTTCTTTTCTTTGCAGTTTTTAGCTCAGATTCCTTCTGATTCTGCTCGAGTTTTTCGTGATATTCTTCGTCTAATATATTCTTAAAAAAATTAAAATGTTAGTTAAATGCAACAAGACAAGTGCCTAACCTCAACATGTAAATATTTTTTTTAAAAAAATCAAAAGTAAGAAAAGTGAAAGTGTAGAAGAAAACATCTCCAAAGACTACTTAAGGAGGAAATAGTAAGTAGGCGAATTTATATTAAAAACGTGAATAGCTATGCGCGTTTTGTTTTCCTTGATTAATTATAATCACTCGTTAGCTGCCAAACAAAATAAATAATTTAATACTAAATTTAAATGAAGAAACAAATATGTACCAATAAATGCAAAGGGCAATTAAAAACGGGCAAAGAGTATGAACGAGATCCCCTCCTTCCAAAACTCTGCACACTACAACCTGGCGTAAAGCAGTCCACAACACCAAGGACAATCGTAGTGAGCCGCCTATCATACGACTCGCAAAGCTCCCAAGAGTAGGACATTCAACCAAAATGTATCGGAGTTGGGGGAACCAAACAAACAGGTTGTTTGTCAGGGAGCCCAGAAGACTGAACTAATCTCTGCAATGTAGTCAATGTGAGGAGGAGCGAAACGCTGACCTAATCGCCCAGTCTTAGCCGGTCCCTTGACACAGACCGGCTCGTGGCAACCGTATAGTCATAGATATCTGGAAAGGGGTACGGCGCTTCCATTGCCTTGAGTCTTTTTTTTTTTAACTTTAGGAACCCATCTGGCGACTGCCTACTAGGGAAGAATGTGCCCTACTCATATCACAGCCTACTACTACGATATATTAAAAACAAACAAATAACAACGATAAAAATGTAAGGCTAAAAAAACAACAAAAGAAAAATCAAAAACTTAACAAGAAGGAAGCGTGCTGCGGCGTTGGAAGTAGGCCCGCCTCCCCCCCAGCACAAGAATATGCGACCGACAAAAGACACAAAAGGGTCAAATAAAGTGGAGAAGGCCAGCGTCCTCCAAAAAGTCGTAAAGACCGCAATCTGTGTGCACGAATCCGCCCCGAGTACAAGGGACAAGGAGTAGAGACCTCGCTCGTCAGATAACGTGCGTGGAGATCACCCAGACTGAGACATTTAACAAGAATCTGCCGAACAGTCTGGGGGGCAGCACAGTCTTTACAGTATGGCGCAGGCGAGCGCTCCATCAAATGGGGTGCGTCCCGCGAGTGTGCCCAATTCGGAGACGACAGAAAGCAACCTGAAGCCGTTGCGGCATTAGGGGGTAGGCCCATGGGAAACAGTCGCGGCGCAATGGCACGCAACCTCGACCGTCTCCCATCTTCTTTGCCAAGCAGCACGTATTCCTGCCATGTAATCGGTGTGGGAAAGAGCGAAACGCTTGTCTGGTCACCCAGTTCTCGCGGACTCTTTGGCGTACTCATTCCCCGCAATTCCTACATGTCCAGGAACCCAGCCGAAGATAATCTCGACATCCGCCCGGCTCGCCAAAACCGTGACGTCACGGATATCACGAAACCTTTGGATGAGAAGATTCCAATGCCCCGAGAGTAGAGTCGTTATAAATCACAATCCGGTCTCGGAACCGGGCACGTCGCGTAATCCCCCGTACCGAGCGATGTATTGCAACCAGCTCGGCCGTGAAGACAGACGCAGAGCCTGGCAGAGCCCCGCTGACTTATAACAGATTGGATAGGGCGTGGAAACTCACCCCACTCTTGGAACTTGGAGCCATCCGTATACACTAGCACGATTCCAGCGGGTCAGGAAGTGTGGTCCAAAAAGGCCGAACGCAATACTCCCGGCGCTGTAGAAGCTTTGGGAGCAGAGGCGTGGTGACAAAAGGTCAAAGGTGGTACCCTCCATGATGGCGTCCTGGACAGAACCAGGGGAGCCAGCGGCTCGATTTTTTTTTTTTTTATTTTATGGAGCCCATCTGGCCACTACCCACTTGGGCATAAGTCGCCGAAAAACACGACAGCCTAGAACTAGGCTACTTTAAAGTAAAAATATGAAAACTTAACAATGATATAAATTGGAAAAACTTAACAATCGAAGCAATCGCCGGCAGCGGGGGGAGGTCCAACTCACCCCGGTGCAGGAGAGTGCAACCTACAAACAAAACAATAACAAAAAAAGGAACCTTAAATAAAGGGGAGAAGGCCGGCCTCCCCCCAAAAGTCAATAAGTCCACCAGTCATGGTGCACGTACTCGTCCCGAGTACAAGGGACAGGCGGTAGCGACCCCGCCCATCCCGGTACCGAGACAGGTATCGTGCGCGAAGATCACCCAGACTGGGACATTCGACAAGAATATGCCGAATAGTCTGGGGGACGACGCAGTCGTTGCAATAGGACGCATGCGAGCGCTCCATCAAGTAGCGATGCGTCACACGAGTGTGTCCGATTCGAAGACGACAGAAAGCAACCTGAAGCCGCCGCGGCATTGGGGGATAGGTCCATGGGAACAGTCGCGGCGCAATGGCACGCAACTTTAAGTTCCCTTCGACCGTCTCCCATCTTCTTTGCCAAGCAGTCCGAAGAGCTGCCCGTATTCCTGCCATGTAGTCGGTGTGAGGAAGAGCGAAACGCTGGTCCGGTCGCAGAGTCCTCGCGGACTCTTTGGCGCCCTCATTCCCCGCAATTCCTACATGTCCAGGAACCCAGCAGAAGATAATCTCGACGTCTGCCCGGCTCGCCAAAACCGTGGCGTCACGGATATCGCGAACCAGGGGATGCGGAGATTCCAATGCCCCGAGAGCACTCAGGGCGCTTTGTGAGTCGCTATAGATCACAATCCGGTCTCCGAACCGGGCACGTCGCGTAATCTCCCGTACCGAGTGGTGTATTGCCACCAGCTCGGCCGTGAAGACCGACGCAGCGCCTGGTAGAGCCCCGCTGACTTCAAACAGAGGGGATACGGCGTGGAAGCCGACCCCCTCTTGGGACTTGGAGCCATCCGTATACACTGGCACAGTTCCAGCGTGACACGATGTGTGCTCCAAAAAGGTCGAACGCAATACTCCCGGCGCAGTACAAGCTTTGGGAGCAGAGGCGTGGCGACAAATAGCCAAATGTGGTACCCTCCAGGGTGGCGTCCTGGACAAAACCAGGGGCGCCACCGGCCCGAGAGCGATATCTACCTCTCGAAGGAGTTTCCTGGCCCTAAACCCAAAAGGCTTAGGGTATGACTGGCGTCTCTCGACGGCATAGGCACCATCGAGATCAGCTGCGGATGCAGTGAGAGCTGTTGGCGACTGAGGGAGGCGCCGGGCTCGCGCGTACAGTCGAGTGATACACTGCACGCGGCGCAGAGCGAGTGGCATATCCCCTGCATCGACCAACAGGCTCTCACTGGGGGAAGTGCGGAAGGCACCGGTCGCAAGGCGAAGGCCGGTGTGGTGGATCGAATCCACCTTCCGCAATAAACGCTCGGCTGCGGATGCATAAAACTCGCATCCGTAGTCGAGCTTCGAACGAACAAAGGATCGATAAAAAAGTAAGGCGGTAGCCCTATCAGCGCCCCAAGCACTGAGCGTCACGGAACGGAGAATGTCCATGGCGCGGGTACAAGAGACCCTAAGGCTGCGAATATGAGCCTCCCAGGTGAGGCGTCGGTCGAATACAAGACCAAGGAAACGGTGCGACTCAACCACATCCAGGCGCACCCCATTAAGAAACAAATCTGGGTCGGGGTTGAAGCCGTGGATGGCGGCAGAAGTGCACCACCTTAGTCTTGGCCAAAGAAAACCGAAACCTGTGCGCTTCGGCATAGCGAGAGACGCAGTTTAATGCCTGTTGGAGTCGACGCTCCAGAGTTGGCATCTGGGCCGCGCCAAAAGAGATCGAAAGGTCGTCCACGTAGAGCGTAGCGAGAACATCTTCCGGCAGCACCGAGGTGATGCCGTTGATGCTCAGGGCAAAGAGTGTGACACTGAGGACACTTCCCTGCGGGACACCCTCTTCCTGCTCCTTTGGGCCGGAGAGGGCTCCCCCCACCCGTACGCGGAATCGACGATCTCGCAAAAATTCAGATATAAAAATTAGGAGGCGTCCCCTCGCCCCCATCGTGTGGAGAGTCTCCATGATACCGTATCGCCATGCGGTATCATAGGCCTTCTCCAGATCGAAAAACACCGTGGCGTAGTGCTGTCTACGAAGGAAAGCCTCGCAGACGGCATTTTCCAGTCGGAGCAGAGCATCCGACGTGTAGTGGAACTTGCGGAAGCCGCACTGTGCGGAGGACAGATGGCCTCCGCTGTCCAGGAAAAAGGCTAATCTAACATTTACCAATTTCTCCATCAACCTGCACACGCAAGAGGTTAGAGAGATTGGGCGGAAACCGGTCGGAGTAGAGTGATCTCTCCCCGGTTTGCGAAAGGCAAGCACAGTAGCGATTCGCCAGGAGTCTGCGAGAAGACCTTCCACCCAGATCCTGTTGAACAAATCTAACAGAAAGGCCATGCCTCGCTCACCTAGATGTCGAAGCATGGCGTACGGGACATCGTCCGGACCGTGGGCGGTGTCCGCGCACGAAGCGAGAGCGGAACGCAACTCGCTTACAGTAAACTTGTCGTTGAAGGGTTCTCCGCCTCTGGAGGTAAAGTCCAGCCGGCGGCCTTCCGCGACATCACGACGTGCATTGAATGCTGGCGGAGCAGCATCACAGCTAGAGAATGCAGAAAAAGCGGTCGCGAAGGATTCCGCCACGGACGCGGGGTCCGAGATTGCGGTCCCATTCTCCTGGAGAACCGGAGGGGGGTCCTGCGAGAACTTGCCCCGAATCCTTTTGACTCACTTCCACACCTCAGCTAAAGGGGTCTTCCCGTTAAGTGAAGACACGTATGCCCGCCAAGAAGAGCGGCGGGCGTGCTTCGAAATATACCGGAACCTAGCCCTAGCCCGACGAAATTCAGCGACAGTGAAATCGTTCGGGCGGCGCTTATAGCGCATGTAGGCATAACGCTTCTGTTTGAGGGCCGTCTCACACTCGGCCGACCACCATGGGAGTGGTCGGCGTGCAAAACGGCCAGACGTCCTAGGAATAGTAGTCAGGCCCACGGCGATGAGGTTGCCGGAGAAGAACTCAACGGCCTCATCTATCGACCTAAACTCCTCGACTGAGATAGAGAATTCAGTCATTTCCTGAAATGCAGGCCACCGCGCCCGCGCCAAGCACCACCGAGGTGGTCTCTCAGGCGGCAGTTCCCCTGAAAAGGATATTTGAATGGGAAAGTGATCACTACCATGGAGGTCATCGACCACCCCCCAATCAAAATCAGGCTGTGCATCCGAAGAGCACAAAGATAGGTCAAGGCAAGAAAATGAAGCGGTTCTCGGACAGTGATGCGTAAACTCATCCACGTTTAGGACACCCATCTCAAGCCCTTCGATCAGATCGGCAAGGACTTGTCCCCTGGGATTTATGGAGTAATCTCCCCAGAGAGGATGCCTGCCGTTCAGATCTCCAAGCAAGAGATAGGGCCTCGGCAAGTGCCACGACGCGGCGGAAGTCCCCCGCGTCGAAGTCAGCTGACGGTGGAATGTACGCAGAAATGATAGTATACCTCCTATCCAGGTGCAGCTGCACAGCCACTGCTTGAAAGGAGGTATCTAAAGAGAAAGGAAGAACGGAGACATCATGCCGGGTGTAAACCGCGCATCCCCCAGCTCGGCCATCCCGCGGTGGTGGGGTCGCAAGACCCTTGTACCCCGGGAGGGCGGGCAGGGGGCACGCGCCTAGCATGGTCTCCTGCAAAAAAAAAGCGAACGGGGAGCGGGACGAGACGAGCCTCCGCAGCTCCTCCCAGTTGGCCCGGAGTCCACGGCAATTCCATTGAAGGAATATGCCCTCCAGGCCTAGCTCGGAGGAGACGCGGGGGCCCTCCTCGAACTAAAGACCCTCGCGGGAATGGCCGTTCGCTTCCCGGGGGCATGACCCCGGGCGCTGTTGGCCGGACAAAGCGCTGGAGGCGCTGTCGCCTTCGAGGACTTATTGGGGGAGGTTGGGCTCGCCATGCGAGTCTTTTCCTCCCTCCGCCTCGAAACCTTAGGCGGGCACTGCGGCTTCGGAGGCGGGGGGCCCTCTTTTCGAAATGAGAGATGATCCTGAGCCTAAATGGCCAGGATTTCCACATTGCTTCAAAGAAGCGGGGTGCAGCTCTCCGCAATTGACACACTTGGCCACACACGATTTGGACTTATCGTGTGTGGCCTTGGAGCAATTTACACAGGTTTCAGGTAACCCCGACTTTGCACATCGACAGGAGCGATTAGTATAGCTGAAGTGGTGGCAGTAATAGCACCTCTGCGGCAGTGGCACAAATGCCTTCACACGGTAGCGATACCAACTGGCATGCACCGACTCAGGAAGCTTGTCACAGTCAAACGTAACGAAGAGTGTAGGGGTGGGTCTCGAAGCCCCTACCTGTTTTCTCATCAAACGTTCGACCTTGACTGCCCCATGGTCAGCCAGCTCTAAGGAATAGTCCACGAGTTCCCTCGCATAAACTACTCATTTCATGAAGTTCATGGTAGTAGAGTGTCGAGTTACACTCACATGCATGCCATCAAGTGTCCGAAGGGCACTATCATTGCCGCCTGAGTGGGATTTGGCGCATTCGCCAAAAGGCTCCCATCTGAGAAACGGGTCACCTTCGGCTCTCTACCAATCACATTAGCTAAAGCTCTCCTCTGATGGATCAAGTTGCCCTTAGCCAACATGGTGCCATCAGTGGAGCAAATAACGAGGAAGCGTTTGAAGCCAGCAGGCTCGAAAATGCCGGGTAATCTCTGAATGAGGGACCCCGATGTAATCGAGGCTCCCTCAGCACACTAGCACTTTTGGTCTTAGTTAGGGGCTCTGCACCAGGGGGGACTGAGGGACTGGATGTGCCAATCTTGGCTTGGTCGCTTACCGAAGTGGCATCAGACCCATCCACCCCCGCGGATGGAGAGGAGCCCAAAGTCTTTATAGTCTTCTTCTTTTTTTTCAGGAAAGGAGGGTGGGGAATGAACCCTCTTCTTCCCTCCGTCGGCAGGAGCCCCCAGGCCAGATGGACCGGTCTCAGCAAGGTCCTTCTCCGAAATGGAGAAGGTCCTGGCAGTCGCAGGGGCACCGGTCGGAGGAGATCCCTTCCCTCCTTGTACTGCCTTGGAAACCCTAACTGTTTGAGGATCTTGAATAGGGGCCGACTCGAGTTCGGTGCTTGGCGCCGAGCCCGGATTCTCTCCTATGGAAGGCCCTACCATCTGAGGCTGGCTTCCCTCAAGGACATATCTATCTCGGGTGGGGCCTCCAGTTGGCGCTCCCCCCCCCCTCAGGAAATCACAGGTCCTATTGGCAGCAGTCAGTGTCATGGGTCTTGTCTTGGGAAGGACAGGCCTTGACCACGCTAGGTTTAATATTCTAGCCAGCCAGTCTTTTGAGGGAAGCGACCGATGGAGCCTGGCTTCCTTCTCCCCCCCTAAGGGGGTTTGCCCTACCGAGCCGCTTCATTGGGGAGCAATCAGCTATGGGCTGCCTGCTGGCTTTCTTGGCAGTCCCCTTGGAAAGTAAAGGGGGAACTGCCGCTGGAAAGAGGGTGCCCGAAGGCACCTCCAGACAAGGGGGTGAGGCTCCACCGATGGATGAGAGGAAATTGAGGGAAGATTTTTCTAATTTTATTATTATTGGGCATGATGACCCTATTTTTTTTATGGGAAGCAAATGCTATCATCCCTCGCAGTGGCCCGCTCTGCAAGGGGTGTGATGGGGCTGGCAGAGCCAGGTGCCACCATTTATGGCCACCCCTCCTGCCTGGTAACCTGGCAGCCCTTCAGCATGGCGGCTCCACCTTAAGCACAGCATAAAAAAAATAGATAGTGAAGTGGGAAGGAAAAGGGATGTGAGGAAGGTATGGGTGAGGATGAAGCAGGTTGTTAAAAACCCACCATTCCAAACCGGAGCTCAGGGGTTAGGGAACATTGTCCCCTCCCCCCTCAGCCCCGATTCGTGATAGTTGGCTGAGAAGGGGTCAGCATCTAACCTGAGAAAATAGAGGCTGACCAGAGAAAGTCGTGGGAGAGGTTGTAGGGGAGAAATACAGGCTGTCTGAAAGAAGGAGTAGAGGCTAAGCTGGGGTCGGATGGGGCGCTGAGTACCATCAGCACGGCGGCCAGGAAGGCAAATTGCCATGCCCCTTACGGGGACCCCCCAAAAGAATGGGACATTAAGGTTGCCTGAATTATTCAGTTCTTCTTAACTAATATCCCTTTTTCCAACATTTCCACGAATCAGTTCAATTGCCCTTCTAGCTCATTTATCATGTTTTAGTGGATATGAACAGTTTCATAGATCACAAAGGGTTTGGTAATATATATAATTAGAAAGTGCTTTCTAAGTACTTACTTTTTCATTTGCTTTATGAAGGTACAAATTCCGAGCATATTCTCTCCTTCGAATATGTCTGTACACATGAAATTCTCCACTTCCAGCTCCAGCACTTGAACCCATGACATTTCTTACAAATTCTGGGGCATCTGGAAACCTTTTGTTTTTATGCATCTCCGGGATGAATGCTGGTTTTTCCTGAAGAAGAAATTATCCCTTAAGATATAGAAGGAAAAGTAAATTTATAACTCATAAATTCTTTTGCTTTTGAATTGAAAGAGAAGAGAATTCAATCTCTACATTTCTTGAAGGAAAATTAGAGAGATGGAAAAGGCATTCCTTGACTCTTATTTTCTAAGATGCTAAGAAATACAGAACAGCAAAGACACAAGGAATCACTCCAAGCTAACCTGAATAAGGAAGGAGTAAATGGAAAGGTATAGCATAAGAAAATTACAACAGATGACAAACCAGGTTATCTTGCATTTTAAAAAAGGTTGAGAATTGTAATACAGTTTTATCGAGAATTGTAGTACTAAAGATATACAACTATGCAACTGATTCATGGAGGTTCAATCAATACTCAACGCTAGTTGCATTCACATGAATACACATGATGCAAATAAAAAAAAGATGTTTTACCTACAAGGGATCACCTACTAGTGGTGAAGGGGATATTATGACAGGAAAGGGGGGAGTCTTGGAAAACATTTAAGAGTTTAGACACATGCTTTTCAGGGGACTAATTGATGCCATAATTTTCTGCACTCCCTTTTGTTTGTGCAGTAGACCCTTACATTTGTGCTTCCCACTTGGCAATGTTTATATATTAAAAAAACAGTAAATTTTTAAACATTAACTGACATACAGTCCAGTAGGCAAGGTAGACTATTTGCACATTTGTGTGAATAATAACTAAACTAATTTAGAACCATGGCAAGGTGAAGCCTTTTTTAGTCACTATGTAGGTCGGTCAGTCCCCTTTTTTGCTTTTTTTGTTTTGATAATAACATTACACAGTTGCACACATATCTATTGGCAACACATATCAAATTTTGTATCTATGAATTTTTATATATTATTCAAAATGTACATATTTATATAATATTTAATTATATTAGCCTAAAAGCAATATATTATAATGTATGATAATAAAACAAACTATCAACATTGAACATGTTTATTAGAAAACCCAAGAAGCAAAAGTATTGGCAACATTCATAAATATTACATATAAGTATTAGAAAAATGTGTAGTCATGGACTACATTTTTTTCCAATTTCATAATGATCCATGTATATCCTCTGCATATAGTTGGAATATTGTGTAAGCATTTCTGGCAAATCTGGCATCTGCTCTTGACTTATTGACGTCACATGTTTTATGCTCAGTTGTCTTAGTGACTTTGGCCTGGTAGGTTGTGTTTGCACACTCTTCCGTGTTTTTTGTTGACATATTCAGTAGTTTATTGTACTATTTTGAGTGTTTTGGGAAAATGGGAAAGAATAAACCTCTCAGTGACGTCATTATAGGTCAGATTATAGTGCTGCACAAGCAAAATATTAGTACCCAAGAAATTGCTGAGTGTGTTCAAGTTTGTAGATGCTCAGTTCACCGGTGGATCAAGAAATATGAAAAGGGTGGTGCAAAGACCATTCCTACTCATGGGATAAAGGCTGGTTGCCCTTATAAAATTAATGAAAGAACAGTAAATCTAATACATCGGCAGGTTGAGGGAAACCCCAGGCTTACAGCTAAGCAAATTAACGGGAGTAATCAACAATTATTGGTTAATGTGACTAAACGAAATGTATGCAATGTCCTTGGTAAAGACTTAGATTATCGGCATTGTGTGGCAACCCAAAAATCAATGCTTACAAAGCAGCACAAAACAAATCACCTACGATTCGCTAAGAAATACTTGGAATCCTTTAATGAGTGATGGAAAAGATGTTTTATGGACGGATGAAGTGTCATTTCATGTGAGTGCAGACATACAAGGGCATGTGTACAGACCTAGGGGTTCTGACCCTCTTAGTCCTAAATACGTGTTTTAGTTATCATGGAAGAGTGTATGGACATGGGCAAAGCAAAATACTTTCAACAAGATGCTGCCCCTTGTCATACAGCAAAATTAGTAAAAGACTCCTTCAATTTCTCTGACTTAAACCTTATTATAGACTGGCCTGGAAATAGCTCTGACCTAATTCCAATAGAAAGCATTTGGGGCATCATTAAAAAGAAACTACAGAACAGTGACACCTCAACACTCATCAAGCTATGCACAGAAATCCAAGATGTGTAGACAATTTCCCACCTGAACAACTCCAAAATCTAGCAACTTCCCTTCTAAAATGTCTACAGAGTGTGAAGAGAAGGGGACTTCATACAAAATATTAATGCAGGTATTTATATATTTTCATTAAAATTTTAGTCCGCGACTACAACACATTTTTCTAGTACTGTATATTATTAGCAACTATATATTAATAATTTATATGAGCTCCTTTATACGCTTCTGAGCGTTTGGATGTCTTCACCATGTTGCTATTTCAAAATTATTGTAGAGATGATTCTTCAGCCGTGTCTAATACCATAATGAACACTCAAAGCTGTGCAAGTAACCTGCTGTCCTGGATTAGTCTAGAATATTCCATCAGTCATTCTCAAACATTCTTTACCACCAATTTTAATAATTTGATTTGTTAAATCAGTATTATATAAATGTTGCCAATACTTTTGCTTCTTGAGTTTTTCTAATAAACAGCATGTTTAATGTTAATAGTTTGTTTTATTATCATTTATACATTATAATATATTGCTTTTAGGCTAATATAATATAAATATGTATATTTCAAACTAGTAATATATAAAAATTTGTAAATTACAAAATTTTAGATGTGTTGCCATATGCGTTAAAATTCTTTTGACAAAATAAAATTTTTTTAAAAAGTGTTGTACAAAATACTTTGTAAAAAAGCAAAAAAATAAATAGTAACTCATCCAATATGGCGATGCCCAGTGCATATGTAAACAATGAAGTATATGGGGCAACTAAACACAGCGACAATATGTTACACACAAAACGATGTGATGACTGTAGAGACTGGATACATTACTACCCATTTACCAACTGATGTGCTTTGCCAAATTGAAGAGAAGATACACCTGTGAAAAGTGCTGAATGGGGAAATATGATAATGATGAGGATGATTGGATCAAGGAAGCACAAGAGGCGCTAACAAAGCAAGGCCAGAGTATACCAGAAATGCAGACTGGTAAGACCACAACTGGACCTATGCCTGAACAAAGTGCTTTTGAAGATAAACAGGCAAGTGAGGATCCCAGGTAACACTCCAGAGGACCTGGACTTAGATCTTGGCCAGATCTCTGGGTCAAGCGAACAGCAACAACCAACACCAACGCCTACAGCATCAGTAACAATCCCTTTGAATGAAGCAAATACAGACAACAATCAACCACTGAACTCAGGACAATCAAGACCTGAGACTACAGATTCTAGTTCGAGGAGAAGCAATAGAATATGCAAGTACTATTTGAAAAACAGTTGTAAATATCATATAAGTGGGAGAGGATGCAAATATCCTCACCCTAAGGCTTGTCTAAAACTACTGAAATATGGACTAGACAAAGTGAAAGGTGCCAAGAATGTGAGTTCTACCATCACCCAAAGCTGTGTTATAAATCCCTAAAGGAAGGAGTGTGCAGCAGAAACAAATGCACATCTGTGAGTCACTGAAAAAATACCAGAAATAACAGTGAAAACAAAATAGCAGTACCACAAAACTCCAGGGACCAGGCCCAGGGCCCAATGACAAGTACAAATGAAAGCGAAAATAACCAAAGCAGGATTTTTTAGAGAATACCCAGAAACAAATACATCCTCTCCTGGTTCAGATGGGGCAAATTCTTCAAATAATACAGGGCCAAAGCAGAGCAACACATTAACCCCCTCCAGTACATCCAGTCATTCAAACAGTGCCTTAACCAGCCCAGTGGCAGACCCACCACTTTCCATGGCTAGCCCAAGGTCACATACCACAAGCTGCCTGCGAGAACAAATCCTTTTGTACAATATACAGGGCCTATTCCCTTCAAGGAACCAGACAAAAGTGCCATATAGATAAGAATTATGTAAAGAAAACTGCTATATATTTCTCTGCATCACAGAGTTGCACTTGAGTGAGAACATAAGGGACAAAGATTGAGACTACACCCTGTATTGCACAGATAAGAAAAAACAAACTCATAATGGTGTGGTGATATACCTCAGATGGGGCAAATGAACTACTAATAATAAATATCCCCAATATAAGTGTCACAATTGTGCTTGTGTATCACTCACCAGGTTCAGAGGCAGAGAAGTTTGCTAATGTAATAGCCATGATATCTGAACACATGAAGGAAAGCGATAACAAAATACTTATGCTAGGAGACTTCAAACTGCCTGTAATCAGCTGGGCCTCAGGAAATATTAATGGCGGAGCACTATGTAACCATACTAAGGCTAGTGAATTACAAAGACTTATGAAGGATCATTTCCTGGAACAAATTGTAAATGAGCCAACTGTAGTCAATAACATTTTGGACCTAATCTTCACAAATGAAAGTGAAATGATACACAGTGTACAAATAAAGACAATAATGTGTGACCATAACCTAGTGACAGGGAAAACAAACTTACCCATGTCCAAGTTAAGCAGAAAAAAATCAGAGCAACCATACAGAAAATGACTGCATGAAGACTCTAAACTTTTTCAGTGAGAGAGCGGACTGGGAGTATCTCAATGATGAGCTATCAAGAGTTAACTGGGTTGGGTAAAGAGAAATCAACTGAAGACCTTTTGAACATACTAATTAACACCTGTGATGAACTGTGCATGAAATACATACCCCGAAGGAAAATCAATTGCAAGAGAAAAATACCTAGGGACAGAAGAATATTAATGAGAAACAGAATTAAACTTCTAAAAAATTACTGATGACAAAAACAGGTAGTGAGAGTAAAACTATTGAGCATAGAGTGGAGGAAATAGAACTTAGACTAGGAGCATCATATGAACAAGAGAGAGAGAGTAGGAAGAAAACAGAGCACTGCCAGTGATCAAAGGAAACCCTAAGTATTTCTACGGTTATGCCCAAAAGAAACTGAAACCCTGAACTAGGGTCGGTCCTCTGCTAAACAAGAGAGAGCTAGTAGATGACCCATCCATGGTGTCAAACATCCTGGAAGAACAGCACAGGAGTGTGTACAGTGACCCAGTACCAAAGAAAATAATACTAAGCCCCACTGACTTTTTTAAAATGGAAAGGGGGAATGAGGACACAATTAATGACATAATTTTCAGCCATGATGATATCATAGAGGCCATAAAGGAATTGAAATCAAACTCAGCAGTTGGACTTGATAACATACCAGCGGGGTTACTGAAAAACTGCAAGCAAACCCTGGCTGCTCCTATTAACATTATATGGAGGAAATCACTAGATGAGGGCAATATACCAGCAGTAATTTAGAAAGGACTCATCACGGCAATTTTCAAAGGAGGCTCAAGGGGTGCAGCATCAAATTATAGGCCAGTCTGTCTTACCTCCCATCTCATTAAGGTATTTGAGACAATTTAACCCTGGGCAACATGGGTTTAGAAAGGGGCGGTCATGTCTCTCTCAACTCCTAGATCACTACGATAGAATACTGAAAGATATGAGTAGAGAGAGGAATGTGGATGTAGTGTATCTAGATTTCATCAAGGTTTTCAATAAGGTGGACCATGAGGTACTGCCTCACAAAGTAAGAAAGGCGGGTATCACTGGAAAACTGGGTACCTGGGTGCACAATTTCTTAAGAGACCAAAGACAGACAGTGGTGGTTGAGAGCACACATTCAAGGGACTCAGCAGTTGCCAGCAGAGTACTTCAAGGCTCAGTGCTTGGACCACTGCTGTTTCTGATAATGATAAGTGACAATGACCAGAAGGTGGAATTATCCCCAGTCCCCTCATTTGCGGATGACACCAGAATTACCAGAGAAATAACTACCAAAGAAGATTCAGAAAAGCTGCAAAGAGACCTGAAAACAATCTACAACTGGTCAAGGGAAAACAACATGATGTTTAATGACAAAAAATTTAAGGTATTAAAGTATTTTCTCTATCCGACAAGCCACCAGTACCTGGTCTCGCCCAGGCTCACAGCAACTCTGTGACTGATTTAGCGAGAAGAGGATGGCGGTCTCGACAATGAGATGGCCAGGCGGGGTCTGTGCACCTTCTTCAAGTATTCAAGTAAGTATAAATGAAGAACTAAAGGAGTATGAATACAAAGCAGGCAATGAGGGGATAGAAGCCAAAGACACACTGAGGGACCTTGGAGTATGGATGAGCAACACGGGTAACTTCAAGGAACACATTAACTGCACGGCCAGGTCAGCCTGGAAGATGAGTGGGTGGATCCTCAGAACCTTCAAAACAGAGAACCTGAACACCTGCTACGTCTATGGAAGAGTAGTTATGTCCAACATGAAGTATGCTTGCAAGTTGTGGCCCCCTGACAAAGTAAAGGAGATAGAAGAATTAGAGTAAGTGCAGAAAGTATTCACTAGAAAACTGATTAGCAACTCCTTAAATTACTGGGAGAGACTACATGCACTAAAGCTCTACTCCTTACAAAGATGGAGGGACTGATATATTATTATTTATGTTTGGAAAGTACAAGAGGGGGCTGTACCAAACATATTACAGGGTGGAAGGAGCAGAGTAGAGAGTCAACTCCACCCAAGGTTTGGAAGGACCTGCACAAGGAGGATAATTAACAGCTGCTCTCAATGGATCAAGACCCTCCAGGCAGAAAGTTTTAGCAGTGCTGGACCCAGACTCTTTAATTGGCTCTTGAAGGACATTAGAGACCTTACAGAAGCCATCACAGAGTCCTTCAAGAAGAGGCTGGATAAATTCCTGGAAACCATACCAGAAGAACCTCCAGCCCGACATGGCCCGACTTCGAGAGGAGCAACATCAAACTCTTATCATCGATCAGCTATGGTACCTGAAGTTCGAGAAGAGGTGTGGAAGCGGTGGGTCCCCAGACTGGCCAAGGTGTCACCAAAACTAACCAACAAGTAAACAAGTAACTGTAACTATTTGGACCATTCTAACAAAATTTGAAACCCTTATGTTGTTTTACATTTTCTTTTAAATGATATAATTGCCAAAGTCCTCCCAAGGTTATCCAGGGAATTATTTGGCAATAACATCATGACCAATTTTAACAAAATTTAAGATTCTTATGTTGTTTTGAATGATATAATTGCCATGGTCCTTCCAAGATTGAAAGCCTTAGGTTGTTTTACATTCTCTTTCAAATGATATAATCTCCAAGGTCCTTCCAAGGTTAGTCCAGGAATTATTGAAAGTTTTGAAGGTAATAAGGTCATAAATCAAAATTAGTGAGAGCACGCGACTTTTTGTTCAGCAGATCTTGTTACTAATTTAAATAGTATATACCATCATCTATCTCAAACAGTAGTCTATAATTAATATTAATGCTCTTTTAGTGTTTGAAATCAGTTGGAGAGGAGAGGAGAGGAGAGGAGAGGAAAAGAACATGTTCATGAACTTGCACACGCAAGTTATTGAAATTGGACTGAAACTGGCCGGGAGTAGAGTGGTTTCTCCCTGACTTCAAAAGTTGAGTATGGTATCCATTAGCCAGAAATCTGGGAATACATCCCTTATCCATGAGCTGCTTAACAAGGTGTCAAACATGGCCAATGGGATATCACCCGGACCAGAGTCTGTAGCCAAACATGTAGTGATAGTGGAACACAATTCACCCGTGTAAATGGATCATCAAAGGGTTCCTCTCTACCTTTTGAGGTGATGTCCAGTTGGCAACTTTCAGCAAGCTCATGATATGCTTTAAATGTAGATCGGCTGACAACAAATCTCAACTAGATAATGGAGATAGCAGTTGCAAAGGAATCCACCATGAATGTGGGTTCAAGATTGTAGTCCTATCTTCCTAGAGGAGGAGGGGGGGGCTATAAGAACTTTGAGCTGAATCATTTGGACATGCTTCCATGGCTCTGCAAGAGGGGTCTTGTTAAGTGAAGGCATACAAACAAAGAAAAGAAGCAAGCCTGCTTAAGAATAACAGAATCTTGCACACTTGATAAAATTACCTCATGGTGAAATTATTTAGGCAGTGCTTGTAATACATATTAGGCATAATAATTGAAAATCACATGACACACGATATATAATAGATGCATTTAAAGGCCCAAAGAAGGAAAACCAGTATCATAACTCGGAAAAATACCAAGAAAAATATTATGTGAACCATTGAAAGCTTAAGAAAGAAAATGGCCGATATAGAAACGGGAAAAATAAGGAAACCTATTTTAAACCATTATATGAAAATGAATAAAGGGGTTGGATTCAAACCTGTATCATCAAGCGATCATCGCGCCAATGAGTGGCATGGTAATACTAGCTGTATAAACTTTGGGAGCAGAAGCGTGGCGACAAATAGCCAGCGGTGGTACCCTTCAAGAGAGGTGTACTGGGCATAACCAGAGGCACACCAGCCAGAAAGCTACACCGAGCTCTCGAAGGAGTTTCCAAGCCCTAAACTCAAAAGGCTTAGGGTATGACTGGCATCTCTCGGCGGTATAGGCACTGTTGAGATGGGCTATGGATGCAGTGAGAGTCGTTGGTGACTGAGGGAGGTGCAGTGCTTGCGTATATAAAAGTATAATTCATTGTCCATGGCACAGAGTGAGTGGCATCTCCCCAGCATTGACCAACTCAACTGGGACAGTGAAATCAGTCATTTCCTGAATTGTGGACCAATGCTCACGCCAAATACCACTGGGAGGACTTGAATGGAAAAGTGGTCATTACCATGGAGATCATAGACTACCTCCCACCCCAAATCAGGCTGTGCATCGGGAGAATACAGGGATAGATCAAGACAGGTAAATGAAGCAGTTCTCGGGAGGTAATGCGTAAACATCCACATTTAGGACACATATCTCCAGCTCATCGAGGACACCTTCTTTTCTCCTCCTCTTAAAGGGACTACAAGAATGGACAGACCAGCCTCAGCTTGGTCCATTAACCTTTTTTTTTACATTGCCCATCTGTCGACTGCCATCAAGAGTTAGTTGGCAGATGGGTGACAATATTGGTGAAGAACCCAGGCATCTGCTGGGCTCCCTATGGAAGGAGAAGAGCCCTGTTTATTTAATGAGAAAATAAAAAATAATGACTTTTAATAATATAATAACATGCAACTGTATAAAAATTCAATAACTGGATACTTACTGGATTTTTCATAAGTTTTTCCAACTTCATTCTTTGCAGATCAACTGGTTTCTTAACAATGACTTTGGTTGATTCAGGACTTTCTTCTTCTGAGTCAGTCATGGTTTTGTAATAAATAAAAATCTAAGATTTTCTCAAAACAAAAATAATTATTTATTTTATTCAGAATTATAGCCTAGTTAAAGGAGGAAAATGTCCATCAATGATTTTATACAGCAATTTTAGGGAATTTGATTCTATATTGAAATGTAGTTGAATATGCAAGTGATAGAGTTGATTATACTATATAAGTAGAAACACTGTTATAGCAATTTTTATCTTTAAACTCATTTGCTTGATCTCACTAGCCTAGTGAATAAGGCTTTAACTTTTAACCAGAAACTCATAAATTAATTATTTTGACTCTAGACCATGATACTAAGTTTCTTCAAGCCTTTTGTTCATATATAGTACCAGGCCTATGATGTCAAAATATATCTCCTATACAGGTATAGCTGTACTGCCTGAAAGGAGGTATTTATAACAACTAAAACAACAGAAATATCATGCCAGGTGTAAATCATGCATCCTCCTGCCTGGCCCCCATCCTGTGGTGGTGAGGTGGCAAACCCTTATACCCCCCACAAGAGTAGGCAAGGAGAATGCATCCAGCATGGTCTCCTTCTGAAAGGAGAGGGAGGGGGGGTGAGAAGACTATCACAAGATTCTTATAAAAATTATACATTTAGTTTTAGTAGGAGAAAAGGTGGTGCCCCATTTTTGTGACCACTCAGAGATAGAGTCCATGATATTTTGCATCTGATTGTGCATTTGATCCAATTTTTCACCAGACAGCTGCAATGCAATATCATCACCGTACAAGGCATGGTTTATTTTTAGATTTTTGAATAAATCATTTAACATGTATGAAAATAGGAGCAGCTTATACCACTGCCCTGTGGTAAGCCAATTTGTACAGCAAATTTTTCTGAGGGGTGATTAGCTATGCAAACTCTTATAATTCAGGATGAAATGAAGTGTTTAATAAAGTTAAGGAGATGGCCACGCAAACCCATCTTATATAGTTTTTCATAAAGACCATGGTGCCAAATGGTATCATATGCCTTTTTCAATGTCCAGAAAAAATGCCATTACATATTTGTTGCATAGAAAGGATCCCTTATGTCATATTCCAGGCGTACCAAACTATCCATAGTTGAGAAGTATTTTCTGAATCCATGTTGATAGTATGATAAGTACTTTTTTTCCATAACCTGTTGGTCAAGATTCTCTCTAATATCTTGCTTAAACAACTTACAGAGATATAGGGCAGTAAGAAGATGGTTCCTGACTTGGTTTCCCTGGTTTAAAAATAGTGATGAGTAAACTCTCTTTCCATGAGTTGGGGTAGAAATATAAGAAATGGTGTTTATTTACATTAGTAAGATTTGCTAGGAAAGGATATATTATGTCATCCATACTGGTATTTTCAGTCATGTCGCTCTACTGGTGCCGTTTATGACATCAGACAGTGTTAGTAAATAGTCATTTTGAGAAAGTTTGATGTATCTTGACACGGTCATCATATTTCAGTCTTTCCAAACACAACCTCTCTTCCTTCCTAGGCTGCCCTGCCTTTTTTCAGTCTTAGATTCAATAAAACAAGAGATTATTTTTTATCATTTCAGAAATCTGAGACAAATATAACACCTTTCAAATATTACAACTTTACAATTTTTATTACCTATACAAAATGTTATTTAATACAAAACAGACAGAAGATTATTTAAGACAAAAATTTAAACAAAAACTTTTAGACAAAACATTATTTAATAAATAGCTAGGTACTCATTTGAGCAGAGCCATCACTTTGTTTCTTTGTTGCATCAGACTCCTTCTTGCTAATCATGTAGCTTCTTCCTGTTGCAGTTTTTAGGTCTACTGACACCAAAATGTTAGAGATGTCCATAGTACAAGAATATTCTATTTCAGGGAAGCAAAAATTGTGAGAGGGCCCATGCGGGTGAAGAAATTTCAGTCACTGCTCATGACTCTGTAAAAGCTTCGGTTATGCAAGCAAGCCATCAATGTCCATCATGAATCACAGTGACATAGTCCGCAAGTTTTCCATTGAATACTGGACATGAAATATTTTTTGTGACTTGATTCTAATCTAAAAGTCTCACAGAAACTAAATGGGCGAACTTGGAGAGCCTCCTTTAATATTAGAATGAACGAATGAAGTTTTTGTGTGCCTGGAATAGTTTGGGTCGCAGGTCTGGTTTTCAAAAGTTCTTCCTCCTGTTCATATTCCTTTTGAGTTCCATATCCAAACTTCATATTCCCAAGAGTTTCAGCGAATACAAACAAATCTCTTGGTGATACAATCTGTTTGTCATAGAGTCTTCTCAAGCTCTCTTTAGTAGCCTCCCTTTTGATGGTGCTACCTACGCCGTCTGATGGGCTCTTCTCATGGCTAGTGGCAAAAAAAATGCCACTCTGCTTCTATACCATATTTCTTTTAATGCAAGCAAAGATTCTGGAAAGATTTACAGTTTTTATACTGTGCTGCAGATCTGTCCGAAAAGTAGTAAATTTTCTTTACCGTTTTGAATACTGATTTCAGATACTCTATCAACATTCACTGAAATAGATGCACTGACACCTAATCGTGCATGTTACACTCTGAAATTATGGTGTAGGAGTCATGATAGAGTTTTCCATCTTTAATGTGGTAAAAACACCCAAGGATGTATTGTCGCCTGTGCACAATTCCAATGATATCCCTGGGCTGCGTCTTGTATTACAAATGAATAGTTTTCTGAAAAATCACCAATTACTACAAATTCACCATCTGCAATATTGTTTTTCATAGTTTCTAAATACTGTGCTTGTGATTTTGCAACAAAATCATGTCACACCAAAGTTTTGACGCAATCACAAAATCTATCCATGAAATCATCAAGTGATAATACCATGGTTACCAGCTCAGATCTATCAGTTGATGTTTACTGTTTGAATTCAATATTATCCACATTCTCCTGCTCATAAAATCCAAATAGTTTTGCTTTTAGTTGATCCACAGGTGGACAGTACTCGCACTATCTCATGTAGCATACTGGATGGGTTAGATTACATATGACAGGCAACTAGGTGATTGTAAGAGGGTAGATCAGTGATATCAGACATCTTTGCTCCAACCATCATCAGTTTTACATTTTGATGTATTGTACATACACATACTGAGTGAGTTCCACTGCCTCCCGCAAGAACACACTCACGTGGCCATAGCTTAGCAAACTTTGAGAATGATACTTTTACCTCAGGGTACTTCCCTTTGAAACTGCTATAAAGTTCCTTTAAATTGTTGAGAACGAGTTGTTTCTGTAACCTCTGCTTTTCCCCTTCAATTCGCACTACTAGACAATCCTTCCTTCCTGGTAAAACTCAAATTGTGTCATCACTACGATAATATTCAAGGACTAAAGATTTTAGTTCCTCGGTTAGCATTTTTTTTTTTTTTTTTTTTTAAGAGCTCATCTGGCAACTGCCTACTTGGGCATTAGTCGCCGTATTAAAACTGGCCTAGTTCTAGGCTACTTTAAAATAAAATTAAAGAGAGAAAAAAAAAAACCAACTCCCCGAAAGGGAGAAAGGAAGCAAGCTGGTGCATCGGGGAGAGGTCCCCCATGCGCAGGAGCGTGCAACTAAAGGAAAAAAACAAACAAAAAACAAATGCAAAAAAAAACAAAAAAACAAACAAACCTTGCTTAAATAATAGGGAGAAGGCCGGCCTCCCCCAAGAAGTCAACAAGTCCACAAGTCAATGTGCACGAATCTGTCCCGAGCACAAGGGACAGGCGGTAGCGACCCCGCCCATCCCGGTACTGAGACAGGTATCGTGCGCGAAGATCACCCAGACTGGGACATTCAACAAGAATGTGCCAAACAGTCTGGGGGACGACGCAGTCGTTGCAATAGGGCGCAGGCGAGCGCTCCATCAGATAGCGATGCGTCACACGAGTGTGTCCGATTCGAAGACGACAGAAAGCAACCTGAAGCCGCCGCGGCATTGGGGGATAGGTCCATGGGAACAGTCGCGGCGCAATGGCACGCAACTTTAAGTTCCCTTCGACTGTCTCCCATCTTCTTTGCCAAGCAGTCCGAATAGCTGCCCGTATTCCTGCCATGTAGTCGGTGTGAGGAAGAGCGTCCTCAGGAAGCACACTGCTGAGCTTAGGGTTAGGTGAAGCTAACATTCCTTTCTCCTTTAGTATATGGTGAGCTTGTACGGCCATTCTCTGAGAGCAATCAAACTCGTTCATGAGTTTCCTAACGCTCATACTGGTTGCAAATATGGTTAGAATTCTGATTTGACCCATACAGCTTGATTGCCGATATTTTTCCTTTAGAGACTAGATGACTTCTGGCATACAGTTCACATTACATCTCCTTGTTTTCCTGAACTACTACCCACGACCAAATCCAACTTTCTCCTAACAGATTCTTCAACTTTTAACCTTTTTTCAGGTACATAAGTCGGATGCCTTTCGGCTTTCCTTTTATCAAAGGGACTCTCACTGATGAAAGACAATGATTGGTTCAGTAAGTTAACTTCAACTTTCATAAAATCTGAATCCTCTTTTTGGCTAGGCATCTCATTGAACTCATGTTCAGATGCTGAAGTTCCGGACTCATCTGTAGTATTTTGCTCCATTGGTAATTCTGAAAGCTTCTTCAGAAACATTTGTTAGGTCTTTCTTTTGCAGGGATTTATGGATCTTCAGCGGATCGCTGCAGTACTTTCGATTCGCCATCTTAATGAAACAAAGCCTGAAAAAGATCCAAATAGTAAATTACTGCTTATAAACAATATACAATAAATTAATTAAAATAAACACCTATATAAATGATTGAAGCAATTATATTTAAAATTGCCAATATACTATATCAATATAGCTGCTTCAATCATTGCATTGTCCTAGAAAATTGGTAAGCAAAGAAAGAAGTGCATAATAATCATAAAGTATTATATTTTAGTAGAAATAGGTCAAAGTTTAGGTGCAAAGGGCTGTAGGTGGGTAGAATGGTTTATAACTAACAAACATTTCCATTAGCGCTTTTTAAGATTTGATTCTTCATAAATTCGCAGAGAAGTGGATAAAATACAGGAAAAGAGTAGGCACCTATTCAATGATCAACATTATTTTGAATTATTTTCATGTTTTCTCAGTCTAGCGCTTCAACCCTAATAGCTATTAAGTTAGCAAATGGCTACATCATAATGCATTGCTGAGAATAGGTTTATTACACCATTAGTTTAATCTTTCTTCCATACCTATTTTTGGAGGGTATAGCTACCTATATTCTGTAGGTACATTCAGTTTTGATCAAATTAAAATTGCCTTCTCTCATTTGAAATAGCTTGGCAGAGTAAAAATATGTCATCAATCAAAAGTCATTATTAATTAATGGGTGTTCATTTTAGATAGCTAATAAGTAATAAATCATTCTCCTCTTTTTCATAATATAATAATTTGGTAGGTAGGTAGTTGTATAAAAACCATTAGGTATTTCAAAATTATCAAAAATAAATTAACAAAATTACACACCTGTAAATTATTTTAGGATCTGCAAATAATCTCACAATTAATATTAAGTAGATAGTTTAGAAGATATTTTGAAATTATTTTAATTTATATATTGAAGACATAAATGACATTTGTATCTGAAAAACACATTAATTAGTTAAGGATTAATGAAAGGCAGTTAAAGACTGCTTTTCATGTTACATTGATTTGGCAAGATTACCTATATAAGGTAGGTACCTAGGTATATATAGTCAGTGATGTATTATTTATTGATTCAAAAAGATTATATAAGAGGTACGAGGGGCGGTCAATAAGTTTTGCGAATCAGTAGGGCAAAACAGAGGAAGGGGGATGGCTGTTTGTGGGGGTGTTAGGACAAGTTATGACAAGTCAGGACCTGCAGCCGCGCGCTCCTGCCTCGTCTATTTAAGAAGCAGTAGCTGATCGCAGATCGTCAGTCAAAAATCTTTTAACAATGGACAAGGTTGAGCACCGCGCAGTGATCAAATTTTTGACCATGAAAGGCAAGAATGCAAAAGAGACCATGAACGCATGGTTGCAGTGTACACCGACACCGCCCCTTCCTATGCAACCATTGCTCGCTGGAATAGGGAGTTCCGCCATGGTTATGAGTCCCTTGAAGATGACCCCCAACTAGGACGCCTGTCAGACGTGACCAACGAGGACAATGTGGCGCATGTGGAGAGGATGATCCTCAAAAATTGATGGATAAAGGTCGAAGAAATCGAGCGAGAACTTGGAATATCACATGGAAGTGTTATCATCATCATCCACGACAATTTGGCCATAACCAAGGTCTCTGCCCGTTGGATCCCTAGAAACCTCATGCCCCATGATCCACTTCAACGTTGTCAAAGTTCGGAGGAGCTGCTGCTCCTGTACAACCAAGACACAGCTGGATTCGAGTCACGCATAGTGACAGGTGATGAAACGTGGGTCCATCACTGGGATCCCAAGACCAAGCTCAAAAGCATGGCCTGGAAGCACAGGGGCTCTCCGACCCCCATCAAGTTCCGGACCCAACCCTCAGCCGGGAAGATTATGGCCACTATCTTCTGGGATTCTGAGGAAGTGTTGATGGTAGACTATGCACCTTGTGGAAGAACCATCACAGGCCAATAATACGCCGAGGAACTGGCTGGGTTGAAGAAGTGCATCCCTCAGAAGTGGCGCAGCAAGTTGACACGCGGTGTCCTGCTCCTCTACGACAATGCCCCTGTCCACAAGACCAGAGTTGCACAAGCTGCCCTGTGCGAGTGAGGATTCGAGGAGCTCAACCATCCCCCCTACAGTCCAGATCTGGCCCCAAGCGACTACTTTTTATTCTGCCAGCTCAAGGCTGCACTGCATGGCTGCCGGTTTGGGGGCGATGATGTCCAGCTCGCCGTCCAGGAGTGGATTGAACAGCAGTCGGGAGATTTCTGGTTGTCGGGAATTCAAAGCCTCAGGGACAAGTGGCGCAAGTGCATTGAAGTCGAGGGTAGTTACATTGAAAAATAATAAAACACTTTTCCTCATATCTCGTTTCCTTACATCCGAATTGCAAAACATATTGACCACCCCTCGTATATAGGCCATGCCATGGTTAGGACTTACGCAGGTATGTGATATCACCATAATTTCTGGGTCAATAATACTTTTAGTAGGTATACCCAGTGTCCCGTAATTGCCCATAGATTCTAAACCTATGGAGATCCCATTTTTATTTTTTCTGGAGCTATGGAGGATAGAAAGAGGTAACTTTAGAAACAAATTTGGGATGATCTTGTAGCGGGCCGAAAATATATCTCTAATCCCAATCGATCCAACCCGCTTCCTACACTGTCCGGATGTGAGAAATCGAGGGAGAATGAAACGGATTGTATATACAGTCCCTTTACTTACAAAAAAAGTACAATGATAGTTACAGTTATATTTACAGCAATTTATATTTACAAGGGAAGTGTGCACACTTCAAAATGAGGCCAAATTCCCCAATCCAAATACGATACCAAAAGAGAATTTTATAACAGGCGAATACAACAAATTTACTTATATATCTACACAAAACATAAAAAAACACAACAACCGAACGAAAAGGGGCACGCGCTATCACTTGTGTGCTGGAGGTGGGTGGTAGTAAGCTAACATAAAAGGAGGCAGGCTTGTCAACCAATGCGGGTGTGGTAGTTCAGGTGTCTAGCGAGGTATGAAAGCCCTCCGTCTCAGGGCTGGGCGGAGCACTCGTCTAGAGAACCCTTCTTGCAGTCTGTCCAAGCTTCCACTCTCTCTAAATGTATATCCAAACAATCCTCAGCATCAACAATTCTCCAAATATTTAACTCTAAAAACTAGCTCTTTCAAAATATAATCTTTTGATAAAAGATTATTTTAAACAAAGTACAATTTTGATAAAAGATTATTTTAAGCAAAGTACAATTTTGATAAAAGATTATTTTAAGCAAAGTACAATCTGAGAAAGAGAAAACAATTTTAATACATGAAATCAAATACATATATATACAAAGAGAAAATATAAAAAACCTCATTCCCACTCACACACACATTCTTACAGAGGGAGGGAGAGGGTACTGAGAAAAGGGGTGGGAGAATGGCCCTTTTACACACACTCACATTCGCTCCACCACACCCCTCCTTCCTTAAGCCATTCGACCAGCCACTCACAAAACCCTTTCAATCACTCTTCACGGTACCACTTGTGCTCAATCGCACCCTTCTGCACCCATTCACACTCTTCTACTGGTCCCTGGCTACGCGTAGCAATTAGTCGGGGTTGTTCGTCAGTCGTCCTGTCAGTCTCATCGTCACTATTGATCATCTCATCAACCATACTCTTAGCCCTCATTACCAGTTCTCCCATCTCATGAGAGAATTCTTTCATACTCTTCCGTTCAGAAACCTCACTCTTCATACCCCCATTCATCAGCTACTCACTCACAGCTCTCATACAACTCAAGGTACATTCTTGCGAAACAGACAGGTACCTCACATCCCCTGTATTCGCAACAGGCATACCAGAAACCCCTTCGACTGGTTCCCACCAGAAACCTGAAAAATCAGCCACTTCATCATTCACTACATCAAACTCACCCCTACTATTACCATTCATAAAACCTGAAAAATCAGCCACACTAGGTTCATTCTCCCCAAACACACTATCATTCATACTGTTCCCAAAACCAGAAAAATCAGGCACAGGCAGCTCACTCACTCGTCTACTTATACCAGCCAAATCACTCACCTGTTTACGCAAAAACTCAATCTCCCTTTCAAGATCCCCCATACCAGAAACACTCTGCTCAGACTTACTTTCATTCGTACTTGCATTCTTCCTTTCACTCTTTTTTGTACGCTTTCTACTCCTCGACACTAAGACTAGCTCTTTCCCAGACAGATCCATACTATCACATTCAATCTCATCATCATGCACTTTACCTCTCTCTCTACACAGTCCATACACCGGATGGCTCACCAGGTAGTCAGGAGGTTCTCTCCATCTCCTTAACTGACTCTGATGAGCCCGCACTCTCTCAGTCATACCGTCATTCAAACTCTCCAAAACATACGTCACCCCATTTTCCCAAACCCTCACAACTCTATAAGGTCCATCAAACTTCTCACTCATCTTTGACACATTCAACCTACCCTTCACTTCTTTCACCTTCAATACTTTTGCACCTAATTCAAATGAATGGAACCTTTCATGCGCCTCACGCCATACACTCTGCTCACTTTCACTCAAACGAAACCTATCTTTCACTCGCCTTTCAAAATTCATCACAAACTGACATGGGGACATTCCAGTTGCACTATGCACAGTTGAATTATACGCCCACAACACTCTGCCCAGACACACATCCCAGTCATTCACTGTCGTACTCATCATTCTCAACATCTCACACAAGGTTCTTATAGTCCGTTCAGCCAATCCATTTGAAGATGGTACATACGGAGTTGTTCTCACATGCTCCACACCATTCTCTCTCAACATTTGCTCAAACACTTCCCCTACAAATTCAGGCCCATTATCACTCAGACATCTTCTAGGCTTCCATACACACATAGGAAAAAACAACTGCTCAACCACACGCGCAACAGTCACACTCCTTTTATCTCTCACAGGCGCTGCATACACAAACTTACTTTTATGATCAACCATAACAACCAAACCAACATTCCCAGCACTCGTACGCGGCAAAGACACACAATCAATCACTACCAATTCAAACGGTTCTTTCGCATCTACTTTCAACATCGGTGGTTTCACTTGCACCTTTCGCTTCTGACACCTTTCACACGTAGTTGCAACATCATTCACAACAGTTCTCAGAAACGGATGGAACACACGCTCCTTCATACACTCCCACAGCTTAAACTTACCCATATGCCCATAATTATCATGCACAACCTTCACCAGACCAATCATACCAACTAAGGACATCACAGGTACATACATATCATCACCACCCTTCACATGCCTCACAAAATATACAACATCCATACAAACAACAAAATCCTTAGCATACCTTTTAAAATCACTTAAACACTCTGGCCATTCATTCAAATCAACACGCATCATTACACACCTCTTCAACTCACTAACCAAAGGACACATCTCTTGCATCTCTAGAATATCATCATCACTTAAAATCTCATTCTCATCATCCATGACCAACTCAATCATGCCACAAAATTTGACAACATTCTTCGCACACTCATTCAACTTCATCACCTCACATTCACCTTTCATAAGACAATCCTTATCAGCATCCAAAGACAAATCATTTAATCTCATAAAGTCTACACCAAGCAAGAAACAACACAGCATTTGCTCATCCTTCAGAATCACAAAGTCATGCTTCACATTCACACCATTACCCAAACTCACTTTCAGACTAACCTGTTCCCATGCCACTATCAAGCCATTCCCTAATACACTTATCCGTAACTTCACAGGTTTATGCTTGCAACATTTAAACTCATCATACTTACTCAGAATCCTCTCATTCACTAAAGACACCTGCGCTCCAGTATCAATCAAAGCACAGAACAACCTTTCACCAACTTTCACTCTTGCTTCCATCATATCAGGTCAACCATGTTCGCAATACACCGAAGGAACAAGCACACCAACATCAGCACTGATATCCACACTGTCATTAACTCCCATATCATCACTCAACACACACTCATCTTCATCCAGACAATCATTCTTCTCTCTTATATATGAGCACTTTTCAATCACCCAATTGTAGTGCACACCGCTCAAACATTGCAGATGTACCACATTAGGATTCAAACCCTTCATCTTTTCATCCTTGTACATAATCGGCCTCTCACCACCAAAGTGCACATAAACAATCACTCCATACAAACGACTCACTACAATCAACACTTCCTGAAATGGCGGGACCCCTTGCATACACATCGCTCTCAATTCTTGCACCTTTGCCATACCAATGCTTTCAGGCTTCCTACACACTTCATTCATTACCTCCTTCCTTAAATCATCTACACTATCGGGCACTCTCACATCTACTCCATCACTCTTCAAATCTTGCAAACCATTCCATACACTCTCAAACAAGAAATCACCACCACCCTTACTCTCTTTTCCATTCATAATCCCTTTCAGCAAATACTCAGGATCACTCACTCCACACACATTTTCATCATTTGTACCAGGATACCTTGACATCAAATCAGCCACTCCATTCCGTTCACCAGGCACATACTCAATCACATAGTCAAAGTCACTCAAATCTTCCAAAGTCCTTGCAATCCTACTATCAGCCCACTTCATACGCTGCAGATACACAAGAGGTTGATGATCGGTTTTTATCACAAACCTCACACCATACAAAAATGGACGCAACACTTTCAAACAATATCTTATCGCAGCCAGCTCTCGTTCCACAGTTGAATACTTTCGTTCTGCAACATTCATAGCCTTGGATACATACCCAATTATTCGCCTGACATTCTCTCCATTCAAACGCTGCTCTCGCATCAGCAAACCTCCCATACAATACCCACTCGCCATCTGTATACAGTTCAAGCATTTTTGCATTTACACTATAATCTGGGTAAGCCAATTCAACATCTTCAGCCGCTGCCTCTTTCAGTCTCTCATACGCCTCATTCATCTTATCATTCCACTTGACAACCGTACTACCTTTCTTGCCCATCCACTCAGTCAGAGGCTTACTCACACCAGAACAATCACGTTTAAACTTTCGCTGGAACTCAATCAAACCCAAAAACGACTTCAGTTGCTTCACAGTCACCGGTTTAGGAAACATTCGCACCTTCTCAACATACTTCGGTGATTTTCGCAACCCATTCTCACTCACCATATGCCCAAGGAATTCCACTTCTTTCGCAAACCATTCACACTTCGCCACTTTCACCTTCACACAAACACTCTCCAACGTTCTCAACACATCATTCACCAATCTCATATGCTCCTCAAAAGTCTCAGTCATAATCAAAATATCATCTATAAACGCAATCACATTCTTACTCGCAAACTTACTCAACACAACATTCATTGCCCTTTCTTACCACACCCAAAACATGCACCAGATGTCCACCTACATTCTGCCAACATATGACCTTTCCTTCCACACCGACGACATTCCACAATCTTTCTCCCACCATTCGGTCTCTCGTTTTCTCTCTCATATATCCATTCCCACGCTTGAAATTCATCTGCCCCCTTCCATTCGACCACCCTCCATTTGCCCATCCATTCTGCCGGCCCAGGAAGTTTGACATCACTTTAGCTGGTGCAGCCTTCAGGGCATCCCTATAGCTGACAAACTGCTGGGGTGGATGAAAGCTCCTGGGCTTCTTACCTCCAACATTCACACTGTACCATCCATCCTCTTCTAGATCGCTTTCATCATCAAATCATCCATCTTCTAACAGTTCCAACACATCCTCCCACATCAACCGTTCACCTGTCAGTCTCACTCTCTCCTTTCTCTTTCCACTCAGCCATTCACTCACCTTTCACAGGATCGTGTCCAAAAACTTCCTCATGAGTGGTTTACATTCATTTACATCATCATCACCATACCTCGTTCTTGCCATACTCTCAAGCCTATGTGCATACATATTCACACTTTCACTCTTCCCCATTCGAGCCTTCTCAAATTCATTCACCCTTTTATACTTCGCACTCTCTTTCATTCGTTTCACCTGCCCAATCAATCTCTTCTTCACTACATCGTACTTTGGCTCTCCCACACTCGTTATCACTCGCAAGAACTCCAACACTTTCCCATCCAAACAATCTCCCAGAACACTCACCCAGTGACCCTTGTTCTGCGGGTACTTGAGCTTGCAGTACAGCTCAAAATCCCCAAAGAACTCATCCATACTCTTTCCCACATGCAATCTAAACTTATCAATCCTTGGCACTTCCCTAATCAAAATTCCTTTCCCCACATTTACTTCACTCTCCGAAGAGCTACTCTCGGTCTCACTCATTCCAATCATATCGTCACTCTCTCCCTCATCTGAGTATAGCGAATCCACACTCTTCCCTCTCGCCTTCCTATCCTTAACCTTAGAACCATGCTTACTTCCTCTCTTACTTTCCACTCTCTTCCATTCACCCCCTTTCCTACCACTCACAGTATCTTCTTTAGACTCAATCATACTGCCATCCATTCCATTTAGCGGAGTCCCTTCAGTAGGAGCAGGGGTCAGGGTTGTAGGTCCTGGGACTGATCCAGCCCCTGTCATCATGTTATACAGGTCCTGCATCCATCGGTCCATCTGATCCTGTCAGTCTCCCATTTCCTTCTTCATCCTATCAGTCTTTTCATTCATCCCTTTTATTTTATTCTCCATTCCCTCCATCATTCCCCGCAACATTTCACACTCCTCTTCTTTCTTTCTCAACTCCAGTCTCAATCGCACTACTTCTTCATTCAATGTTTCCGCTACAGCCATTGTTCCCAAGTTAGTAAAAAGATAGGAGGAGGGAAAAATCAATCAAACTACTTGTCACACTAATTGGGTATGGACTGCAATCCAATCCAGTCACGCTCCCGGTTTTGAAGTCTCACGTCCCTATTCGGGCGCCAAATGTATCGGGCCGAAAATATATCTCTAATCCCAATCGATCCAACCCGCTTCCTACACTGTCCGTACGTGAGAAATCGAGGGAGAATGAAACGGATTGTATATACAGTCCCTTTACTTACAAAAAAAGTACAAGGATAGTTACAGTTATATTTACAGCAAATTATATTTACAAGGGAAGTGTGCACACTTCAAAATGAGGCCAAATTCCCCAATCCAAATACGATACCAAAAGAGAATTTTAAAACAGGCGAATACAACAAATTTACTTATATATCTACACAAAACATAAAAAAACACAACAACAACCGAACGAAAAGGGGCACGCGCTATCACTTGTGTGCTGGAGGTGGGTGGTAGTAAGCTAAAATAAAAGGAGGCAGGCTTGTCAACCAATGCGGGTGTGGTAGTTCAGGTGTCTAGCGAGGTATGAAAGCCCTCCGTCTCAGGGCTGGGCAGAGCACTCGTCTAGAGAACCCTTCTTGCAGTCTGTCCAAGCTTCCACTCTCTCTAAATGTATATCCAAACAATCCTCAGCATCAACAATTCTCCAAATATTTAACTCTAAAAACTACTCTTTCAAAATATAATCTTTTGATAAAAGATTATTTTAAACAAAGTACAATTTTGATAAAAGATTATTTTAAGCAAAGTACAATTTTGATAAAAGATTATTTTAAGCAAAGTACAATCTGAGAAAGAGAAAACAATTTTAATACATGAAATCAAATACATATATATACAAAGAGAAAATATAAAAAACCTCATTCCCACTCACACACACATTCTTACAGAGGGAGGGAGAGGGTACTGAGAAAAGGGGTGGGAGAATGGCCCTTTTACACACACTCACATTCGCTCCACCACAATCTGAGTTGTACTTTGGCTGGCATCAAAGAGTTCACAAGAAGGTCATCATGTCAAAAATTGCCATAGAAAAATCATTCTTCCACTCATTTGAAAGATCTCTTTCCTCTGAACATTTGTGTATTAAAATTGTTCGGATTTGTTAATTCTGGCCAAAGTTATGACCTCTCAAAGGTTTTGGATCAATCAGTTTGACCAAAAATTGATCTAGCCATAAATATGACCACAATGACCAGATAGGCCTCATAGTTAGAATGTGAACTTTATTCATCATAACCAACAAATGATGTAAATTTCATGCGATTCTGTGACCAAGGTGTCAGGAGGGTGTGTACAATACACACTTTTTGGCAAAATCTCAACACTAAGTCATGGATTTTGATGATTTTTTGCATGCAAGTTGGGTATGGTGAGATAACATCACATACCCATTTTTATGGCTCTGGGTAACCCATGGCCATTTTCATGGCCAGGTCAATTTAGGGTCAAACTGGTTGACTGAAAAAGTTTGAGAGGCCATAACGTCGCCCATTTAGTCTCTGAGAGAATCAGTCACAAAAAATATTTCATGTCCAGTGTTCAATGGAAAACTTGCAGGCTATGTCACTGTGATTTATGATGGACATTGGTAGCTTGCTTGCATAACCAAAACTTTTCCAGAGTCACGAGAAGTGACTGTGAAATTTCTTCACCTGCATGGACCTTCTCACATTTTTTGCTTCCCTGAAATAGAAGATTCTTGTACTATGGACATCCCTGACATTTTGGTGTCAGTAGAACCAAAAACTGCAACAGGAAGAAGCTACATGATTAGCAAGAAGGAGTCTGATGCAACAAAGTGATGGCTCTGCTCAAATGAGTACCTAGCTATTTATTAGATAATGGTTTGTCTGAAAGTTTTTGTTTAATTTTTTGTCATAAATAATCTTTTGTCTAATGTTTTGTATTAAATAACATTTTTTATAGGTAATAAAAATTTCAAATTTGTAATATTTGAAAGGAATTATGTCGTTTGTCTCAGATTTCTGAAATGATAAAAAATAATCTCTTGTTTTATTGAATCTAAGACTGAAAAAAGGCAGGGCAGCCTAGAAAGGGGGAGGGTTGTGTTTGAAAAGACTGAAATATGATGATTGTGTCAAGAGACATCAAACTTTCTCAAAATGGCTATTTACTAACACTGTCTGATGTCATAAATGGCCCCAGTAGAGTGACGTAACTGAAAATACCACCCATCCGATGTATATAAATGCCCATGGATTCAAAACCCATAGGGATCCCATTTTTATTTTTCCTGAAGCTATAGAAGATAAATAGAGCTAACTTTAGAAAAAATTTTGGGAGGATAGAAGTTGCACTTTGGCCAAGGTCAAAGAGTTCAAAAAAGGGTCATCATGGCAAAATTGTCATAGGAATATCATTCTTCCACTCATTTGAAAGATCTCTTTCTCCTGAGCATTTTTGGGACCAGAATCGTTCTGATTGGTTAATTCTAGCCAAAGTTATGACCTCTCAAACTTTTTCGGTCAACCAGTTTGACCAAAAATTGACCATGGGTGACCCAGAGCCATAAAAATTGGTATGTGATGTTAACTCACCAGACTCAACTTGCATGCAAAAAATCATCAAAATCCATGACCTAGTGTTGAGATTTTGCCAAAAAGTGTGCACCAGGAGAGCTTGCCTTGTTTTGGAGAATAGCCTTTTATAATTCACATACTACCTAACATAATTTTACAGATGACAAAAGCCACAAGGGGCTATGAAGGTCATCCACATCTGTCAAAACCCTCAATATAGTGTTGACCCCTAGTCCTATTACTACCTTCCAACTCAAATAACTTGCTAAAATCCAACTTATCCATCCCAGAGCAGATTTTAAAAAGCTCAATCATATGTATCTCTCTCACACACCACCTTTCAAATGAGAACATATTTAATACCCTCAGTCTATCTTCATATTCAAGGTGCTTCAGGGAAGGTATTATTTTTGTCACCTTCCTTTGTACTGACTCTAGCATGTTGATGTCATGTCTAAAATGTGGTGACCATGCTTGTATACAGTACTCTAAATGTGGCCTAACAAATGAGTTATAGAGTTTAAGGATAACCTCTTTACTCTTGTAGCTAACATTCCTCTTAGTGTATCCTACCACCCTATTTGCTCTATTTTTTGCCTCAATACACTGCTTTGAAAACTTCAGTGACCTATCTACTACTACGCCTAAGTCCTTCTCATCCTCAACTGAATTCAGCCAATGCCATCCATTTCATAGCTAAATTCCCTATTATCCCTTCCCATGTTAAGAACTTTGCATTCTTTAAGGTCAATCATTTGCCACTTCTGAGCCCCAAGTTAATAACTTGTTTAAGCCATTCTACACTTTAAAGCTACCCTCAACTTCTTTAACTACAGCTGCCAATTTAGTGTCATCAGCAAAAATTGACACTTTGCTATTTACAACCTCCCCAAGATCATTTATATAAACTATGAATAATAAAGGGCCTAGAATGGATCTCTGAGGTATGCCACTGTGACCTAACCCCCATTTAGCACAACTATCTGTTTCCTGTCTTTCAGCTATTCAGTTATCCAATTCAAAACTTTACCACATATCCCATGCATTTTTAATTTGTGAACTAGTCTCCATATGGAACCTTATCAAAAGCTTTACCAAAATCTAAGTAAATTACATCAACATTTTCTCCCTTATCTAATTGTTTAGTAACATAATCCATAAAATCCATTAAATTTGTTAAACACGATCTACCTCTTCTAAACCCAGGCTGAGTCTTTATCATCCTCAAATGAATTCAGCCAATGCCCATCCATTTCATAGCTAAATTTCCTATTATACCTTCCCATGTTAAGAAATTTGCATTTTTTAAGGTTAAAAGCCATCTGCCACTTAACATAACATAATTTCACGAATGACAAAAGCCACAAGATCCTATCAAAGGTCATCCGCATCTGTCAAAACCCACCCACAAAATGCATCCATAGGATTGTGTCAGATCATGCATCTACAATATACAATTTAAACAATCCATAGGATTGTGTATTCCAGTAATCTACCACTCTATTGGTGAAAAAATATTTTCTAACACCAACCTGCACCTCTGTTTTTTTAATTTTTAAGTGGTGACCCCTAGTCTTATTACTATCTTCCAACTCAAATAACTTGCTAAAATCCAACTTTTAAAAAGCTAATAACTTAAGCTACCCTCAACTTCTTTGACTACAGCTGCCAATTTAGAGTCATGAGCAAAAATTGACATTGATATTTACAGCCTCCCCAAGATCATTTATATTATCTATGAATAATAAAGGGCCTAGAAGGGATCCCTGAGGTATGCCACTGATAACATCCCTCCAATGTAACCTCACCCCATTCAGTACAACTATCTGTTTCCTGTCTTTCAGCCATTCAGCTATCCAATTCAAAGCTTTACCACATATCCCATGCATTTTTAATTTGTGAATTAATGTCCTATGTGGAACCTTATTAAAAGCTTTGCTGAAATCTAAGTAAATTACATCCACATTCTCTCATTTATCTAATTGTTTAGTAACAAAATCCATAAGATCCAGTAAATTTGTTAAACATGATCTACCTCTTCTAAACCTATGCTGAGCATCATTTATTAACCTACGACTCTCTAGATGATCAGAAATCCCCTTTTTAACTATCTTCTCAAGAATTTTACAAACGATAAAAGTTAAGCTTACCGGCCTAAAGTTATTCAGGTCCTCTTTACTTCCCTTTTTAAAAATTAGCATTACATTCGCTAATTTCCAATCAATAGGTATTTCTCCAAACTCTAGTGATCAAGTATATATCTTCTAAAGAGCCACCTTCTTTGAGTAACCTAGAATGAATGTTGTCTGAGCCAGATGACTTACTAGTATTTAACTGCAATATAAGCCCTTTATTTATTTCCCTGTTCACATTAATGGTATTCAACACTTCTTCTTCTTGGGGATTTGGGGCTTTTCTGGTTGTGGTTCCACAGCATCTGGTGCCCCGAAGGTGCCGGTATTAGGCGGTTGCAGATTTAAATTCTGTCGACTGTCCAATCCTCTGCAGGAACATTCTGGTGTACTTAATTGTCTTGAGGGCCAGGCTGGGGTCTTGGGAGCCACCAAGTAGATCTGCTACTCTGGCCTGTGGATGTGGTGATGACAATGATTGGAGGAGAGCAGTGTGGTGGGAGTGGTGGTGGGGACAATCAAGTAGCAGATGGTCTAGAGTGTCTGGTTCTGTTTGATACCAGGGGCAGTGTGGAGAGTCAGTCAGGCCCAGCCTGTGCACGTGTGCATTGAGGTGACTGTGTCCTATCCTGAGTCTGGTAATGGCAGTATCTAGGACACGGTTGAGGGAGTGGGTCCACCAATGGTGACATGTGTCCTGTCTGATGCATCCAAGTGTCGTATACTGTAAGGTGTCTTTTCCAGTGAAGGTTGCAGTCCTTTTGTACATTGTCTGTTGGGAGGCCTATGGGAGAGGGATGATAGTAGGCCCTATTTGCCGCTCTGTCGGCCAAGGTGTTGCCTGAAATACCCATGTGGGAGGGGACCCACTGTGGATGTCAATATTTGAAGTTGACAGTTGATGTAGTAGGTAGTGTGATTGGGGGGGAGTGGCGTTGGATGAGTTGAAGGGGTGTGAGGGAGTCTGAAAAGTGTTATGGAGGGAGGAGTATGGCTTTTAGCCACCTTGAGTCCCTCCTTAATGGTGAATGAAGAGTTCTACTGTAGAGATAGATGAAGTGGTTGGCAACCTCCAGGCAGTGGCGATGGAGAGTGATGGCATGAATATAACTGCTCCAACTGATGGGGGGATGGAAGGCATGAACCATCAGTATATATGTGTAGGGAGTGTCCATACTGTGTGGGTAGGAGATTCAGGAATAGGGTCCCTGGAACCAATGAGTCAGTGGGGAGGTTTTCTCTAGTGTGTGGAAGGAGGGTGGAGTCTTTACCTTGATGAGGATCTTCCCCCGCATCAGTCACTGATGCATCTTCCAACCAGGATAACAGAATGGATTACAAGTAATTTAACCATAGGTTAGCTAATTTTAGATGCAGATAGACCACTAATAACAAGATGGAACTAACAAAACTCAAAAAGTAATGAACTCAGAAAAGTTTCAAGTTTGCGCTTAAAAATATGCACATAACTCGCAGAAACAACCTCTTCAGGCAAAGAGTTCCATAAATTGATAGTAAACCTGAAGATTGGCGGCGTAACTGATGGGACGCAAAATATTTTGTCCCTGTTCCAATATGTTTCACCTTTTTTGAGTAAATTCAAGGGGATTGCTTGTGGGGGAGATATCACTGCAGGGGGACTCCCCTACAATGATCCTGACTTTCAATTGGGGGGTCTGGGGACACAGCCCCCCATTATATAATCATAAGTGTTTATAGAAATGTTCAGGTGAACAAAACAAACACAACTTAGTGTCATTTCAGCTGACAAAAATACACTTTTTCAGGCACACCGCCGATCTTCGGGTTTACCAAATTAATAGTTCTAAGTGAGAAGAAGCGAGCTCTGACATCAGTATTGTGAGGAGGGACAAAGATTTTTTTACTGTGACCTCTAATTCAATCAAGACCTCTGTAGTTGAATAGGTCGGCTAATTTGGTGCAATGACCATTTAGAATCTTCCGAACCATTATTAAGTCAGCACAAATAAGACAGCTTTTGATTGAGAATAAACCCAATCTTGATCATCTTTCAGCATATGGGAGATCCTCCAGGCCACTAACTTTTTTTTGTCCACTTTCTTTGAACTGATTCAAGAAGGTGCAGATCACCAATATAACCGGTATTCCATACAACACAGCCAAAGTCAATAATTAGATGAATATGCATAACAAACACCTGACACATAAACTGAATTGATCTACAAACGGTACCTCAGAGAATATATTAGCAACAACATTAACTTTAACAAAGACCTCTCTAACATGAAGATGGAATTTTAGAGTCGCATCTACCAAAATGCCATGAAATAGGACCATCGCCCAAGTAGTACACACCCATAGGGACAGCAGGTGAATGACAAAAGCCGATGTGGGCACATTTATTTACAGAAAAGGAAAGGTCCCAGGATTAACTTTTATTGTATTAACTTTTTTTGTCCACTTTCTTTGAACTGATTCAAGAAGGTGCAGATCACCAATATAACCGGTATTCCATACAACACAGCCAAAGTCAATAATTAGATGAATATGCATAACAAACACCTGACACATAAACTGAATTGATCTACAAACGGTACCTCAGAGAATATATTAGCAACAACATTAACTTTAACAAAGACCTCTCTAACATGAAGATGGAATTTTAGAGTCGCATCTACCAAAATGCCATGAAATAGGACCATCGCCCAAGTAGTACACACCCATAGGGACAGCAGGTGAATGACAAAAGCCGATGTGGGCACATTTATTTACAGAAAAGGAAAGGTCCCAGGATTAACTTTTATTGTAAATTTGAGAAACGTCATTTCATAGAGAAACACAAGCACCATTATTATTAAACTTGGCCATGCCCTTTTCTTCTCAGAAATTTTCCTAGCTATCTCCTGATTCCATCACAATGGCTTCCTACATTTCTTCCTAATAGCCTTCATTGGAATACACTGCTCCTGGACTATGTTTAGTATAGTCTTAAAAGTGTCCCACATATCATAAGCATTCTTTCCCCTGAATTCTATATCCCACCTAATCTGATTCAGCAAGTTGCGTAATTTATTGTATGTAAATGGAAGTTGTTTTTGGCTGGTAGACATTTTGATATAATAACTGATCAAAGAGCTGTGCTATTCATGTTTGATACTTACTTGTCGATGATTTAGGTGTTTTCACCATGGCCAGTCTGGGGACCCACCACTGCCACACCAGTGCCCAATTTTCATGTATTGGAGCTGGTCAATGATGGAGTTAGTTACCGCTCCTCTTGAATTTGGACCATGTGGGACTGGAGGCTCATCTGGTACTGTAACCAGGAATTTGTCCAGCCTCCTCTTGAAGGCTTCAGTACTGACTCCCATCAGATCTCTTATATCCCTAGGGATACAGTTGAAGAGTCTTGGACCAGCACTAATAAGGCTCTCTGCCTGAACAGTCTTCATCTTCTGGAAGCAACTGTTTACAGATCTTACACAGGTCCTACCAAACCTTGGGTGGTGTTGCCCTGTGATGCCATTCCCTTCATTGTGTGTCCGATTTGGTACAGTGTCTTCCAGACATATATGATATTATATCTCTCTCTCCACCTTTGCAAGGAGTAGAGTTTAAGATATTTAAGCCTCTCCCAATAATTTAGGGTGTCACTGACTAGCCTCCTTGTGAAGGCTCTCTGAACTTGTTCCAGCTCTTGTACGTCTTTAATTTTGTATGGAGACCATAGCTGGCACCCGTACTCCATTCTTGACATTATTAGCAACTTCCACAGGGGCAAGAGATGTTCAGGTTTTCTGGTTTTAAAAGTCCCGAGGATTCAACTATTCATTTTTCTGGCTGTCTTGGTGGTGTGGATTATATGCTCTTTGAAGCTGCAGTCGTTACTCATCCACACTCCCAGGTCCCTCAGTGTCTCCTTGACCTCTATCTTTTCTTCACCTGCCTTATATCTATAGTATTTAAGATTTTCGTTTGTTCCATACTTAATTACCTCAAACTTTCTGTTGTTAAATTTCATATTGTTTCTGTTTGCCCAGTTGTAAATAAATTCCAGGTCATTTTGTAATCTTTCAGAATCCTCCTTGGAGGTAATTTCATGAGAGATCCTGGTGTCATCAGCGAATGAGGAGAATGGATGATTTAACTCCCTGGTTGATGTCTCCTATCATTATTAAGAACAATAGCGGGCCCAGCGCTGAACCCTGTGGTACTCTGCTGATAACTGGGGACTTTCTTGAGTGTGTACCCTCAATCACAACTTCTTGGTTTCTGTCTTTTACGAACTTGTGTATCCAAGTCCCAGTTTTCCTGTGATGCCAGTCATTTTCAGTTTGTGTGCTAGAACTCTGTGATCGACTTTGTTGAAGGCTTTCGCAAAGTCCAGGTACACTACATCCACATTTTTACCACTGCTCAGATCATCCAGTATTCCCTGGTAGTGGTTTAGTAGCTGCGAGAGGCATGACCTTCCTTTGTGGAAACCATGTTGCCCTGGATTGAATTTTCCAGTCTTCTCCATAAAGCTCACTATATGCTTCCTCAGAACTCTCTCAAACACTTTAGAGAGGTGTGATATGAGACAGACTGGCCTGTAGTTTGTTGCAAGGTCTCGTGAGTGAGCCACTTTAAATATTGGAATGATCAGTCCCTCTTTTAAGTTTGTTGGTATGTCCCCATTGTCCAGAGATTTTCTCTATATTAGGCTGATAAGGGTAGATAGTGCATATTGACACTTTTTCAGGAGTATTGCTGGTAAGTTGTCTAGTCCAGCTGATGAACTTGTTTTAATTTCGGTGATGCTTCTACAATATCTTTAGGTGTAAAATTTATATCACTGATAGTGTGTTCAGTTTCTTCTTCTGTTTTAAAGAAAGCACTGGGATTTTTTATTACTTTTTCTTGTATCGGCTCACTGTATACAGTCTTGTATTGTTCTTCTAGAGTGTTTGCTATATTTTGAGGGTCCTCTACTAGTTCCCTGTCTTTTCCTTCCAGTGGTCCAACCTTTACTTGCGTTTTCAGTTTCTTCTGGGCATAGGAGTGAAAGTATTTGTGATTTTCCTTTATGGCTAGTAGGGCTTTATTTTCTTTGTGCTGTCTTTCTCTCTCATATGATTCCCTCAGTTTGAGTTCAATTTCCTTTACTTTTATTTCTATATTTTCTCTTTGCCAGTCTGATTTTAGTTTTGTTACTAGTTTCTTCAGTAGTTTAGTTTTGTTTCTCATGAAAATTTTCCTATCTCTAGGTATTCTGTTTCTGTTTGGTTGTTCTTTTTGGAGGGATATATTTTGCACACAGTTCTTCACATATTGTCATGCAGGTCCTTAGCATTTCCTCCACCGATTGAGATTGGTTTAACTCAGCCCAATCTACCTTTGCTAGTTCCTTATTTATGGATTCCAAGTTTGCATCGTTACTAAAAAAGTTTAAGTTCTTTCAACTGTATTCTGTGATCCTTGTTGCAGATTTAAATGAAAATATGATCACTGGTAACTACTTCCCCAACACAAAAGAAATAAATGATAAACTAAGAAAAGAGTGGACTGTATAATATAAGTTACTCACTTGTGGTGTTTATAATGATGGAAATAATAGCATCTCTTAAAACTATATTGAAATCCTACCAAGTGCACTAGGGTTCAGTGAGAAGCATATTAGCTATAACACAACAGAAATCAACATATAAAGAGAATACTTATGTAAACGATAGTGGTGGTTTCTTGCTATAGGGGGCTGACTTCTGCTGTTCAGGATGAAGAGAGGGTCATACGGAATCTTGCATGCACATAAATCAATATAAGTAGTTATGGCAAATACCAAAGGTTCTGTGCTCTGTACAACACTGAGCAAGTTTTATATACAGGAATTATCAACAGCCTAAGTGCTGATTGATACTAGGTAGAGCAAGTTTCACGCAATGGTCAGTATGGCGAACAGACAACAACTGCCCAGATAAAATTTACCTGCTTGAACCTAGTTCGCTCCTCATTTTCTTTGAGATTGCACATCACAAGATAATTGTCTCGAGTAATGCACACATTAGCTAATATTTGGTAAATATGTAGATTAGCGACTCGAACGATGGGAATGTACTATTTCCTCCATGTTCCAAAATGATTCAAGTTTTTGGAGTACATTTAAGGGGACGGCTCGTGTGGGGGTAAACACAATGGGGGGACCACACTATGATGATCCTGAGTTTGATTAAATTGGGGGAGTCTGGGGGGCACAGTATATAATCCTAATTTGTTATAGACTAATGTGCTAACGTTTATAGAGGTGAATGATTTAACCAAATCATGTCAGTGCCTTTAATCGTTGTGCGAATTATAATGGGGGTGGGGGTGGGTTCTGATGTCAGATGACTCAAACGCACATGAATATTTCGGTAGGGGTGAACGAAAATATTTACAAAAAAAAAACTTTTTCAGGCGAGTCACTAATCTACATATTAACCCAATATTTAAACCATAAATTCTAGGGGTATTTTAAGCACCCCAAATAAAATAATAAATCTACTATTCTCCTTTGCGAAACTTCTAGAGTGAAATACACGACAATGCTAGTATTAACAGTATTTTTTTGTTTTCGCCTTATCACATTTGCCTTATTTCCACTATATTGTAATCAGTTATGATGGTTTTGATCACCTTTGTACTGTGTATTAGCTCAGTATCATTTGTAAAGAGTAAATCTAACATGTTTTCCTGGCGTTTTAGCTCTGTGATAATCTGTTCTAAAAAATTATTATTTGCAAGTCTGAGAAGATCACTAGCTTGTCTTTGTTCACTCACTGCTCCACCATTTATAATTCCAAAGGGCAAATTATTTTAAGTAAATTGAAATCTCCAAGCACTATTATTTTTATATCACTTTCTTCTAGGTTTTCAAATATTTTAGTTAGAATATTGGAGAACTTATCTGGTTCAGTGTTATTAGGTGGGTGATACACTGTTGCCACTATGAGATTCAGTTTGGGCACTTTTATCACCATAATTCATTTGATCCGTAGGAGAAATAATATAGCACTTTTGAACTTAAGGCCATATCATCTCAAAGGTAAAGCAATACTCCACCATGGATTCTCCATTTTCTATCTGTGCGGTACAGGGTGTAATTATCAATTTTTAGTTCCGCATCTTTTATGTCCTCCCTTAGATGAGATTCTGCTAGACTCATAACAGGTAAATATGTAGATTAGCGGCCCGGCCGAAAAAAAATTTGTGTGTAAATATTATCGTTCACTTGTGTCGGAATATTCATGCGCGTTGAGTCCTTTTCGAATTATTATTCTATAAACAATTAGGATTATATACTGGGGGGCTGTGCCCCCCAGACCCCCCCCCAATTTAATGAAACTCCCGATCATCGTAGTGTAGTCCCCCCATTGTGTTTACCCCCACACGAGCCGTCAACTTAAATGTACTCCAAAAACGTGAAACATTTTGGAACACGGACGAAATAGTACGTCCCATCGTTCGCGCCGATAATCTACATATTTACCAAAGATAGTTGTTTTCCTTGGCCAACTCATTTAGGTAACTCACATTTGTTTGGTTTTTGGTGGGATACAAACCCTGTATGTTATATAGCATTATTTTTTAACTACACCTTTTGTTTCCTAGGCTTGGGCTTGAGCTTGAGCTGCCCAGTGTCGGTTCGGATACCATTGTTGGGGCACTACATTTATCACTGGTTGCACTTGATGAGTCATGGATGCCAATGTAAAAGATAAAATCATGCACTGGTGTATGTAATCACTTCCAAGAAGAGGTCGCCTGTGCTATGTGTGGAGGACTGAGGGGGCGTCACAAAGGATGAAGACCATAGTGCATCATAGCTTCACCTACAGGGTATGCGTCTTCAACTGTCCCACAAAGACTGTGGAATCTGACAGGCATTTCACCAGAGAGCTTCAAGAACCAATTAGACAAGTGGCCACCCACAGTTGATGACCAAACACCTACACCAGGGTAGACCAGCTCCAACACCAACTCTCTAGAGTCACTGAGACTACGTCAGTGGGGAGGAGCTGCCTGGGAACAGCGCGTGTGCATGTTAGCTGAATCAATTTAGATGGAATCAGACAAAGGAAGGAGAAGGAATGATATTCATCATCGCCCAGTCACGAAAATGTTGTGGCTGATACACTATCACGGCCGTATTCTAACGCCGCTTCGAGTAAAGTTTAAGTTTGGTGGTTTTAGTCCTCATAGTCCTATGTAGCTTCTCAAGCGGGCGTCAGCCAAGGCAAGCCCCAACTCCCCACCGTGATGCCCAGTCACGGCGGTAACCACCATTGGTAAATAGTGTTAGCTTAAAAAGAAGCTAGACGGACATAAGTTATTACAAGTATAAAATCGCTTCATGATAGTCTCATTCCAACTGTAGTCCAGCAAATGCTACATTATATTGGTGAAATCCACCGTATTACTGCTGATTGTAAGGTATCTGCAAAAATTAAGCCTCGTTTCTTAAAACCAGAAAATACTTCTATGATACGGGCGAGGGTCTTTCAACAAAGACGCTCGAGCTTTGTCAGGCGATAGTGGTCATGTTATTAAAGCGACATCTGGCAACCTCACTGTTCAGTAGTACTTGGTAATTAACGATGGAAGTTTATAGCGTTGAACAGCGTGTGCAAATCATCAAATGTTATTATCAAAATCAGTGCTCCATTTGACAAACGTTCCGTGCATTACGTGATTTCTCGCCTCTTGCAACGAGGCCCATTTTTGGATGAAAGGATTTATGAACAAGCAAAATTGTCGGATTTGGGACGAAAACAATCTACATGAGATACACCAGCACCAATTGCATCCCAACAAAGTCACTGATTGGTGCGGATTTTCGTCTAACGGAATCATCGGTCCGTATTTTTTTTTAGAAGGAAGATGGGATTGCCATAACCGTCAACGGCGAGACCTACAGTCGATGATAAGCAACTTCTTGTGCCCTCAACTGGATTATATGCCTGATATGGATACTGAGATATGTGGTTCCAACAGGACGCGTTACGTGCCACACTGCGCACGCCACGATAGACATTTTGCACCAGCGATTTCAGGGCAGGGTCATCTCGCGCTGCAGCGACGTCAAATGGCCACCGAGATCATACGATTTAACGTCATTAGACTACTTACTTTGGGGTTACCTTAAATCGCAGGTCTATGCGAATATTCCGCAAACAGTTGCTGTCCTCAAAGTCACCATATCGAACACAATCCAGCAAATTCAGCCAGATTTATGCGACAAAGTCATTGAAAATTGGGCCTCCCGAATACGTTCTATCAAGCGAAGCCGCGGCGGACATTTGAACGACGTCATATTCCACATTTAATGCCATAAAATGTACTTTCAAATTTAAAATAAATTGAGTGCATATATCACACACAACCTTTTTTTATTTACATTTAAAAATCAAGCGACCTTATTGACAGACCCTTTATATATATATATATATATATATATATATATATATATATATATATATATATATATATATATATATATATATATATATATATATGTGTGTGTGTGTGTGTGTATATGTGTGTAAAACTAGCATCAAATATAATTAATCTATTAATTACTCTGTGACGAGAATAAATTATTTCTATGTAATATCAGACACAATGCAACAAAATCCCTTTAATACAAAATTTTCCCTTACACGAACATACATACATATACACGTCTTTCGCCATCTGCCTGGAATCGCTTTTCAAGGTCCATTCGTTAACAGCGTATCTTTAAAGAAAGACCCCTAATTCGCATTCTATCATTAGTCGTGTACTTACAAAATTACAATTACATGTTTATATACATTTGTGAACACCGCATTCTCGTCGCGTGCTTTCAAGTATTTGCCTTCCAAACGCATAACTTGTATTCCATTTCAACATAAATCATCTATGTATTCTTCAATATTCTCTGTATAGCCTTCAATTTATATCCCTTCAATATCCTCCGTTATTCAATTCAATTTTGTATAATAATAATAATAACTTCAAATCAAAGATTATTGTAAGATTATAATATATCCTATTTTTGTTATCGTTAAAGGTATGATCAGTCAAAGCCAAAACAACAAAATTTATGTACGTACTGACTATTGCATTTGCTATCTAAGGCTAAAGTATTGTAGCATGCCGGAAGTTTCGGCGAGCGGCTTAAATGCCTTGATTGAATGAGTCTTTTGGGACTCAGGATGGCCGAGTGGTTTAAGGTTCTCACTAACGGCTGTCCAGCGATGCGGGAAGCGCGTTCAAAACTCGTTTCGCTACTTTCCTTTCTTTATTTTGCCCCCCCCCCCTCCTCCTTTCATACACAAAGCTATCTACAATAGTGCCGCAGACGCGGGAGGCCGAGGAGAGAGAACATTAGTCCTGGAATAATATTTCCTTACGCCGTTCTCCTCAAGCCCTCAAAATCGCTCCGCTTCTAGGAAAGGGGCCTGTGTAGCATGCGAGAAGTTCAGGTGAGCGGATTAAATGCTTTACTTAAATGAGTCTTTTTTAACTCAGGATGGACAAATGGTTTAAGGCTCTCGCTGACGTCTGTCCAGCGACACGGAAAGTGCGTTCGAAACTCGTGTCGCTACTTTTCTTTGCTCCCCTTTCCTACACAAAGCTATCTGCAGTATTCATGCATTAGTTAGAACCTCTACACTGCTAAACCCATCAACAATTGTAGGTAGATAACGCGACAAGTAAGAGGAAACTGTAAGCTGGCCTTTAAAATCAATTGAAAGACGTTGGAAAGGCGCACTCGCCCGTATCAAAGAAGTATTTTCTGGTTTAAACAAACGGGGTTTAATTTTTGCAGATACCTTACAATCAGCAGTAATACGGTGGATTTCACCAATATAATGTAGCATTTGCTGGACTACAGTTGGAATGAGACTATCATGAAGCGATTTTATACTTGTAATAACATATGTCCGTCTAGCTTCTTTTTAAGCTAACACTATTTACCAATGGTGGTTACCGCCGTGACTGGGCATCACGGTGGGGAGTTGGGGCTTGCCTTGGCTGACGTCCGCTTGAGAAGCTACATAGCTTGATATGAGGCCTAAAACCACCAAACTTTAACTTTACTCGAAGCGGCGTTAGAATACGGCCGTGATAGTGTATCAGCCACAACATTTTCGTGACTGGGCGATGATGAATATCATTCCTTCTCCTTCTTTTGTCCGATTCCATCTAGATTGATTCAGCTAAAGTGGACGTCCGCTGTTCCCATGCAGCTCCTCTCCAATGACGTACTGGCTCAATGACTCGAGAGAATTGGTGTTGGAGCTGGTCTACCCCAGTGTAGGTGGTTAGTTATCTAATTTGTTGTCTAATTGGTTCTTGAAGCTCTCTGGTGAAATGCCTGTCAGATTTCACAGTCTTTGTGGGACAGTTGAAGACGCATACCCTGTAGGTGAAGCTATGATGCACTATGGTCTTCATCCTTTGTGACGCCCCCTCAGTCCTCCACACATAGCACAGGCGACCTCTTCTTGAAAGGGATTACATACGCTAGTGCATGATTTTATCTTTTGCATTGGCATCCATGACTCATCAAGTGCAACCAGTGATGAATGTAGTGCCACAACAATGGTATCCGAACCGACACTGGGCAGCTCAAGCTCAAATCCAAACCTAGGAAACATAAGAGGTGTAGTTAAAAAAAAATAATGCTATGCAACATACAGGGTTTGTATCCCACCAAAAACCAAACAAAAGTGAGTTACCTAAAGGAGTTGGCCAAGGAAAACAACTATCTTCTTACGAGTCTAGCAGAATCTCATCTAAGGGAGGACATAAAAGATGCGGAACTAAAAATTGATAATTATACCCTGTACCGCACAGATAAAAAATGGAGAATCCATGGTAGAGTATTGCTTTACCTTCGAGATGATATGGCCTCACGTGCAAAAGTGCTATATTATTTCTCAGACGAATCAAATGAATTACTGGTGATAAAAGTGCCCAAACTGAATCTCATAGTGGCAACAGTGTATCACCCACCTAATAACACTGAACCAGATAAGTTCTCCAATATTCTAACTAAAATATTTGAAAACCTAGAAGAAAGTGACATAAAAAAATAGTGTTTGGAGATTTCAATTTACTTAAAATAAGCTTGCCATCTGGAATTATAAATGGTGGAACAGTGAGTGAACAAAGACAAGCTAGTGATCTCCTCAGACTTGCAAATAATAATTTTTTAGAACAGATTATCACGGAGCCAAAACGCCAGGAAAACATGTTAGATTTACTCTTTACAAATTATACTTAGCTAATACACAGTGCAAAGGTGATCAAAACCATCATAACTGATCACAATATAGTAGAAATAAACCCAAATGTGATAAGGTGAAAACAAAAAAATACTGTTAATATTAGGATTGTCGTGTATTTCACTCTAGAAGTTTCGGAAAGGAGAATAGTAGATTTATTAGGCAACACTTCAGTTTAGGGGCGCACGGTAGGTGGCGCTGTTTATAGGTTAAAATTTGGGGCTATATTATGGTATTTAGTTATTAGTGGGATTGATTTTAGTTATTACATCAGCCTAGATAACCAATTGAAAACCATTACCATAAATTTGTTGAATTTGGTTGGAATAGTGGTCGGCTCATATTTAAAGGTCTAACGACTGAGGTGAAATGAATTTAGAAGACTTCTGAACTAGGTTTGTAAGAAAAACAGAAAATAAACAAAATAAATATATTTACAAATTTAACGAATGCAGAATGAGAGAATTGATTAAGTGGTAAAGTATGTGTTAAAGTATGATGTGGTAAAGTAACTATGATGTAAAGTGACCATGATGTAAAGTGAATTGGGATCTTGATTCGAAGTAAAGTCGAGCACGAATGGATGGTGGTGCGAACACAAATGAGAGAGAGTCAATTCGCGTTATTTCACAAGTGCTGAAATGCGTGTGTTTGTATGTGCATGAAATTCTAAGAGATGTTGTTTGAACCAGTGCGTTAAATGAAATCAGTTTCTCATCACGGGATAATTGAATTATTAAAGGTTACATAAAATAGATGAATTGCAAAAAGTTATGCATAAAATAATTGAATGATTGAATTGACAAAAGTTTAGTAAAATAAATGAATGAATTATTAAGTTGTACATAAATTGCATGAATGATTTAATTGACAAAAGTTAAGTAAAATAAATGAATGATTTCAATTTTATACATAATATATATATTTATGTTTCCCAGGAGGATTTTATTATAGTAATGCCCAGAGGGCTTCCAGCTCTGCCCGAAATATTGTATAGTCAATGTTGGATTATCTTGATAAAAACGGAATGGAAACAAAACAAATTGCTGTAATTGGATGTGATGGGCCAGCCGTGAATAAAGGTAGAAAAGGAGGAGCTATTAAACTGATTGAAGCCCACCTAAAGAGACCATTGCAGTGTTCAATATGTCTTCTACACGCAAATGAGCTCCCGTTGGGAGATCTCTTCACTAAGCTTGATGGCGAAACAAGTGGTTCGCGAGGCTTCGCTGGGACAATAGGAAAAGAACTGGTCGATTGTGAAAAACACCCTGTTGTTGCTTATGAACCTGTTGAAGCATAGGATATTGAAGTTAACAGTGGTGACCTAAGAACAGATCGAAGATACCTGGCCGATATATTCAGAGCAATCTCAAGTGGTGAATGCACCGAAACTCTAGCTAATATAAGCCCTGGAAAAATGGCTCATTCAAGATGGCTGACTACAACTAATAGAATTCTCAACCTATATGTGTCTTCAGAAGATCCTTTTTACAATCTCCTGATTATTGTACTATACATCATGAAAGTGTATGTTCCACCATGGTTTGATATCGAGAGAAGATCTTCTATAACTGATGGAGCTCAACATCTTCATGGAATGATTAAAAGATCGAGAACATTTGAACCTAATATTTTAAATATAATTGACCCTGTAATTGAACGGAATTCTTTTTTGCACATCCTGAAAATATTATTCTCAGTATGATCCATGATGAAAGGAAACACATAAGGCAACTTGGGTGGAAGACGATATTAAAGTCACGAGACTAGTAGCAGTAATGAAAGGCATTTTCAGCTGAACCAGTTAAACTTCGCAGCTGCGGAGTACTATGACATGGTAAATTGACATGATTATGAGCTGAGTGAACCTCCACTGACTATGAGTACAACAAGGGATGATGTACTTGAATATATTGCCAGTGGAAACACCAAAGAAATATGCATCAATATTCCGTGACATACACTGGCCGTAGAACAGCATATCAAGCTGGTGACTGGAGCTTCGTCTCTGGTTGTTGGACCAGAAGCTAGACACGGGTTTATTGTGTCTAGAATAAAATCAAGAAAAAAGCATCCTTAACTTGAATCAAAGAAAGACTTGATAATGTAAATAGTTTATTTACTGTAAATACAGTTCCCTTATATTGATATAATTCAAGTTGATGTAAATATATGTATTTTTCGTAATGATTGGGTGGTTGGGTAATGGGTAGGACGGATCTCGCAATTCAGTCACCTCCACGTGGTGAGATCTGGGTAACGCTAAGAGCTGCATATAACCGTAATTTACAAAATATACTGACATTGACAGCATCTTATATTTATCGTATATATATATATATATATATATATATATATATATATATATATATATATATATATATATATATATATTATAGTATTATGGATTGTTTCTATTACTATCCCAAAGTAATTCGGTAAATTTTGGTATATATTAAAATTATGTGAATATGACCTAAAAATTACGTTTTTTGGCTTTTTATTCGGTATTTCAAAGTGCCGGCGCCGGGTCTATTTTTTTTTTTTTTGCTGCAACTTTGTATAGTATATTTTCATGTGCATTCGCAACTTTTCCGCGCTATCCGCAATGCGAAATCTAAAAAAGTGGAAAAACGATCCGCCCTAACGGACAGTCCACACGATTTGGGAGAGGAAACGTCTCTCAATCTTTATTTCTGAATTTTTGCGAGATCGTCAATTCTGCGTACGGCTTGCGGGAGTCCTCTCCGGCCCAAAGAAACAAGAAGAGGGCGTCTCGCAGGGAAGTGGTGTCCTCAGCATCACACTTTTGGCCCTGAGCATCAACGGTATCACCTCAGTGCTGCCGGAAGATATTCTATCTAAGCTTAAGCTCCACTTAGACGACATTTCGATCTCTTTTGGTGCGATCTTGATACCAACTTTTGAGCGTCGACTCCAACAAGCATTGAACCGCATCTCTTGCTAAGCTAAAGCGCACAGGCTTCGTTTTTTTTTTACCAAGACTGAGGCAGTGAACCCCGACTCGGACTTTTCCTAAACAGGGTTCGCTGGAAGTAGTAGATACTCACCATTCCTTGGTTTGGTTTCCGACTGACACCTCAGCTGGGAGGTCCATAATCGCACCTTTATGGTCACTTGCACTCTCGCCATGTTTATTCTTTGTTCCGAGACATTTAGCAGTTGGAGTGTTGATAGGATTACTGTTTTACTTTTCTACCGATCCTTTGTTCGTTGAAAGGCCTATCCGCTGCCCAGCGTGTATTGCGGAAGGCGGATTTGAACCACCCCATACACCACACTGTTCTCCGCCTGGCGAACATTGCCTTCCCTACATTCCTTATTGAGAACCTACACTTCGATGCTGGGGCGATGTCACTTGTTCTGCGCCGTACACAGTGTATTATTCCTTGTACGCGCAAACCGGCGCCTCCCTCAATCACCACCGGCTCTCATTGCTTCCGCGGGCCATCTCGACGGTGCCTATGCCACCTAGAGACGCCAATTATACCCTAAAGACTTTATATTTATGGCTAGAAAACTCCTTCAAGGGCTCGATGTACCTGTCGGGGAGGTTGTTCATCTCATTCTGCCATAGAGGATAACATCACTGACGATCTCAAAGCTTCCATAGAGCCGGAAGTGTTGCGTTTGACCTCTTTTGGACCACTTTTATGTCACGCTGAATCCGTGCCAGTGTAAACTGATACCTCCAACTCCCAGGAAGGAGTCGGTTTCCACTAAGTACCAGTAGATGCGTCTGTCTTCACGGTTGAGCTTTTTGAATGCACCGCTCGGTATGCGATGTAAGGAGTCGTGCCCTGTTCGGAGACCGGAATATGATCGTTAGTATTCACAAGGTGCCCTGAGTTTTGTCGGGGCATTGAAGTCTCCGCAAACTCTTATTCATTGTATCCGTTACCCAGCGATTTGGGTAGATTGCGAGATTATCTTCTGCTGTGTTACTAGACATGTGGGGAATGCGGGCCCCAAAGAGTCCGCGAGGGCAGCGCAACCAGGAAAACCGTTCACTCTTCCTCACACTTGTACATTACAGAAATAATATGTTTTCCGAGCTGCGTGGCAAAGAAGATGGTGGAATGTCAATAGGAACTTAAAGTTGCGTTGATAAAAAAAAACGGGTGAAAAGAGAAATCAGTAAATTAGAAAAAGTTGATCTAAGTTTACCTTCCTGCGAACAGGGGGATAAAAGACAGAATGGAATATTCCATTACCACTGTCTCTATTTTTTTATTTGTCATTCGTATTTCATTCACCCAGTCCTTCAGCGCACCTTCTTCGTAGGGCCATTTTCATGTACCTACACATCGGGCTTTAACTACGTATTGTTGCCTTTTAACCCTCTCTTAGGGTACTCTTCGCTAATGTATTTTGAGGTTAAGATATGGTGCCGAAAGCCTTGTAATGCTGCTTTCCACTCCTGTTTTCCTTCCTTCATCTTTAGTAATTGTAGTTTTTCTTACGGAGACTGTTTCATTTTGGCTTCTTTTCTTGTGGGCTAGGCCACAGTGAGGTTTAAGAACTCTGAAGAGGGTTGTTTTTCAGGGAACTACGCCATCTTCATTCCATTTTTTTACCAACCTGTTATTGATGGTGCCAACAAAGGTTCCTGGTATTCCTATGTTCATGACGCGCGCTTACATTATGCACGTAAGAAGCTCTATCAATGACTCAATTGGTATTGTTAAATTAGTTTTTGATTCCCTCATCTGTTGTACAGTAACCTTTTCCACTTTTGCGTAGGTTGCGTTCTTCTTGTTTTAAGTGATGCTATTTCTTTCCTTAATAATATTCTCTTCCTTTTTGGACAAGCCATTGCCATTGTCCGGTGTGGTCCGCCGCAGTTAAAGCATTTTTTTCCGTCGGTTGGGCGCAGCTTTGTTCAGTTTCCGTGCAGTATTTGGTTGTGTGGTCCTCCATTTTGTAACAGTTGAAGAAAATCTGTATGTTGAAGTGTTTCTCTCTTTCCATATTTTCCAGTTGGATTCCCATGCTGAACAAGAGTAATCCGTTCTGGCAGATTTTTCCCCCTATTTCTGTTTTTGTATATAATATTGGATTTCGAAAACTGGGTGATTTTTTTTCGATATTACTTTTGTTTTCTTTTTTCGTGTGCGAGCACACCCACATGTCTATTTTCCAACATATGAGGCTCCTGCTGGTCATAATTTGAGGGGAAATTTTAAGTGTGAGTCCGATCTTCTTCAATGTCTCTATTCCGTCCGTGATACTAATCTCTCTACATTGCACTCTGCGTGTCAGATTTACAATGTATCCATTCGAGACTTCCATAATTCGAATAAGATCAATTTTGAGTTTTCCATACAGAATTCTTACGAGCTTTTATTTTCGGGTTTGTTATTGTTCTCTAGGGTCCTTAAGTGTATTCGGAGGCATTTGAGTCTGTACCCTTTCCCTTGAGTTCGTCCTCCAATGCTATCTGAAAAGAGAGTTTGTCTGGGCAGTTCTTTTTATTCCTTTCGCACAACCTATGCGTCCATATCTCTTTATTTTAAAAGCCCTCCTCGATCAGCCTACCAAAAGAGGCTTACTATTATCTGGCGCCTGCACTAAATTTTAGGTTCGTTGTCCCAGGAATCGTCTTCTTCGCTTCCTTTAACGGTGATTCCTTCTGGAGTTCACTGTGCCCTACTTTAAAGTGGTCTTAAGCGCTCTGATTATCGAGTTATGTTGCTAATAGTATTTGAAGAATGTGTAGAAGATTGGAAAGAAATTAGGCAAAGAATAAGAATAGCTCCCACTTTAGGGTCTCTACCCAATGCACTAAAAACAGGAGGAATTTCTAATCAGTGCAGTGGACGCATATTTTTCATAGAATTTTCTTACTCATGCCAGGCGCTCAGCTCTTCAGACGGACTGCGGTGAAAGCAAAAATAGCCTTTTGCTCGAAGAATTGAAAAATTGAAGGGGAAGGTGTGGAAGGAGAGATAGAGAAACATTGTCAGTCCCCTCCCCACCCACTCCGGCCATCCTGAGATGACCGGAGGGGGAGGGAAGGGAATACGGCTCCCAGGCCTTCTCGCGGCCGTCCAGAGCCCTACCGGGACTCTCGAAGGAACGATAAGGAGCCAGGAGATAGAGGGGAAGAAGAAGGGTAAAAGGTAGAGATAACAAAAGTTGAAATAGTTGATCGTTGGACTTTCAGATTTACGTGTGCCCCGAGCCAGGGTGTGTAATATATCCTTTTACTATTCATTCTTACTATAGTGTCCCTGTTCAACGTATACAGTGTTTAGCCCTTAAGGTGTGGAGGATAAAAGAAAAGTGTTGGGAGAAGTAGAAAGAACTAGTAGGGGTGCGATTGAATGCTAAGGTGTATGGAGCTCATACTAATCTCTTTCATTTTAGAATGTTTTAGCTTTGAAATTCGATAGTTTAATTTAGTAGATGCCTAAGCCTCAGCCTTATCCTTTCGTGTTGTTTTGTGATTTGTTATAGTGTTGTTCTGTTATGAGGCGTTCAAACCGTTATTGTTATTTAAATTTTACTATGGTAAAAATTTTCTCCTAACTATTTTTCCTTGATTTACTTTAGAATTTTACTGAGTCTGATAAAAAGTAATTAATTTGCTACTTACTCTGTCTTAACTTTCCAAGTTTATACGTGAAAATTTCATCCTCTTCTTGGTCGATCCTTGTTGTATATGTGGGGAAGAGGCTATGTGCTCCCCCCTCCTCTCTTTGGGTTAGCAAATTCATGATTTCCTCCCTTATTTCCTGTTGCGTTTCACAATCAGTTTCTTAGCTTTTTCCTTTATTATCTTGTTAAGTGGTTTCATCTTCACTTCTCTATGTAAGTCTCTTTGTCTTCTTCTATCTCTCTTCGTACATGTGATTACTGAGACGGCCTTGTTTTGAATACTCTACAGTTCAATAATTCTACTCTCTAAAATGGTGTACATAGGGGTCACTGGATATACTATTGCTGACTGGATGATCGCTTGGTATATTTGCTACTTGTTTCTCTGGTTAAGGGATTTGAGCCTGTATAGTAGAATCATTCCCCTACTTCCCTTTTCAACTCGTTCTTTAATGTGCTTTGGAATATCCTATCCTGGTAATCGTTAGTCCTCGTGTTTAGTTTCATTGGGGTAGTCGTATCTCTCTCCTTCGGCAATTATGTCTCTGAGATTCCTAGTGTGGATTGGCCATATTTTAAACTTATTTCTGGTTTTACTTTTTTCCATTGTCTCATTTCCTCTGTTGTTAATCTTGCTTGCATGTCAGGGTTCCTCTATGGGCAGACGACGATTAATGCAACGCCGTCGGTGAATTGCATGTTAAGGTACCCATACGTAAATAGTGGTGGGAAGGACTCAGGCACCCTCTCTGCGGTAAGCCAGCCTCCATCTTGAATTCATATCCTGGATGATTCCCTATCGATGAATGCACGTCGTTCCGTCACGTAGTTGCAGATTAGTCTTTCCATTTTGTAGCTCAAACGTAATTGTAGTATTTTGTATTACATTCCCCTAACTCAAACTCTGTCGAATGCTTTTAAAACGTCCCTGCACACTATTTCAACGCTAGCCTTTTCCCTTTTGGCTTTAGTTATTTTTTCGGTAATGATCGTAAGGGCCATTTCCTTGCTCCATTTTTTCCTAAATTAAAATTGAAATATATTCAGGAGATTGTTGGGATTGGGATTAGGATAATATAAAGTAGCGAATATGTAAGAGTATAAGACAGAATAGGTATAAATTATAGTGTATAAAAGAATGAACGACATTAATGATATGGATAATGAATGTGGGTGATTATTTTATGCACCAGGTTGCCTGGCAATCGCAATATTTTGCTTATTTTACTTTGATTCATTTACTTATTGGTTTATTTTGTAATTGAGCATAGGAACCTTTGTTTTCATATATATATATATATATATATATATATATATATACACTTTTACACAGTTAATTGTGTTATAGTCTTTATTTCTTTCTTGGGTGAAAGCCTTCAAGCCTTTTTTTCTCTTGAGTTATTCTCTAAAGTATTATTTTTTCTTTCAAGTTTTTTTTTTATTTTACGGTTGCACTCTCGTGCCTTGTTTTATGTTTTCTCTATTCATAGGTGTTTATTTGTATTTTTACTTACTTTTCCTTAATTCTCTCTCTTCATTTATAATATTTCTTTTATTATTTAGCTATAAAGTAGTACTATTTCTTCTTGTATCATCTTTTCTGCTACTTTTAAACTTGTTTAAATTGTAGCCTCCTTCTTTCTCGTTTGGTAAGTTTAATTTTGTTCTTTATATTGTCACGGAGTTTTTCTTCTAATCTGTGCCATATTTTGGGGGCACGTTCGTGTATATATTGGTTTACAGGTTTAATTTTGTTTTAGGATGTAATTCAATCGATTGGGTTCTTTCTAATCTGGAAGTATTCCAAATGAATCTGGTTACTTTGTTTTGGACCTTTTGGATCTTTAACATTTTGGGTTTTGGTAGAGTTTGGGTCGGTATGATTAGGTACGTTAAAATTGGTCTCACAAGAGATGGATATAGTTTTCGTTTATTACTTTCGGAGAGGTTCTTGAATCCATGTATATAGAAGAGGGTGGACTTTGCCTGGGCTATTTTTCCATTAAAGTGTGTACCGTACCCATTACTTGTAATTCTCAGGACGAGTGCCTTGCCTCTGTTGTTGTTGTATGGGTAATTTATGTTATTAGCGTTGACTCGATGCGTTTTCCTTCTGTTTATAGGTGTTTTTAAACTTGTTGATGTTAGTTTTTATTTTGTGAGCCTTCTCAAAATTATTTATATTTGTAATTTCCATGGCTGTGCGCAGTGCAATGCCCCTTGGGTTTTTCGTTCACTGGCGATGATCTGCGAGACATCATCAGCCAGTTGGATGTACAATGAACTTTCTTCCAAAGGACGGGGGAAGTGTCTAGTAGTATACACGTTGTATACCGTAGAGCTGAGACATTCTCCTTGCGGGACCCTCTGCTTTTAGGGTGAAGGACTCGCCAGTGTAGTTGTTTATTGTCAATTTTGCCTTCCTCTCTTCGAGATAATTACAAAGGATTCGGGCCAAGTTTGATTCGAGACCAAGCTGGGGTATTTTTGCCTTTAGTCCCGTAACCCATACCTTGTCAAAGGCTTTGGCAACATCTCAGAGTGTGATGTTCACTCTGCTGCCTCTTGCAAGATCGAGTGCAATCTTCTCGGTAATGAGTGCCAGAGCTTTCACTGTGCATAACTATTTCCTGAGCCCGTGTTGCTGTTGATTTTACATTTCGTTTTCTTCTAGAAATTTTTTTAGCCTCACGTTGATTGGTTTCTCCACTAGCTTTCCAATGACTCTTAGTAATGAGATTGGTCTAAAACTTTCGATGTGGCCTTTGGGATTTCCGGGTTTAGGAAGGAATATCATCCTCGCAGTCTTCAGTGCAGATTGAAAGTGTCCAGTGTTTAGGCATGTGTAGAAGAATAAGGAGAGAGAAAATGAATACCCCTGCGACTTCTCCAGTTCAACGTTAACCACTCTAAATTCGTCGGCCTTATATAGTGCAAAAATTAGAACAATGGAAAGACCATTAAAGAGGCGTCGCGACTTCCCGCTATGTCCCCTTATCGCGACCCAAGGCAATTAAGGAAGTCTTTTTTTGGCAATGAATCTCTTTCCCCGTCTAGATAATTTCGGAGTATATATTCGAGACTTCGGAGTTCACAGGCAGAATTTGTCTGGAGCCGCCGTCCAGTACGTTAGCGTAACGTCTTCGTTAGTCGAGAGGGAATTGACTACATTCTTGTCCAGAGAAAAATTGAGTGATTGTCGAAGAGCTAAGGAAGAGCTAGTCGTCAATCAATGTTGTTCGCGGAGATAGTTTTAGGCGCGCTGCAATCTTATCACCAGGTCTTCGTATTTTAAGGATCGGAAAAGCCATCCCTGAAGCATCCTCTGTTTGCCTCTTAAAGATAAGAGGCCTCATTTCAATTTCCCAAAGTTGGATTGAGCGTCTCGTGAGACGCCCACAAGTCCAAGGTCGAACTTACCTCCCTGGTCCTACTCGCCACACATCAAGGTAAAAGGGATTTAACCCTCGCTTTGTCTCGCTCCTCCCACCTTTACTGCGGGGAAACTCAAGGGTCCCCTTTGCTCTAGAACTTTCATAATTGTAAGATCATTTCTTAATTAATTATCCCTCGGTTCAAACTTAATTGATAGTGTTATTAATCTTAGCCGTGAACCATCAATATTTAATTGAATTGCCATTTAACTTGCCCTCTATGTGTATGTAATCTTTAGTCCTATATAAGTATATTTTTGTAGACGAGTTTGAATATTCCTTGGCTTAGAAACTGTGTATTTAAAACACTCTTAGAGCCATCCCAAGGTGGAGACTTAATTTCGGTCGGTCAGTAGGCCAGTGTGCGTATAACAGCGTACACCTAGTCATACCACGACAACATGCATTGAATACTTTGAGTAATGATAGTTTGATGTTGTCGGGTGGGTTTAAAGTTTCTTTTTTAGTGATGCCACTAATACCGATGTAAAGGCCGAGTTAAGTTCTATCAAGGTGAAGGGCCTTCCCTCGTTCCTTTGTTCACGGGTTTCGTCAACCCGTGTGAAAGGTGAAAGTTCAGCTTCCCTTTCAATTAACTTCATTAATTTGCAGTTCGTGGGTCACATCGTAGTTTAAGTTTTCTTCCTGTGTAATAGAGAAGATCTTAGACCAGCGATATCTGAGTCGCTTTTCAATGTCTTTATCATCTTTTATTTCCTCTTCTCCTTCCTTCAGGTGCATTTTTTTCCTTTGGAGCGGAACCTTTTAGCCTTTTATATTGATTCCAGAACTTTCTGGGGTCCCTGTTTATGTCCATTTTTCTAATTGGGTTGTCCCATGTTAATGTTATATTTCTTCTAATTACCATGTCTGCGGATTTCATCGAAAGTATTATAAACTTCTTTCATTTTTTCTTTAATTTCTTCAGTCCAGCGAGGAGCTGGGATTGTTCTATAACTGGTTTTGGGGGTATATAGTGTATCTGCTTCTATAATAAGGTTAGTGATATTCGGGAAGAATAAGCTGATAACAGTCAAGTTTTATTAATGTTGAAATATATTTAATATGATTTCACATTTTTTCTAGACTAAAGTTTATTTCGTAGGAGAAACTAATATACGCTGAATTAATAGTGTAACGTACGAGAAGTGCAGGCAAGTGGCTTAAAAGCTTCGCTTGAATGAGTCTTCTTTAGACTCAGGATGGCCGAGTGGATTCGCGGCTGGCTAACAGTGGTCCAGCGACGCGGGAAGCTGTTCGCAATTCACCTACGCTACTTTCATTCTTTTTTTTTCCTTGCCTCCTTTCCTCTATCTGCAATGGTGCCCCAGGCCCGGGAGGGGGAGCGTTAGCCATTGGATAACATTTCTAAACGGGTTATCTTCATTTCTTCAAAATATGTTCCGCTTCTAGCGTAGCGTACGAGAAGTACAGGCGAGTGGCTTAAAAGCTTCGCTTGAATGAGTCTTCTTTAGACTCAGGATGGCCAAGTGGATTCGCGGCTGGCTGACAATGGTCCAGCGTAGCGGGAAACTGTTCACAACTCGCCTACGCTACTTTCATTCTTTCTTTTTTCCTTGCTCCCTTTCCTACTCCCCTCTATCTACAATAGAACGAATTAGTTTTCATGCTAAATTAGGTTATTAAAAGAAGGATTAATTTGTATATAAGTATTCAATTATGTATGAATAAAATAAATGCACTTGGAGGTGAAATTTTGTACACATATCAATCATTTATAACTAACACAGACTTATTTATAGAAAGAAATAAAGTAGCGGGCATAGTAATGATTCGGACAGTTAGGTTTCCATCACAAAACTTACAGTAGCTTCCAACCAAATAATGGTAAGAAATGCATAATAAATTACAGATATAAACTAAGCATAGTGATAAGTTTTACATGTGCATTGTACATGTTAGGATGGATGAAACTGTAAGTTACGTGTGAAAGGGCATTTTTATTAAAAACTACGGTGGTCAAAATGATCCTGACAGCGTAATTCCATTACTTCTATCTTTGAGACAACCAACTAATTTAGAGTAGTAACTTACTTCCATGAATTCTTAGCATTTTCAGTCATTACCTTGTCAAGTCTCGTGCAGCAAACATGCCTAGGCAAACCACTAAGCCAGACTATAATCAAGAGCTGATTGCTAACCTACAGCAGCCAGGATTTCCCGAGAAGTAATTGAAACTATGGGGATTAGTGTCTCTAGGAAGACAATATTACACCAAACAAACCTAAAATCGCGCACACTAGTGGTCAAGCGATTGATCAACACTAAGAACGAGCTAGATTATCCTTCGTCACTAAGCATGAGTAGTGTAAAAAACACATCGTAGGATGGAATAGGACACTCAAAAACATCTAAAATATGAGCACTTTGAACTCTTATGATGTTCGCTTCCATTAATTTAAGGGGAAATCTTACTACAAGATGCTCTCCTATTGTTGAGGGACATTCTTCTGATTTTTCTAGCAATCCTAGGGGTTATTACTTGCTTACGGCCACAGTTACCAACCATTTTGACAACGCATCCTTGTTATTTTCCAATTTCTCTTAATTGCACTAATTGTCTGAGCTGAAACATTTAATTTCCGTGCAATTTCTACCTGTTTAAATGTGGTTTCATTCAAATATACTTCTATTTGTCCAATTTTATATCACTTTTTTTTATCCATCTCGACCTGGAATTGAAATAACAAGTTATTTACACTTTAAATGAAATTTACTACATGAATTTGTAATTTATACAAGACAGAGTGGTTTAAAAAAGCCATGAGAACAAAGAAAAAAACGGCCTACATCAAACTCTACTGGATTATAACTGAAGGAAACGTGGTCTGGAGCAGTTTGACCGCATGGTAGAATTGAATATTGCCACATAACGACGGCTCGTTATTGCCAGATGTCACTAGAAACCTGCTAAACGTGGAGCAAACTGACTACTGAAATACTAGTTCTGTATAAATAATAAAAAAGAAATCATCTGTCAATAAATAAATTCAGTTTATTTTACCTTTATATATAAAACGAACAAATATTGCCAAACGCACAATAAACAGCTTATTCATATTTTTGCAAATTATTGTTATTCTCTAAATCACTTTCTTATTTTTATTAACTAAATCATTTTTTTTCTTTCTGTTATTTGAAGAAACTTAAAAACCATCTTAAAAAAAACGAAACATTGGAATATTAAAAAAAATTTGGTTTAGTAATTAGAAAATCTATGTAAAAGTCTATAGGTAGCAATTATAATCCCATTTTTTATATATATTTAATATAACTCGGGTTTAATAAGTGCTTGAAAAGAGAGATTGTGATTTTTAGCATTAAAATAAGAGAAATAGTGACATTTGTCAAACGTGGAAGCTAAGTCTCTTTAACCTTTTTATGAAAACAATAATATAATGTATTTGTTTTGTTTCTGTTAAGGTTATGATATGTGAAAAACAAACCATTTACTAATAACATGAATCAATCTCCAAAAAGCTTCTATTTTTATATATTAAACGTTGTGAATTGATACTATTAAGTCGAAAAAAATGCATTAAGAAAACTTGTTGAATCTTATTGAATTGCTTGTGTGTATTAATATAACAATTGTGGGATTTGACAATAATGTAACATAAAATAAATTAATGTAAGTAGAGTGAATCAATTTAATGTTATGCCACCTCATTAAATGTATAAAATGAATTACATTTGTATAGTATTAAATACCGCATGTGTGCAGACCGTTTATCTAGAAGGGGAATTAAAAGGTGCCTCAAAATGAAAACTCAAATCAAACAGAGACAAATCTGAAGAGCTTCCAAGTTGCAGCCAAATAGACAATAGTGAATCCAGCTCCAAGATTCTTTTACCTCTGAGGAAATTTCTGATCACCTTTAACATCCTACAATCAAGCAAGAAGAGGGTTTTCTACCCTTTTGGGTTCAGTGCCTTGCTAATACCAGGCACTCCCAGAATAATCAAACCGGTAGCCACCAAGGCAGACCAAGAAACCTATTCAGCTACCCCAAGAGTTGCACCAAAACTCGGTCACAAGTCACCATTGTAAACAAACCATCACAAATAGCATAAACAGCTTTCCCAAGTAATTATCCAGCTTACCCATATAGACGTTTGTTGTGGTATTGTAAGGGCTGAGTGGTGGTATACGTACGCAGGTTTGTTACGTAAATGAATAACTCCTTGATTACGTTTTCTCTAAGAGTGTTATATTGTTTTATGTTATATAAACTTTGAGAATTTCTAGTGCCAAGTACAGCGTTTCGAGGATTGAATTAAATACTTCTAAAAACAAACTATACAGCTATGAATTAAACGAATTTATGTGAGACTTGCTAATATTGTTTTATGTTATATAAACTTTGAGAATTTCTAGTGCCAAGTACAGCGTTTCGAGGATTGAATTAAATACTTCTAAAAACAAACTATACAGCTATGAATTAAACGAATTTATGTGAGACTTGCTAATTTAAACCAAATGAATATAAAGTAATGGTTGACCCAAAGCTCACTTTAATATTGGACGCTAATTGCCACTCAAAAATAATGGAATTTCTTTACCTTTAAAACAACCACACGTAAATCCGGCTGGAGAATGACCTTGGCCTTGAATTTGTATGTAGACAAAAAAAAATGTTGTGCGGTTAAGCGCGTGGACGTGTTCACAGGCACCCAACTGTTTGACTGGCACGGAGACAGGCTTGAAAAAACGGGTGATTTCGATGAGGGCGACAGAGAGCGTTAAGCAAGTTTATCTTAGTCAGATGATTTAAACAACGGGACCGTGAAGGTATGCTTTTTCCAATCTTTGGGTTAATCTTCTTCCCCGTACTTCTCCGGTTATCCGCTTATATACTTCACCAACCCACTAGGGGTAGGGGAAGGAGGGGGGGGGTGATGACTTAGGAATTACGCCTCGCTCCTCTAACGAATTTTCTCCGAGCGTCTTCCACTTAGTCCTAAAGGCACCTTCTGGCTTTTGGCCACCGCTCCTCTAATTTCGTCTATGACACGAAATTAGATCCCTACTCTTAGGGAAAATAGTGCCGGTTTAACCAATGTTATGCTCGCCGGCCCAGAAATCTAATGATTCGTGCATCTCGTGGTTGAGGAGGCCTTCTGGTGGTCCGCAAGTCAAGGGGAGAGAAGGGGGGGTTAAGTAATCGGGTTACGCTGCCAAGTGCTAGGACGTTGTGGTGACTGAACAGGGCCTCTGTTTTTAGGGTGGAATATCGATTTCCCTACATTCCTCCCTTCAAGGAGGTTAATGGGGAGAGGGGGAACTTCAGTGCAAATTAAAATAAACAAACAAACATAACCGACAAAAGCAAGCTTACATGTCTTAGGACATAATACTGATTCTTACCGTTAGTTGGGTCAACCATCCTATTAACTTATGTTTCTTTGATCTTGGGTGCACACGCGCGCACACACAAACGTAGGTGATCGACATAGGCCTCACGAGCCTACTGGGTACGTCTCACAACATCCAATTTAAGAGAAAAACAAAAAAAAGTACAAATCATCGATTACCTTAAGACCTTAAATATATACACAAAACACGAACACAAAAATTGAAGAATGGTTTTAAGATTAACGGGAGATGAAATAACCCTCGATGGGATTTCGGTTCGGGTTATACATAGGCTTTATCTTATCGGCACCTTTGATATAATTAATATTAAAGTGGTGCTTGATGACCAATACTTTACAGCGCATGAGTCGGCCGTTCTGGTTATTGGGTTTACCCAAGTATGTCAAAAACTGGTGATGGAATTCCAACGTACTTATACTACCTTTTTTATGGCAACTGACTAACTTTAATCTTCACCTTATGGCTAGGGCGGCCTGTTTCATGGTTGCATAAGTGATGGTAACAGGAGTCTCATCGTCATTGTTTACCAAGCTACACTGGGAGATCGGGTTCGGATTCGATTTAATGGGGTCGGGGAAAAGTTTCTTTACGGGATCGTTAATGGGCGTGACTCTCATGGCGAAATGGGGTTTTAAATGTAACTCTGTGGACGTTTCGTTCTGGAGGAATGCTCCTGAGTGTAGGGGATACTCGTTATCCGACTCTACCATCTGACTGTGTTTATATGGGTCCACCGCTTCCATACTTCCTTCTTCATTCATCATCACCCCCATTTGTCTGGGTTTTCATCGTAAGTACTTTGCAGGGTCCAGGCCGGGATACACCGATCGTGACTTCCACCTGATGCCTGCTCGATGCCCATTCATGTTCGAGCATTCTTTCTTTTTCTTATCTCTCTTCTCTTCCCGCTTGTGCTAGTTCTCTTTCCATCTGTATTTTTCTTTCTTCTGCATATCTTCTCGTCTGTATTCTTCTTTCTTCGTCGTCTCTTTTTATTTTTATTCTTCTTTCTTCTACTTCGCTATCTCTCTGTATTCTTCTTCCTCTATATTTCTGTCCGTCAATATTCTCCTTTCTTCGATTTCCTTTAAATTTTCCGCTGCCTTCCCATCCAGAGGACCTACTTTCGGGGCAGTATCGAAGGCTTGGGAACTAAGCTCTTCGTCTACGTGGTTCTCACGAGGAGATAAGGCTTTCGGGACAGTGGACCTTTTATTTGCGGGCATTCGGGTGACTACGAGCTGCGCCACCGGATTTGGGGAGAGCTGCGCGCTCTGGCCTATTAAGACTGAGCAGAATCTAATAGGCGCTGCCACTACCTCGGTCCAGCCAGTAAAGTACTGTGACTGAATGTGGCATCCTACGACGGGGAACTTGTTTGGTTTACCAGGAAATCCTGGACGATCACGAACTTGTGGTGCTGAGGGCTGACGGGAGGGAGCAATTTATGCGATACGACGATACATGTGCACCCCGTATCGCGTAACAAGGTTGAGATTCGGAGACCATTTACGGCCCCAGTTTTGAATTTTAGTTTTTCGGGGGAATTTTTGTTGAACACAAAGTTCACCTGTCGATCAGGGGAATTCGATGTGGTCAAAGGAGGCGCGGGATTAGGAGGTTGTTCTTGGTTAAGCGTTGCAGTGAGGTTATGTACCTGCTGACTCAAGAGCGACCTAAGCCTCGAATTTTGGGGGGAATTATAGCTCATGTGACCTGGGGTGCCACAATTAAAACAGGTTATGGGGTTTCTGGGGTGTCCGGAGTTTTTGTGGGGGTTTCTGGGGATACCCCCTTTCTTTGGAGAAAGGGGTTTCTAGGGATAGCCACCTTTCTTGGGAAACAAGGGATGGTTCTTTCTGACCTCTCGAGGGTATAATCTATGGTTGGAAGCATGCAGATATGCTTCCTCGACGCAGTCCTTGACTGTAGCGGTTCGCCTGTCCTTGACAAAGGTGCGTATATCTGGGGGGGGGGGGTACATAGCAATTGGTCCCTCAGGATGAAGTCGGCGAGGGAGGGAGTTGAACTCATTCCCCACTTGTTCTGACTTTAGCCAGAATTGGAGATGCCTTCTGAAGATAAATCCAAATTGCCTGTATATTTGACCCGGTTGAATTCTGGCCTGTCTAAACTTCATCCGATACTCCTCGGGGTTTAGATTGACGGTGGCCAGTAGCTCGTGTTTGCAAGTGGTGTAATCCACGGAAGCCTCGGATGGTAACGAGATGAATATGTCTCGGAGCCGGGTATTAAACAGAGGCACTAATCTGGCGATCCCCTCTGTTTCTATGTCCCAGTGATTCAACTCGAAAATCTTCTCGAAGTGTGTCCGGTACGATCACAGGTCTTCATTGTCTTTATATGCTAGGAGTTTCATCGCAGCTATACGTATGTGTAGCCCTAGCTTGGGATCCAATGGAATTGGCTTCCGCCTGATCCTTGCTCATTTCCCTTTCATGAGCGCTTACTCGTTCTCTCACTCTCTCTCTTCTGCTTCCATTTGTAATTTTCTTTGTTCTGTTTCCCTTTCGGCTTGCGCCTTTTCTCTTTTCGCTTGCCTCTGTAATTTTCTTTCCTCTGCTTCCCTGTGTAATTTTCTTTCTTCTGCTTCCCTTTCTGTTTGTGCCTTTTCTCTTTCCGCTTTCCTTTCCACTTGCGCCTTTTCTCTTTCCGCTTCCCTTTCCGTTTGCATTCGTTTGTCTTCTTGATCTTGGACGTAGTCAACTAGTTCCTTGCCTCTTAGTCCCAAAGCTTGGGCTTGTTAGTGGAATCTGAAAAACGATTCCATTTCACCTCTGTCAGTTCGTCCAAAAACTCACCGATATGCTAAAGGTACTTATTCAACCTCGAACAAGTAGCGCGCTGCCTAACTCACCCTTATCACAACACTTTCTGCTAATTGGAATACCACTCCACAAAAAATTAATTAATAACATTAACGGGTTAAACACCGACAATTAACTACAAATTTATAGACAGACCTTTTTATGTTTAACTTTTCCTCGAAAGCTAGGCACAATTTTACTATTATTGAAGGGTAAGTAAGACAAATAACTATACTGAGTTCTTCCAATACCCATAAAACCTGACACCAAATACTTATGTCGTGGTATTGTAAGTGCCGTATGGTGGTAAACTTACGCATGTTTGTTACGTAAATGAATAACTCCTTGATTACGTTTTCTCTAAGAGTGCTATATTATTTTACGTTCTTTAATCTTTGAGGATTTCTAGTGCCAAGTACAACGTTTCTAGGATTGAATTACATACTTCTAAAAAAAAAAATTAATTACAACATAAAAAAACTATACAGTAATGAATTAAACCGAGTTTATGTGAGACTTACTAATTTAAACCAAATGAATATAAAGTAATGGTTGACCCAAAGCTCACTTTAATATTGGACGCTAATTGCCACTCAAAAATAATGGAATTTCTTTACCTTTAAAACAACCACACGTAAATCCGGCTGGAGAATGACCTTGGCCTTAAATTTGTATGTAGACGAAAAAATGTTGTGCGGTTAGGCGCGTGAACGTGCTCAAAGACACTCAGCTGTTTGACTGGTGCGGAGACGGGCTTGACCAACAGGTGATTTCGACGAGGGCGACGGATGGCCTTAAGCACGTTGTCTTAGTCAGATGGTTTAAACAGCGGGACCGTGAAGGTATGCTTTTTCCAATCTTCGGGTTAATCTTGGAATGGTTTGCACTGACGAGCGAAGAGCAAACAAGTGAATCCTTTGACGAATGGGAGGGGGATGAGGGAGTTCACTTTTGGTATTCCTCAATGGCGAGGACTATCTCTGGTTTTTGTTGCAAACCAGGATAGGGGGTTTCTCTAACCAGAGGTGTATGAGATTGATTCTCAATACTAAAAACAAACAAACTAATTTTCGGTGTGACCACCAGGAACTGGCTCATCCTGAGCTTCTTCTGTGTTCCTTTCTTTGATTGCCGGGCACTGCCACCGAACTTTGTCATTTCGATGACTAACTCGATCTTTCCCGTTCTTCTCCGGTTATCCGCATATATACTTCACCAACCCACTGGGGGGTGGGGAAGGAGGGGGGTGAGGACTTAGGAATTACGCTTCGCTCCTCTAACGATTTTTCTCCGAGCGTCTTCCACTTAGCCCTAAAGGCACCTTCTGGCTTTTTGGCCGCTGCTCCTCTAATTTCGTCTATAACGCGAAATTAGATCCCAACTCTTAGGGAAAAAAGTGCCGGTTTAACCAATGTTATGCCCACCGGCCCAGAAATCTGACGATTCGTGCATCTCGTGGTTGGAGGAGTCCTTCTGGTGGTCCGCGAGTCGAGGGGAGAGAGGAGGAGGTTTAAGTAATCGGGTTACGCTCCCAAGTGCTAGGACGTTGTGGTGACCGAAAAGGGCCTCTGTTTTTAGGGTGGGATATCGATTTCCCTACAACGTTCTATCGACATAATACCAGTGCTCGAAAGTGCACTTCAATGATGAATCGAAATATAATTTGTTTGGTTCACATGTCAAGAAGTTCGTCCGCTTAAAACCTGGCGAAAGATTATTCGTGAACTGCGTGAAGAGCAGCGTCAAATGTTGTGGAGAAAGGTTGATGGTGTGGAGCAGAACTTTGGTGAAAGGTACTGGCCCACTTGTCCACTTGAGGGTAGAGTGAATGTTCAAGTGTATATAGAACTTCTTCAGGCGCATTCCTACCCAATATTAAAGCCGCCTCTGCTAAATATACCACTTTTATACAAAATAATGCACCTTGCCACATGGCCAAAATGGTGAGGAATTCCATGGATTAGGAGGAATTGAATGTTATGGACTGGCCTGCTCAGAGCCAGGACCTCATTCTGAATGAGAATTTGGGGAAAACGATAGGAGAGAGAAGAGAGGAGAGAAATACAAGCGCCGTCGAAGAACCTTGGGAAATATTACAAAAGAAATGGAAAAAAATAACGCTAGAAGAATGCCTTCGGTTAGTGCGCTGCTGTGGCAGAATTTGTCAATGTGTAATTGATGTAAAGGTCTACAAACCAAGTACTAATATATTGTAACAACCTAAGATTATTTCTTTAGGTAACTTATATCATTGTACTTCTCATCTTCGTCTGTTGTGTTATCTGTTCGGGTCATTTTGACCATATATTTGGAATAAAATGCTATTTTGCACCTAACTTGCAGTTTCATCCATCCTAAAATGTACAATATACATGTACAACATATACCCAGGCCTATTTTCTATCTATAATTTATCATGCATTACTTCCTATTACTTTGTGAGAAGCTACTGTAAGTTTTGTGATGGAAACCTAAATGTCCGAATCATTATGGCTGCGACTGTATGTTTTGAAAACAAATCAAGATAACGTCGATACGCTTTTTCTTCTTTTGGGGGGGAGGGCTGTTTTGTAAAATATATAACTCACTGCAAATGTGATCAAATGATTTGCATTGAATTATTTATAAACAGATCCATGCTGAATTATTACATTAAGTCTTTTTCTTATTCGTTGATTCTAATTAATCATTTGACGCTATTTAATATTAATAATCATATGGCTGGTTGAAAGAATCACAAAGATACCGTTTATATGTTGTTTCAAGAAAATCAACGAACTTGCATCTGGTTAATTTTGAGCTCATGGGAATTTAAAAGATAATTTTTATTATAGATTGGACCTGATATAATCGAAGTAAGATATTATTAAAATGTATTATTTTTTGTTCATTATTATTAATATTATGATGTTAACATGAAAATTATGTTAGGTTCAGATCTAACGCAGAGTGAGCGAGTTAAATGGCGTGTGAAATTGTCAAAAGAAAATCCTCGATTTTCATTTGAGTATATATTTATGATTGATAAATGTCACTATTTTCAAAATATGGCAAAAAATAAAAAATATCAAGAAAATTGGCCTCATTCACCTCTATCTCCCTCATTAAAATGATAATAGCATCAGGCTCACTCAGAAGTTGTCAATATTATACCAAAGTTCCTCAGTACAATATCAAAAGGTTCAATGTAGAAAAAATTCTTAGCCCGGAAAATCCTAATGGAATCAATAGGATAAGATCTGTTCCACTAATAGACTTCTATCGTACAACAATCCTTTCTCCATTAGTGAGTCACAAACATCTTTTCAAGAAATCTCGACACCGCTCTTGAAAAGGACGAAATCTCAAACCTAATCATGCGCAAAATCCACCTAAATTGTTTGCAGCTATTACTAAAAACTTATAATCGCATCTAAAATATTGACTCCTCCCCAGGTCAATGGTGTCGGGGAAGCGGGGGCGTCCCCTTCTTAAAACATGGAAAGGAATCATCGAACTTCATAAGCTCTACACCGGTTGTTCTTAAAGTAGTCTCTCAATCCCACCAAGGGGTATCGAAACCAGTTCATGGGGTATCCAATAGAGCATCCTGGATAATTTTAAATTAATAATTTCGTGCACTGAATATTAGTATTACTAACTGGCAACTACGAGTAAGGACTGATAAACTGCTAGTAACTAAAAGTGGGAGTGAGTGAATGAGAGGAAACAGTCAGTAATTTGGTGTTGTGTCAGAAAGACGTGTTTAGTCGTACGTATTGTTTTAGGGGCAAGCCGTTAGTCATGGCTCGTGGTTCTTTAATACTTATTGATGTTGTATTCTTGTTTGGCCAGAAATACTAATACACATATATCACTTTCCTTAGTATTATTTATATTTATTGAAGGTTTATATATTTAATTTTAAATACTACCAATTCTTTAATTCATATTTTTATATCTTTAATTTGTCTTGTGTTTTTATATTGTGTCATTTATTTTATCTTTCTCTTTTTCTTTTACGTGAGGTAGGGAAGCGTCGTTGTTGCTACATATCCCTGCTTGCCCCGAAATCCTGGCGTCAAGTTTTCCCTCTCACTCACTCATAGGGACGAGTGCGCCGTTGCAATGTGAACGAGTGTGTTATGAGAGCGAGAGAGAGAGAGAGAGAGAGAGAGAGAGAGAGAGAGTGTCCGTAATTTCAATTATTGAAACTTTTTAATGCTTGTGTTTGTATGATCAGGCATTCTATTTGTTGACTTTGCATTGCTGCAAGTTTGTTGGCATTCTACAAAAGACTCGAAAATGCCCACTCAGAGGAGGAAGTGGTATAAGACATATGCGCCATTTGGTTTCACCAAAATCGTTGACAAAGATGGGACGGAGAAGGCTTAGTGCATCTAATGTCATACATTTCTAGAAAACGCAAATCTGAAACCTGGAAAGGTGGAGACCATTCCAGCTCTTCAAATCAAAATAGCCAAGTACGACCAGAAGGGCACACTTCCTGTATTTGGGTTTACTCCTGCTGAAAGACTTTTGTTTCAAGCTTTTTGCTCTCCGCATGGCTGAGCTGGTGGTGGGGTAGGAGGCAGCACAGAAGATGAAACAAATTCCGCTCTCCAATGACGTCATACGATCCAGGATCAATGAAATGTCCTCCGATGTGCTCGACCAAATCGTCTCAGACATAAAAGACACCCCATGTCCGATCATCCTTCAAGTGGATGAAACAACTGATTTCGCTAGCGCCAGTCAATTGCTGGTGTTTGTCCGCTATGTAAAGCAGGAATCATATGTGGACAAAATTCTCTTCTGCAAAAAAGGACATTTAAAGAACAGCGCTGTGGGTGTGTTCCAGCTTGTTGGCGCTTTACTTGACTCCCACACAATTTCTTGGGAAAGGTTAGATACATCAGCACTAATGGTGCCCCAGCCATGATTGGGCATAAATCCGGATTCACCACTCTCGTGAAAGAAAAGTTATCTCATAAGAGCTCATCACATTGCGTTTGCACCAGGTCCTAGACTCGACAGGAAAGACCATGAATTTTTATACGTGCAAGGTCCCTGAATCTTCGGCTCTTCAAAGCGTTCTGCGTGGGGTCACTGCATAGCACAAGGACCTGCTGTTGCACACAAGGTATGTTAGTTGTCTCTAGGTAAAGTCCTGTCCCGGATTTTTTAACTAAGTTCGGAGATCGCTAATTTTCTGAGGGACCAGAAGGACAGAGGAGTATATCTATTCGATGACGAAGACTTTGGGCACAAACTTTGCTACCTTGCGGATGTTTTCAGTCACCTCAACGACTTGAATCTTGCTATCCAAGGATACGGAGTGAACAATTGGGAGCTTACCGAAAAGATGGCATTGAACAAGAAACTTGGCCTGTGGAAACTGCAAGCAGAGGCCGGAAAGTTGGTAAATTTCCAGAATTTGGAGACACGGATCAGGGAAGAAGAACCTAGCCAGGACCTTATCAAACACGTGGTAAAACACCTTTCAACATTATAAAGGAAAATGGAAGAGTATTTCTCGGCCGAGAGGGAAATATCCGACCTTTGATCTGTCAACTCTACCTTGCAAAACTGGATGATAAAAATGACCTCGAAGTCCAGGAGAAACCTGGTGAGTTACACGTCAACCAATGGGAGAAAACTGCTTTTGAATTTCTGCCGTTGATACAATTTTGGATAAAGCAGATCCTGGCTTTCCCCAAACAAGCAAAAAACTGCATTGAATGTGCTCCTACCGTTCACCACCAGTTACTTATGCGAGGCTGAGTTCTCCATGCTGTTGCAGATAAAAACAAAGCAAAGACAGAGCTGGCGGTAAAATCTGATATGCATCTTGCACTGAACCGGATACGCCCTAGAATTTAGGATTTGGTTGCACCAAAAAAAGAAGAGCACAAGGTTCATGCAGCTCACAGTCTCACTTTTCATTAAAATTTTGTCAATAGTATAAAATTCTCAAAAAAACTCTGAGGAGCTCGGTTCACAGAGCACATCCACTAGTAAAGCATAAGACAGGTAAGTGTGCTTAGCACTTGTAAATATTTTCGCAGATTTGTATATTCTCTCCTTTTTATTTGGAACCCAGTAATAATTGCACTTCAGATCTTCATCCCTTTGATGATATTTGGTACAGGCCTTCTGCTCAAGCAAAGATAACAGTCCATATTCCATGAAATTCAAATCTGGCGAACTTGGAGCCCAAAGTTCCTTTGACCACCCCACGCTATCATCGAAACTTGCTTCTGTATCTTGAAAGATGTCTACTGTTTAACCTAAATCTCAATTTCATGTAGCCAAACACGATCATTCTGTATTGTGGGTGCCCTGAACAGCGAACAATTTTTCATGTCCACACAACTAGAAACTGCGAATTATTAAGGAGTGGTTGGAAAGCAGCAATTATTGCATGGTCATATAGCTCTCTTTTGACTACAGGCACTCATCCTTGGATTTTGCCTGATCTTGTTTATCGTGTGATTGATAAAGGTCCGAGCCCTCACATAATTGGGGTCAACATCTAGAAAATATCGCCCTCTTCACAATTTCCATCGTATATGTAAAAGCGTGTTGTTATTTATGAACTTACAATTTGATTCACCTTGTGGATGGCGTTGCTATCATCAATTTATGTTTTTATGCGCGTGGACGCCACTCTATGTGTTACTATGTCGGTTCGTAGGTAGGTCGGTCGGATGGCAACCATTTTACTTTTCAATGAGTTTTTGAAAGTTTTAATGATTAAATGAAAATTTTCTTCATACAATAAGGTGAGCACAGTTTATTAATGTAAATACACAAAACGATCTGAATATGCTTAGAAAAATAAACTTTTGACTTAATAAATGACAATGGCTTAAATTATTAATGTTGAAAGTACTCCCTATCAATGCAAACAGCATCTTGATCAGAATAATATGACTAAAATTGGATTTAACATACAAGAGAGCCTCCTCCCTTATGTGTAGCTGATTGGAGTAACTGTTGAAACCTGCAAGAAAGGACCTATCGTACAATAGGATGATTCCCTTTCATATAATTAATATTAAAATCACTAGAATATGACAATAATTATTAAAATAATTAAGAGCACGCGACTTAGGTCTGTGACCTTGTTATAGTATTTTCCACACGCATTGCACCTGAGCTTTTCGAGCTTGCCTCATTGTTACTGTGTTTGCATCATTAATCTGTCTCTCTTTAACCTCCGTCATATTGTAGTCACACCTTAAAGCTCGTTTTGTGTTGTAACGTATTGAAGTAATTATTTCTTTAATTTTGTGTGTTTAGAATCCAAAATTATCTCTGAGTTTCATTTACCATTTTCGTTCATTCGTTCAATTATATGTTGCCATCTTGTAATTTAGGTTCATTTCATATTTCTGTTTAATATGCGCATAGCCGTAGCAATGTCTAGTTCTAGTGTCCTCACCCCCTCTCCCACACCTACAATCAAGATTGTAAGGCCCCCATAACAATATATCCTCCTACATTTACAAGTAGTGCCAGGCACGACAAATACTATTCTCAGCAGTGCCAATGCTGCGGAATACTATATTTTGATTAATAAAATAATTTGGTGGGCTACAGTGGGGCCCCTTCAAGAGCCCCCCCAGGCCGGGGGGGGGGAGGCGGTTGCTACGGCTCTGATATGCCTTCTTTAGATATATTTTAAAATCAGATTTCATTTGTTTTAGGTTATACCCGTATATCTCCTTAATTTATTCAATAGTTTGACTTATCTCTTCGTTCTTCGTTTTTTTCTCTCTCGGAGTCCCCACTTTGTTTTCAATCAAATTATTTATTTTTGTAATCGCCATTGCTCAATTCCCTTTGTTTTTAGTTTAAATTTTTTAAAGGAGTCTTGCTATTCAGTATAAATATAACCCTCTATAAAAGTAATACCTAGATTTCACGTGAAAAATGTTAAATTTAAATTATTGAGCAATGGCGATTACAAAATTCAGATTCTAGGTATTTTATTGAGGAAGCATAAATATATTCTCCCTGTGTCGAGTATTTACACCTTTCTCATTTCTTTGTCTCTTTGCGCTTATGCCATGGATTCTCGTTTGTTGTCACGAATTAAATTATTTATTTTTGCAATCTTCATGAATTCCTTTTTTTCACTTTATATTTATTGGAGTAGAGCTTCTAGGCATAAATATACCCCTCTATGTCACCGTCTTTATATGTAGACTTTATATGTAGACGTCTTGGCAATTTTATTTTCAAGTAGCAGTCCAACAGAGATTTCAAATCGTCTTCAGGAAGTAATTGATAGAATATAAGAATATGCATCACGGCACGGTTTCACAATCGTTACACCGAGAAAACAATAGCCTTCACCTTCACAGATAAAGAAAAGATCCTCATAAGCTTTAAATACTTACCAAACTGGATCAGATATTTCGATCGAAATATCACATCATAGACCTTTTGCGGTGAAAAAACTAATAAAATCATAACTAAACTCTCGCCTCATCACTAGAGTTCGGATAAGAACACACTCCTCTATCTACATAAAGCTATCATCCTGTCCAGAAGCCACCTATACGGAGCAGCATGAACATCTCTAATCTAAAAGTTAGATCCATTGCAAAATCAAGCCCTCCGTCTAGCAACTGGGGCTTTTAAATCTAACACAATTCCATTTTCGCCGAAATGGGAATCCTACCTCTATGTGACCAAAGGCAAGTTGCAGAGTTAAATTACATCGCCTTTAGTTGTAGAACCAAACCCAAGGAACAAAACATACTCAAAACCATACACCAGCAGCTTCTCCACGGACCAAAGACTAGGTTACCTACACCAAGAAAGTCAAAAGCTTGATGTATGGACCGAACTATCCAAAACCAAACATTCCCATTGTAACTATTACGTCCTTTTCCCTTGGATTGTACTACCTCTAGCAGTCTTCCAAATCTTATTCCTTTTTCAAATTCGACAGTATCCACAGAGATGTTTTCCAAACTTTTTCATTGCCACAGGAAATCCCACCAACCGTACTAGTCTATCTTAGCAGACGAATCGAACTCCGCAGACGGCGTGACATGTGCAGAGGTTCTGCCACATCAAATAAGAACAGCTCGTCTGTCAAAGTGCTCCTTTTCCTATCGGTGGAGCTCATGACCATCTCCTTAGAACTCAAATTTGTGCCAAAAGATAAAGATAGCAATACAATTTTTTCATACTCAAATCAAGCCCATTCCTGTGCAAAGAAATTCAAACAAAACTGACGCCTCTTTCAGAAAATGCATTCTGCTGATGTCCCTCGTATGTTGGGCTCAAAACAGCGCTCACGGACAACTTGCTACCTACTATAGACTCTTCGCTAAATAAGTTCGATAAAAATGCCTTACATAGTAATATGCCCATGGACATCAACATCTGCAACAAATTAAGGATCACGTCAAACATAGAACACCTCTACAAGAAAATTTAAGAGAGATTAAGTTGTATCGGCACGCTTGCGTCTAATACAGACCAAACTTACCTGTAGCTACTCGTTCGACAATACTCTTCCAGCCCGATGCGCCCATCCTAATAACCTGCACTAGATTAAGCCAAAATATGAATAAACATCTGTGTAACAGCCCAACACTCAACAAAAATCCTCGCTAACAATTCCAAAACAACAATTTCAAAAAAGGAGAAAAATATAAGGTAAAATCTATATCAAGCCATTATGTGACATTCATCAAACTCCCCCTTATACAAAGCAATTGGGGCAAGGAGAACGTGCGGCAGTCGGCATTCCATGTATATAGATAGTATCGATCCTTCTTGAAAACCCATTAGTTGTCCCTGAACACGATGAAAACTCCCCTGAAATAAGGCATTATTTAGGTGGAGGGTTGTCAGCTCATTTTAAAGTGCGAGCCATCCTTGTACACTCAATTAACCCTTTCTGAAATTCCATTGAACTCTCCCTAAACCAAGACACTATTCTGGCCTAAACGTACTGCGCTCGATGCCCAGGCGAACTAAACGCTACTTGAAAATACATTAATCTCTCACCGAACACCCGTTAAGCCCTTACTGAATACTCATTGAACCTTCCTTAAACCGTCTTAGCCTTTCGTGAAAACTACTTAAGCCCTACTATACGTATCGTGAGCCATCCTATCACACTATTCATATTCTACTCGACCTCGGTCTAGACCTTTCCACAAATTGTCCTACTCACCCCTCACATTCTTCTGTTCCTTCAAAGAACTCGTCTAGCTGAGTGGGACGCACTACTTAGTGTCAATCGTCCTTCATAGTCTTTTCAAAAAACGCACAAAAACATACAGGCTAAAGTATAGAGGCGCAGGTCGCTTCTAAAGATATTTCTAAGCTGATTGTTTTTTATATTGATTATATGTTACTCAAACTATTTTTTTCCCCATACCCCCTTTCTACCTTAGTAAGAACAAGGTCCTTCATCAACTCTTACGCGACTAAAGATCTTCATAGTGATTACAAAAGGCCCTAAGTAAGTATTCGTGTTCTTGTACTGCTCTAAAGTTTAAACCTCAATTCCAATTGATTTACCTTCTGCAAAACGAAAGCCAGGCGCTTTGCTTTATGAAAATTCGCTTCCATTCCGACAGTGAGCCTGGATTGTGATAATTCTGTTATTATTACCTAGTTCTTCTGGAGCTCTTGCTAGTCAAACGGATACGCCCTTAGTTTCTATCGTCGATGTGCTGAGTTCAATCGCCAAACGCAAACACCTGGGCATGTATAGGTCTACCCACCGATTGTTGAACGCGCTATATTTACCCCCGCGGGCGTACCTAGATCATACACTGGTCATTACACCCATAGCCAATCACAACACTAATCTCTTTCCTCCCCATCTTCACAGCACACACACTTTTCTCCTTACCCACAAGGATTCCTGCCGATAGGTACTTATAACCCCTGGTTATTATATTGTTGACCTAGTAGCACATAAATTTAATTCCCTGCACACACAAAATTTGTTTGTTTGGATAATTGTTAAATTTTAAGATAAGGTCTACGTGATGGACTGCGGTACACAAGAGGGATTGAATACAACGAGATATGCACGAAAATAAATTGTTTTTAAGATTTAACAAATGGAAACACAAAAGATAATTGAATGAATATAATGCAAGATGCAAATAGGTATACAACGAGGGAGTGACAGAGATATATGAAGGATTAAATGTGAATTTTGGAAGGATATTTAAAAGATAAATAAAAGGAAATTCACAGGATATTAATTGGTAATTAAATGGATATTGAATGAATGTAAGAAAAGAAAGGATCTCAAATGGTAATACGTAAATTGGGTTCTGTAACAATTGAAATTTAATGTAAGTAGAGTACTCACACGTTTGAGTTGGATTTATAACCTTGACGTTGGAACAATTTGTAAACGAACCTCGTTGGATCGAAGCGAGGACCTGAGTAAAAGAGGACGCTTACAAAATTTTGTGAGTATTGGCAGTTACAATATTGGAACGTATTTTAAAAGGATATAATTGTTTACATTTGGAGTATTGCAGATTATAAGAATTTGGCAGTGCTACAAACACTACCTGCCAAAGAAAGTTACCCCCACTCCCTTTGTATTGTCTTGTTAGTTCTGATAATTCGGAGGCCTCCTTACGACTCGATCGGAGATCGTCAGAGTGCCAATGGTTTGGCTGCGAGCACGAGGACACTTATCCGACGTGACAGCGCCAGTTTCGTTGGGCGGAGGTTGACGGACCGAAGGTGATCTGATTTTTATTTCATTCCGAAATGGCGTCAAGCGGGACGTGGGAGCCCTGAGTCTGAATTTCCGCTGACGGGGTGACCAGTAGTGGAGATATTTGACCCTGACTGTCCACCGCTGCCGACGGGGGTGCCTGCAACACAAGAGACGAAGGCAGCGAAACGAAAGGTGAAGTTTGTGTAGCAGCGGTGATTGGAAAAGTGTTTGGAGGTTATTTGGGAGCTTTTTGGAACGTAGAGGCTTATAGTGGGAGTAAAAGGGGGAAGAGGGATTCTCAAGGTGAACATTTTCAATAAAGGCGGGTTTCAGGCGTTCTATGGAAACAGTTTCCTGCTTGTGTGTTGCATTGATACCAAGGTGTGAAAGATCGTGAATTTTGTCGAAAATATGCCAACGGTAAGCCAGAGGAATGAGAGAACGAGGGAAGTCAGAGAATGAAAAGTTGACCAGAATGCGCTTGGAAGGACTGTCTAGTAATTCGACTTCACTAACAACGAGGGTAGAAGGGTAACTCTGTTTGCTTGTCTTCATCCTGTTCTTGTGCCGGCGCTATTGTCGCATGATCGATGGGCACAGTGTGAGAGAGTTGCGTGCCCAAAATCGCAGAAATGCGAGAAAGCTCCTCTGGTAGGACGTTTGAAAAACAATGAACATAACGAATATCATTCGTTATCGGCAGGATAAAATCAAGGTAACGAGTATTAACCGCCGTGTGCATCGAAGACGTGGAACGAGACGAGCAAGCACCGACCAAAGGCTTATGGTCAGTAAAAATAGTGAAGTGACGCCCTTTCAAATATGAACGGAAGTGACGGATTGCAAGGTATATACTAAGCAGCTCACGTAAGAACGTACTATACCTCTTTTGAGAGTCAAAAAGAGAGCGAGAGAAGAAAGCAAGGTTGCAGCTACGTGAGTTGAGGATGCGTTTGAGGTGACGTGATGGGAGCTCCTGGAGAACAATGAGCTAATTCCATAGCGCGGGCAATAGTCTCTTTGGTGCGAGGAAATGAATCGCACGCCCAAGTCGATCACTCGAGAGGCGAGTTCTTTTTGGTCTTAGACAGCATAGAGGTCATAGATTGCATGACCCTGGCAACAGTTTGGAATGAATCTGTGGTGAAAATTGACCATGCCACAGAGACATCTGAGTTGTTTGCGTGATGTGGGTTGAGCAAAATTGTGCATCACGGTAACTTTTTATTCGAGTGGGCTAATCCCGACACTGGAAACATGGTGTCCCAAGAAGGAGAGTTGCCTCAAGCAATAACGACCGTATTACCCCCAGTACTGCCGAAAGGTGTTCTCGTTATACTCCACGTATGACATCTCTCTATCTTTCTGCGCACTCCATATTCCTACTTTGAAGCGTAAACTCAAACAAGTTCTCATCCACATCTCTCGCTATGACGAAGCGCACGGATTTCGTGCTTCTTTATCTCTCCACATCTTCACCCCTACCTAAACTTGTTTCGAAATTGGGCTTGCTTGGATGTGGTAGAGTTACATCGTTTCCTTTGTCGATTATTAAGCGAAGTCTCACCTGTGAAATGCATATTCGCATCCATAGTGAATATTGTACCCGCACCATTGGGATTTTCTGCTCTGTGGCATTCAGCTATTATGGTGTTGATGCGGTTAATCTTCTACCGTTGTTTTCTTCGTTGTAAACTAGAATAAAGATGTGATTTTTATGCATCAAAAGCCAAGAGTGAATTGCAGAAGTTAGATTATATCCACCACACTGGTTACCGTTTGGCGCCCAAGAGTTCCACACGTCACCTTATTGTCGATGCCAGGCAAATGACGCACACTCCATGGCCTACACAATGCATTACATATGCGCTTTTCTACCTGGGTCCTTCATCCTGTCACCAACCGCGCTCATTTGATCCGCGACCAATCTCGACGTTGCCTATTCCGACATGAGACGTCAATCAAAACCTAAGTCTTTGGGGTTTATGACAAGGCACCTCGATGTAGCTCACGGTCTGATGGCACCGTTGCTTCTGCCTAAAACGCAGCCCTACAGGGTACCACATCTGAACATTTGTAATTACGCTTCTTCTCCTAGAGCTTTTACAACACTAAGAATATTGCGTTTGTATTTGGGGGGGTTTCAGTGTTCAAGAAAAGAAACACAAAGTATTATGTGAACACTTTTCCAGGTCATCATTATGTCAAAAGAAACTAAGAAGAATTGGAGCAAGAAGCAATCTGCTATTCGACGAAGATCTATTCAGGAAAAAGGTCCTCGAAGTTATTCCGCTTCTCGAAGTCATCCGTTTATAGTAGAGGTGTGTGAGTGATGGCGTCTGACAGAGGGTGACGTGCCAGGTATCAAGGGTTTGTTGGTCATTGATTTACTCTTTTCTTTCAATCGAATTGGTTCGGACTTCTTAAGTTTCTCGCTGGGGAATACGCGTTTATACCGGGTTCCCGAAGGTGTCTCGTTAATCGTGGGTAAAGAAAAGGACTTCGAAAAAGAGTACAGCGATAAATAGGTTTTATTCTTAGCTTGGGCCTACCAAAATGGGAGCAAGCGGAAACGTTCGAGTTCTACGCGGTTATATTTGGGCCTTCCGTTTTAAGACTATATAGCTGGGCCTAAAGGCAGTAGGATTCAAGGATGAGGGAACGGATTCGTAACGCTACTAGCGGCAACAGTCTGCTGACGAATGACTTGATTGATTCTATCTCTCTCTAACTTTCTTCCCCCTTTTCTTCGTGTGTGTGTTTTAATATGTATGCGTGCCGTCTCCAAGGGGCGTAACCTTTTTCATTTGACCTGGACGCGGGGCGGAGCCAAAGATCAGGAATGTTCGTCGACTCCTGCGTTGGGCGGAGCCCACGCAGTTGTCGACGAACATATTTTTCCACGATTTGGGCCTATTACGTATCAGAGATCGCTTGCTTTTATCAGTTTCTTAGAAATTTAACCGGTCAAAGCATACATTACCCTTTATTTATTCAGCTTGCCTCTGTTATCTATCATTGAGATTTTTTTCGTCGGGCAGCTGTTTCCTAGCGTGCGTATGTTAGTGTGTGTCCAGGTGAAAATCTGGCGATACGGTTGCACTATACATATTTCCTTAATAAATATACAATTGTGATATATTATTTATCTCTACTTTTCTTTGGTTCACTATCTATTACATGGCATATTACTTCATTAATTCATACGAGAACCCATTTTCAGGATTTCATAGATCCACCGATCACCCATTTGTGAGGGTTCCTCACTTGGCCTACCTATCCTGTAATTAGGGTGTCACAGGCCTATTTTCTTTGCAATTTGAGTACCACAGATCAATTTGCAGTCAGATCAATCTGGTAGTAACGCCATTTCAACCGTTGAGCCCCATTTCAGTGGAAACTCCACTTCGACTTTACCTCGAAGAAATCAGCTAATTGGCTACAATATTGTGTCTGCCACACCCGATACCACTACATTAGGACATTACCCACATTGGTGTCCCTAATAATTTGGTTCAAGACACAAGGATGGCTTTCACAGAAGAAAAGACTTCAGTACACCTCGTTAACGCCGTCAAAGTGAAGCCTCTAGTCTTCAAATAAGCGGCAGCCGCTGGATGGTTCAACATAGATGAAGCATAATTCAATATATCCAGAATTACTCGGGACATTCCTAATTTTTTCTCAGTTTTGGCTGCGTTGCCAGCCGAGAATGGGGATCGATTTCCACCAAAGATCGTCATTTCGCAGAGCTACTCCACTAAAAACGGAAATAATTGGGTTCTTTGATAGAACCAAACCAGAATTATTTGAGAAACTGATTTTTACGTGTACACTAAACGGTCGACATTCAACCAACCTGGAAGAGCTACGAAGAATCGCTAATCAAGTGAACGTAGGTGAAGACCAAGTCCAGCACAAGTTGTTCAGTTTCTTCCTACGAGCATAGCACCCATTATTACTCTGTCAAAATTAACTGCTAAGAATTTGAGAACTAAACTAAAAAGTAATTGTATTTAGTGTTTCAATAATATAAATACATTTGCGTGATGCAATTAATTCGTAGCGATTCAATATACATTAATAAAATTATAAAATTTAATTCCACCGAACGAAGGAGTAAAATAAAAAGAATCTGTTACCATCAAATAAACGCACCTTGTTTTTCAATGCTTTACATAATGCAATTTAATTTTGGTTTAATACATATTTTTTAAGAAATATTTAGAATGAATAATAGTGCTTATATTTGTAATTGCTATAAAAGGATTTATTAATTTTATTATTGATGTTGAGTGAAACTTCTTTATTTAAGTAAAATATAATTAAAATTTCAACAATGTATCATCCAAATTCTATCTCTCTAAGAGTCATCGAGTGATTTGTGTACATAGAGGGTAGACGCAAATAAAGAAACTTTGAGAGACTGAGTGATAAGTTACTTAGGAGAATTTTAGGCCTTTTCCTCTCAGCCCAAATATCGGCAGACCCAAAATTGGTGACCTAGAAGAATATATTAGTCTTCCAACATGGAGCCTTAACGGAATTATTACGGCGAATTTTTTTTATTGTTTTTTGAAGGACTATAGTTTGGTTCGTCACCCTGTCTCTGGGGAGTTCTCAATCCGTTTCTCTAACCCAGGCTGCGGTTGGAACGAGAATGAAATGCTCGCCTAACATCCGTCCTGTCCATCCAGCTGCCTGTCGCGTGGCTGTACCTCCCTTTTCCCTAACCGAGACTGTAGTTGTGGTTATATTTGAATGCCTACTTGATTTCCGTGCTCATGGAGGATTAACCAGTTACCAATGCCACCCACCAAGTAGCAGTGAACCCACATATATTACGGAGTCCTTGATATACTGGGTGTTCAGTTCACCTTAGTGAAAAGGTAACCTTGAAGCATCTCGGACCACCGTCCCTCACCTCCTTGCATTATGCAGAACAAGGGGTGGATACACAGACCTCAAACATGAAATGTAATCCCTGTTTCATAAGATCTGGCCGGAATCTTTTTACAAGCTCATATAATATACAACGATAAATGCCGGTCATCCATCTACATAAGTACATATAGGAGATCCAACGGACCGCTGGTGAGATTGGAGTGGGACAATATCTTGTCGGACATAAATTTCTCTAAACTTTTCCCAGTGATTTTGATTTAGGCATGGCTATTAACGAAATTTTACCCTTGATTACCTAAACAAATTAAAAGATGAGTTTATGCTTTTGGTGCAGCTTCAGTTTCTATTCATGCCCCGGGCCCCCTGAATATAATCAAAGCAGACATTTCGCCAACTGCCGATGTCATTTTTCTACGCGACACCCGTTCGCCGTAATTCTGTTCCCTGGAATATTCGCCACCTTTATTCATCTCTACACCCACAAGTGTGCTGAGCCCATCTCTGGTTATAACCCAGTGCAAAAACTTGCAAACAATGTTTTACTTGGCCAGATGAGAGCTCCGACCCAAAATTATTGTGTCCTTCCAGACCAGCATCCCCCTCATATTCACCTACAAAACAGAAAGATTTAAACTCGCACCACAGGTCATGGCGTGCATGGGACATGGCATGCATAACTTACCTTTCGTCACCGTTCCTATGTGACTCTCAACGATAAACTTCCAATTAAACGAAGTATCCTGTCCTGTGCCTCGCTAATTCCTCCCTGTTACAGACGTCAGAGTATCCAACGTCCATCGTCAGTTTACTTTGATACACCTTCTAGCAACGGTTTACGTACCTAGAGAGAAGTAATGCTGGGCCTGCGAATTCCTCAAAGCTGACGGAGCTTCTTCAATGTCAAATGAATGGCAAACGCCTGGAATGGAACCCTGCCACCGAGGAAGCTTTTGAGTACATTAAAAAGTTACTGTGTGAGGCTAATAATCTTACATCACCGCCTGTCATCGGATTCTTTGTATCAACTGGATACTGATTCACTGGCCATAGCTGCAGGTGCTGCCATTCTTTAGATGGTGGCTTGTCAATCACAAATTATGTCCTTTTTCTCAATGAAGTATACAACAACAAAGAGTCTTATTTCACCTACGACCTGGAATTATTTATTGGCTCCGTATTTGGCAGTTTTCTGCTTCAACGACCTTATTGAAAGCCGCCGATAGCATTGTGGTGGACCACAAAAGGCTGGTATCTGCATGTTCATCACGCCCAAAGAGCTAAACAGACCGCCAACAGAGACATTGGTTGACAATAACTGAATAGGTCTAAAACTGTTTGTATCTACGGGGATATAACACGTTTTTGCCGATCGTCTCTTTCGTAATTTTAATGTTTTACCAGTGGATGTTTCAACTTACCCTTTATTGCCAATGCCCAACATGTGGGCCACGAATTGAACTCTTATCGAGAGGGGCCATGCCCATATCCATTTTCTGAATCCTGCCAAATGTGATGCAATGTTTATCTCCCTAACACTTCTCCCTACCCTTTGTTACAGCCAGTTTTCGCTGTTCCATCTTTTTATATCCTTGAGTAAGGCAACACGCCCATTAGAAAAGTGCTTTATTTTTAGCCGTCCATAGACTTCCAAATGCGTAATTGGACCAGTGAATGTATACTATGTCAAGACCACAAGTTGTACTCAAACAAGTCACCAATTTAACTGTATATTATACCCAGTGAGAGGTTTGGAATGGTTCGTTTAAACATTGTCGGACCATTAATTCCGTGCTCTCCTCCATGTTCAAACTACCTTGGTTCTTATCGATACCTCTTGATATGTATTCTTTACGCTACAATATGGGTGGATGTCTATCTTCTCATTGATTTTACAGACACTTTCAGTGACCTTTGTTTTGTTGTTGTTTTTTTTTTAATATATATTGGTGTCTTTGTTCGAGTTGCAACTTTATGTTTCAATTGACGAGGAGCTTAATTTGAAAGAGAAAGCTTCAAGAAACCTTAATTTGTGGGTTTTCACCGGCTGAAAGCTACTGCATCAGACCTTAGGCCCATGACATTATTGAAAGGACACACCACAGGATAAAAACATGTATAATGGCTCGCAAAGAAGATGGTTTGCCTCTACACAATGGTACTAATGGGTATCCGTGACATCCCAAATGAGTGGATTTTTACCATTTACTGCATTCACTGGCACTACACTCTTGTCTCCAAAGTTATTTAATACGATAAAAACTGTTTATATCAATTCGAAATTTATCAACGATTTTTGAAAACAAATATCTTCCTTCCAAAGACCTATCTCTAGTCACTTGCATTCATTGTGATCTTCATACGTCCCATGATATTTTCATCGTGAACCCATGTTTGGATTTGAGTTGAAATTATCTAACGCGTTTTATTAGTTACACAGTATTTCGTTATCGAATTGCTAGATAATCGCGAGCAATCCGTTTCCACCACAGATTGAAAGCCGCAGGATGAATATCTTTTTCATCCTCTGTCTATATTCAAATTTCCTCTCTTGTTTCATCTATATTGATTATAGGTGTTTTATGTGCTTGTGTCAAAAAGAAGGCCAAGTGTTAGGAGTTTGTAGATAAACCTCTATTACACAGCTCGAGAAAAATAAGAGTACAGATGAACGTTACCCACCCCTCCCGCCCCTCCTGTCCGATACGCATCTGTGGGTACAAAAAACTGCAAAGACACAATTTTGTGCAAAAGAATATAGCACAACCAGTAATTTTATATTAAAGCTAAAACATATTTTCTTGTAAAAATCTAAACCCTAGTTCTATCTGGATCACAAGTTATTAAACATTTCGGTACTGAACACAAGTCTTTAATGCTATCCTTAAACTCCTTAATGCTTGATCTATTGACTGCCTCTCCAACTAGCTATCTAACTTAACAGTCGCCCAGCCTTTTCCTCTGCTTCAACAGACTTTTTGTACAAATTTAAGTCAATACTAATCAGCACACCTAAGCCTTTCTCCACGTTGGTGTCCCTAAAATTCTGCCATTGTAGCTTATAGTCCGACTTGCAGTTTGTGTAAAACAGGTACATCACCTTACACTTCTCTAAGTTAAAGTCCTCCGCTACATATTTAACCACTCTCTTATCCGACACAGATCAGCTCTCAACCTTTTGATGCTTTTAGCTGACGCTACACTCCCACCCAATTTTATGTCAGCTGCAAATTTGACTATTTTGCTAAATAATTCATCATCTATATCGTATATATAGACAATAAATAACAAAATTCCAAGGAGGAAGCTCTGTTAGACTACACTCGAGCCTGACGACGAGTGAAAGTCCTGACAGTTGATTCCAACCATATGTCGATTTCTAAAGTTTTCACTTCAAACATTGAACTACGGTGGTGTACCATGTCGAACAACTTTTGAGGGTTCAAGTACAAAATGTCTACGGCCCAGCTTCTATCGTTATCTCTCATTATTTCATGAAATATCTCGAGCGAGTTCGTCAAGCATGATCTCTTTAAAGTGTTTACCCGTTGTTCCCCGCCCATAAATATATTCAGAGGCCGAACTGCAGGCTACCTAGCGCGTTCACGGGTCGCGTATTGTAAAACGTCCATCAGATATGATGGGTAGCTGTGAAATATGCAAGCTTTAACTTGACGAATAAGCAGTCGCGGATCAAACAGCAGTAGTGTCAGCAGGAAGTAGAGCAGTATAAAATGGTGACCCATACCTCAAACAAAATCTTCATGAGTCCTATGACGATACTATGTTAAGGCGAGATGAGGCCGCCTTTAAATAAGCCTCTTTACCACCGCTGCCTTGCGGTCAGGTTCATGATGCATCTAAAGGCTAAAGGGCCATACTCTAACAGAAAAATGGCCACCAGGATAGGTCTAGCAAGCCACTGAGGTATTTTCTTTTGTGCTCGAGAAACGCATGGGGTACTCAAACGAAATGGCCCCCGTCCCCGGCAGCCATTAAGTGGGCAAAGGGTGCGAAGAATCTACGGATCCGAATCAGTGAATAAACTTAAAAACACTGACGGAAGTAAAGTTGCAAAGAAGATACGAAGACCGAGCAGAATAGAAGTTGTTTCGGACGAGTACACTAACTGACATATAGGCACTATCTCCCATGCGGATGGTGATGATGATGATGATAAGTGCTCTTAATAGTGTCTTATATAATATTTTCAATGACCTTTCTTCAACAATGGTCAGGATTATAGGCCGTTACATACCCGCACAGTCCTGGTCACGCTTCATGTAGATGGGAGTAACAATGAAGTGAATGGTCCAAGTGACCACCCACCATCAAGTTCAATTCGCTCTCTCGTGAGACACCTGAGAGACAGGAATGCTTGCGTGAAATCACCTTGGCCATGATTGGGGCTAATTCTTTAATAATCGTTGAATCGGTATTATGTAAGGTTATGCAGAAGATGTAACTATGCTCGCGACAAGTGACTCCCATCATTCTCGCACTATTGCATATAATTACCTCAGTGAAGATCGTCGATGTATTTCTATATGGTGCCATACATGGAACATGAAGCTTAAAATCGCTAAATCTAAATGTATGTGTATCTCACGTTCTCGTAGTCCTTTTCCTCAACATAAACCTCTCTATGTTGATGGTTTAGCATTGAACGATGTGGACGAACTATATATTTTGGGCGCCCCATCAGATCTCTTGTGACTACTGCTTCGCAGAAATTGGGAATCATGAGAAAGGCCTATGCCACCTTCAATGATGCTTCCGTGTCCGCCACTTGCTTCCGAAGCTTTATTCTTCCAGCTTTGGAATATTGTGCCCCTGTCTGGTCGTCTGCTGCTACTTCACATTTGCATCTTATTGACAGAGTCTCTTATACTGCCAGCTTTCTTTGTGGCGTTAATGTCCGATGGAACCTTGCACATCGCCGGAAGATCAGCAATGTGTGCATGCTCTATAAGATGCAATCCAATCCAATCTGCATCACTCGCTGTATATTTCCTTGCCAAATCGCTTTGTAGCAAGGAGAAACACTCTTCAGGCTTTGGCCCGGTATCCTCTTTGTTTTCAGTCTATCAGATGTCGTACTAGCCAGTTTCAGCGTTGCTTTCTGCCAAATGTTGTCCATCTTCGGAATTCATCGGTTTAAGAAACTTGTGCCTTCTTGTGCATTTAATAGTGTGAATGCCTTTAAAAATAAAGCTAATAGGATCTTGTGTTCATCATGAGCCATTATCCTGTTATTTGTTATGTTTTTTCTTGTTTGAATATTCTATATACCGTATATCTTGTTTTGTTTGAATGTTGCTATATACTGTTTTTCAAAATTTTTATTTAATTTTATTACTCAATTTAATTTAACTGAATCCATAGATGACTGGATGCCTTGAGGTTTTTCTTTACCTATATTTTTCCAGTTTGTTCTTCTATCCCACTTCCTTTTTTTACCATCGTTCCCTCTTCGACGTTGCAGGTGTGCAGAGATTGTTAATTGCGATCTATAGTGCTTGCACTCTTCCCGTTTCACCTGTCTCATCTTGTGTAATAATAATTTGATAACGATGACGAATCTAAGGGTCTCGGGCATAAGAGTGTCGTTCCTGTGGCCGCCGTGAAAGGCGAAAATCCAGATTCATTAGGCAAGGAGCGCATGCACAAAAGGATAATTGGAAGTGCTACCAGCTAGCCTTGTTGACGGGCCATTATGGAGCACTTTAAAGTCATGTGTGCCCTTTCCACCATCCAGTTCGTGGACGGAGGGTACGCCGTGGTGGAGAGACAATGAAAACCCCCGAGGGCAGACAGTTCCTTGAATAGATTGGATTCGAATTGATCGTCTCTGTTAGTCACTACGTGAAGCGGGACTCCAAATCTGGAGATCCACCCTTCTAGGAAAGCCAACACGACCGTTGTAGCACTTATGACCGTAATCGCTAACGCTTCGATCCATCTTGTAGCTCGGTCGCTGCACGATAGTAAATACTGATTGTGCGAGGGGTAGGATTGTCCAGGGAGTGTACACGGTGGAAGTGGTCCAACTATATCAGTATGCACTGTTTCGAACTTTGAATATGGAATAACAATAGGAAGGGTCGGGTTTTCTTTTGGCGACTGATCTTGGAAGATTGGCATGGGAGGCACTCCCTTCTCCAGGAGCGAATATCCTTGTCCATATTAGGCTAGAAATATTGAGATTTGATAAGACGAAGTGATGCCTTGACTACAGGATGTGACAGAATATGTAACTGATTGAAGATTGTCCTTCTGCACGCCATAAGGACAAACGATCGTGGGTATCTTTATGTTACTTCACACGAAAGTTGAGCTTTCCCGGGAAAAGGGAAATATTTTAATCGAGAGCGAAATTCTTTCGTTACTTCGTCATCACTTGGCGCTGCCGCCAAAACTCAGAGGTCAAATGAGTGAATTTGGACCGAATTGACGTTCCTCGAAAGACATTCAACGACTACGTTCTCCTGATCACGCACGTAGGTGATATCGCTGAGATATTCCAAAATGGCTGTCCAATGTTGTTGCTGCCTGTCCGTTTTTGCACTTAATGGCGACGAAAAAGCCGACACTAATGGCTTATGGTCCGTGCATAAGGTAACATAGAGATCTTCAATCATGTGCCTGAAATGGATAACAAAAAGATACGCCGCTAGGAGCTCTCTGTCGTAAGTGGAGTATACTTGCTGTTTCCAGCTTAGTTCGCTCAAAAAGAATGCCACCGGACGTGGCGATATGTTTACCATTTTGTGTAGGGCAGCACCAGCCGCGTATTGGGAGCAATCCGTCACCAGCTGATATAGTGAGTCATTGGGTAGCGGGTGCTGGGGTTTGACGAAGTTGATTAAGGCCGATTTAGTATTCTGAAATGCGCCTCTTGCGGCATCGTTCCATTCGAGATCACGAGCCTTATGTTGCAGGCGTGCAAGCTCGGCCAACGAGGCTGCAATTGCGGCAAAATCAGAAATCATCCTTCTGCAGTATCCCAACATTCCCAAATATCGTCGTAGTTTCCTGTATTTATTTGGTAAGGGCATGTCTCCAATTTCCTTTATTTTCTTGGCCAGTGGGCAAATTCCTTCCACCGAAATGTGATACCGTAATAAATCAATCTCCTCCTTTGGCAGCTCGCATTTCTCCATGGATATCTTCAGACAGTTTTCGACCATGATTTTGAAGACTTGATCCAAATGCCTCAAGTGGTCGTCCATATTGTCCGAAAATATCAGGATATCGTTTATATATATATACATATACGCACCCTTATCTCCATAAAAGGTTATCCATGTGTCGTTGGAATGTGCAACTTGTATTCCGGAGGCAGGATGGAAGCTTCACGTGCTCCATAATCCAAAACTGCGTTATCACTGCAGTCTCCTCTATGTCTGCCGGGTTCATAGGGATTTGATAGTAAGCCCGCACTAGCTCCAACCTTGAAAAATCATTTGGCATGTAGGTGGTTTGCCACACTTTGAATTTGCGGCAATGGATTTCTGTCGGGCTTTGTGATTGCATTGAGCACACTGAAATCCCGACCAACCTGTACTCACCGGGCAACTGCTTCGGTACCATGTGAATTGGCGACGCCCACGGTGATTTTAATGGGCGCATGACTCCGTTCTTCAGTAGTGTTTCGAAAGTTGCTTTAGCAGGCAACCTGCAGCCATGGGCGTAGGAGGCGGGGGCAGGGGGGCAACTTCGCCCCCTGGATTCGGGAATCTGCTACAAATTTAGGTGAAGAAAAATAATTCTATAATTTAAAAAATGACAAGAATAAGAAACAAATAATTATAAACTTGTATTTGTAACCAGGTAATAAATAATCGCATATGACAATTTTGATTATCATTTAGAGTATCCTCATTCAATTACAAAAATCATCGCACTCAATTTATTTTCTATGAATACAAGACTCCGTTTTATCATACCTGCTGGCGTCCCCCTGGCGATGGTGGAGGGAACCTCCCACTGTAAATAAATTCCCCACAATCTCTGCTTATACACAGGTAGTGTTTAGACTTCCACATCCAGGGGCTATTTATCGACTTATTATGTAAGTTTCTAACATTTCAACAATTCAATTAGCATAATGAATAATTATTTATGTTTTTTATGTAGAAATAGGAAGATAATTTATGAAAAATCGTTACTTTAGCCCTATATTTATAGTGCGCACAAGTCAAGGGCAAACATGTTTAAGATTGAGGTGAAAAAAGTTAAAGGAACCGAGCCACTTCCGTTTATTGTCTTTTGTATGCAGAAAACTTTTCCCGTCCATGTTTGTTAGGGTTTCATGGTGTAATGATGTATTTATACGAAATATAATAGAACGTAGGCCTTCAGTTAGACATGTAATAGCTTTATCAGAGACATCATGTTTACGATCATGGGAAACAAGTTAGGTAATTTTCTGCAAGTTGCCAATATATGGATAAACCTGACATTCACTTATTACTATTTTTTTTATTATTTATTTATATATACTAGGAAGTTACTACTGGACATATAAGTAATTCTTTTTTCTAGTTTCCTTACATTTTTTCACTATCGTTAATTTGTTTCTTGCATGATTAATTATCTATTGATTATGTTTTAGCTATAAGGTGAATATTTGTAATTTACTGGTACAAATGTTATTTTTCAAAGGCCCAGATGTGTTTAACCATTAAACCATGTGACTCCATGTAACCAGACTATATCACCTCAGTCATTTAGTGGAAATTTTGTACACAACTACACCTACTTCAACATAAATATCAATAAATATAAATGCTCATATTCATTCATGCTTTATTGACTATATTTGTAAATATGCTAGACTAAAATACCGGTATTCATTTTGAGGTTTCGGGCATGGAGAAGTCCAGAAAGAGGCTGTACAGGAGCAAAGTTAAATGCTCAAAATGCCACAAGGAAGTTGATGGCGATTATAAACTTGAACACTGAAAAAGAGCTCGTGAAAATTATCAACAAGTAAAGTTCCATCCCGTGATTGATCCAAACAAAGGAAACTATCATTTGGAGTGTTAACTAGTAAAAATACCAGTGAAAAAAAGCGAACAAACAGAAGTTGCTTCCTCTGCAGCTGAATTAACTGATGTTCTAGATATTTATGTTTAAATTGAATATAAACAAGATGAGATCCAGGGATCCAAGTTCCAGCGCCTGCTGTACCAGATGTGGAGACACATGCTAGGAGACACAGGAGACAGAAGCCCCTGTTCATGAAACTGAAGAATGCTCAGAGAAAAATTTGCAGTCAGCGATATTGAAATATTAAATGGTCCAAATTAACCTATTCTGAGTGAATATCACAGGAAACAACTTCCTAGTGAAAAGGGAACAAGAGACTTCAATCCAGACCTCTTCAACAATTAACCCTGGACCATATTCCACAAGTCAACAAAGTCGATTTGGGGGCAATTCCTGTGAGAAATTTTTCTGTGACCATTCCTTCACATTCAGCAACTGGAAAAAGACTGAAAGGCCGGCAAAACATACTCAGAGCAACAATTACAGTGTAGCCATGTGAAAATGGATCACATTAAAGATAAACAAAAGACGAGAAACATCAGTTTTGGTCCAACGTGATGGTGTTCACAGAGACATGGTCCAAAAGAACAGAGCCTATCTCAAAGTGATTGTAGAGTCCATCCTTTACACTGCACGACAAAACATTCCCCAAAGAGGGTATTCAGAAAACAGGTCCAACATTGCACAGCAATCAGATGTAAATCGCGGAAATTTGATAGAAATTATGCATCTTCGATGTAGAGACATTCCATGACTTGCCGAGAGATTAACTTCACAGCTGGCAGCACATCACCAGTGGCTGTCACCAGAGATTCATAATGGGATTCTGAATATTGCATCTGACCTTGTGCTGAAGGACATATCTAAAGCTGTGGAAGAAGCTGGGAAGTTCAGCATCGTAGTGGATGAAACATCAGATGTCAGCAACAAGGAGCAAGTGTCTCTGTGTTTGCGCTATATACACAATGGTTAGTCAGCAGAAACATTCGTCGGCTTCCATGAAGTGAAGTCTGCAAAGGAAGAGGTACTCTCCAAACTGGTACTGGATGTACTTCACAACATAGAGCTGAGAATTGAGGATGTAGTTGGCCAGTGCTATGATGGGGCATCTAACATGACTGGCAAAAAGAAGGGTATGGCTACAAGATTGCAGGAAGTTGCATCTAAGGCCATCTATGTCCACTGTTATGGGCACCTACTCAACCTTGCACTACAAGATACATTGCAGGAAAATACTGTCATTAGGAATGCGCTAGGAGTTCTCCACTCCATCCACAACTTCTCTAATACACCAAAGCGAGAAAATGTTCTTCGTTCCGTACACATGCCAGATATTGACTCGGCATTGTACATTCCATACATCAAGTTGAAGTTTCTGAGTGAGACACGCTGGGCCTGCAAATGGGAGGCTGTGAAAGCCGTGGAGCAACAACCTGAGCTAATTCTACTTGCTCTAATCGAGCTGTCCAAGGATAAAGACGCCGAAACCTCCGTGGATGCTAAGGGTCTTGTCAAAGCTATGCTCAAATTCCAGTTCATCCATGGTTTGTACACTATAAAACTGATCTTCTCCAAACACCTGCAGGGTCAGGAGGTTGATGTGATGGCTGCAAAGTCACTTGTGATGCTACAATGTAAACCCGCAATAAGTGCAGAATGAAGATATGTTTTGTCTTATCTGGGAAAAAGCCCCCCAAACTGCTACAGACATCATTGAAATTGCATCATACATTGAGGAGATGAAAACTAAAATATTCCAAAAGAAACCATCCAAGAGGCTGCAAGCACTCTCAGGGGAGGCTCCTGAAGAACCTATCTCTCTCCTTTACAGACCATCAGAGAGCAAGGATTATATACTATGATGTTCTAGGCAGAGTTCTCACTGGAATGAGAAAGAGATTTGCAAGCAGGGTTACACCTATCCTGACATCCCTAGCAGATGTAGTACTAGGCAAAGCAGCAGAGGATAGTTTCAAGGCAGTGTCTGAATTCTACAATGTGGATGAAGACATCTTAATGGCTGAAACTGCCGTTTTTCACGATGTGGAAGGTGTGGAGTTGAAAACTGCAAATAAAGTGGTAAACTATTACCAGCCAAGTTCTCTATGTGAAACTTTGCCACACTTCAGTGAGGTGGCAAAAACCCTGCAACATCTTGTTCAGCAGAGGTCATTCTCGTGCTTGAGAAGACTCGAAACCTACATTAGATCTACTATAGGCCAGGATAGGCTCTCAGCATTAGGACTTCTCTGCATTGAAAGAAGTCATGCTAACAAGGTTTACTTTAACACTATTGTGGAGGTATTTGGCAGACGATAGGGAAGGGACAAAATGTTCTTATTTATCCCCAAATACGCTATAACATGTACCAGTGTATTACAGACTTGCATCTGCATTTGTATATCTTTTCTACATGTAGTTGGCGATCTGTTATTCATGCCATATATCATGAAAAATAATATAAAAATAATCTGTGTTGATACTATGTTCCGTTATAAGTTGTGTAAGATTTTAAATGTTGCCCCTGCATTTTATTGTATTTCAGAGAGTTTGGGTACTTTTAAAACGCACATAAGATAATGTATGCATGAAACTCTGAATGAAGAATAGAATAATAGCTACGTGATTTTGCTAAAGTTCTTTAAATTCGTACCTACTGTACATAATTTAACAGATGTTTGGTGTTTATTACACAAATATATGGCAATTTGGTTAGTAACTTGATTCCGAAAATTTTTATATGTGTGTTCTGGAATTTGACTAGGCTTATAAAGAGAAAAGCATTTTTGACGTTTTTTGATGTTATTTATAATTGCGTTTGTTATTCAAGGTTTTGTTTTGTGTTTATATGATATGGTTTTAGATTTTAGAGGACAATTAAATTTAAAAGCATCGTCTAGCCTTGAAATTAACTCTTCGGTAGCAGAATCGATGTCATTTATATAGGAAATTTCATATAGATTCTGATTTAGAACATAGTTATAGAAGTTTGATAAGGTATTTTTTTTTAATTATGCGGTAGGTTATTGTACGGTTTTGATGAATATTGTTCGAGTTAAAAAAAGACTTTTGGATCATGAATATAGGAAGATGGTCCGTTATGTCACAAAGGAGAATACCGGAAGAGTAATTTTCGGGGTGAACTCTGAAAATATTGTCAATTAGTGTTGCTGACTTTTGGGTTATTCTTGTCGGTTTTGTTATAATTGGAAGTATGGCCACCTGCATCTGGGTTTGCAAAATTTTGCATTCTCACCAGAGTACAAATGTGAACGGTAGACTACAGGTCTTTGGTTCCTTCGAAAAGGTCGCAATCCTACCAGTATATTATGAGTACTGTGATCATTATTTCGCTGCACAAAATTGGGACGGTTCCCATTAGGGTACGCACTCATGGGCACTGAATGCGCACTACCCGTAGAATTTACATTATTTATACAATTATCACTTCTCTTATTAGGATTAGGCATACACATATCGGACAAAGAAGGTGCACTACGTAATAAGGATTCACTGCTCTCATTAACATTATGACACTGTGCTCTATATAATGGCATTAGTTCATCCGCAAGCTTTCCTCACTGGGTTAGGTTAAGTTCCTTCTGGGTAGCAATTATGGGCGCGATGTTGGCTGGCAGGGATTGGATAAACTTGTGGCTCACGAGTTCTCACCTATAGATCAGTTCTCCTTAAATTGGTAGAAGGTCGATCGGTGAGCTTGGAGGAGGCAATGAGCTTCTCGAAAAGCTCGGGGTTCGTCCTCTCGAAGAGCCCAATCAACTCAGTCCTTAAGAGCTGGTAATTATGAGTAGATAGGATTGCAACCGGAAGACGTTCGACGGTCTCGGGAAGTAATGAGGCAAAAACATGAAAGAATTTAGTACCTCCATACTTACTCTTGAAATGTGAAAATGGGCTTACACAATCTTGAACCAACATGCAACTGCAGCTTCATTAAAGACGGGTGGCTTGATGGTGATGGCGTTCACGATCTCCGTCTCTCCTTGTCGTGCCTTTGATGGTCTGATTCTCGTCCCCTTTACTGTCCGGCCGAAAAGCCGAAAAGGATCACCAGTTTATCAAGAGGGGAGGGGGGGGGTACCGGTGAATGTTAGCCGTTTATGTGGTGGTATAGGTTACCGGTTTGTGGGTGCGTAGTTGGTAATTATAATGGCGTGTATTGAAGAGTCCTCGTTGATATTGCACTCAAAAGGTGACGAGGACTTTAGGCAGTGGGCCTACTTTACACCTCTTTCGAATTGGTTCTGACTCCTTATAATTTCTCACCAGGGTTATGCGTTAGGTGGATTTACCGAAGGTGGTTCGGTAATAGGGGAAGGTAAAGGATTTGGAAAGGACGCGGCAAAGAAAATATAACTTTATTCATGAATTGACCTACTAAAGGGGCAAGCGGAAATGTCTGGAATTCCTTGCGGTCAATGTGTAGGCTTACTGTTTTACGCGAAGTATAGAGTCTAAAGGCGACAGGACTTGGACGAGTAAACTGGATTCCGTGACGCTACAAAGGAAATGAATTGAGTCAATGAATGAGGAATAATGATTCTTCCTGATTAATGACTGTCTGCCTGTCTCTCTCTCCGTCTCTCCGTCTCTCTCTCTCTCTCTCTCTCTCTCTCTCTCTCTCTCTCTCTCTCTCTCTCTCTCTCTCTAAATATATATATATATATATATATATATATATATATATATATATATATATATATATATATACATATGGTATATGTGTATGTGTGTCTTTCGTCTCCAAGGGGCGTTACCTTGACCTGTCCGTGGATGGGACCAGTGATCTAAATTGTTCGTTATTTCCACCCCTTGGGCGGAGTTTCCGACATCTCTGTAGACCTGTTATGCCTACATATTTCCCATAGATATAGCTTTATTACATGGAATCGCTTGTTGCAGGCTTCTGTGAAATTTCTCGGGTCAGAACCTAAATTTGTTCAGCTACAGATAAATATTCTCACTGCGCGTATGTTTGTTTGTGTAAGATCCTCATATTTTTCCAGGTGATCACTTTTTATATCTTTGTATGTTCGTATGTTTCCGTGCGACTCTAACGACCGCTTGCATCAGATCTATTTGCACCGTTTAACATATATATATATATATATATATATATATATATATATATATATATATATATATCTTCCTTTCCTAATTCTCTCTGGTTCTTATTTATTTGACTATGCTTATTTCTTCCTTAATTTACACACATATGTAGCAATCTTTAGGATTTGATAAATCCGCCGAGCGTCCATTTCTGAAGTTCGTCGCTGGACCTATTAAATCCTGCAATTTGTTGCCAGAGGTCTACTTATTTTATAGAACGAGCTCTACACTATAATTGCCCTTTGTTTTATCAATTAAACCCGATTTATATTAAATATATTGAAAAGATAAGATGGAAAGTACTATCTATAGACTTTCACATGAATTTTATATTTATTAACCAAAATTTACTATATTTCACTCTTTCGTTTCTTTTAATAAATTCGTTAAAAATTTCTTCATATACCTGTAATAGAAATAAAAATTATTTAGTTATTGGTAAAAATAAGCAAGTGATTAAGAGTGACAACAATTTGGAGAAATATAACTAGGCTGTTTATTTGTGATTGTACTGTAAAAGAGAAGTATTTACAATTTGTGACAGTGCTCTCTTTACCCCACTTATCATTTGTCATGGAATGTTATTTTGGTTTACCGTGAACCTATTATAAGATTTTATAAGGCTCTGAAGTGCTCATTTTTTAGGTATCTTTGGTTCTCTCACTCAATCTTACAATGTTACCACCCCATAACACTCTCACACAAGAATACGGAGTCTTAAAATAATACTATTTATTTAGAGATAATTATTTCACACGTATTTTTACGGTACTCAGAAGTTCTTAAAGCGTTCGGACGCAGGAACTGCAACTCTTAAATGTGAACCCAAATAGGTTTGCCCGTGTGTGTGCGCTCGCGCCCCAACGTTATTATTGTTACTTTTAGTATGCCCATCCTTTACTTTCATTATTAACTGCAGCATAAAATTCAATCATTAAACGTTCCTGAGTGTTTTTGTATCAGTATATATATTTTTCCTGCATACAGCTTTGTGGGCAAGCACCACAACATCATTTTTGTTATTCTTGACTGCAAAATATAGATTTCAGAGGGGTCAGCAGTCCTGAGATTCTTTGCTTAGCCAAGCGTTTTAATAACTTTGATTAGAGCGTTCCGCATGTATTAGCTGCAGTTCCTCATCACGAACTAAACCTCTTTTTTATTTACATTACTTTGTTTGTATGCACTATCCACTTTTCTTAAATTAAACGGAATTTAGGAATACAGGGTTAATTTTATATTAATATTTACTCTGATTTTGCATACTTAATTTGGTCTAGCAAAATTAACATTATTCTCATCGCCGGACAATGGATTTTTTACTATTTACACTTTTAAAGAATTATCACTGAATCATTAAACTTATTTGCACTGGAATTTTTTTCTTTATCACTATTAGTGTTATTAGCATTTTTTTATCACTGTGCTCGAACGAAAGGCGTGGGTTCGTTTGTTGGTGCTGTCCTTTTGAGCTGTAATGAGGGTGCTGTGTTCCTAGGTAGAGACTGTACAAACCTTTGTCGGGTTAGGTCTCAACCCACGTCCGCTTGTAGCGGTTCATCGTAGCTCACCAAGGTCACTCGAAGTAGTCCGGTGCGTAGAAATCAGCTCGAATCATTCTTGCTAGCGAGTCTCGCAGAGCTCGATGATTTTGGTGGTTAGAGGAGTCGCTCAGCGAGAATGTGATCGTAGGTGGAATTCAATCCACGATCTCGGGCGGCAAAGTAGCAAAAATCCACGGCAGCTTAGGTGAAGGGGAAAGACTCGCTGGTGGTGGAATTCGCTCCATCCTCTCGGGCGGTAAGGCAGCAAAAATCCACGATTTTCGACTATCACATAACGCCTGATTCGTTGAAGACTAGAGGCTCGATGGTGGTGGAATTTGATTCTCCGCCTCGAGAATCAAAACAACAGAAATCCAAGATTTGGGGCCATCCCGTAACGGCTGCTTCTTTGTAGACGGGAGACTCGATGGAGGTGGATTTCACCAGGTTAGTATAGAGAGCAGCTTGTTGCTTTCTTGGCGAATGCATCTTCTTCTGCTTTACTATCCTTCTTAGGAATTACTGGTTATATATGTGTCCACCTCCTGGGAAGAGGAACACCCAATAACCGGTAAGAGGTCTTCTTTTTCTGCAGCTCGGATACTTTCGGATGACGGTGAACTGAGATCTTCCTCGTATACTGGTAACCTCTGGATTACGTAGGAACTTCTTAAGTTATAGCGCTCTCTCTCTCTCTCTCTCTCTCTCTCTCTCTCTCTCTCTCTCTTTCTCTCAATCTCTCTCCCTCTCTCTGCCAAGGCCTTTTGAGTGGTCCCCTTTACCAAGTAGTAGACGTGCTTACACGAGACCTAACTATTCTTGACTTAGTATTAATCTACGACCCTAACATGGTAACCAACCTTCATCTCGGCTACTTTTTCCCAAGCAGCAACCACAGACAGGTAGAATTTAAAGTAAACTTCAACGTAAATGCTAATTACGACCAAAGAGGATACCAATGCTCCCCTCCAATAGGATTTCGCTAACGCTAAATGGGACCTAATGGTTAAGTAATTACAAAACCAGGATTGGTCAGTCCTAACTACTAGCGATAATCGCCAAGAATGCTGGAATGCTTTCTTGTCTATAATTAATACAAACTGCTCAAGATACATCCCACAAGAAAATTCCCAGAGAAATTAAAGAGATCTTGGAGATCTTGGACAAAAGAAGGCTGCATACACTAGATTTCGGAGAAAAAAATCAACTGTAGATGAAAATAACTTAAAAAAGTTAAGAAAAGAAACGAAGAAGCTTATACAATCCTCCAAAATAAAAATTAGAAGAATCCATCGCTTTGCATTAAAAACCAATCCTAAGTTATTCTTCAGCTATGTGAATAGTAAAAAGACAACTTCCCCATCGATTGGTCCGCTCCTCTGAAGATAACGACATTATGGATGATAATGAGGAGATGGCCCAAAATCTTAATAGATTTTTTGCTTTTATGTTTACTACTGAAGATGAGAACAACGTTCCAGTCCCAGTGGAAATGTTTGACAACAATGAACAACATCTGAATGACTTGTGTTTCTAAAAACGAAGTCAGAGAAGGCCTGAAAGCAACTAACGTAAATAGTTCTCCTGGTTCAGACGGTATTCACTCTATATGAAATACGCGAAACAATCACTAGCCCCCTGACACAGAGATTCAATAAAAGTTTAGAAACATGTGTTATATCCATAGATGGGCGCGATAACGAAAAAATGTATCACGATAACCGATAAATCGATAACGATAACCTTATCAGCGATAACTGGTGATAAATTTATCGCCCGATAAGGTGATAACCAATAAATCGATAAATCCAAAATTATAATATAATATTGATTATTGACTATATATAACGTTATTTTATAATACAATAATAAGAATATTTGAATACTGTTTCTTAGTTTCTTACCTGGTGAGGCTCTCCTTCATCTCCTCATAGGTTTTGAGGATCCTCCTTTCCAGCTCGGACCTGGGGTGATAGATCGTGAGGCGAGGAGGGGAGACGACTCATCGACTTTACTGACAATAACTTTTTGACACAGTGGGTCGATAGCCGACGAGAGGTGAGAACATGCTGGACTTGGTGTTCACCACTGAGGATGACATGGTCTCTGAACTGAATGTGGGTGAATGTCTGGGTGGTAGCGATCACCGAACAGTCTTATTCACCTTACGCACTCCGTACGGCAGTCCCTCTCGCGATGCTGCCTTCAAACGCGACTACCGGCGCGCTAACTTCAACAGGCTACAAGATGCGATGAGCCGACTGGAACCTGTAAGTGGTGAAAGTGCCTCAGCCAACTGGCTGTGATTCAAAGACCGCTTCATGAACCAGCAGTCCAGGTTCGTTCTCCAACAAGAGGTGAATGAAAAATCTGTTCAACCTAAATGGTTCAATCGCAGCATTGCCTCGGCAACTCGCAAGAGAAAAATGAGCTACGCTAAATGGAAAAGTAGTGGTAGCAACCATAGTCTCATACAGTATAGACAAAATATTAGAACTGTTAAAACACTGGTTCGCCAAGCTAAACCCAATGTGGAACTTCAGGTCGCGTCTCTCTTCAAAGAGAACCCAAAGGAGTTCTTCCTGCGCGTAAATAGGTACAAACCAGTTTGCCAGGGCATAGGCCCTCTAAGAGATGACGTTGGTGCTTTGCAGGAGTCGAATCTGGCTATTGCTAACGTGTTGAACGACTAATTCACCTCTGTGTTTACAATGGAAGACGATGGTCCCACCCCGAGACCGGGGGTGCCCCTCAATGAAGAGGAGAACCTAAGTGAGATAATATTAGACGACGAGGAAGTGCAGGATAGAATAAAGAACCTTAACCCGTAAAAGTCTCCAGGTCCAGATGGCTTTCTCCCTAGAGTCCTTCGTGAAATGAGCGGTGAGGCTGCTCCACATCTTACTGCGATCTTTAACGAATCATTAGAAACTAGGGAAGTACCAGAAGACTGGAGGACGGCAGACGTGACCCCCATATTATAGAAGGGAGAGCGCAAAAAAACGGGTAACTACCGGCCCTTAAGTTTGACCTCCGTTGTGGGCAAAATGTTAGAGAGCATGATAGCAGCAAAAATAGTAAAGCACCTAGAAACAAATAACTTGATCCAGGATTCCCAACACGGATTTCGCAGGAACCTATCGTGTCTCACAAATCTACTAGAATTCTTTCACGGCATTTTGGGTGAGTACGATCATAGTCGGGCTGTGGACATATTATACCTAGACTTTCAAAAGGCCTTTGATAAGGTGCCACACCGCAAGTTTATGTGCAAAGTCCACGCGGCTGGCATTACAAGTAGAGTGGCCAGCTGGATCGAGAACTGGTTGTCAGGCAGGCGACAAAGAGTGAGAATAAACTGGGTAGCCTGGAGATGGGCCCCGGGGAATAGTGGGGTACCTCAGGTTTCCGTGCTTGGTCCACTCTTGTTCATAATCTATATAAATGATATAGACGATGGGTTGCTTGCCTCGATATCAAAGTTCGCGGACGATACAAAATTAGGAGGCCTCGTGAGTTCACGCGAAGGAGTGAAAAATCTACAAAGCATCCTTCAGAGGTTAGGTGAGTGGTCGGAGACTTGGCATATGTCATTTAACCTTGACAAGTGCAAGTTGATGCACATTGGCTATGCAAATCCTCGATGAGACTACCACTTGTTAGATAGAGTTCTAGAGGCGACGGACCTGGCAAAAATACTTGGGTATGCAAATCAGCAGCGAGCTAAAGTTTTCCTCCCAGTGTTCCAATGTAGAAAAAGGCACAAAGACTATTGGTTACATAAAGAGGCAATTTCGCTTCCGTAACAAGGAGATTGTCCTCAAATTGTACAACTCTCTAGTCAGACCTCACCTTGAATACGCCGTTCAATTCTGGTCTCCTGCACTGCGTAAGGACATAGATAGATTGGAACGTGTCCAGGCTAGGGCCACCAAGCTAATTTCCTCATTTAGGCACAATGGCTATCAGCGTAGGCTTCTAGAATTGAGGCTTTTCTCTTTGGAGACCCGCCGATTACGAGGACGGCTAATAGAGACCTTCAAGATTTTAAGGGGTGTCAAAAACGTGGACTACAGAAGGATGTTTACGTTGAACACAAATCCGACCCGTAACCCTGGTTACGTCTCGTATAAGATCTGCGCGCGCTACATGGAACCGTCTTCCGGTCGAAGTGGTGAATAGTTCATCTATAGAACAATTCAAATCTAGAATGGACGATGTAATCCATGAATATGGAAAGAACGTAGATTATAGAAACAAGCAAAATACGTTTCAGCTATACTATTAAAATTTCCTAATTGTGATCCTTTTTCTCATAATAATCAGGTGTCTTTTTCCCTTTTCTGTGCCCACAAAAACGGATCGTAGAGGTAAGAAAAGAGAGCCTTCACTTGTGTTATACTTGCTCTTAAGCTATAGGTTAGGGCCTTCCCAAAATATTACTTCCACGGTATGGACAGCAATGTCCTTTGATGTACAACTTTTCCTTGTGACACGCTCTCTCTCTCTCTCTCTCTCTCTCTCTCTCTCTCTCTCTCTCTCTCAGCGGGGTACCACAGGGGTCAGTCATGGGCCCATTATTATTTATTGTTTACATTAATGACTTGGATAATGGAGTGTTTAATAGGATCTCTAAATTTGTAGATGACAAAGCTGGGAAGCCGACCCCTTTCGAGACCCGATGTAGAGCAAATGCAAAGAGACCTTAATGCAATTGTCGAATGAATGAATAAGTGCCAAATGAGCTTCAACATAGATAAATGCAAGGTCATGCATTTAGGATGTCATAATTTAAATGTAGTATACCATATGTAAGGCCAAATCTTCGAATCCGTTAACTTAGAAAAAGACCTGGAGATTTTAACTCAGAGGACCTTAATTATCGAAACAATGCGCAGAAGTTTATAAAAAAGCAAACCAAATGCTAAGATATATTGTTCGGAATTTTACTTTTAAATCGAAAGATATAATCCTGCCACTATACAAAGCGCTCGTGCGTCCACACCTCGAATATGCGGTTAAATTTTGGACTCCCTCCCTAAACAAGGATATAGCTCAGTTAAAAAGAGTGCAACGTCGGGCTACTAAACTAGTTCCTGGAATCCTAAACAAACCATACGAAGATAAACTCCTCTCATTAAACCTAGTATCCCTTGAAATAGAGGATTACGTGGACAGTTGATCAAGGTATTAAAAATCTTAAAAGGATTTACTAATATTAATTACAGACCATTGTTCAAGATGGATGAAAGTGCCAACACACGCCAAAATGGTTTAAAAATAGTGAACAAGCAATTTAACTCTACTATAGCTCAAAATTACTATACGTTTAAAATCACGCAAATGCTGAATAGCTTGCCAACTGTGTAGTAGAAAGCACGTCAGTTAATATGTTCAAAAACCGACTTGATGAGTACTTCAATAGTGTAAATACTAAATATAACGTATAGAAGCATAGAAGAAAACGTCATACGAAATAAAGAGTTGGGAATAAAATGAAATGAGCAATAAAAAGATGCCAGCGACGCCTCCGTGCATGGAGTGAATGTGAATTCCCTTTTTCCTTTTCTGTCTGTCCTATAAGTATATTATTTTCATCACTAGCAGGCGAAGCCTGCGGGAGAAGAGAGTACTGTCTTCTCAACCGCCCATCCCCCCTGGTTCGAAGAAGCGTGTTCGTGTACAATATTTGAGAGATAGCTGAACCTGCATGTCAAGGGTACACAAGGAGATAAGTGTGTACCGTAAAAGTGAAATATTAGAAAAGTTATGTAAAAAAGGGCCAAATGGTACACATGTGGATAAGTGTGTACAGTAGAATAGAAATATATTTTTTTTGAAAAAAACAGCCTGTAAAAAAATATATATATAAGGGGTACACATGTAGATAAGTGTGCACCGTAGAGTTTAAATGGTTAAAAAAACGTTAGAAAGCGGTAGTTAACATCTTCTGTAAGCGTACTGGCCTTGAGCGGACCTTAGGGTCTTTGCTGGTCCTTGTTTCTGTAGTTTATGTAGTTCTGTAGTTCTCTTTCTCTCTTTTTAGATGTGGATTTTACTTAGTTAGTGGTAAAAATAAGCAAGTGATTAAGGGTGACAATAATTTGGAGAAATATAACTAGGCTGTTTAATTGTGATTATAATGTAAAAGAGAATATTTACAATTTGTGTATAGTGCTCTCGTTGCAACACTTACCATTTGTATTCCTTTTACATGGAATGTTATTTTGGTTTACCGTGAACCCATTATAAGATTTTATAAGACTCCCAAGTGCTCATTTTTTAGGTCTGTTTGGTCTTATCATTAAATCTTGCAACGTGAGAACTCCATAAGCTATTACCAGACGAAAATTGTGCTCTTTTTAGAGCATTATCCATTCGGATTCTATTACATTAAATGTTATTTTGGTTCGAAGTGAGACCATTATAAGATTTTATAAAACTTTCAAAGTGTTTTTTTTTTTAGGTGTCTTTGGGCGTGTTATTCCATGCTACGATATGGTCACTACAGTTAAATAGTTCCATAACCAGTGTAACCATTTGCTGCATTTATAAGTTTGCCATAGTTTGCGAGAAGTGTTTTTCATGTTTGTGTCACTTTGAAATATGTAAATCACAATTCTTCACCAAGAGTAAGGGAATTTAGAAAAGCAATGAAATTGATGGTATAATCACTCTTTGAAATTGGATAGTAGTAGATAAAAAAGATGGTGAAAATGGGGGTAAGGTTGCTTTTGTTTTAGGGGCATCGCAGGCGTTTTTCATTTTGGTGTAACTTGTGTTTCCTTCTGGTTTGTTGTTGTTTGTTGTGTGTCTTTGTAATCGTATCTCTTTAGTGTTCTTCTTATTGTTTGTCTTTATTGTGTTGTATACTGAATTTAGTCGCGATTTCGAGCATTCGAGCCTTTGTTAGTGCTCGATGTTAGAATTGCACTTCGCGTTTGTGTTCTGTTTTCATTGTTTTATTTGTTTTCTCGTAGGATTGGTGTCTGTCTTATAGTTTTGTGTGTTGTGGTTTTGTGTTTATGTGTATATGTGTTCTATGTTTTCCTCGGAGCAGTGTTTTGTGCTTGGGAAGCGTCGATTTCGGGCGACCTTCCCGCGCAATCTGGCCTGAATGTTGATCCTGCCGTCAGTTCTTCTTACTTCTGGGATGATGTCATTAGCCATTGTAGACCAGACCTTTTTGGCCAGTTTTTGGGTAGCGATATTAATGGGCTCCAGACGTTGTCTATGGTGCAGAACCCTCTGTCGATTTTGCTCCCTTCTTCTGGTCTTGTTGATGCAGAGGGATGCGGAGCTCTGCACTCGCTGGAGCCTCTTCATGGTGGTCTTGTTGGCTGCTTGAGTCACTACTGAAGGGTAGATGAGCTTAGCTCAGATGAACATCAGGTATAACTTCCTGATATTCGCCGAGCTAAGATCACGGAGCCTATAAAGCTTGGGGATCTCTCTCCTCGCCATAATCTGCCTCTCCTTGTAGTGACTCGAGTATCCGCGGTCGGAGATCTTTAGGCCCAGAATGGTACCTTCGGCGGAGTAGCCGTATCCTTTCCCATCTATTATGATGGGCCACGTTGATTCTCGGCTTAACGAGAGAATTTTGAATTTTCTTCCTGTTTGTCCGGATCTTCCATTTTTTCTCGTATTTGGTTGATGTTACAGGTCTCTGCAATTGTGTTGATTGCCTGATCCCTCGCTTTCCTGACACTACTCGGGACGATCTGTGTGACGTCATCTGCATATTGCAGATACATCGTGTCCCGGTGTATATGAGTAGGGAGGTCGATGGTGAAGACCAGGTAAAGCAAGGGACTCAGGCAGCTCCCCTGGGGAACGCCCGCTTTGAGTTCGAATTCGGGTCCTTTGTGCTATTCTATGATGATACGCGCCCTTTTGTCCGTGATGAAGTCACAAAGGATCCTTTCCAGGACCAGGTTTAGCTGGAGACCCAGTATTTTGTACTGTAGTCCGCTCAGCTAAACCTTGTCGAAGGCCTTCTGCACGTCCCTCATCACGATGTCTACATATTGACCCTTTGCTCGGCAGTAAGCGATCTTTTCGGTTAGGAGCGCCAGGGCCGTTTCCGTGCCCCTTTTAGGTCTAAACCCATGTTGTTGGGAGTAATGCGCTCCTAACTCGTCGAGTTGATTTTGTAGCCTGTTGGCTATAATCTTCTCAAAGATCTTGCCGGAGAATTCTAGGAGAGAGATTGAGCGATAGTTGGCCACTTGGTCTGGGGGTTTGTTCCCCTTCGGGATAAAGATGATTTTTGCCACCTTATACCCGTCGGGGAAGTAGCCTGTATTCAGGGATGCATTCATGGTGTTCACCATGCCCTGAATAATTTGCCGTAGGGCATTTACCAAGTTGTTTTTGGTTAGCCCGGACCAGCCAGGGGCCCTTTGCTTGAAGGACTTAATGGTGTTCAAAGTCTCTTCAACTGTGATCGGGCGCCCGTGGTCAACCATCTCTCTCGCTCTAGAAACTTGAGGTTGTGGGTGGGTCCTATGTAACATCGTTCCGAGGTCGTCGAGCAGTCGGTCTTTGAAGTCCTGGTCGAAATCGTCGTTTTCCTCAGGTGAGATTGCAAAGACCTGTTCCCAATGTCTTCTGAATCTCTCCTCGAGAGTGTCCGGATCTTCTATGATGATATCGCCATCCTTGATCTTTATTCCTGGCCTGGGAGGCAATCCCCTAAGTCTTCGGACGCTGTTCCCAAAACTTACAGGATTAGTCTCCCGCCTATGATATCGTCCCAGATTTCTCTCTGCTTTTCGAGGATTATGTTCTTCATTTCCTCGCTTAGCTGTCTCATTCGGGCTGCCCTTTTCCTGTTGAGGCCTGTCCTGCCGACTTCCTCATAAATGTCCCTGTGTTCCCTGGCGATATCCCTCATTTCATCCGTCCACCTAGGTTGCGGGAGCATTTTGTACGAGATTCTGGGTACGCATCTTTCGTCTGCTTGAGTGAGGAGATTAGTGATCTTATCGATCTCCTCATCAATTTCCTCGAGATTAGCGTCGCCCAGGTCAGCTGGTTGGTAGGTGCTGAGCATTTCTCGGTACAACTCCCAGTTAGCTTTTGCGTAACTTTTCCTAAGTGCGACGGGCTTGAGCATAGACGCAAGCGAAATGGTGGTGATAATCGGGATATGATCGCTCGGGACCACAGGTCCTGCGGCATTGGCTATATTGAAGGGAAATTCTAGACTTGCCAACACGATGTCCGGTTTTGTCGCCGTACACCGTGTCAGGAAAGTTGGAAAGTCTGGTCCAACTCTCTGGAGCTTTTTTCTATCAAGTAGTAGCTCCAGGTTTCGTACCCTTGGATCGACTCGCCTGTAGCCGGAAGCACGGCAACAGGCGTTTAGATCTCCGCCCAACAATGCTAGCCTTTTGTGCCCGAAGAGGGTATAAAAGTTTTTAATCGGCAGGTATTGTCTCCTGGGCGGCTGGTAGGCTGCCGCCACCGTTAGACCTCCAACCAGGGTTGGGATTTCGACAGCCACGAATGATTCATCTGAGTCCGGAAGCGTTTTGAATTTTAAGTTTTTCTTGATAGCGATGGCGCAGCCATCGAATCTTGTTTGTGTGTGGTTTTTCTGTATGACTGTGTAGTTATGTATTTTTATAGTGTCAGTATTTGTGTTGATTCCGTGTTCTGATATGAGAATAATGTCTGGGTCTTCTTTCCTGAAGATGTTCCCGTAAAGAATAGATTTTCCCTTCCATCCATTCACATTCAGTGTGAGTATTTTTAGAGCGTTGTTTCTGTTCTCCATGTTTTCTTGTAGTCGTGTTCTGGAGTTTGTTTGGTTTTATGTGTTGGTTACTTTGCCCTTTCTTACTTTCTTGAATTCTGCATCACTTAGGGTGATGCAGGAATCTTTGTGTAATTTAACGGCGCCCTCCAGCATTGCCTCTTCGACGTCTGTCTCTTTATCCGTTGCTGAGTAGGTCCATTTATAGGTCTTGTGGTAAAAACCCTGAAATATCTCCTTGGGGGAGAGCTTCTGTGTGTATGGGTTCACCTCGCTCGAGATTATCTTGAGGTCAATCTCCTCTCCGTCGTACTTGTAAGTACGCTTCAAGGTTTTTGACCTGCTTCTCGAGCTTACGGGGCTTTTGGTCGCCCTGTCTTCGACCTCCTCAGCGTCAGACTCCGAAGACAATTGGCTCGTCAGGTTGCGTTCGGCTTCCTTTATTTTTATGGCTGCCCTTCTCTCCCTCTTCTCTCGGCGCTTCTGTGCCTCTAGCCTCGGGTCAGTCCTGGTGGGGTTGGCTTTTGCAGTCGTGGTTTTTGCCTCCTTTGCCGGTTTGTTAGCTTCATTTTCTTGGGGAAATGGAGTCGCCGGTGCCTCGGTTGCCTCCTTTGCCTATAAATTGGAGCTGCAGCCCGTCACCCGATGGCGGGTCATCCAGAAACCACATCTCAGCCATGCCATTCTTCTTCAGCATGAGATTGAGGGTCTTTGCGAACGTTCCAGGGTTCGTAAGATTATTCACGTGCGCGAATAGAATGCACGTGAGTATCTTCGTCGAATTCTCATTCTTAAGTTTCAAAATAAGTCTTCGACGGCTGCTTTCCCGTGGCCATGAGTGGAGTAGTCCTTGCTGCTGCTTAAGCATAGGAGTTGGAGCTTCTCGTGGTTTCTTCTGTTCTTTTCTTTCTTATTATCTCCTTCTTTTGGGGGCAGGACATGGCCATTGCCCCGTGGCTAAGTACACAGTTTGGACATCTCTCCGTCGTCGCCTTGCATTCACGCCAACCGTGGCTTTTCCCGCTGCATTTGGAGCACGTGACAGCTTGATCTTTGCAATCTTTAGTTGCATGCTGCTCCATTTTGTAGCACTTGAAGCAAATCAGAACGGGGGTGAACTCTTCTATTTCAATTTAGTCTGCAGAGACCCTGGCGTTGAAAAGTAGTAGCCCCCTTTCTTTAGCTATTTGTGCCATCTTTGTGTCACTAAAAATGATACGTGCTGGTATTCGGTGTTGTCCCGCTTATTGCGGAACTTTATCACTTCCACCACGTTAGCCTATGCTTAGTTCTTATTTATCTCCTCTTTTATCTAATCCTTGGTGTGCTGCCCGATCCATGGATCTAGTTGCCTGCACACCACGCTGCGATGAGCCTGGATCTGAGGGGAAGGGGGGGTGCTAGGTTGGAGGGCTATCTCGTTTTGGACATTTTGTCCATCTTCCGTCGTGACCGTTTCCACGTCTGCCAATTTTTCGCAGACTGCTGAATAGCCAACTAGGGTGTCTATCAGCCTCGGGATGCCCACGCTCAGCTTTCCAAAGACCGTGGCAAACACCGTACTACGCTCCGGTTTGGGGTGCCCACCTATAACCCTTAACGGGACTCTTGTAGCTGAGTGGGCCGCCTAATTTTTGTACTTCTGCAGCCCCTCTGTCCAGGGGGGTGCAGATCTTCTTTGTTTTTCTGTTTCTTATTGTGTTTATGATGTTTCGTGTTTATGTATGTATGTGTATTGAGTGTATGGTTATATTTATGTTTTGGTTTTCCTTAAGGGAGAAGAGAGGCCTCCCCCACGTTCGCCGGCTGCCTGGATGGAAATCGGAATTGCCTTTTAAATGGAAGATGATGATGGATGGGATAAATCCAGGTGGGATCCTCTCAGGGGTGTGATTGTATGGCGGACTTATTGACAACGCCCCCCCTCCCAAAGGGTTTTGAATTGCGACCGCTCCCCAACATACCATAGAGACGGTTGTATGTCCCTCTATGGTCCTGGAAGGGGCCTTCGCCGTAATTGGCACCGAAGGTTGCGGTCCGTCCCTTGTCCGGAATGCTTCTGACATTGTTCTCTACTGTGGGCTAATCCTCAAACCAGCTTCCTCCAATGCCCCCAATTATGGCCAAGCAACTGCCTGACATAGTTGTGACGAAACATGAATGGCAATCTCACTTCACATCTGACGGCGGTTTACGCAGGAAGGTCGGCCGAGGACTTAAGCAGTCATCTGCTTAAGTGGGGCCGCTGTAAATAAAGATGATAAAGGTTAGTAGGGAGTGAATGATGATGGTAGGGGGGGTGACACCAGGGTATTATTCTCTCTTGAGATATTTGGCCCTAAAAATTAGGATCCAAATTTTCGAAGGCGTAGGCAAAGTTTCCAGAAAAATTTGCTCCTTTACCAGTTGGTAAGATGCTTCGCGAGAGGTACTTCTGCCAAGAATTCCGATCCGTCAGCAAGAAAAATTGATGGTATATGCACTCTTTGAAAATGATAGTAGTAGATAAAAAAGATGGTGAAGTGGGGATAGGGTTGCCCTTGTTTTAGGGGCATCGTTAGCATGCTATATTTTTATTAAGTTATTTTTCCTTTGTGTAAGTATTGCTGTTTTCTCATGATTTACTCTGTGTGTATTCTTCTTATTGTTCTTCATTGTATTTGTTCTTCTTTAGTCTGTAATATTTGAGCTGTGTATTTGAGCTTTCAAGCCTTTGTAAGCTTGCGATTATGTGTTTATACCTCGTGTGAATTATCTTTGTTAGTTTGACATGTCATGAATTGTGTTTTGTGTCACCATGGTGTGTGTTGCTGGTGTTTGGTGTTTTTAGGTGTAAATTGGTCTTATGTTTTCCTCCGAAAAGACTTTAGGGCTCGGGAATCGCTGGTTACGTCCGACTTGCCCGTGCAGCCTGGCATGGATGTTTATCCTGCGTCCAGTTCTTCGTAATTCTGGCAGGATATCATTGGCCATTGTGGACCAGACTTTCTTGGCTAATTTCTGGGTTGTGACATTTATCGGCTCCAGCTTCTGCCTGAGGTGCAGGTCCCTCTGCCGAAGTTGGTCCCTTCTTCTGCCTTTGTTCATGAAGAGGGACGCAGAGTTCTGTACTCGTTGGAGCCTTTTTATAGCTGTCTTGCTGGCCGTTTGAGTCACTACTGCAGGGTAGATAAGCTTAGCCCGGATGAACGACAGGTATAATTTCCTGATGTTCGCCGAGCTGAGTTCTCTGAACCTATATTGCTTAGAGATTTTTCTCTTCGCCATATTCCGCCTAACCGTGTAGTGACTCGAGTATCCGCGGTCGGAGATTTTTAGGCCCAGGATGGTGCCTACGGCGGAGTAACCGTATCTCCTCCCATCAATCATGATGGACCACGTCAACTCACGGCCCAGCGGGAGAATTGTGACCTTTTTCCTGTTCGTCCGGATTTTCCACTTTTTCTCGAAGTTGATGATGTTCGAGATCTCCGCGATGGTGTTGTTAGCCTGGTTCCTTGCTTTCCTATCCCTACAGGATACGATCTGAGTGATGTCATCTGCGTATTGCAGATACATCGTGTCCCCGTGGATTGGAGTAGGGAGGTCGATGGTAAAGACCAGGTAAAGCAAGGGACTCAGGCAGCTCCCCTGGGGAACGCCCGCTCTAAGTTCGAATTCTGGACTCTTGTGATCTTCTATCATGATACGCGCCCTTCTGTCCATGATGAAGTCACAAAGAATCCCTTCCAGGACCAGGTTTAGCTGGAGACTTAGGATCTTGTATTGCAGTTCAATCAGCCAAACCTTGTCGAAGGCCTTCTGCACGTCCCTCATCACGATTTTTACATAGTGACCCTCCGCACGGCATTGCGCGATCTTTTCTGTTAAGAGCGCCAGGGCAGTTTCAGTGTTCGTTTTGGTGTAAACCCATGTTGTGCCGGGTTGTGCGCTCCCAACTCGTCGAGTTGATTTTGTAGCCTGTTAGCTATAATCTTCTCGAAGATCTTGCCTGGTACTTCTAGGAGAGAGATTGAGCGGTAGTTGGCCACTTGATCTGGGGGCTTGTTCCCTTTCGGGATAAAAATGATTTTCGCCATCTTATACCCGTCTGGGAAGTAGCCTATATTCAGGGAAGCGTTCATAATGTTGACCATTCCCTGAATAATTTGCCTAGGGGCATTCACTAGGTTGTTCTTAGTGAGCCCAGACTATCCTGGTGCCCTCTGTTTGAAGGACTTTATGGTGTTAATTGTCTCTTCAACAGTGATCGGGCGTCCGTGGTCAACCATCTCTCTCTCTCTCTAGACACTTGCGGCTGTGGGTGGGTCCTATGTATCATCGTTCCGAGGTCCTCGAGCAGTCGGTCTTCGAAGTCCTGGTCGAAATCGTCGTCCTCCTCAGGTGAGATCGCAAAGACCTCTTTCCAGTGGTCCCTGAATCTTCTTTCCAGGGTATCCGGATCTTCTATGAATATGTCGCCATCTTTGATTTTAATCCCAGGCCTGGGAGGCAATCCCCCTAAGTCTTCGGATGCTATTTCAAAAACGTACAGGATTAGTCTCCCGGTCTAGCCTGCCAATGATATCATCCCAGATTTCCTTCTGTTTCTCGAGGATTGTGTTTTTCATAGCCTCGCTTAGCTGTCTCATTCGGGCTTTCTTTACCCGGGTCAGGCCTGTCCTACCAACTTATTCATAAATTTCCCTGTGTTCCCTAGCGATGTCCCTCATTTCATCCGTCCACCTAGGTTGTGGGAGCATCTTGTACGAGATCCTGGGGACGCATCTTTCGTCAGCTTGAATGAGGCGATTGGTGATGTTATCAATCTCCCCATCAATTTCCTCCAGATTTGCGTCCTCCAGGTCAGCTGGGTGATAGGCGCTGAGCATTTCTCTGTACTGCTCCCAGTTAGCTTTCGCATAACATTTCCTATGTGGGACGGGCTTGAGCATTGGCGCAAGCAAAATGGTGGTGATAATTGGGACGTGATCGCTCGGGACTACTGGGCCAGGTTCGTTGGCGATGTTAAAGGGGAATTCCGGGCTTACCAACACAATGTCCGTTTTTTTCGCCGAACAATATGTTAGATAAGTTGGGAAGTCAGGTCCTACTCTCTGGACTCTATTTCTGTCGAATAGTAGTTCCAGATTTCGTCCCCTTTGGTCAGCGCACCTGTAGCCAGATGCACGGCAGCGGGCGTTTAGGTCCCCGCCTAGCAGCGCTAGCCTTTTGTGCCCAAACAGGGTGAAGAAGTTGTTGATTGGTAGGTACTGTCGCCTGGGTGGCTAGTAGGCTGCCACCACAGTTAGGCCACCAACCAGGGTCGGGATCTCGACTGCCACGAATGATTCATCTAAGTCCAGCAATGTTCTGTACTTTATGTTTTTTCTGATAGCAATGGCTGCGCCATCGTATCGTTCTTGAGTGTCGTTTTTCTGGATAACGTTGTAGTTGTGTATTTTTATGTTGTCTGTGGTTGTGTTTATACCATGCTTTGATATGAGGATGATGTCCGGGTCGACTGTACGGAAGATGTTACCATACACAATGGACTTTCCCTTCCATCCATCCACATTCAGAGTGAGTATTTTTAGGGCGTTGTTTGTGTTTTCCATGTTTGTGTCTTTTTGTGTGTTTGTGTTCTTCTTGGTGTTTTATTTCTTGAACTTCCCGTTGCGTATTACTTTAAACTCTGCATCGTTTAGGGCAATGCAAGAGTCTTTGTAGATCTTCACTGCGCCTTCATGCAGCGCTTGCTCTATGTCTTTTTCTTTCACATTTGCGGCGTATACCCCTTTTTTTCCTCCTTGTTGGATCCCCTTAAATATATCCGTGGGGGAGAGCTTTTCGGGGTGTGGGATCTGCTCGTCTGTGACGATTCTGAGGTCGATCTCCTCTCCATCGTACTTTTAAGTACGTTTCGAGGTCTTCGACCTGCTTCTGGAGCTCACAGGGCTCTTGGTCACCCTGTTTGTTGCCTCGTCAGCTTCAGAATCTGAGGATGCTTCGCTTGTTAGGTTTCCCTCCGCTTCTTTGATCTTCCTAGCAGCCTTCATCTCCTTTCTCTCACGTCTCTTTGCCACTTCTAGTCGCGGGTCTACCTGGGATGTGCTGGCTTTTGTGCTTGTTGAGCTTTCCGTCGTTTTAACTTCTGTTATTATCTTTTCTTTTGTGAATGGGGTTGCTGGGGCCTCTGCTGCTTTATCAGGTCCGAACTGGAGTCTAAGGACGTCTCTCGATGGTGGGTCATCAGGAAACTACATCTCCTCCATGCCGTTCTTCCTGAGCATGGGGTTGAGGGTCTTTGAGAATGTTCCCGGATTCGTAAGATTATTTACGTGCGCAAAGAGAATGCACGTAAGAATCTTGGTCGAGTTTTCATTCTCGAGCTTCAGGCATGTTTTAGTCTGTGCTTGGGGGATTTCTTCCTTATTTGGGGCTTTTTCGTGACTTGGGCGTCAGAGGTGTTACTTCTCCTTAAGTCTTCCGTCTTCTTCTTTCTGACAATCTCCTTTCTCTGGGAGCAGGACATTGCCATCGCCCCATGGTTTAGGCCGCAGTCTGGGCACTTCTCCTTGGCTGCCTTACATTCCCTCTATCCGTGGCCTGATCCGCTGCACCTGGAACAAGTGATGTTTGCCTCCTTGCAGTCCTTCGTGGTATGCTGCTCAAGCTTTTAGCAACGGAAGCAAATTTGGATGGGAGTGAACTCCTCCCTTTTCATTAGGTCCGCGCTGATTTTAGCATTAAATAGCAGCAGGCCCCTTTCTTTTGCCTTCTGCGCCATCTGCGTGTCGGCAAAGATGACCTTAAAAATGTGCTGGTGCTGCATGTTGTCCCGTTTGTTACGGAACTTCACTACTTCCGCCACGTTGGCCCATGATTGATTCTTGCATATTTCATCTTTTATTTCAAGGCTGCTATGTTGGCCTATCTAGGGATCCAATTGTCGGCACACTATACTTCGGTGTGCCTGAATCTGGGAGGGAGTGCTAGGCTGGAGGCCTATTTCTTCTAACACCTTCTGTCCTTCCTCCTTCGTTAGGGTCTCCACGTCTGCCTCTCTTTCGCAGACTGCAGAGTAGCCGACTGGGGTATCGGTCAATCTCGGGATAGCTACGTTGAGCTTCCCGAAGATTGTTGAGAACACTGTCCCTCGATCCGGCTTGGTTTGTCCAGCAATGGTCCTCAGTGGGACTCTGGTGGCTGGGTGGGAAGCCATTATCTTCTGTTCTTGCAGCCCCTCTGACTAGGGGGTGCAAGTCTCCATCACCAGTGCCTCTTGTAAGGTGGCACTGTTTGTCTTCTTATGTATGTATGTATATGTGTGCGTGTGTGTATATTTCGGTTAAAAATTTTACGTTTTAATTATTATGCTTTTTCTTTTTCCTTGGGGATAAAAAGAGCTCCCCTCCCCCACGTTCGCCGGCCGCCTGGATGGAAATGAAGATTGCCTTTTAGGTGAATGATGATGATGAATGAGATGAGTCCGGGTGGGATCCTCTCAGGGATGTGATTGTATGGTGGACTTATTGACAACGCCCCTCCCCCCAGGGTTTTGAATCGCGACCGCTCCCCAACATACCATAGAGACGGTTATATGTCCCTCTATGGTCCTGGAAGGGGCCTTCGCCGTAATGGGCACTGAAGGTTGCAGTCCGTCCCTTGTCCGGAATGTTTCTAACATTGTTCTCTACTGTGGGCTAATCCTCAAACCAACTTTCTCCAATGCCCCCAATTATGGCCAAGCAACTGCCTAACATAGTTGGGTCGAAACATGAATGGCAATTTCACTTCACATCTGACGGCGGTTTACGCAGGAAGGTCGGCCGAGGACTTAAGCAGTCATCTGCTTAAGTGGGGCCGCTGTAAATAAAGGTGATGGTAATTAGTAGGGAGTGAATGATAAGGGGGGGTGGGGTGGCACCAGGGTGTTACTCTCTTTTGTAATATTTGGTCCTAAAAATTAGGATCCAAATTCTTGGAGGCGTAGGCAAAATAACCTGAAAATTTTGCTCCTTTACCAGTTGGTAAGATGCTTCTCCGAGAGGTAGTTCTGCCAAGAATTCCGAGCTAGCCAGCAATGAAAACGATCAACGATCGAAAAAAGGTAGAAAATGTGTAAGAGTAGAGAAGATAGGTAAAGGAGGTGTATAATAGAGAGAGAGAGAGAGAGAGAGAGAGAGAGAGAGTAGTTGTGCCAGGTTGTCTGGCTACCTCAGTCTTTTTTATCTTTATTAGCTGTAGTTATTATGACTATTTCCTTGTTGCAGCATTCAAGCCTTTGAATTCTTGTAGGCCTCTTGATGGTTGGTTGACTTTACATTTACTAATGTGTCCGCTTCGGATCTTTTGTTATATTTATTCATTTATTGTTAATTTGTTATATTTATCTATGTATTGTCTACTTCGGATCTTTTTTCTTTCTTTTTTTTACTGTCCACTTTGGATCTTTTAGTTAATATTGTACTTATGTTTATTTTATTTATTCTTCTAATTTAACTGTCCACTTAGGATCATTTATGATCAATTTGTTATCATCATTTGCGTGAAATAAATCAGTTTGGTTTTCTTTATCCATCGTTTAATATTGAATTGTCAATGTGAGTTGAAATAGGATTAATCTTCTGGTAGTTTCTCAATAAATCGGTTGGAATACTTGCCGAGCCATTATTTGGTTGCTTTTAAAAGCTTGCCTGAACCTTAGGTTCTGCATGTCTAAATCAGGTAGTCTAATCGGGTTCAGCACCTCTACTGGCATATTATCATAGACTTTCTGCCAAATGTTCTGTGCTCGTCTATTTAGGGTAACGTTTAATGGCTCAATGTCCGTCGCTTCATGCAGTAATCTAGTAGGAATGTAGTCAAGCAGTGACACGTTGGTAATAAATCTTATTGCCTTATTTTGGATATTTTGAACTTGCTTAATGACTGTTTTGCTCAGGGTATTAAGGGGTATAGCCGGGTACAAGAGAAGTGGTCTCACCAACAACAGATAGAGTTTCCTTTTGTTGCTGCCGAGAGATGTCTAAAGCGATAGAGAGACTGTAGCGTTTTCGCAGCAACGGCTATCTTTTGTAGGTAATGGGTTCTGTACCCATTCGATGTTAATTCCAAGTCTAGAACTCGGCCTTTTCTTGAGTACTCATAGAGCTCATCCTGCACTAGCACGTCCCATGTTTTTCCACGGCCAACTGGTATCACTCTGAACTTCTGGACATTTTTTTTTATCTTATTTCTTCTTTCATAGTTGTTAACATTAACAATTTCCCTCCCTGTCCTGTTAGCGATATCATTAGGATTTTTGTAAACGCTGGTAACGATTTGAGTGATATCATCTGCTAGTTGTACGTACTGGGTAAGCTCTTGAACAGGATGTGGTAAATCCCCAGTATACACCGAATACAGGGTGGGGCTGAGGCAACTCCCTTGAGGTACCCCAGCTTCGAGACTAAAGGGTATCCCTTCTATACCATTTATTTTCATCACTGCTTCTCTTTCCTCCAGGTAGTCGCATAAAATCCTGGTTAAGTTTCCATCCATGGCTAGTTCACTAAGTTTGCTTTTAAGACCCGGTAGCCATACCTTGCCGAATGCCGAGGCCACGTTGCGAAGTACCACATCGACATTACCATTCGTCGCTTTTCCAATCGCTATTATCTCCGTAACTAATGTCAGAGCCGTTTCCGTACCTAATTTCCTTCTAAACCCATGCTGTTGAAAGTTGTATAAGTTATGGGTTTCCAGGAAGGTTCTTAGTCTGGTGATGAGAAGTTTTTCGAGCAATTTGCCCATAAACTCCAACAAGGAGATGGGCCTATAGCTGCCGATTTCCTTCTTCGGTTTGCCTGGTTTCAAAATAAAGATCATACGGGCTTTTTTGAATTGGTCCGGGAAGTATCCAACATTGAGGCAGGCATTAAATATCTCTAGTAGACCTTCGTTGATGTTATTAAGGGCATACAGCATATGCATTTTAGTGATGCCTGTTATGCCTGGCGCCTTTTGTTTAAAGCTTTTGAGGGCCCACTCGTATTCTTCATGCGTGAACGGACTACCTTCATCTTGTGCAACGCGGGATCCGTCCACGAAGTGATGTGGAGTGAGGTCGGCACCTAGGTCCCGCAATCTAAGTAGAACATCTTCTTCATACCTCTCATCAAATAACTCATTTTCCTCATCGCTAATGCGAAAGCGGTTTTGCCAATATCGTCTAAATTCTCTCTCAATATCAGGGTCTTCAGTATATTCTACGCCGTTGACTCTAATACTGATGTTGTTTCGAGGAGGAGTGCCTTTCAGTCTCTTTATTTGACACCAAAACTTTTTGGGATCTCCTTCTGCGTCGATTTTAGCAATGATTTCATCCCACTGGCCTCTCGTCTTCTCTAGTATGAGTTGGCTGATCTCGTTTCTCAATTCGCACAGCTCTTGGTACCGTTGTGCCGTGTCACCATGCATATCTATGAAGAAGACGACTGCCTCCAGCTGATCCATTTTCTGCTGTATATTTTCGTCCCATCTTGGAGAAGGGAGAATTTTATAATCCATCCAGGGGATAGCGAGGCGGTCAGCTTCCAAGATTTTCGAGGTAAGAAAATTGAGTTTCTCGTCGATCTCTTCTAAGGTTGCCACCTCGAGATGCTCGATGTGCACTTGGCGCCGGTGTTCACGGCATAATTCCCAGTTAGCTCTTGCTAGGCATCTTCGTTTGGGAATCTGCACTTGTATTGGAGAAGTGGAGGTGTGGGTAATCATACTTATATGATCTGACGGTATGAAAGGGCCCGGGAAAGTAACATGGTTAAGAGAAAAGTTACGATTTGTCAGCACAATGTCCGGTGTGGTCGACGATCTTGCTGTATGGAATGTGGAGAAGTTCGGCCCTTCTCTCTGCACAACTCCTCTGTTTATTAAGAGACTCAGTGAGTTACCAGCTCCATTAAAGGACCTCGTATAACCGGCCTCCCTGCACCGGGCATTCAGATCTCCAACAAGTATTATCGTTGAGGCCTCCCTCCTAAACAGTCGCATAAAGTTGGGGATCGGTAAATACGGGCGCCTGGGTGGTTGATACCCGACTGCAACCACCAGGTCATCATATGTCATAGGGATCTTTACCGCCAAATACGATTCCTCTAGGTCCTGTATTTTTTTAAATCTGATGCCTTTCCTGATTGCAATTGTAGCCCCGTCGTACCTTCCCTTTGAGTGGTTAGCCATCAGAACTTCATAGTTATAAATCTTTATACGTTCTATTCTATCATCTAATCCATGCTCCGAAATAAGCACGATATCGGGATCAGCGTTTCTGATGATTTCATTGTATACACCGCTTTTGTTCTTCCATCCGTTAACGTTCAGCGAGAAGATCTTAAGGTTCCTGGTGAGTTTGGTAGAGATAGCCATGGTTAATTGATATTAGGATGCTTAACTTTAGTCCCTTTTTCTCTGGCTGGTGACCTTACCCTACCAGATCTTTTCTTCCTGTATTGTTCCTGGTTAAGGTTGACGCAGGACTCGGGGCATATTTCTACTTTTCCCTTTCTGAAGGCGTCCAGGAGCGATTCTTCGGTAACGTCGGCATCATAGTCCCATTTGTATTTGCCTTTAGTGACTCCTTCTATGAGCTCATTGACATTAGCTTTCTTTGGAATGGGAGCCGATGGAGAGTAATAGATTTTCATGCACAGATCTTGGGTCGTCCGATAAATTGGTGTACCGGAGGCAGATGTCGAAGCCACTGGTACAACCTCCTCATTTCCTGGCAGAGTCCCCTTCAGTTGGTCACTGATTTCCATCTGGGAGTCCTCTCTTATGGCACGTTCTTTCTTGCGCAAGCGCGGATCGCGAGAAGCAGAGCGGGGTCTTATCTCTGATTGCTTTAGATTTGATAATTTGGCTTGAAATAGTTCTCCTGACGGTGGGTTATCCGGGAACCACATTGGCTTTAGTCCATTCTGCACCAGCATCTTATTCAATTCAGTTGCATAACTGCCAGGGTTTGTTATGTTCACGAAATGCGCGTGTAATATGCACATAATAAGGTCTGGTCTCATGTTTTGGTCTATCTGAATCGTGGTTTTCTGCTCAGAGACTCTCGTCGCCTGTGCATCTGACGTAGTCCTTCTCTGGTTCCTCTCCTCGATCATGGTTTTCTTCTTGTCCGTTATCAAGGCCTTCTTGATTGGGCAAGCCATTGATAGTGTACGATGTGAGTTTCCACAATTGATACATTTCTTATTTGGGCTAGTACACTCTCTCCACGTGTGGCCAGATTCTGAGCACTCAGAACAGATCTTGACTGTAGCCTGACAGTCCTTAGTGGCATGCTTTTTGAGGGCATAGCAGGAGAAGCAGATCTGCACCGGTACGAAAACCTCTCGCTCAATGCAGCCGGTGGAGATTTTTGTATTAAAAAGGACCAGTCCATTTTCCGCCGCCTTCGTTGCCATCTCAGTGGTTTGAAAAATTAATTTGAACACATGGGAGTGTTCCTCTCCTTCGCGGTTCTTGAATTTAATAGCGTCTTCGATCTTAGCCCAACTTTGTTTTGCCTCCACCTATTGTTTTATTTCTTCAGCCCAGTGAGTACCAACGTAAGGGTCGATACGTCTACAAACGATCGATCTCTTGGTTGATACATGTGGGGGAACTCGTGGTGTTAGGCCGATTTATTCTAGTTTCTCCCTTGAATTTGCACTCAGAAGGTTGTCTAGGTCTTGATTCGTGTCGCAAAAGGCCAAGTAACCATAATATTGGTCCTTGAGTTGGCAGAGAGCAATCCCAAGCGATGAGAAGACGGTTTCAAAGACCGTCTCGCGCGAAGGCTTCTGGCAGCGCTCTTTGACATGGAGCGGGACTCTCTTCTCGCCGTTAGGGTCGTCCATGACGGCCCCAACAGCAGGAGCTACTTTAACCTACCAGGCCCTTATCGCGGGGGCGAGTACCTAAATAGACTTTGGTTCACCCTTTCTGCCCAACCTAACTAATATGTCTATCAGGGTCCTCCTATCTGTCCTGACCACTCCGCCCTAGAATGGGGCCCCCTTCTTCGCGCCCCCTGCGGGGCTTCCTTCCGGGTTCGGACACGTCAGATACAGACGGCTTCTACAGACCTTAGCGGCAGAAAAGTTATCAGAATCAAAGTTGTGCTGGTGTTAAGGAAACAGACAAGATGCAGGCGAGAAACTCCAGTTCGTCCAAAAATCCCTCGTCGGCTGGGTTTACACCCTCGCGGGTGTGCACGCGTGCGCACGCGTGCGCGAATGTCCTTCGTAAAACCAGACGGTTTCCGTTGAACCCAAGCGGGTGTTCTTCAACAAGCCGTAGAAACTTTTCACCTACTGGAGCAGCTGAGAATTCCGAGAATTGTAGAAGTAGGACTTTGCTTGTAAGAGGTAAAGTCTTCTTGGAGCGCAGCAATGAAAAATGAATTTCGGTAACGCTTAAATTTGAAAGTATTTAAACGTAAATTGTTCCTTAAAATCTATCTTGACGCTGATTGGCCAAATTTTGTAGCGCTTATGTTTAAAACTTAAAATGTGTCTTAAAAGTTGATTGGTCATTTTATTAACGCTATGTGTGAAAGAATAAACTAAACATAAAACTTGTCATTAAATCTGTATCGCTTAAGTTTACATAGAATAACTATATACATTACTTCAAGACAAGTCTACGCTCTCGCCTCTGAAGACGTTTCAATGGAATAGAGAGGTTACCACTGTAAGAGTAATCTACGACTCAGATCACACCCATAACTAGTGACCCTTCTACATCGGACAAGCAGTGCGATCAAACCATAAATGGATTCACAAAGCGAGCAGCCAGCTTCTCGCTTCACCAACCTGGCGTAATCCACCTCCATCGAGCCTCCTGTCTACAGAGAAGCAGCCGTTACGGGGTGGCGAAAATCATGGACTTTTTAGGCTGCCTTAGCGCTCGAGAGGCTGGAGCGAATCTCACCACCAGCGAGCCTCCCGTCTTCACCTAAGCAGCCGCGGAATTGTGCTGCTTTGCCGCCCGACAGCGTGGATCGAATTCCACGTACGATCATTCCATCGCAGAGCTACTCCTCAAAGCACCAAAATCATCGAGCTCTGCGAGACACAGCGGCAAGAATGATTCGAGCTCATTTCTATGCACCGGACTACTTCGAGCAACATTGGAGCAAGATGAAATAAACAAACGGGCAATAATAGTGTTTTTAAAAGAAAAAGGAAATAAATTCCAATACAAGTAAGTTTAATAATGTAAATTCAGTGCTAATTTTTTAAGTGTATTTAGTGAAAATACCAGAGTCTGGGGATAAGAATAATAATAATTGTGTAAATTCGTGTATAAATTAATTTAAGTTAACTCCGTTCCGTGTAGAAAAGTGGTGTAGTGCCTATACACAAAGTAATGTAAATACAAAAGAGGTTTATTTCGTGATGAGAAACTGCAGCTACTACACGCGGAACGCATAATTAATGTTGTGTTGTGGGCAGGCGCGCGAAGCTGCAGGTATGCATTAAAAAATAGTACAAAACCCTCAGGAGCGCTTAAAAAAAAATAATTGATACTACAGCCAATAATAAAAGTCAATGATGGGCATAATAAAGTTGTGGCGCACACACACACGCAAGCATGTTTTGTTGGTATTTAAGAGTTGCAGTTCCTGCGTCCAACGCTCTAAATAACCTCTATATACTTTGAATAACGAAAATTCTGTACGTAGATGTATTTATTATAATATGTTAACACATTCCATGTTCTCGGGGCGAAGTCCTATTGTGCTGGACCCACATTATAGAATCGCATTTGACTTAAAAGTACCTCAAAGATGAGCCTTTTAAAGTCTTATAAAGTTCTATAATTGGTTCACAGTAATTCCGGGCCTAAAATGAATGAAAAATGAATTTCGGTAATGATTAAGTTTGAAAGTGTTTGAACGTAAATTTTTCCTTAAAATCTATCCTGACGCTGATTGGCCAAATTTTGTAGCGCTTATGTTTAAAACTTAAAATGTGTCTTAAAAGCTGATTGGTCATTTTATTAACGCTATGTGTGAGAGAATAAATTAAACATAAAACTTGTCATTAAAATCTGCTTAAACCTAATTGACTAAATTTTGTATCGCTTAAGTTTACATAGAATAACTATATATATAACAGCATTTTGTGAGGGAGGCAGTTAGAGTTAGTTATTTCCTGTACATTACTTCAAGACAAGTCCAGGCTTCCGCTGAATAGAGAAGTTGATATCCAGCTCTAAATTTCCTTTACCTTTAGAGGAAGCTACGATCATACTCATTACCCAACCTACCAAACTACAAACGAGTCAGTGGCGGATCCAGAAAAAGAGAATAAAGAGTGGAGGATAGCGATGCAAGGATTTTTATGAATGGAAATTAGTTAAAGCAGCTTATTATGGTACATATTTTTACGAGTAATACATGTATGATCGTACAAATAATCAGTGCCGAATACATACGAATAAGTTATAGGCATAAATGATGAATATGTACATGTAATGTAAACTATATTGATGTAGGCTACTTCGAAGTCATTTCGCCGACTTAAGTAGCAATGCGCATAATTGAAAAAGTATTTTTATTTTCCAGGAGTAGGCTGTCTCAAAATCGTAGGCCCAAGCCCAATGTCCCCCTTCATTTGCCTAAGCGAAGTGGAGACAACGGGTTTTCTCCACAAACTTGTCAATCACTTGATCATTCGAAATTTGAATGTCGTTGTGGACGGCGAGTAGTGCGAGGCCGTTTCAAGGCTAAGAATAAGCGTTCGGCCTCTGCATTTGAGACCGGCAGAGTCATTAAGACAGTCAGGAGCTTCGCAATGTTCGAGAATATACGGGTCTCAGCGTACTCCTTCGCACTCTTGAGAGTCCCGAAGACCGGAGCGGAATTTGTCCACTGTTAGGCCTCCGCCTGCAAGAGCACCAGTGACTCGAAATTACTCTCGTAGAGCTTAGCGGCATTAAGGACGGCATCCACGTCTGCTTTTGAGCCCTTGAGAAGCTCCTTCAATCGGAGAGCAACTGGCACGGTATCGTCCTCAAATCTTCTCTTCAGCTCGGCGATCACTTGGTCAACGAGCCGAATATAGAACACGCGTCGATAGTACTCCTCAGCAGTCCTAGCAGGGATATTCGCGCGCTGTGTCTGTCATGCACAGACTCAGGGAACAGGGACGTCATCGTGAGCTAAGTCCACTTCAACCAGGAGACCCTTGGCTTTTGCAAATAGAGTGTGAAAGTGCTCCTCGGCATTCTTTCTGAACTTGGCGAAAACAGTCTTGATCTCACGAAAGAGTGCGTACGCAGATGCCAAGTCACCATCCTTCTTCTGCAAGGTCCTTCTCGGCTCGAGTGTGTGGGCCAAAACTGACTCCGCCACAACCAGACAATGAGAAAGCGAGGGTCTCTAATCGCAGTGAGCAAGATGGCAGCATTGACATCCAGCTTCATTTCCTCTTCCATGAAGACCGCGATGTGAAACAGAAACTCGACGAACACAAGGACTGCATCATGCCGCTCAACCCATCTGGTGTGACAGAATGGCACCACTTCTCCCGCTTAGCTGAGGAAACCTTCACGATTTTGGCGAACCAGAACGTCCGCATGTTGCTGGAGTAAATGAATTTATGGACTTCGTTGATCGCAGGCCTCGATCAGCACCCGGTTCAGTCAGTGATTAAAGCAGTGGATCAGTTTGGCGAGGGGGTATTGCTCCATGATGATGGCGGCACAACCTCTGAACTTCCTTATTATGACACTTGCTCCGTCGAAGCTGAGGCCTGACAGTTTGATATATCCAAATCAATGCCATATACTATGCGAATGAGCAGTTGGGCCAGGCCTTCACCGGTGAGGTTCTCAGCATGGACGGAACTGAGAAAGTCCTCCTTGATGTCCTCTTCGACGTGTCGAAGGATAATGGTGGTTTGCTTCTTCCCTGAGAGGTCCGTGGTCTCGTCCGTTAGCACTACGAATATCCCTGACACTCCGGCTAAGACCCTTTCCAGCACCAATCGACTTGTAAAGCGAAATATCATTATGGTGACACCTGTTCATAATGTCAAAATAGCATGTATTCTACTTTTGGAGTAAGAGGCCTATTTTTTGGACAGAAGTTGCAGTATCACCCACCTGTGAGTTGGCTCGGCTGGCCATGCTAGTGAGGAGGCGGTTGACGTCGGTATATCGTCCCTGGGCTGGATAACGCAGAAACGCTCTGAAGACTCTTCTCCCGTTTTGCTCGGAAGGGAGAGGTCCAATGTACCGTCATCTCGATGCCCACGGAGAGGCAGCATATTTCGTCCTCAGAAGAGAATGCTCTCAATGATCGGAACTAACAGGCACCGGTTAGTCTCGATTTGCCCCTTCTTAGCCTGTAGCATGGTGTCAACAGCCCTTGTCGGGTTTCGCAAAGTGTCGACAAACCCCTCCATTTACGTCATAGCTGTCGCGTGATATCCGTGCTTATTGTGACCACTGAGCAGTTTGCTGGCTTTTTTGTACCTGCATATCGGCTTTAACACCAAGGTGCTCAGCCTATGGTCTCCAACTCAACCCGTATTTCCGCCGAACAGCACACATGTAACGCAATATCCACCCTCGTTCAGCAACGAGTACTTCAGCCAGGGGTATGTGATGCACCAGCTTGGTTGGAATTTCCTTTTATGATCACCTTCTTCAATGAAGGGTAGCAATTCAAAGGACGTGGCAGTCTGGTTGATTAAGGCCACTTTCTTGGAGTCTGTGGCCGCTTTGTTCCCAATGAAGTTGGCAACGTCCACTGGCGCTGCGGGGAGTGTCAGTGTGCCATGAGAAAAAAGAGAAGGAGATTCGGCTTCACTGTCAGATTTACAGGCTGTCGATGTCGAAGGGCTTGGCTGTTGTTCCAGCTCATTGACATTACGCTCGCAACACCACTCTTCTTGGCCACTTTGGTCTTGAAGAGCGAGGTGATCTTCATATCGCCGGCTTGCTTCATGGTACACGCCCTGTGAATGAGAGGGAACTAATGCATCACATGGAAAAGCACAACCGCTCACATCACCCCATGTCCGTAACAATATATAATAAAAAAATCACTTACTTTGAACTGCTGTATTTAAGAGAGGATGACCCGGAGATGATGCTGGTATAGTTTCGAGGAACGAGAGAGTGAGAGAAAATGCAGGAATTAGTTCCGAAAGGGAAAGGTGCCAGTGAGCACATGCCCCGCTCAGGCCATTTCATCAACCTAAGCAACACGACTCTTAGCCCAGACCAGGTCGATTTCCTTAATTTGGGCCTCAACTGCCATTATATGACTAATTCCCTTATGTTATCTTAAGAGGATTGAAATAGAGATCCTCCTGGATTACATACTCAATCTCAAACAAGACCGAAAAGTCATTATAAATCCCAACCTCTCTACTGAACTTTCTGCAGAGTCAAACAAACGCCGAGGCCACAGTCGGAGCTCCCTCGTCACTCCTCGACTGAGGCAGGCTGCAAAATAACTCAGAAGGAACAAAGATATTTTCATCTGAAGAGTCGATAAATCCTTAATATATGTCATCCTGAGCCGAGAAGATTTCTGTTAACAAGATGAAAACAATCCTGCACGACACCAGTAAATTCAAGAATATCAAGCGGAATCCCACTAACGATCTAAAAACGAAGCTAAACAAACTCATTGGGAAAAATAACATCACCACTATCTCTATGATAATTCCTAAAAACGAAGGCGACTTTAGGATGGGTTACGCCTACGGCAATGTGAAAACGCATAAACCTGGAAATCCTTTCCGCCCTATCATAAGTCAAACTCCAAATGTGACTTATCACTTGGCAAAATATCTCAACTCGATCATCGCTCCCTACACTCCATCAGACTACACGCTGCCTTCCTCTTAGACTCTTCTAGATATCCTTCAAACTTCTCGACCAGCAGCAGTACTAGCTTCCATGGACGTGGAATCTCTATTCACTAATGTTCCCGTGGACGAGACCATCGATTTGATAATTAATGTCACTTACCACACTGAAAGTTTCACACATCTCACTATCCCCGTAGACATTCTACGACAGCTCCTCCAAGCATGCATAAAAGAAGCCCCGTTCTACGGTCCCGACGGGCAAATGTACGTGCAAATCGATGGTGTTGTGATGGGGTCACCCTTTGGCGTCCTTTTTGCAAACTTATACATGGGTGCAGTTGAGAACAAGATTTTCAAAGGTAATTTAGCACCCAAACCTCCCATCTATGCGCGCTATATCGATGACATACTTTTGAACGCACATAACCTTGATCAAGTTAATGCTTAGTTGACACATTTAAGAAGAACTCGTGTTTCAATTTCATGCACGAAACTGAAGATCAAGGATCCCTTCCATTCTTTGATATTTTAATCAGTTCCCATGAGTCTAAATTTACGACACAAGTGTACGTTAAGGTCACAAACTTAGGCTTCTGTTTAAACGGAACTTTGGAGTGTCCTGGACGGTAGAAGAAATCAGTGATTAATGCCTTGGTTAACAGGGCAATTTCCCATTCCTCCTCGTGGATGGCTGTTGGTCTTGAACTAAGGAGGGCTTCAAAATTCTGATCAACAACGGCTACCCACAGGAATACATCGATGCAGCTATAAAAGAAAAAATGAAGTTGGCCGCTGGATCTGGTGCCCGATGTACACTGAAGAAAAATACCATCGATCTTTATTACAAGGCCAATATGAGCACAGGCTACCGTGAGGACGAAAATTCCCTCAAAGTCCTTTTACATCAAATGTGACCCCAACCGACCCTAATACGGATATAAACCTAATAGTATATTACAAGACAAGGAAAACAAGTAGTTGCATAATGGAGAACAACTGTCCCCCTCCAACGAGCGAACTCCAGGAGACTATCGTACACAAATATTCGTGTATGTAGAGGTCTATACCCCTACAAGTGTAAATATTTAATCCCATATATATATATATATATATATATATATATATATATATATATATATGATTTCAAGAAGGGTTGGTAACCATGACTTAAATCGTGTGATTGGTACGCCCGACTCCAAATCGTCTTAAAATCAAACCCATGAGGTTCATTCACTTTGCTTGGTCATCGGAATCAGGTCTGTAAATATTGGAATTGTAATTTTTAGCTAAATATGTCCCAAAAGAATCTCGAATTAATGCGTGATTCTTTTCTCATTTACAGACCCTCCCAACTCCGTTATAATCTATTTAATCATTATCCAATCACCAATTATATTCTAATTATCATCATATGTTGTAGCCTAATTACTAAACCATATTTACCATATCTAACCCAATTTAAAATCAATTTATCATATCCAATCTATTTAATAATCTATTTAACTAATTAATAATTACCAAGCAAATTACTAAATTAACAATTACTTTTATAAATTATCAATCTATTTATTAATCCATTTACCAAACTAGAATCTATTCAACCAATAAATAATTACCAATTAAATTACCAAATTAGCCAAATACCAATTATATTCTATTTATAAATCATCATATGTTGTATACTCTAATTACCAAACTATATTTATCAATTGTGAATCCATTCTCATTAACTCGGGCAAATTTAATTCACACGCGTAATTCAATCCAACCATAACTGTTACTGTATAATTTCACTTTTCAATCATAATTTTTTATTCCATAATATATATTTTTCTTAACTCTGTGTTTTTAATACGTATTCTCACGACGTCGCCGAGATTTAGGCCTAACGAAATTCGTCTGCAGAAATTTAGACTTTGCGTAGCATTTAACTTCATTCCCTAGAATAACGAAATATAGTGGTGGTTTTGGGTGTTTATTGTGACCTGAGCTATCTAGTGTATTGACTCAATAATCATCTAAAACCCTATAGTGTAAAGTCGGTGACTGCCAACACCGCAATTCCAAGTACATCAGCGTGACCTCCACAACCCTGTCGAGACGCCTAACGGCTCACCTGCAGGATGAGGCAACTAGAAAACATGCCCACTCACACTGTACTACCTTAACCCGTGAGATGCTAAATAAGAACACGTCCATCATCCTGAGACTACAAAACCACAGAAGATTGCGAATGGCCGAAGCCGTCATTATCCAAATGAAGATACTGGCAATTAATGTGCAACTCTAGCCCGAAACCATACTTTCGACAACTCGGTGTCTCCGCGTCGATCGCAGCGCTTACGTCTGAAAAAGTAAATTATTCTGTAACTCCTATAATTAAAACGTTAGTTTGTCCTTAAAAAAAATTCCTTAACTGTGATTGGCCAATTTTTTAGCCCTTTTGTTCAAATAAAAATTCAAGCAGTGCCTATGTTTTGAACGTTAGTTTGTCCTTAAAATTTTCCTAAACTGTGATTGGTCAATTTTGTATCCCTTATGTTTAAGTAGTATGTCAAATTCCTATTTGCTTTCATGAAAATCTCGTTTAATACAGAAAACCACACTCAAGAACGATTCGATGGCGGAGCCATCGCAATCAGGAAAAACATAAAGTTCGAAACATAACCGGACTTAGATGAATCATGCGTGGCGGTCGAGATCCCGACCCTGGTTGGTGGCCTAACTGTGGTGGTAGCCTACCAGCCACCCAGGCGACAGTACCTACCAATCAACAACTTCTTCACCCTGTTCGGGCACAAAAGGCTAGCGCTGCTAGGCGGGGACCTAAACGCCCGCTGCCGTGCATCTGGCTACTATTCGACAGAAATAGAGTCCAGAGAGTAGGACCTGACTTCCCAACTTATCTAACGCATTGTGGGGCGACAAAACCGGACATTGTGTTGGTAAGCCCGGAATTCCCCTTTAACATCGCCAACGAACCTGGCCCAGTAGTCCCGAGCGATCACGTCCCAATCATCACCACCATTTCGCTTGCACCAATGCTCAAGCCCGTCCCACATAGGAAATGTTACGCGAAAGCTAACTGAGATCAGTACAGAGAAATGCTCAGCACCTATCATCCAGCTGACCTGGAGGATGCAAATCTGGAGGAAATTGATGAGGAGATTGATAATATCACCAATCGCCTCATTCAAGCTGACGAAAGATGCGTCCCCAGAATCTCGTCCAAAATGCTTCCACAACCTAGGTGGACGGATGAAATGAGGGACATCGCTAGGGAACACAGGGAAATTTATGAAGAAGTTGGTAGGAAAGGCCCGACCCGGGAAAAGAAAGCCCGAATGAGACATCTAACCGAGGCTATGAAAAACACAATCCTCGAGAAACAGAAGGATTTTTTTTTTTTTTTAATTAAGGGGCTATCTGGCAGAAACAGAAGGAAATCTGGGACGATATCATTGGCAGACTAGACCAGGAGACAAATCCTGTGGGTTTTTGGAATAGCATCCGAAGACTTAGGGAATTGCCTCCCAGTCCTAGGTTTAAAATCAAAGAAGGCGACATACTCATAGAGGATCCGGATTCCCTGGAAAGAAGATTCAGGGACCACTGGAAAGAGGTCTTTGCGATCTCACCTCAGAAGAACGACAATTTCGACCAGGACTTCAAAGACCAACTGCTCAAGGACCTCGGAACGATGATACATAGGACACACCCACAACCGCAAGTGTCTAGAGAGAGAGAGAGAGATGGTTGACCACGGACGCCCGATCACTGTTGAAGAGACCATTAACACCATAAGGTCCTTCAAACAAAGGGCACCAAAAGGGTCTGGGCTCACTAAAAACAACCTAGTGAATGCCTCTAGGCAAATTATTCAGGGAATGGTCAACATCATGAACGCTTCCCTGAATACAGGCTACTTCCCAGACGGGTATAAGATGGTGAAAATCATCTTTATCCCGAAAGGAAACAAGCCCCCAGACCAAGTGGCCAACTGCCGCCCAATAGCTCTCCTAGAAGTACCCGGCAAGATCTTCGAGAAAATAATAGCCAACAGACGAAAAAATCAACTCGACGAGTTGGGAGCGCATAACCCCCAACAACATGGGTTTAGACCAAAACGGGGCACTGAAACTGCCCTGGCGCTCTTAACAGAAAAGATCGCGCAATGCCGAGCGAAGGGTCACTATGTAGACATCGTGATGAGGGACGTGCAGAAGGCCTTCGACAAGGTTTGGCTGATTGGACTGCAATACAAGATCCTAAGTCTCCAGCTAAACCCAGTCCTGGGAAGGATTCTTTGTGACTTCATCATGGACAGAAGGGCGCGTATCATGATAGAAGATCACAAGAGTCCAGAATTCGAACTCAACCGGGCGTTTCCCAGGGGAGCTGCTTGAATCCCTTGCTTTATCTGGGCTTCACCATCGACTTCCCTACTCCAATCCACGAGGACACGATGTATCTGCAATACGAAGATGACATCACTCAGGTCGTCCCCTGTAGGGATAGGAAAGCAAGGAATCAAGCTATCAACACCATCACGGAGATCTCGAACATCAACGACTTCGAGAGAAAGTGAAAAATCCGGACGAACAGGAAGAAGTTCACAATTCTCCCGCTGGGCCTTGAGTTGACGTGGCCCATTGTAATTGATAGGGGGAGATACGGTTACTCCGCCGTAGGCACCATCCTGGGCCTAAAAATCTCCGACCGCGGATACTCGAGTCACTACACGGTGAGGAAGAATATGGCGAAGAGAGAAATCTCTAAGCTATATTGGGTTCAGAGAACTTAGCTGGGCGAATATCAGGAAATTATACCTGTCATTCATCCGGGCTAAGCTTATCTACCCTGCAGTAGTGACTCAAGCGGCCAGCAAGACAGCTATGAAAAGGCTCCAACGAGTATAGAACTCTGCATCCCTCTTCATGAACAAATGCAGAAGAAGGGATCGACTTCAGCAGAGGGACCTGCTCCGCAGGCAAAAACTGGAGCCGATAAATGTCGCAACCCAGAAACTAGCCAAAAAAAGTCTGGTCTACAATGGCCAATGATATCATGCCAGAGTTATGAAGAACTGGCCGCAGGATAAACATCCCTGCCAGGCTGCACGGGCAGGTCGGTCGTAACCGGCGATTCCCAAGCACCAAAGTCTGTTCGGAGGAAAACATACGACCAATTTACATTTAAACACTAACAACACATAGTATGACACGAAACCTAAAACATAACAGGATAAACAAACAACGAAAATTCACCCGAGGTACAACCTCATAAACGCAAGCTAACAAAGGCTTGAAAGCTCAACAACACAGATACAAGAATACAGATTAAACGAGAAAAGGAGAACAAATACACAGAAAAACAATAAGAAGAACTCATACAGAGTAAAACATGAGACAACAGAATTAATCACACAAAGGAAAAATAAATATATAAAAATAAAGCATGCCTGCGATGCCCCTAAAACAAGGGCAACCCTACCCCCATTTCACCATATTTTATCTACCACTATCCAAATTTTTCAAAGAGTGATTATACCATCAAATCTAGATGATTTGAGAGACTTGAAGAAGAACTACCGAGTCATCATGTCTGGTCGTGGCAAAGGAGGAAAAGTTTTGGGAGAGATCCGCTAAGACGCCCTCACCAGACACTCTCATATTTGAGCTTATCGAACTCGAGTTCCGCTAACGCTGCCTGGCCGTGGAACAACATCCCACTAAAGAATGTATGGCGGCTGACGTCACTTGCTCCATCTGCCCCAAACTCGGTCACGAATGGAAAGAGTGCACTTCCGAGAAACAAAGATGCGCTAACTGCGGAGGGGACCACAAGGCCGTGGCCATGAGGTGTCCCATCCGCAAGGAAGCCATTCGGGCAATACGAGATGTGATGAAGCAGGTAAAGGAGGCAAAGTCCAAGACCTACGTCGAGGCAGTGGCATCAACCAAGACCAGCAGCACAGAAAACTTTGCCCCAAAATTGGTCATGCCAGGTGAGTCTAAGGAGATTATGACTATGATCGTCTTTGCTCACTTGGTGAATCTAGCTAATCCTGGTTCATTTTCAGAGGAGTTAAATCACCTCCTGCAAAAGAACGGTTTTCAGAAAAAGCTATGGTTGCCGCCCAACCCCCCATCGCAGGAAATGTTAAGGATACAATTTATCAACGTTCCCCAGCAAACAAAACACTGGAAAAGAAGAACTTGTGAATCGGCATCACAAAACATCGGAGGAAGAATTCACAACGAAGAAGAATTGAAAAAAGACGGAAACAGGAAAAAGTTCACAAAGAAGAAAAAACAAAAAAGAAAAAAGAAAAAACAAGTGTTACAAGCGGCAAATAAAGAAAAGGAAACAAGCCAATCTCAAGAAAGCTCAGACGAAGATGAAATCCTAAAGTATCCGAGATTTCCACTCACGGGGCTGTTTCTTCGACGCCATGGACGTGGACCTTAAAGTCCATGGTCCCACTTAATGCCGACCCCCAAAGGGACACGATGAAAAACTGCTCGACGGAATCAACAAAGGCAAATACAAATGGACATACGTTGGACCATGGTCCCCGAAGGAAATAGGTTGACTATTGATGGAGCGCGCAATTTACATCCCGGACTCGTGCTTACACACCATCGATTTATCTGTCTTTAAGGAAATGGAGAATGGCCACAATACTTCGGAGTATTACTTACCCTCCAAAATAGAAACTAGTGTTAGCAAGAAGTGAACAAATCAAAGTGATTAAAACAAGCTGTCAAAAGTGCGAACAATTGAACAAATTAAAGCGTAAAAAAATAAGCAATCTAAAGTGAGAAAAGTGAATGAATCGAGTGAATAACAATTAAAATGGTCTAATAGCGTAAAATATGGAATAATAAGAGAATGAATCGAGTGAATAATAATTAAAATGGTCTAATAGTGTAAAACATAGAAAATAAACTAACGATTAAGCTAAACAAGAATAATAATATAAGTACAACTATTCAACAGATTAGATAATAATTTAACTCGTGTTTAAATAGTAATATCATAAAGTGCTCCCAAAATAAAGTTTTAAGCGAAACAAGAGAAAATAGTAAACCAGAACAATTAATTTATCTAAATAAGACTAAAAGAACAACTCAATTAAAAATAAGTGCTAAAATAAATAAAATCAAACATAAAAGGATTATTTTAAACAAATTACCTCAAATCTTTCTTTGTAAATTTGACTTAAAAAATTATCTCTAAAAATTATACCAAGTTTAAATAACAAAAATTAAAAACATTTTATGTATTCTTTCAAAACAATATATAGTGCTGATAAGTTGACCTCCCTCTTGATTCCGGGAGAATCTGTTTTCCTACTCATACTTACAGTTTACTCCTACTCTTCTCCGCTAAATTTTCAAAAAATATAACTTCACCACTACACCTATCTATTGTTTCATTTTACATATATGTATTTATTTTTATTTTAATATTTGTAAAATGGAAAAACTTATTGTATATTTATTGCTTTAATAAATCATAATCATAAAAAAAATCTCGTATGTTCCTTAATTTTTATCGCTGAGATTTGTACGTTAATACTGCGCGTTTGGTGAATCCTTGTGGATAAGCTTATGGCAGTGTTATAAAGAAATTCATTCACGAATTTTTCCTTTAAAAGTAGTAAAATTTTCACTCGCTTTCGTGCGTCCCTGGCGAGGAGTGAACTTGTTTTTCTCCCTCCCCCTCCCCGCTCTTCATCGCGTCTCCTTAGTCGGACAACTATCTATTGGGCATTCGATAAGCACCATACACGGAAGGTAAAGTGTCTTGTGAAAGACTATATATTTTTTGGTTCAAGACTGGGACACCTCTCTTGAAAAATCCTATTCTCGATTATACATGGGGAGGGTTTTCTCCTTTAAACTACATACACGCACACTTACAAAAATATACTCACTCCGTTGTGAATTTCCTTTGGAAATTTATCTCTTCCAGTCTCTTATGAGAGGATAGGATGGACGGATTCCGCTGAATACCCTCTCTGATGGCCCCAAGCCTGATTGGGGAAGGGTCTTCGGAAAAATTTATAGGGAATTGAAAATTGCATTAGTAAGACTTATTGATACACAAAACGGATACGCGGCTATTTGCTCAAATAAAGGTGACTGCGAAACACTCACCCCACCTCAAGCAGCCGAATGCCTAAAAACGCTAAATCTAAAACCGAACACACCACCACAAATTAAGTCACACTGAAGTGTTATCCTTCACCGCCTTGATCCATGGGTTGGGGAGCACCCCGTGGAAGAAATTCATGCGGAGGTGAAAAAAAAACACACCTGGGCGAAGGTTTCAGAGTTTATAAAATTCAAGGACTATACGCATGTATGTAAAACAGTCTTTTGCGACACGGCAGTGGCAGTAAAGGTCAAGGAGGGAGGTATGCTTCTCTTTAAGATTCGTATCTGCCCTGAGAAGATCGAAGGAGAGGAGTTTATCGACCTCTAGATGTGCTTCAAGTGCTACAAGTACGAAGAGCACACCACGGCAAACTGCCCCTGGGGAATGTGCTCCTGTGATCCATCTGCTCTTCAGAATCACATTCGTAGAGAAGTTTCAACAACACCTCCATGAAGTGCCTGAACTGCGCCGGAGCTCACAAGACATTGCAATGTCCTGTCTAGTCAAGAAAGATTTAATTAAGAAAAATCAAATCAAAACAAACAGGCTGAGGAAGAAAGCGCAAATAATACCTACGCCAAGGTTGTTAAAGCTGCCGTGGCGGAAGCTCGGGAAACAAGAACATATCTGCATGTCGATAATGAAAACTCGACCAAAATTATGTGTTACATTTTTTATGCTCATATTGCAAATCTCTCTTCCCCGGGATGCTTTGCAGAAGAGCTTAATAGAATGCTGACTAATAACGGGATGCAGAAAATGTGGTTTCCCCATAATCCACACTCTGATGAAATTCTTAAGATTAGTCTCAAACCTGAGTGCGAAACTAGTTGCCAGAAGCTCTCCACCACCAGCAACACCCCAGTTCTTTCCCGTGATCCTAGGATCCAGGCTTAGACAGCAAAGGAGATAAAAACACGCACTGAGAATCAAAACAAACCACAAATTACTGAACAAGCAAACTCACTCTCTCTCTCTCTCTCACACACACACACACATAGAAGGATAGTGAGGTTACGGTGACTGAGACTGCTGCGAGTTTCGAGGGGGTGGGGGGGGGCACCTTCGCCCCGCTCACGGAAAACATCACAGCCTTAAAGACGTCCGAAATCGTCCTCTTCTTGTAAGAGGGAATCTAGGTACGCTTGAAAATTGACTTGAAGGTATTCGCTTCCGAAAGGTCCCCTTTACCTAAGGAGATGTATGTCTTTGATGTATCGGAAGGAATAATATCCGGAAGATACAAATGGGAATTTACCTTGGACGATTGCAACGAAAAACAAGTCAAGGATGCTTTTCTCCAAGGCTAAATAAATCTGGCACCCGAAACCTTTACTATTATAACGGACGGCAAATACAGGAAAACACGCACAGGAAAAAAACAATCACGCCACCAAACACTCCACAAGGACCTAGGCTCGTAAGAGAATAAGTCCATAAAACAACAGGAACACACACAGGAATTTATAGTGAACACGACAATGGAGACATTAAAAATGCTACATTTTAACTCAGATGGTTGAACAACCAATCGCATAGTACCAAAGTCAAACTTCCGTTTTTTCCTTTATGTTTTTACGGGTTTTACGAGTTGTTAGTCCTGAATATATGGATTTGAATTCTCCAATATCTTTGAAACTAGCCATAAACTATATTACTCTTATCCCTTTCTTCTAAACTGCATTTTCTCTGTCTGTTTTGTTTGTCCTAGTAAAGCAAGGGAAAGTAATTATCTGTCCGTATTAATCAGCATAAATACAATGTTAGGAGAGCTGTAAATAATAGTTCGTTTTTTGTGCATATGTCCGAAAATAACCATTTAATTAATTGGAATTCAGCAAAATTTAGGTTTCGCTAAAATGACTTAATTGAAAGAAACCTTGATGAATGTTCATGTATAAGCCAATTTAATAACTTTAACCTTTCCCCATGCCTTTTAAAAATTAATGTTGTTATGAAAAAGTTCATTCTTAAAAAAATTAGATTCGACTTATGTTCCTAATTTTTTTGCAATCTTCATTTTTATGGGAAACCAATTTTTCAATTTAATTATTGCATTGATTTGTATTAAAATTATTTTATTTCTCTTCCTCTCTTTTTGCCTCCCCCCCTACGGTTCAATTTACTTCTCTTGTCTCTCCTAATCTCCCTCTTTAGACTATCGCTTTATCCGTCAATCGTTTTAATCCTTTTGGCTCTGTTTTTGACTCTTTGAGGCCCTCGGTTTAACCTTGCTACCTCATTGGTGCTTTCTTGTCTTAGAGGCGGTCTTTTATCTTTTACTAGCTTATATATACCCTTATTATATTATTTTCTCGTGTAGTTATCCTTGAGAATGAACTGAATAATGTTCGAAAGTACTTGGAAGCACCTTTTAATTTTTCCTGCGGGACATTGCATTCATTCGAACATCATGTGCTACCTTGTGAGTTATTCACTTATATATATATATATATATATATATATATATATATATATATATATATATATATATATATATATATATATATATATATATATCCTATTATCCCAAATGCAGAGGAGTCGTCGTACTACTCCTTATACTTCGTTCGGCCAGTGCCCTGAATATGTTTATGGAATCAGAGTGCTTAGAGGTTGGCTACGGAGGGATTGGAATGAACTTTGCCAGCAAGCGACCCAAAGGAAGTTAGATATACAACAATATGAAAATAAACTTTTAATGAACACTAAACAAGAATATATATATATATATATATATATATATATATATATATATATATATATATATATATATATATATATATATATAATGTGCTTTGAGTGATAAATCAATAAGTGAATCTCGGATATCTCACTTGGCTTGTAAATAACTATTCTCTATGTAAATCCCTATACACTTTTAATGCTGGTAAGCTTCGCGATGAAGTTGGGAATGTGAAAGGGAAGGCTTGCCTTGAAACCTGATGTTTGGGTGGCGCTGGTGAGTGAAGGTGGTGAGATAATGGGTGGAGACGATGAGGTAGGTTCCCAAGGGACCGACTTGATCCCACAATTCCGCCACGATTCTGCTGGAAGAAGGCTGTGACGGGAGCTTCTTGTTAAAGAGGCTCGTGAACTCTGAGGAATCTTGGGTGCCTTTGTGTGTATGGGGGATGGGGAGTGGCCTATCCACGCGTAAGTTCACGGAGAAAAGCCGAGATGTAGTTTTCTCGCTTAGGAAACCAGAGTGAGGCCGTTTGTAGCTTCGGCTTTGAAAACGTGAGTACGAGCCTTGGTCCGCAAATTCTTGCAGACCAACGGGCTAAGGAGCCTCCCCAACTGGGACCGATCTCCTCTCTGAAGACTTAGTGCTTCGACGATTTACCAATACACCGAGATAGATGGCAATTCCTGCCCCGCCAGACGCTGTGTAAGCTCTACTACTGAGGGTTAAAAGAATTCATCTTTTATATTCGAAACTCAGGAGAGTTTCACATGGAGTATTTCAATGAAATCCTCCACGCTACAAGACCGTCAGGACTAATATCATCCCTTGACGTGGAAAGCCTTTTCACGAAGGCCTATCACTCAGACCATCGGCATCATTATAAAAAAAACGTGTACCACCATCCTAAAATGTCTCCTCCAAATCTTGACCAAAACATCTTAAGTAGCATGTTACGTTCATGCGTATCAGAGGCGCCGTTCAGGACACCAGATGGTAATCTATACACACAAGTGGATGGAGTGGCTATGGAGTCACCCTTAGGGCTGAGCTTCGCAAACTATTACAAGGGTCTACTCGAGGAGAGATTATTGGACACCATGGAAAATAAGCCACACACATATTGCCAATATGTAGATAACATATTGGCAACGTCCAAAACGAAGAACATCTCGTTAACATCAAGCAGCATTTTGAGGAGAAGTCCGTGCCAAAATTTAATTATGAATTGAGCACGGGCAATAAACTCCCTTTCTTGGATGTTGAGGTCCATAACATCAATGACAACTACATCACTAAAGTACATAGGATAAGTACGGACATGGGAAGATGCCTCAATGCAGATAGCGAATGCGCTGAAAGATACAAAATAAGCGTAATCAGCTCATACATCCGCCTAGCTTACAAATGCTTCTCTACGTGGGAACTTTCCCACCATGAAATTGCTAGAGTAAAGAAAATACTTGTGAATAATGGTTTCTCAAACAGCATGAGTGATAAACAGCTCCAAGCATTTTTAAAGAACCATTACAAACATGCGGATAAAACTGTAAGTAATCATGGAGAAGTCAATAACATCAAAGTGTACTACAGAAACCTGATGTCCACGGCCTATAAAATCGATAAAAAAACATCAAGGAGATTATTAACTGTAACATTAAGGTTAAAAATCAAACCGATAAAATCCAACTCATTATCTATTATAAAACTACAAAAGCCAGCAACCTTCTGATGAAAAATAACATTTGCCCTAACTCCTCGAATTTCAAGTCAACCAACATAGTTTACGAGTTCACCTGCCCTAATAAAGACTGTAAGCTTTATAATAATTCTAAATTTATTGGCATGGCAACTACCACACTTTCGATGAGATTAACGATGCATCTACAAAGCGGAGGGCCAAAAAACCATATGGACAGTGTGCATAATATTAACCTAACGAGAGATATGCTCGTTGACAACATCATTATTAAAAGAAAAGAGGTTAATAAAGCGAGGCTTAACATCTTAGAAACCATTTAAAAAATGAAGATAAGCCAGCCATCAACTATTTAAAAAATTCCACGTTCCTCTAACGTTACGTTAAACTAAGGAGAATAAATACCCCTTAAAAACCGTTTTCTTTCACTTAACTTTCTGCCAGATCCTCACTCCACTCACTACAACGGTAAAGGAGGCAAAAAATTCCATAACGCTCCGAATATGATCGAATAAGATCTAAAGCTTAGCATTTTAGTTTGTTTTTTACCAAACACATTAATTTAAAAAAGAGATGAATATTGGACAAATAATTCACCATCTACAAGATGGATTGAAAAAGATAGTTAGAAGAGGAGAAAGTTGCCAAAGGAAATTAATTAAGGCAAAATACACAATGGTCTTCAACAAAATTTGTATTCAAGAAAGACTGCTACCCAACTACACTAATATATATATATATATATATATATATATATATATATATATATATATATATATATATATATATATATATATATTTACCCAAGCGGAAATACTGCTTGCGATTTTGCGAAGTTAAGCAACACCGAGTGTGGTTAATTGCCAAATGGAGTTTTTGTTGGATCGCCCTTTCGGTGGCTGCCATCGAAGTTGTATGGCAAATTGTTAACAAATCGTTGTTAAAACTACCATTAATATATATATATATATATATATATATATATATATATATATATATATATATATATATATATATATATATATATATAAACTGTTTCGGCTCTTGTTTTCATTATGTATTTTCTTTTCCTCCCGCTTTAACATAACATAACATAATTTCACGGATGACAAAAGCCACAAGGGCCTATCAAAGGTCACCATCTCCCACCATCCTCGCCTTATTCCTATTATCTCGCATTTTAAAATCCAATTCTAAATTCCTCTGTACCGTTATATTGTCTATCGTGGCTTATCTTTTCATATTGTCTTGAATGTTGACAGTTGACTGAGACGTTTTGCAAATTTTCTAAGTTCCATTTCGAAGGAAGTTATAATCAACTCTCCTTTTTATTTTGTATTGTATTAATTCCAGAAATATTTATTGCTTCTATATTCGTGGGTATTTTAAAAAATAATCGCAAAATTCAAATATTCCAATTAACAATGCATTCTTTTCAGAACCAAAGTGCCTGGCACAGTGATTACTACGTGTATATATATATATACATATATGTATAATAATATCACGTGACCAGAATTTTTCCTTATATGGTCACAGTTCTAAGAAACGTGTGTGTGTTTAGGCGAATCCATTTCCAAACAAATATCAACAAACTACTATTAGTGTAACCAACAAATTGAATATTTTTTATTTATAAGTAGTAAAAGCCCATTTAAAGGTAATAATTATTTATTTTTCTAAACATTTATACGCACACCTACATAGCATACATCATCACTGTAGATAGTTAGGCCTGAAAGAAACACTGTTATTTATTTTCTTGTAATGTCATCTCAGCACATTAATCCTATGCATATCAAGTAACATCAGATACATAGAGAATTTAATGCCTTAATGAAATTCACAGTATTTGCTGAATAAAATTATCCAAAGTGATACAAATCACTAGGATTTTTTTATAATCTAAGTTCTGCTATGGCTCCATCCCTATGCTCTCATAACATCAACATAATTTCAAGCCTCATCTGCATCTGTCAAAACCCACCAACAAAATGCATCCTTAGTATTGTGTCCTTTCATGCATCTACAATATACAGTTTAAACAATCCAGAGGATTGTGTCAGATTATGCATCAACAATTTGGGGTAGTCCTAATCGGAATAGATTCAGTTAAAGTCACTGAAGTACCTGTAAATACACGTTTTGAGCTCTCTAAAGCAGCCTTTCATATTTTTAACTCATGCAATTACATCATCATCTCAGAAATTGCTGCATCCTTAGCAGGGTAATTGTGTAGACAATGGCTGGATCCTAGGCCTAGCTTTTGGGGGGCTATTTTGGGCTACTTTTCGTTGTTACTTTTTTAGAGATGAAATCAAAGAATTTTATGGCGATTTTCGTTTTTATACTGCAGGGCTGTGCCCCCGAGACCCTCCCAAAGGATTGAAACTCAGGGTAATTGCAGGGTTATCCCCGTGGTGAGCCGTACCCAAAAATGAGCCGACGCTCAAAATAATCGCATCCGCCCATCATCTACACAATTACCCTTAGCAGCAATATAACATAACATAATTTCACAGATGATAAAAGCCACAAGGGCCTATCAAAGGTCAACCGCATCTGTCAAAACCCACCCACAAAAAGCACCGTCGCCAGGGGAAGACAAAATCTTACCTAGTCCTAATAACAAACTAATCAGTCCCCTCCTCCTTCCCAAACAACTAGAAAAGGCTCAAAACTGGCTATAAAGAACTAAATTAGCTATAAATAATGTTTTTCTAACTATATGCATATATTTTGACAACATAACTAGTGAAGCTGATATATATATATATATATATATATATATATATATATATATATGTATGTAGTGATCATGCTACTACATTTAGGCATTGCTTAACAACGATGTGAGACTTTATTCATCTCCCCCTGAAGCTCTGTCAGTGCAGGCACTGTAACCAGTATTTATTGGCCCTTGACCTCCAACACCAATAATTCTGCTTTTTCGATTCCTCTCGCCTCGATATTCTCTCTTAGGTTCACACAACCTTGCTCCATCTCTCTCTCTCTCTATCTCCCATTTCCTTCCTCCCTTTCCCACCCTCCACTAACTCTACTCCTTGCATCCCCAGAACTTCCCCAGGGCTGAGATCCTTCCTAAGCTCATTAACTAAATGCTCCAACATAGCTCCTTTCTAAATCCTACACTCTTCACTCCTCTAATTCCACTGCATAGTTTTGCAGCCTACGTACTACACAACCATTCCTTACTCCTATCATTCAAAATCCAGCACAAACCCCAAGATTCACGCTTACTTTCACCCCTACCACCCTAAGTGAACCACCTTTCTCTCAAGTCATTTACCTAATTATAAAATAAAAAATTCATTACGTAAAAAAGAATAAACATACTCATGAGAGTCTATTGACACTTTAAAGAGCTGAAAGGAACACTAATTCACTGTATGAATTAACTTGAGTATCTAGCAAGGTGAGTACTTATTATAAACTACTACTGCACAATATTATGACAAAACAACAAAAAACATGCTTTTATATTCCCAACAATGAAAAATTAGTAAACCTAAATGTACCTCCCATTTAGTTTTATTCATATTGTCTTTTTCAAAGTATTTACTCATGGGTCTTGCTATGAGGATGTTTGATTTTGTTTATAACCTTTTTCTCCTGCACTGCACTGATGGGGTCCTCCATTTTTTAGCATGGTGCTTTAACGATTAATATCATTGCAATTTATCTTTATTTAGTATGACCCTGTTTTCTTCAGCCATTCCGTTACCCAATTTAAGACTGCCAAAAGGAATCTGTGATCGGACCCTTGCTTTTTATCCTTTATATTAATGATATTGATTTTGGTTTTGGATGCAAAACTGAAATGTTTGCTGACGATGTTAAGGTGTTGTTTCCAGTAAGTAATGTGGAAGGGAACCTAACACTCCAGAGAAACCTAGATAAAATTGTCGCCTGGGCCCATAAATGGGAGATGAAGTTAAACCATAATAAATGTAAATCCCTACACATTGGTAAAAACAATAGAAACTTCTCTTATGAAATTAAGGGGATTTGGTCGCAAGATGTTCAAGAAGAAAAAGATTTGGGAGTAATTATAACAAGTGACCTAAAATGCAAAACGAATTGCATAGAATCAAAGAACAAGGCTAATCGAATGTTGGGATTGATTAAGAGTAATATTACTTATAATAGTAAAGAAGTGATTAAAAAATTGTATACCTCATATGTTCGTCCACATATTGAATATTGTATTCAGGCGTGGTCACCCCATTATGAGCATGACCTTCATATGCTGGAGGGTGTACAGTGTAGAGCGACTAAAATGATACTTACTCTGCATAAACTCCCATATCTTGAAAGATTGAGGAAATTGGGAATGTTCTCAGTGAGAAGACGGTATGTGAGGGGAGATTTGATTTAGGTTTACAGTGATTACAGAGTAAGACTGGCAGACTTTTTTACTTTTGATAATAACAGAACTAGAGGCCATAACCTTAAATTAAAGAAAATCAACTACAATAGTGATACTCATTCAAATATTGTATTGTGAATCTTTGTAATGAGCTGCCAGAAACAATAGTAAATTCAGCAACTTTGAGGTCTTTCAAATTGAAGCTAGATAAATATATGGACAGTAAAGGCTTTGTGTAATCAGAGCCACCTATATATTATCATTGTATGTTGCGTATGTATATATATATATATATAATAGTTTGATGTATAGTTAATTCTTGTTTGTTGACGATATATACTATATGTATTGATAATAATTATTCATAGAACAAAGAAGTGCCAATTCCTAGGCTATATTTCTGAACCTTCTGACCTGTTAGCATATGTGCTACTTTAGGTTAACTCGCCTGGATCCTGACCAATCTACATTATTTTAAATAAACTGAACTAATACTTTATAAAATTCCTGACTAATGCTCGATACCCTGAACCTACATCAGATGATTTAAATATGTTAGAAGCACTATGTTAGCAGTAGCATCACTTCGAAGGGCCCTGGGGGGGCTTCTGTGATTCTACTTTAAACCTTCTTATGATCTTATGATTCTCCATTTATGCACTACTCCCCCATGAAGGACCTTATCAAAAGCTTTAATAATATCTAAGTGAGCTACATCTATGCCATTCCCTTTATCCACTTTCTCTGATATATAATCCAGAAATCCCAGCAGATTTGTTGGACACAACAAATCTGACCTGAATCAATGCTATCACTCAACAAATTGAGGTTATACTTAATGCTTTATAGTTATTAACCCTTTAAGCCTGCATGGCCCTCCCCTAGTCCTTTGTCTTATTACAGTAAAAAAAAAAAACTTTAAAATTAGCCATTTTTAAACTTGCATAACACTCATACTTATTAATTTAATCCTATTTAGTTTAGTCCATCTGCTAAAAAAAGTTCTTTATTTGGTTTCTTTTAATGGGAAACTCTTTAGTTTGGAAATAAATTGATAAAATTATGTTGCATAACAGCTTTTAAACCAGTTTTTCAATCCTCTCACTGTCTAAACAATGCAGTCTTGTTTTCTTTTTGCTCCAAGGGCAGTTATTCTATTACATATAAATATTTTTTTAGCAAATTTTTTATGTTAATGTATATAATAGAAAGTGTATAAATATTGAATTTATAGCACATTACTGTATGACAACTGCAGTTTTTACTGTCTATGTATATTAGACTATACTAAGTAAAATAATGCCAGTTTTGCTAAGCATGGCGGGGCGATCTGTGTCGTGTAAATGCAAAATAGCTGATGATTGTGATCTTTTATTAGAGGAAAGTGATTCTAGTGATACTGATTGTTTTATAGCAGAAACGTCAAATAGTGATAGTCATAGTTCTGAAGCTAGTGATAATGACCAGCCTAGTGCTGGTAGTGGTATCAGATAGAAAATGGCGAAAGACTTTGTGCCATGTGGGTATAAATTTGATGCTCATCACTGCAGTGTCAAGGCACAGCGTGGTCTAAATGTAAATTCATGTGAATACAGTGGTACCTCATAATTTGAATACCTTCCAATTTTAACACATTTAGTGAACAAATTTTGTCCCCCAATTCGAATGTGGCACGCAATTCAAACACAAACAAACAGCTGCAGAAGAAGCCACTAGGTCAGTCATGCCTGCGCCTCCCTGCTGTGAACACCACTCTTTGTTCTTGATATTTTTCACATATTTTCTTGAAATTAGCTCTCATTATGGCTTCCAAGAAAGTGACAGTGCAAGCAGTGGTAGGAAGCTTATGCATTATAGTGTGGAACTGAAGAAGCAAATAATAAAAAAACTTGAGAGTGGAGTTTGTGTTTCTGATCTAGCCTTAAAGTATGGAATAGCCAAGTCTACGATCTCTACATTTCTAAATCATAAAGAGACAATAAAGGCTGCTGATCTGGCTAAAAGTGTGTTTAGTAAATCAAATAAAAAGCCTCAAATTTTAGAAAAATTGAACAATTACTGTTAGTTTGGATAAATGAAATGCAACTAAAAGGAGACAGTGTCAGTGAGGCCATAATATGTGGAAAGGTTAAGCAGTTGCACAGTGATTTAATAGCTAAAACACCCAGTTCTGGTGATGCTGACACTGAAGATTTAAAGCAAGCAGAGGTTGGTTCAAGAAGCTTCGCAAACTAAGTGGTATTCATAGTACTACAAAGCATGGTGAGGTTGCCAGTTCCAACAAAGAAGGTGCTGATAAGTTTGTGGATGAATTTGCGACTTATGTAAAAAATGAAAGTTTCATCCCACAGCAAGTTTTTGACTGTGATGAGACCGGATTGTTCTGGAAAAAAATGCCCAAAGCAACTTACACCACTCAAGAGGAAAAGGCACTCCCTGGACACAAGCCAATGCAGGACAGGTTTACTCCTCTATTGTGTGCTAATGCGAGTCGTGACTGTAGAATAAAACCACTTCTTGTCTACCATTCAGAAAATCCACTAGTCTTCAAGAGGAATAATGTGCATAAGGCTAAACTACCAGTAATGTAGAGGTCTATTACCAAGGCTTGGGTGACTAGAATTCTTTTTGTTGAAGTATTGACAGAAGTATTGATGCACCAGCAGCGAAAGAGTATCTTGAGGAGAACTATTTGCCACTAAGGTGTCTTCTTGTCATGGATAATGCACCTGCACATCCTCCAGGTTTGGAAGATGAACTAGACATTAATTATGAGTTCATCAAAATCAAATTTTTACCACCCAACACAACTACTCTACTGCAGCCAATGGACCAGCTACTATAGTGATATAAAATTGAGTATGTTCTGATCCATGAAGTTTCTAATTGGTTGGCACATAGTACAATACTTTGTGAGGGTGGGGGTTCATGTGTTACATATATATATATCTATATAGTACTATAGTGGATCATTTTGCATAGTCAGGAAATATACGTGAAAAATTTGATCAAATTTTTAAAAAAAAATGACAAAAAAATTATTAAACACTTACGCAATCAATGCTACTTCCGGATGGGGAAGCCCTTGGCCTTGATGACTTGCTGGAGTGTCTTGGGGACAGAATCGCCCAAATTCTGACAGTGGGAAGCAGGATGGCTATCTCAAGTCTGGGAATTGTAGACGAGTCCTCCTAATGAAGGCGTGCATTCATGATGCCCCATAAGTTTTCTATGGGTGACTGACCAGACCAATCCTCTATGTAGTTGACCTCACTATCACTGAGTCACTTTTTGGCTGCCTTTGAGGTGTGGCAAGGGGCTCTGTCCTGCTGAAGGATCTCACACCCAGTTTTCACAAAATACTCTCCTAAATTCTCCTGCAGAAGGTTAATATAACACTGAGTTGACAATCTGGTTCTTAGGGAGTATTACAAGGTTTCCCAAACCATAATAGCCAAGGCTGCCCCATACCATAAGATAGGGCGGGTGCTTAACGCTCATCACCGTCAAGTGTGGGTCACACGCTGATGTGGTAGGAGACTTCCACACCTTCATTCCCTTGCTCTCACTTACAAAAGGTCACTTTGTCAGTTCAAAGGACCTTACACCACTGAACAAGGTCCCAGTCTTTATGATCCAAAGTTGTACACATAATTCCCTATTGGGACATTTAGTCACCATCACCGATTTTGATGAAAATTGGTATACATGTTGATTTTGATGAGAGAAAAATAATGAGACACTTCCCAGCCCTCAATTTTGAATAGCTCAAAAGTTATAACCTGTCAAAGTTGAGAAAAATTGTCAAATTTCTTGATACCAGCATTGATAAAAAAATGATTTCTCCCTTATTATAGCACATAAAACAATGAATTATGTATTTTTTTAAGCTTAAGGGTTGCTCTAAACATTTTTAACAACAAAAAATTTGTTTGACCTTAAAGGTCAACTTTTGACCTTTAAAAAAATATATTGGTATCAATAAATTTTTGTGTAATTTTTTTTATAAATATATATGCCTTTAGACTACAATATAAGATAAATTTCATTCTGGGTTTTTCATTATATCAGGAGTTATGATCAATTTTGTAACCACTGGTATGGCCATTTTTTGCTATCTTCACAAATAAATATTTTTTATATGCATCTTTGTCATATTAACAGAGTTACGTCATATTCACAGAGTTAGTTATCAATTATTAGATGCCTAAGTATTATATTTGAATGCTTTTAATATATACTTGTGTATTAGAATCATTAATTCTATAGATATGTGTTAAATCCTACCTCAAGAAAAAATGAACTTTCAGTAATTTTTTATTTAAAATTATAAATATTTTTAAAGCTACCTACTTATGTATTTAATTTATAATTTACTATGGTCAATGGTGGCAGAGCCACTACCAACAGTTAAGATACCTGCATAACTGCTGGTATCCCCATCGCCTAAGGGGCCACTCCTGATAGCTCAGCAAAAAAGCCACAGGTCCCACCCAACCTCCCAAAATGAATTTATTCTTTTTATAATAATTTAGGAATCAATTTTTTTCTGCATTATTTCTGTTGATTTTAATTGTTCATTTTTAGATAGTTTGTAAGTTCTTCCTGTTGCTGTCACAGGCTCAACAATGCTCAATATGTCATCTAATGGCAATACTAATACATCTGGTTTTCTGGGATATTTAAATGAATTTGATGGTCCTTGTGGTTCTAGGAATGTTATTTTAACAGTCATTTTCTCAACATTGGTATCCAATACACACCCTAAGTACCATTTGTCATCATACTTAGCAGTGACAAATCCTTTTACATCCTCCAATAATATTGCCTCTGTATAGGATATTTTCACTTGCTTGAATTCTGATGCAGATGATATTGTTTTCACTCTTAGTTCATTATCATTAACTGGCTCAAAACTGTGTAATTTTGGGGTACCAATTATTGCAGAGGCCTGGTCAAATCTTTCTTGCAAATAATTTTTTTCTTCAATGTATTCACTATTTGGGACATATGAAAATTTGATTCCCTTAATGTGTCTTTCAGCAAAATCAAAGAGCTGTTGAGGAGTCATTATCTGATCATTATATGCTCTTTGCAGGCTAGCTTTTGCTGCTAGTCTTTTTACTGTGCCCCCTACACCATTGCATGGTCCTTTTCCATGAGATGTAGCAAAGAAATGCCATTCTGCTTCCAATCCAAAATCTGATTTATGGTGACATAAATTAATAAAGTTTTTAAAATTTTTATATTGTGACGCAGCTCCATCAGAAAAATATATAATTTTTGTTATTGGAAATTTGAGTTCTTTTTTAAAAAATTCAATAAGTTTTTTTTTAAATAAATGGACTGCAACAGTGTCATGCTTCAAGCAGTTTGAAATCACAACAAAACTTATGTGTTGTGTTTCTCCAGCTTCTTTGTAGTAGGAAAGAAAGGGATGTAATGTAGCTTGGGAGTTATTCCAGTGGTACCCTTGTGCTGCATCCTGAAGAAGGAATGAGTAATTTTCAGCAAAATCGCATACTACTAAGATTTCACCATCTTTTAGTTCTTCTTTTTTAGTTGAACAAAATTGTGCCTGCTTTTTTGCTATGAAATCATGTTTTTTTAAATTGAGAAAACTTAAGGTAAAAGTGTCTATAAATTCTTCAGTTGTTCTTGAAACAATTTCTAAAGTTGAGCGATCAGTTGAGAGCCACTACTTGTAATTTACCTCATCAATCATATTGTCATCCAAAATTTTAGTAACATATAGTTTTAGTTTGTCTATTTTAGAAAAACATTCTGAGCATTCATCAAAATAGCACTCATAAGTTGGAGGGTCACATGTAATGAATGATAGACATGTTTTGTAATCATCTAAATGAAGGTCACTGTCTTTTGTCAACTGTGGTAGCCTTGTACCAATAATCATCAGTTTAACATTTTGATGATGTGTGCAAACACACACTGTGAGTTCCTTCACCACCAGCTAATACACACTCGTTGGGTCTCAGCTCAGCAAATTTTGAAAAGCCAATCTTAGTGTCTGGGTATTTTGTTTTAAATAAATGATAAATTTCTTTTAAATTTCCCAAAATTAAGTATTTTTGTTCATGAGTTTTCTGTCCATCTTTTCTAACACTCTTGAAATCTTTTTTCCCTGGCATAATTCTGCTTACTTCTTCATTTTTATAAAAGTCTTCTACTACTTTAATTGTTTCTGATGGAAATGTACCTTTTCTTTTGCTTGGCAATGACATTATTCCTTCTTCCATTGCTAGTTTTTTAGCTTGTCTGGCCATGTAATTAGTAACATTAAATTCAGATTTAATTTTGGATAAGCTCCAGCTTTTTGGCAAAACAGTTAAGATTTGCAGCTGCTCAGACCTTTTACTAGTAGTTTGAAATTTCTCTTTCAGTTGATTTATCATTTCTTCACCATCTTTACTTGATTCTGTTCTAGAAGACTCTGGGTCTTGATCCAAGGGTAATGGATATTTTGTTGCAGAGCCTACAGTTCTGAGTTTACTTGAAATGGATTTTTGAATTTTATTCATTTTATCTGAACTATATTTTTTTACTACATCCATTTTAAATTTCTTGACTGGTGACTCTCCAATAGCTATTAATGATTTATTTAATTCAGTTAATGCTTCTTGTGATTCTTCCTGTTCAGTAATTGGCTCAATTTCCATTCTTTCTTCTGAAAGGCTTGGATTCGTATTTTGAGATGAAGAACTATCATCATCAGCTATCTTTTTTCTGCAGTTATCACAGATTTTTTGGTCCTTAAAATTTTTTAATTTTGGATATTCTCTTATTAAGTCTTCTGAAATTAGTCTCAGATTTTTCTTTATTAATTTTTTGTGACCTTTGTAAGGATCGCAGCAATACTTAATATTTAAAAAATGCTTTCTCTTCTCATCCTTAATAATTTTTTAAAATACAAATAATTGGTAATGCAAATTATTAATTACTTTTTTATCTAAATATTAAACTTTCTGAAAAAAAAATAAAAATTTTTAAATTAGCTTTCATAGTTTATAAAGTAACACCTAATAGGTAAAATTTATAACATAAAAATAGGTAAAAATTGGCATACCAATGGTTACAAAATTGATCATAACTCCTGATATAATGAAAAACCCAGAATGAAATTTATCTTATATTGTAGTCTAAAGGCATATATATTTGTAAAAAAAATTACACAAAAATTTATTGATACCAATATATTTTTTTAAAGGTCAAAAACATTTTTAGCAAAAATTAATTTTGCTGTTCAAAATGTTTAGAGCAACCCTTAAGCTTTAAAAAAATACATAATTCATTGTTTTATGTGCTATAATAAGGGAGAAATAATTTTTTTCCAAATGCTGGTATCAAGAAATTTGACAATTTTTCTCAACTTTGACAGGTTATAACTTTTGAACTATTCAAAATTGAAGGCTGGGAAGTGTCTCATTGTTTTTCTCTCATCGAATTCAACCTGTATACCAATTTTCATCAAAATCGGTGATGGTGACTTAAAATTTCCCCCAAAATTGGTTGATTTCATATGGAATGACCCTATTGTGTATGGCCAAGTGTGTCAATTGTGTAGAGCCACACCCAGCTTCTTTGAAACAACGCGGTGTATATCTCCTGGAGAAGGAAATACTGGCCATTCAGGCCCCGGATCATCTCTTATTTCATGAAGGTAAGGACTTGGTCATGGCACATCTGGTGCTCCCTGGGATGTCTTATGCCTCAATTTTAAAAAGGGCACCCTCTACTGCAGGTCTATGAGGATGGTTGTTTCCATGCACATTCAGACTCCTTCGGGTTGTACTCACCCTGGGCATCATCCTGGTAGACTGGTGGTACAAGGTATACACTAGGGCTTCCCCCTCCCAGCATGACTAATTACCCCATAAGGCAAAATGGAAGTGTGCCTCCACTGAGTTGCTACTCACAGGATGCAACACTCCCTAAGGTGGTCATGAGGCTGTCTTCAGTGGTTCCTAAAGCTCCCCCCTAAAAGGAAGACAGCACAAAGGAGCTTCAGCTCCCCTAACCCCTTCTTGTGTAAGTTGATGGAGAAATTGCTGAATGTTAGACTAGCCCTTTTCCTGGATAATAAGGCCACCTGTCTTTTACGCAGTGCAGCTTCTGCAAGTTCCACTCCATGTTGGATGCTCTTCTCTGACTGGAAAATGTCGTCTGAGAGGCCTTCCTTAGTAGACAGCACTATCACAATGTTTTAGAGTTGACTGTATGGTGATATGGCATCAGGGAGACTCTCCACACAATGGGGGCAAGGGGATGCATCCCAATCTTTATTTCTGAGTTTTTTGTGAGATCATAATTCCATATAGGGTTGGTGTGAGCCCTCCCCAGCCCAATGGAGCAGTAAGAGGGTCTCCCACAGGGAAGTGTCCTCAGCACCACAACTCTTAGTTCTGGTGGACATCAACAAAATTACCTTGGTCCTGCTGGAAGATGTTCTCTCTATACTCTTTGTGGATGACCGTTAGATCTCTCTTGGTGTAGCTCAGATGTCATCTCTGGACAGTCTACTCCAACAGACATTGAACTGAATAACTATGCTGAAGCGCACAGGTTTCAGTTTTCTTTTGCCAAGACTAAGTTTGTGTACTCCTGCCGCCATCCACAGCTCCACCAATGACTCACTTGGGAAGCTTATATTGTCTTATACCCGCACCATGGAGGCACCATGTTGTCCAAGGGCAACATGATCCATCAGAGGAGAGGATTAGCTAGTGCAATTGGTAGAGAGCCGAAGGTGACCCGTTTCTCGGATGGGAGCCTTCTGGCGAATGCGGCGAATCCCGCCGAGGCGGCCAAGATAAGTGCTCTTCGGACACTTCATGGCACCCCGGTGAGTGTGACGCCGCACTCTACCATGAACTTTGTGAAAGGAGTAGCTTATGCGAGGGAACTCGTTGACTACTCCATTGAGGACATCACCCTAGAGCTGGCCGACCATGGGGCGGTCAAGGTCGAACGTGTGATGAGAAAACAGGGAGGGGCTTCGAGACCCACCCCTACACTCTTCGTCACGTTCGACTGTGACAAGCTCCCTGAGTCGGTGCGTGCTGGTTGGTACCGCTACCGCGTGAAGGCATTCGTGCCACTGCCGCGGCGGTGCTATTACTGTCACCGCTTCGGCCATACAAATCGCTCATGTAGATGTGCAAAGTCGGGGTCACCAGAAGTCTGTGTAAATTGCTCCAAGGTCGCACACAATAAGTCCAAATCGTGTGTGGCCAAGTGTGTCAATTGCGGAGAGCCGCACCCTGCTTCTTCGAAGCAATGTGGTGCATATCTCCTGGAGAAAGAAATCCTGGCCGTTCAGGCCCAGGATAGACTCTCATTCCGCGAGGCTAAGGACTTGGTCCTGGCGAGACCAGCTCTGCCTGGGACGTCATATGCCTCAGTAGTTCGAAAGGCACCCTCTGCTCCTGGCCCATCCAGGCCAACGAGCACGGTTGTTTCCGCACCCATTCGGAGCCCTTCTGCGGGCTCTCCCCCGTAAGGGGCGCGGCGATTTGCCATCCTGGCCGCCGTGCTGACGGGATCCAGCGCTCCGTCCGGCCCCAGCTTAGCCTCTCTTCCTTCCTTCAGATAGCCCGATTTCTCCCCTACCTTGTCGCTTTTCATACAACCTCTCCCACAACTTTCTCTGGTCAGCCTCTAATTTCAAAGGGTAGAATGCTGACCTTCTTCTCAAGCCAACCACCCCGGATCGGGGCTGAGGGGGGAGGGGACATTGTCCCCTAACCCCTGAGCTCCGGTTCGGGATGGGGGTTTTTTAACAACCTGCTTCATCCCCACCCATACCTTCCTCACATCCCTTTTCCTCTCCTCTTCACAACCTATATTTTTTACGCCGTGTCCAAGGTGGAGCCGCCATGCCGATGGACTGCCAGGCCACCAGGCGGGAGGGGTGGTCCCGAATGGCGGCGCCTGGCTCTGCCGGGCTTGTAAGCACCTCTCGCAGTGCGGGCTACTGCGAGGGGTGATGAGCTATTGCGTCCCGTGGCAAAAATAGGGTCACCATGCCCATAGATGAACAACAAAAAAAACAAACCCAAACCCCTTTAACTCCCCCTTGCTCATCGACGGAGCCGCCCTTGGGCAGCTCCACCGAAAAAATGGAGGTCCCCCCCCCTGTGCTTGCACAGGGGACCCTCCATATTTCTCTAACCGGAGAAGAGGCTTACTCCTCTCCTTCGCCTACGGGTGCAGGGGACTCCCCCTCACCCCCTTCTCTGGAGGTGCTTTCGGGCACCTCCCTTTTCCCAGCGGCAGTCCCATCTTTTCTTTTCAAGGGGACTGCCAAGAAAGCCAGCAGGCAGCCCTTAGCCAGCCGCTTCCCATCAAAGCAGCTCGGTAGGGCAAACCCCCTTAGGGGGGAGAGGGAAGCCAGGCCCCTTCGGTCGCTTCCCTCAAAAGACCTGCTGGCAAGAATTTTAAACCTTGCCGGGGTCAAGGCCTGTGCCTCCCCATACAAGACTGGCGACACTGCCAAGGGGACCTGCGATGTCCTGGGAGGGGATGGCCAATTGGAGGCCCCTCCTGTGATAGACATGGTCCTTGAGGAGACCCAGCCCCAGATGGTAGGGCCTTCCATGGGGGTGAATTCGGGCTCGGCGCCAAGCACCGAACCCGAATCCGCCCCTATGCAAGGTCCTCCTCAAATGGCTGAGGGCTCCGAGGCAGTAGAAGGAGGGGAGGGATCTCCTCCGACAGGTGCCCCTACGACAACCAGGACCTTCTCCATTTCGGAGAGGGACCTGGCTGAGGCTGGTCCATCTGGCCTGGGGACTTCTGCTGGCGGAGGTGAAAAGCGGGTTCATTCCCCGCCCTCCTCTCCGAAAAAGAAAAAGACTAAAAAGACCAAAAAGACTCGGGGCTCCTCTCCATCCGCGGGGGCTGCGGGGACGGATGGGTCTGCTGCCACTCTGGCAAGCGACCAAGCCAAGATCGGCACATCCGCCCCCTCTGCCCCCCCCGGTTGCAGAGCCCCTGACAAAGAAGACTACTACCAAGAGTGCACAGGGCGGAGCCTCGATGACATCGGGGCCCCTGATTCAGAGGTTACCTGGCGTTTTCGAGCCCGCTGGCTTCAAACGCTTCCTCGTTATTCGCTCCACTGATGGCACCATGTTGTCCAAGGGCAACATGATCCATCAGCGGAGAGGATTAGCTAGTGCAATTGGTAGAGAGCCGAAGGTAACCCGTTTCTCGGACGGGAGCCTTCTGGCGAATGCGGCGAATCCCGCCGAGGCGGCCAGGATTAGTGCTCTTCGGACACTTCATGGCACCCCGGTGAGTGTGACGCCGCACTCTACCATGAACTTTGTGAAAGGAGTAGTTTATGCGAGGGAACTCGTTGACTACTCCATTGAAGACATCACCTTAGAGCTGGCCGACCATGGGGCGGTCAAGGTCGAACGTGTGATGAGAAAACAGGGAGGGGCCTCGAGACCCACCCCTACACTCTTCGTCACGTTCGACTGTGACAAGCTCCCTGAGTCGGTGCGTGCCGGTTGGTACCGCTACCGCGTGAAGGCATTCGTGCCACTGCCGCGGCGGTGCTATTACTGTCACCGCTTCGGCCATACGAATCGCTCATGTAGACGTGCAAAGTCGGGGTCACCCGAAGTCTGTGTAAATTGCTCCAAGGTCGCACACGATAAGTCCAAATCGTGTGTGGCCAAGTGTGTCAATTGCGGAGAGCCGCACCCTGCTTCTTCGAAGCAATGTGGTGCATATCTCCTTGAGAAAGAAATCCTGGCCGTTCAGGCCCAGGATCGACTCTCATTCCGCGAGGCAAAGGACTTGGTCCTGGCGCGCCCGGCTCTGCCTGGGACGTCATATGCCTCAATAGTTAGGAAGGCACCCTCTGCTCCCGGCCCATCAAGGCCAACGAGCACGGTTGTTTCCGCGCCCATTCGGAGCCCTTCTGCGGGCTCTACCCAACCCGGGCGCTCCCCTGGTAAAGCTGGGTCAAAAAGGGCTCATACCCTGCCCCGGCTAAAACCAGGGCTCCCCCCTCTTCCCCCAGCGTGACCGTTTCCCGTAAGGCGAAACGGCCACGCGCCTCCACCGAGTCGTTAGACTCACAGGAGGCAACACCCCTGAAGATGGTCGCTAGGCCATCTTCCGGGGTTCCTAAAGCTGTCCCCCGAAAGGAGGACAGCAACAAAGGAGCTTCGGCTCCTTCGCCCACGTCCCGAGGTGGAGCGAGTGGCTCGGAGACGGTGGTTCCTCGAAAAGAGGGCCCCCCGCCTCCGAAGCCGCAACGCCCGCCTAAGGTTTCGAGGCGGAGGGAGGAAAAGACTCGCATGGCGAGCCCAACCTCCCCCAATAAGTCCTCGAAGGTGACAGCGCCTTCAGCGCTTTGTCCGGCCAACAGCGCCCGGGGTTCTGCCCCCGGGAAGCGTACGGCCATTCCCGTGAGGGTCTTCAATTCGAGGAGGGCCCCCGCGTCTCCTCCGAGCTAGGCCTGGAGGGCATATTCCTTCAATGGAATTGCCGTGGACTCCGGGCCAACTGGGAGGAGCTGCGGAGGCTCGTCTCGTCCCGTTCCCCGTTAGCTATTTTTTTTGCAGGAGACCATGCTAGGTGCGTGCCCCCTCCCTGCCCTCCCGGGGTATAAGTGTCTTGCGACCCCACCACCTCGGGATGGCCGGGCTGGGGGATGCGCAGTTTACACCCGGCATGATGTCTCCGTTCTTCCTTTCTCTTTAGATACCTCCTTTCAGGCAGTGGCTGTGCAGCTGCACCTGGATAGGAGGTATACTATCATTTCTGCGTACATTCCACCGTCAGCTGACTTCGACGCGGGGGACTTCCGCCGCGTCGTTGCACGGTTGCCGAGGCCCTATCTCTTGCTTGGAGATCTGAACGGCAGGCATCCTCTCTGGGGAGATTACTCCATAAATCCCAGGGGACAAGTCCTTGCCGATCTGATCGAAGAGCTTGAGATGGGTGTCCTAAACGTGGATGAGTTTACGCATCACTGTCCGAGAACCGCTTCATTTTCTTGCCTTGACCTATCTTTGTGCTCTTCGGATGCACAGCCTGATTTTGAATGGGGGGTGGTCGATGACCTCCATGGTAGTGATCACTTTCCCATTCAAATATCCTTTTCAGGGCAACTGCCGCCTGAGAGACCACCTCGGTGGTGCTTGGCGCGGGCGCGGTGGCCTGCATTTCAGGAAATGACTGAATTCTCTATCTCAGTCGAGGAGTTTAGGTCGGTAGATGATGCCGTTGAGTTCTTCTCCGGCAACCTCATCGCCGTGGGCCTGACTACTATTCCTAGGACGTCTGGCCGTTTTGCACGCCGACCACTCCCATGGTGGTCGGCCGAGTGTGAGACGGCCCTCAAACAGAAGCGTTATGCCTACATGCGCTATAAGCGCCGCCCGAACGATTTCACTGTCGCTGAATTTCGTCGGGCTAGGGCTAGGTTCCGGTATATTTCGAAGCACGCCCGCCGCTCTTCTTGGCGGGCATACGTGTCTTCACTTAACGGGAAGACCCCTTTAGCTGAGGTGTGGAAGCGAGTCAAAAGGATTCGGGGCAAGTTCTCGCAGGACCCCCCTCCCGTTCTCCAGGAGAATGGGGCCGCAATCTCGGACCCCGCGTCCGTGGCGGAATCCTTAGCGACCGCTTTTTCCGCATTCTCTAGCCGTGATGCTGCTCCGCCAGCATTCAATGCACGTCGTGATGTCGCGGAAGGCCGCCGGCTGGACTTTACCTCGAGAGGCGGAGAACCCTTCAACGACAAGTTTACTGTGAGTGAGTTGCGCTCCGCTCTCGCTTCGTGCGCGGACACCGCCCATGGTCCGGACGATGTCCCGTACGCCATGCTTCGACACCTGGGTGAGCGAGGCATGGCCTTTCTGTTAGATTTGTTCAACAGGATCTGGGTGGAAGGTCTTCTCCCAGACTCCTGGCGAATCGCTACTGTGCTCGCCTTTCGCAAGCCGGGGAGAGATCACTCTACTCCGACCGGTTTCCGCCCAATCTCTCTAACCTCTTGCGTGTGCAAGTTGATGGAGAAATTGGTAAATGTTAGATTAGCCTATTTCCTGGACAGCGGAGGCCATCTGTCTTCTGCACAGTGCGGCTTCCGTAAGTTCCACTCCACGTCGGATGCTCTGCTCCGACTGGAAAATGCCGTCTGCGAGGCTTTCCTTCGTAGACAGCACTACGCCACGGTGTTTTTTGATCTGGAGAAGGCCTATGATACCGCATGGCGATACGGTATCATGGAGACTCTCCACACGATGGGGGCGAGGGGACGCCTCCCAATGTTTATATCTGAATTTTTGCGAGATCGTCGATTCCGCGTACGGGTGAGGGGAGCCCTCTCCGGCCCAAAGGAGCAGGAAGAGGGTGTCCCGCAGGGAAGTGTCCTCAGTGTCACACTCTTTGCCCTGAGCATCAACGGCATCACCTCGGTGCTGCCGGAAGATGTTCTCGCTACGCTCTACGTGGACGACCTTTCGATCTCTTTTGGCGCGGCCCAGATGCCAACTCTGGAGCGCCGACTCCAACAGGCATTGAACCGCGTCTCTCGCTATGCCGAAGCGCACAGGTTTCGGTTTTCTTTGGCCAAGACTAAGGTGGTGCACTTCTGCCGCCACCCACGGCTTCACCCCGACCCAGATTTGTTTCTTAATGGGGTGCGCCTGGATGTGGTTGAGTCGCACCGTTTCCTTGGTCTTGTATTCGACCGACGCCTCACCTGGGAGGCTCACATTCGCAGCCTTAGGGTCTCTTGTACCCGCGCCATGGACATTCTCCGTTCCGTGACGTTCAGCGCTTGGGGCGCTGATAGGGCTACCGCCTTACTTTTTTATCGATCCTTTGTTCGCTCGAAGCTCGACTACGGATGCGAGTTTTATGCATCCGCAGCCGAGCGTTTATTGCGGAAGGTGGATTCGATCCACCACACCGGCCTTCGCCTTGCGACCGGTGCCTTCCGCACTTCCCCCATTAAGAGCCTGTTGGTCGATGCTGGGGAGATGCCACTCGCTCTGCGCCGCGTGCAGTGCATCACTCGCCTGTACGCGCGAGCCCGGCGCCTCCCTCAGTCGCCAACAGCTCTCACTGCATCCGCAGCTGATCTCGATGGTGCCTATGCCGCCGAGAGACGCCAGTCATACCCTAAGCCCTTTGGGTTTAGGGCCAGGAAACTCCTTCGAGAGGTAGATATAGCTCTCGGGCCGGTGGCGCCCCTGGTTCTGCCCAGGACGCCACCCTGGAGGGTACCACATTTGGCTATTTGTCGCCACGCCTCTGCTCCCAAAGCTTGTACTGCGCCGGGAGTATTGCGTTCGACCTTTTTGGAGCACACATCGTGTCACGCTGGTACCATGCCAGTGTATACGGATGGCTCCAAGTCCCAAGAGGGGGTCGGCTTCCACGCCGTATCCCCTCTGTTTGAAGTCAGCGGGGCTCTACCAGGCGCTGCGTCTGTCTTCACGGCCGAGCTGGTGGCAATACACCACTCGGTACGGGAGATTACGCGACGTGCCCGGTTCGGAGACCGGATTGTGATTTATAGCGACTCACAAAGCGCCCTGAGTGCTATCGGGGCATTGGAATCTCCGCATCCCCTGGTTCGCGAAATCCGTGACGCCACGGTTTTGGCGAGCCGGGCAGATGTCGAGATTATCTTCTGCTGGGTTCCTGGACATGTAGGAATTGCGGGGAATGAGCGGGCCGATGAGGGCGTCAAAGAGTCCGCGAGGACTCTGCGACCGGACCAGCGTTTCGCTCTTCCTCACACTGACTACATGGCAGGAATACGGGCAGCTCTTCGGACTGCTTGGCAAAGAAGATGGGAGACGGTCGAGGGGAACTTAAAGTTGCGTGCCATTGCGCCGCGACTGTTCCCATGGACCTATCCCCCAATGCCGCGGCGGCTTCAGGTTGCTTTCTGTCGTCTTCGAATCGGACACACTCGTGTGACGCATCGTTACTTGGTGGAGCGCTCGCATGTGCCCTATTGCAACGACTGCGTCGTCCCCCAGACTGTTCGGCATATTCTTGTCGAATGTCCCAGTCTGGGTGATCTTCGCGCACGATACCTGTCTCGGTACCGGGATGGGCGGGGTCGCTACCGCCTGTCCCTTGTACTCGGGACGAGTGCGTGCACCATGACTGGTGGACTTATTGACTTTTTGGGGGAGGCCGGCCTTCTCCCCTTTATTTAAGGTTCCTTTTTTTTGTTATTGTTTTGTTTTAGGTTGCACTCTCCTGCACCGGGGTGAGGGGGACCTCCCCCCGCTGCCGGAGATTGCTTCGATTGTTAAGTTTTTCCAATTTATATTGATTGTTAAGTTTTCATATTTTAACTTTAAAGTAGCCTAATTCTAGGCTGTCGTGTTTTTCGGCGACTTATGCCCAAGTGGGTAGTTGCCAGATGGGCTCTATAAAAAAAAAAAAAAAAAAAAAAAAAAAATTCTGCGTGCTCTACCCAACCCGGGCGCTCCCCTGGTAGAGCTGGCGGCAAAAAGGGTTCACACCCAGCCCCGGCTAAAACCAGGGCTCCCCCCTCTTCCCCCAGCGTGACCGTTTCCCGTAAGGCGAAACGGCCACGCGCCTCCACAGAGTCGTTAGACTCACAGGAGGCAACACCCCTGAAGATGGTCGCTAGGCCATCTTCGGGGGTTCCTAAAGCTGTCCCCCGAAAGGAGGACAGCAACAAAGGAGCTTCGGCTCCTTCGCCCACGCCCCGAGGTGGAGCGAGTGGCTCGGAGACGGTGGTTCCTCGAAAAGAGGGCCCCCCGCCTCCGAAGCCGCAGCGCCCGCCTAAGGTTTCGAGGCGGAGGGAGGAAAAGACTCGCATGGCGAGGTCAACCTCCCCCAATAAGTCCTCGAAGGCGACAGCGCCTCCAGCACTTTGTCCGGCCAACAGCGCCCGGGGTTCTGCCCCCGGGAAGCGTACGGCCATTCCCGTGAGGGTCTTCAATTCGAGGAGGGCCCCCGCGTCTCCGAGCTAGGCCTGGAGGGCATATTCCTTCAATGGAATCGCCGTGGACTCCGGGCCAACTGGGAGGAGCTGCGGAGGCTCGCCTCATCCCGTTCCCCATTAGCTATTTTTTTTTGCAGGAGACCATGCTAGGCGCGTGCCCACTGCCTGCCCTCCCGGGGTATAAGGGTCTTGCGACCCCACCACCGCGGGACGGCCGGGCTGGGGGATGCGCGGTTTACACCCGGCATGATGTCTCCGTTCTTCCTTTCTCTTTAGATACCTCCTTTCAGGCAGTGGCTGTGCAGCTGCACCTGGATAGGAGGTATACTATCATTTCTGCGTACATTCCACTGTCAGCTGACTTCGACGCGGGGGACTTCCGCCGCATCGTTGCACGGTTGCCGAGGCCCTATCTCTTGCTTGGAGATCTGAACGGCAGGCATCCTCTCTGGGGAGATTACACCATAAATCCCAGGGGACAAGTCCTTGCCGATCTGATCGAAGAGCTTGAGATGGGTGTCCTAAACGTGGATGAGTTTACGCATCACTGTCCGAGAACCGCTTCATTTTCTTGCCTTGACCTATCTTTGTGCTCTTCGGATGCACAGCCTGATTTTGATTGGGGGGTGGTCGATGACCTCCATGGTAGTGATCACTTTCCCATTCAAATATCCTTTTCAGGGCAACTGCCGCCTGAGAGACCACCTCGGTGGTGCTTGGCGCGGGCACGGTGGCCTGCATTTCAGGAAATGACTGAATTCTCTATCTCAGTCGAGGAGTTTAGGTCGGTAGATGAGGCTGTTGAGTTCTTCTCCGGCAACCTTATCGCCGTGGGCCTGACTACTATTCCTAGGACGTCTGGCTGTTTTGCACGCCGACCACTCCCATGGTGGTCGGCCGAGTGTGAGACGGCCCTCAAACAGAAGCGTTATACCTACATGCGCTATAAGCGCCGCCCGAACGATTTCACTGTCGCTGAATTTCGTCGGGCTAGGGCTAGGTTCCGGTATATTTCGAAGCACGCCCGCCGCTCTTCTTGGCGGGCATACGTGTCTTCACTTAACGGGCATACGTGTCTTCACTTAACGGGCATACGTGTCTTCACTTAACGGGAAGACCCCTTTAGCTGAGGTGTGGAAGCGAGTCAAAAGGATTCGGGGCAAGTTCTCGCAGGACCCCCCTCCCGTTCTCCAGGAGAATGGGACCGCAATCTCGGACCCCGCGTCCGTGGCGGAATCCTTAGCGACCGCTTTCTCCGCATTCTCTAGCCGTGATGCTGCTCCGCCAGCATTCAATGCACGTCGTGATGTCGCGGAAGGCCGCCGGCTGGACTTTACCTCCAGAGGCGGAGAACCATTCAACGACAAGTTTACTGTGAGTGAGTTGCGTTCCACTCTCGCTTCGTGCGCGGACACCGCCCATGGTCCGGACGATGTCCCGTACGCCATGCTTCGACACATGGGTGAGCGAGGCATGGCCTTTCTGTTAGATCTGTTCAACAGGATCTGGGTGGAAGGTCTTCTCCCAGACCCCTGGCGAATCGCTACTGTGCTCGCCTTTCGCAAGCCGGGGAGAGATCACTCTACTCCGACCGGTTTCCGCCCAATCTCTCTAACCTCTTGCGTGTGCAAGTTGATGGAGAAATTGGTAAATGTTAGATTAGCCTATTTCCTGGACAGCGGAGGCCATCTGTCTTCTGCACAGTGCGGCTTCCGTAAGTTTCACTCCACGTCGGATGCTCTGCTCCGACTGGAAAATGCCGTCTGCCAGGCTTTCCTTCGTAGACAGCACTACGCCACGGTGTTTTTTGATCTGGAGAAGGCCTATGATACCGCATGGCGATACGGTATCATGGAGACTCTCCACACGATGGGGGCGAGGGGACGCCTCCCAATGTTTATATCTGAATTTTTGCGAGATCGTCGATTCCGCGTACGGGTGGGGGGAGCCCTCTCTGCCCCAAAGGAGCAGGAAGAGGGTGTCCCGCAGGGAAGTAGTGTCCTCAGTGTGACACTCTTTGCCCTGAGCATCAACGGCATCACCTCGGTGCTGCCAGAAGATGTTCTCGCTACGCTCTACGTGGACGACCTTTCGATCTCTTTTGGCGCGGCCCAGATGCCAACTCTGGAGCGTCGACTCCAACAGGCATTGAACCGCGTCTCTCGCTATGCCGAAGCGCACAGGTTTCGGTTTTCTTTGGCCAAGACTAAGGTGGTGCACTTCTGCCGCCATCCACGGCTTCACCCCGACCCAGATTTGTTTCTTAATGGGGTGCGCCTGGATGTGGTTGAGTCGCACCGTTTCCTTGGTCTTGTATTCGACCGACGCCTCACCTGGGAGGCTCATATTCGCAGCCTTAGGGTCTCCGTTCCGTGACGTTCAGCGCTTGGGGCGCTGATAGGGCTACCGCCTTACTTTTTTATCGATCCTTTGTTCGCTCGAAGCTCGACTACGGATGCGAGTTTTATGCATCCGCAGCCGAGCGTTTATTGCGGAAGGTGGATTCAATCCACCACACCGGCCTTCGCCTTGCGACCGGTGCCTTCCGCACTTCCCCCATTGAGAGCCTGTTGGTCGATGCTGGGGAGATGCCACTCGCTCTGCGCCGCGTGCAGTGCATCACTCGCCTGTACGCGCGAGCCCGGCGCCTCCCTCAGTCGCCAACAGCTCTCACTGCATCCGCAGCTGATCTCGATGGTGCCTATGCCATCGAGAGACGCCAGTCATACCCTAAGCCTTTTGGGTTTAGGGCCAAGAAACTCCTTCGAGAGGTAGATATCGCTCTCGGGCCGGTGGCGCCCCTGGTTTTGCCCAGGACGCCACCCTGGAGGGTACCACATTTGGCTATTTGTCGCCACGCCTCTGCTCCCAAAGCTTGTACTGCGCCGTGAGTATTGCGTTCGACCTTTTTGGAGCACACATCGCGATGTGTCACGCTGGAACCGTGCCAGTGTATACGGATGGCTCCAAGTCCCAAGAGGGGGTCGGCTTCCACGCCGTATCCCCTCTGTTTGAAGTCAGCGGGGCTCTACCAGGCGCTGCGTCTGTCTTCACGGCCGAGCTGGTGGCAATACACCACTCGGTACGGGAGATTACGCGACGTGCCCGGTTCGGAGACCGGATTGTGATCTATAGCGACTCACAAAGCGCCCTGAGTGCTCTCGGGGCATTGGAATCTCTGCATCCCCTGGTTCGCGATATCCGTGACGCCACGGTTTTGGCAAGCCGGCAGATGTCGAGATTATCTTCTGCTGGGTTCCTGGACATGTAGGAATTGCGGGGAATGAGCGCGCCGATGAGGGCGCCAAAGAGTCCGCGAGGACTCTGCGACCGGACCAGCGTTTCGCTCTTCCTCACACCGACTACATGGCAGGAATACGGGCAGCTCTTCGGACTGCTTGGCAAAGAAGATGGGAGACGGTCGAAGGGAACCTAAAGTTGCGTGCCATTGCGCCGCGACTGTTCCCATGGATCTATCCCCCAATGCCGCGGCGGCTTCAGGTTGCTTTCTGTCGTCTTCGAATCGGACACACTCGTGTGACGCATCGCTACTTGATGGAGCGCTCGCATGCGCCCTATTGCAACGACTGCGTCGTCCCCCAGACTGTTCGGCATAGTCTTGTCGAATGTCCCAGTCTGGGTGATCTTCGCGCAAGATACCTGTCTCGGTACCGGGATGGGCGGGGTCGCTACCGCCTGTCCCTTGTACTTGGGACGAGTGCGTGCACCATGACTGGTGGATTTATTGACTTTTGGGGGGAGGCCGGCCTTCTCCCTTTCATTTAACCCGGTTTTATTGTTGTTGTTGTTTTTGTTATCGTTTTTGTTATTGCTTTGTTATTGTTATTTCTTTTTATTTTTGTTTCCTGTTGAATTATTTTGAAGTAGCCTAGAACTAGGCTGTTTGTTTACGGCAACTTATGCCTAAGTCGGCAGTCGCCAGATAGCCCCTTAATCAAAAAAAAAAAAAAATCTAAGTCCAGTGGGACCTCTATTTCTGCCTACAATGACTATTTGTTGCCATGCTTCTGCTCCCAAAGCTTATACAGCACCAGGAGTATTGCATTTGGCCATTTTGGTGCACACTGTGTCATGCTGGATCCATGCCAATGTATATGGATGGCTCCAAGTCCCAGGAGAGGTCGGATTCCATGCTGTATCCACTCTGTTTGAGCTCACTGGGGCTACCTGGTACTGGATTTGTCTTCATGGCCAATCTTGTTGCAATACACTGCTCAGTATAGGAGATAATTAGTCGTGTCTGGTTCAGAGACTGGATTGTGATCTATAGCGACTAACAATGCTTTGGGGGCGCTCAAGGCATTGGAATCTCCACACACTTTCATTTGCAGTATCTGTGACACCACTGTTGTGTAAGCTGGTAGATGTCGATCTTATCTTCTGTTTGGTTCCCGGACATGTGGGAATGAGGGTGCCAAAGATTCTGCAATGACTGGGCAATCAGAGCAACGTTTCACTATTTTCTCTCACTGACTACATGGCAGGAATCAGGGCAATCCTCTGTGCTTCCTAAGAAGGAAGATAGGAGATGGCCAACAGGAACTTAGAGGTTCATGTCATTGTGCCTTGATTATTCTCATGGACTTGCCCCCAATGTCTTGATGGCTTCAGGTTGCTTTCTGTCATCTTCAAATTGGGCAAACTGCCAAACAGGATGCAGTCATTTGATGGAGCATTTGCCTACACTTTATTGTGATGACTGAGTTGTCTCCCAGACTGTTTGACACATTCATGTTGAATGTACCACTCTGGATGATCTTCACACATGTTACCTGTCCCACTACAAGGTTGAGCTGGGTTCCTTGTACTTAGGGGGGGGGGGAAGGGGCTGTTCTTGTACACATTTGCAGTGGACTGACTTTTTGCAGCCTCCATTTTATTTGAGTGTGTTGTAGGTGACATGTTTTTTGAACCATGGGTGAAAATTTCTAATGTTTAAATTTATTACCTGGTGCGATATACTTGTGCATTAATATTGGAAAAGAATTAACATTTACTTTTATTCTTCTTTCATTGTGGACATACAAATATTATTTACATTTCAGTATTGAAAATTTCTGTATACAAATATATCACTCAGGGGGCAATGAAAATTGGGCTCGTGGGCTATAAGGTGATTACACAACTTTTTTCCCTATTATGCAGTGGCCAGATGATACAAATTACTACCCCGATACTAGTAATAATATAAACTTATTTGAATATATAATGATTAATAATAGGAGAAATATGTAATATTCATGCTATTTTAAGAAGAATAATTGAAAATTGTAATTAGAATAATCCCTATGTTCTTATATTTCTAATTTAGTTACAGTAATGTAAGCCAAAGACTATATAAAGGTCTGTAGTGTGTCAGCATCTCATTAAGCGATGCTGTTTTATTCAAATAGAGATTTGTTTAGCTCATGCCACTCTTTATAATCTTATTTTACTACTAGGAGGCTATACACTATGCATACTTTTTATTCACTTCACTTTACTATCTTCTTTTCAAGATTACTGGCAGATATACATCCCTTAGTTTTTGCTTTTAAAAAATAATGACTTTTGGTAGTATTTCTTTTTAATTAATCCCTACTATTACTACTTATGTTTATTTTCAACTGCTTTCCCATAAAATGTTGTTGGTACACATTAGGGTGTTCCCCAAAACTGAAGTGAATCGGATACACTCCAGCACATGTTGCCCTTGATTTCTCCGGTGACAAATTCAAACAGGAAGATTTTCAGCTTCCCCTCTCGTCTTTTACTGGTCGGTCATTTCATTTAGTTTTCTGCTCGGCGTCAGAGAGTGAGGTTGTGCAATGGTGCTTGTGTTACTTCAAAAAGGTCAGAACAAACTATCAAAAACTATTCCGGTCTCTCTTGTGTTTCCAGGCCTAATGAGGTTGCGTGCAAAACACGATCTAAGGATGTTGTATGGCTACTGCAGAAGTCCCCAATATCGTCATTCCCGGGGAATTGTCTTCTGTCAAGAGGCGAGGTTCTCCAGGTGTTTTTGTTCCACCACAAGATCCAGAAGAGGTTTTTCTTGCTGGAGTATCTTCTACCGCTGAGAAGGTCTTGAAAGTGTGGCAACTTGCAAACATTCCAATGTTGGATGTGTCGTGGGTGATGAAGAAGATCCTCAAACTGTACAAGGAGAAAGGTGCCTTGGTGAAATCCAAGTCATGGAAGACAGAAACAAGAAATAAAGAGATGCATCTTAAGAGACAGCCTTAAAGACATGTTCGACATCATGCATTCCGAGGCAATTGAAGCGAAGATCCTCTGAGGAAGACAAGGCATTCATGGAGGCTCAGGGGGAGGACCGGCAGAGTTGCTCGATGGCTGGTATGGATGAGAAGCATTAGTGATGTAAGAGACGAAGGATGGAGAAGATGAAAAACAAGGATGTGACTGTTTCAGCATCCACTGTTGATCATGTTATGGCTTGCCCAATGAAGACACTGCTATGACTGACTTCAAAGCTCTGACACCAGCTAAATCTCAATGCCATCCACCTCAGGAGAACAAGCTCACCAAGGTGCTGACTTTTGCTTGGGAGTGTGACAATCTGACCATCCATTATGTGACATCCTCCTACATTGCTGTTGCAATGAGCCTCAGCCACGACATCGAACATATCACTGTGTCCCGTTCGTCGATCCACCGTGCCAGTCAAGAACTGCGAAGAGATTCCTATGTCTCTCTTAAAGCCTGAAGCCCCCTTGTTCCTGTATTGGGACAGCTATTTGTTAACTAGTCTAGCAGATGAAAGGTCTTTGGAGGAGAAGGTGGCTGTCATGGTGTGGGGGAGGATACAAATGAACTCCTGGGTGTTCCTGTGTCTGCAGCTGGGACAGGACAAGCTGTTGCAGAAACTGTCTTGAAACTGATGTGGGAAAGCAGCTTGGAGGGCAACATAATTGGAATGGCATTTGACATGACAGTGCCCAACACAGGGATGGTTCAATGAGCGTGTATCAGGATTGAACGTGCATGGGAGAAGCCCCTGATATGGTTGTTCTGAAGGATTTCTTTTAGGCTTACATGGGTTCATCATCTGGCCCTGGCATCTCCCTTTTCAAGAGGCTCCAGAATCATTGGCCTTTCATTGACCAGAGCCGACCACAGCCCCTGACACCAACCGCTCTGTCATCCGACGAAGAAGCTCTTCGCCTTGAGATGGTCGGTCACTTGAACGTCTGCTTGATTGTGGGAATCATCCACACGAAGACTACAAAGAGATTATCCTGCTCAGCATGGCCTACCTTGGAAAAGAAGTTCCTACATCCTTCCATGCTTTTGGTGCTTACCACATGGCCAGATGGATGGCCAAGGCCATCTACGCTGTGAAGATCATGCTCTTCCATGACCAGGTAGGAGTTGGTGGTGATCCATCAGGTTGCATTCTTTGTGACCATGGTCTATACAAAATACTGGAATGAAGCAAAGATTTCGTCTGCAGCCAAGAATGACCTGGACTTCATCACTGACGTGAAGAGGATCTGCGACAATGGGGTTACGCCGTTTGTGGGGTGTCTGATGCGGCGCAATCTCTGGTCCTTTCTTAGGACCTAATCGGACTGGCCATCTTCAATGATCATATCAGCTCCGAACAGAAGGCGGAGATGGTAGAGGGGATTAAGTGTCCTTCGACAACTAAGAATCCATGGCACCCCAAGTCAAAGACAACAATCAGTCTCAACAGGCCGCTTTCCACCTTCTGCTCAGTGTGGTCGATGCAGCTCTTCAAAAGTCTCCCAGGAGGCCAGCATCTGACCTTACTTGAGCTGAGTCCTGAAACATGGAACACACATTCATGTTTCAAGTGTGCAAAGAGGCGGGTTGGTGTTATGAAGGTCATGAACAACCTTGCAGAATGAGGAATAGCCCTCATTCTATGCTTCTTTGGCAACCGGATGAAGGGTGAACAGCAAACACCCAGTTCTTTTTGAATGAAGCTTGCTTGCCTCCGACAGAACTTGAGAAGAAGGTGCTGGAGGGAAGAAGAGAAGAAGCTCTGTTTTCTGCAGGAAATCAGAAGCCAATGCATCACATAAATTATTGATAAAAAATTCATTGTCTTGTGATATAATTGTTGATATATTGATGGAAATTTGGGTTGAATCTTAGATGAGCTATCAAAACATTCATTTTGCGCGACCATTAAAAATTGCCCTAACTTTCATGAAAATTTGCTGGAATCACTTGTATTTGACAAGGAACCAGAGCAGCATGTGCTGGACTTGATATCATTAATTTGATGTACTACTAATACAAGCCTGGGACACTAGTACACATGAATACAAGCCCCCCCCCCCTACCCCAGCCCCCTTATCTCCTATCAACTACAGAGCGATCTATCAACTTTTTCCTTATTAAAATAGCCTATCATTGTGATGGGTTTCTACGTGATGTAGCAATTTCCTATCTAAATTCCAAGGGTCCTTTTGTTTTTATGTGTCAATGTTTTTGCAGGAGACTACAATGTCTCTTTGGAATCGGGCTCAGCAGTTGCCACCTGATACCTTACGGCAGGTTTATGGAGAAGCCTTTCCAATAGAAGTGCGACACTATTTGGCAACATGGATAGAAGATAACATCAGACAGTGGTATGTATTTCTAAAAAAAATTAACCCAATTTTTATTTAGGTATTACAATGAGATTACTGCTTGTGCATTCTTTAATTTGATTCACTGCTGTTGTAGCTCATGCTCTTATTTACATATGTTGTCACTGGTTTATGAATGAGATACCTTCTTGTGAATGTCCTTGAGTAAAATTTTTACAGTTGGATGGATCCCTTGTGAACCATTGAATAGGTCATAATAATAAAATTTGCAGCAACTCCATAACATAAAAACATTAAAAAATCTTCAAAAAGTTTAGGATAAAATTTTAGAAACTATTGTAAGATTAATACTTACCATATGTTTTAGCAATTTTGCTTACTGGAAAGTTAATTTTTTATGTAAGTAGGTAAGCTAACATTAATTGGAAGATTGTTAATGTGAGTGGTGCTTGAGAGGATTGAACTGCTACTGGAGAGTCAGGATTTGAATCTGGTGCTGGATAGTTAGTATGGGATTCCTGTCTGGTACTGGAGAGTTAGGATTTGATTCTGGTGCTAGAGGATCAGGATCCAATTCTGGTACTGGAGAATGGGCCCTTATCCTTGGTGTTAGTTTCCCTAAATTACCTTCAAGGGTTGTTTGTTCATCCATTTTGTTTTATCATGTTCTTTTAGCAGCTAAGAGCCCCACTAATTGTACAGTAAGCTGTTATAAACCACTCCGTACTAGGATCTATCTCTTCAATTTTAGCCAACCTTGTTTCAATGTGATGAAAAATATCACCAACTATCTCAGAATTGAGGGTAGAGAGGGCCCTATTTATTTCACACCTCTCAGGCTTGATTGGTTCACTTTATTCCAAGAATCAGTTGTGAAAATCCATAAGGGGGAAAATGGAGAGAATGGTTCCCACTTGACTCAATCTATCATTCACCACAGAGCCATAGTATCTTTCCACGCACATTTTTTTTTCATCATGTATTTTATGGTCACAATAAAGGAAGTACCTTTATTAGATTTAGCACCGTCTCCAAACATACCCACATCGAACCTTGGTGTTGGGGAGGGGGTAGGTGGGTTGATGGTGCGCTTTTGACTGGTGGAGAGTGTAAGGAACATCCAGGGAGGATGGTCAAAAGGATACCCCTGAGCCACGTGTAACTCATAGTCTGGATCATTGCAAGGGTCTGGATGGTGTAGCAGTGTTAATGCCCCTGCCACAATCGAAACCTGACAGAATGGCACACCCTTCCTGCCCCAATGCCTGCAGTAAGACATGGTTATCTATCTTACGCTATTTTTGCTTCATCTACCTTCACTACTTAGCAGATCTCTCCTTACTAACTCTTAATGGGGTGATGGGCAGTGTTTTTCAATCTTGCTGGAGGTGAGGGCAGTTGTGTGGGTGGGAGGGGGGGGTGATGTAATCTTTTTTTTGTTTTCATATAAGGTCGGGTGGTGCCAGTGGTACTGATTCGACAATCTAGGCTTGCTTCAGATTTATGGATATTGGGAGGGGTGTGTGGGCTTTGGAGTAGGGTGTTTTTATGGCTGGTTTTGAAGTGATATCCATGGAAAGTGGGTGTGCATGTTTTAGTTTTTTTTTGGTTCTGTGTGGTTGGGGTAGGTTATCTAGTACTTGTGAGTAGAGAGGGTGGGGAGTAGGAGTGTAAGAGGTGTGAAAGAGAACTGTGTACCTATTAGGTTTAGGTGGTTCTCAATAAAGACGATCTTTGTTTCAGCATGGAAGTGGTGTATTGGGTTGTTTTTTTGTGAAGCCAATTGCCATGCAGACTCCACTATCTTCCAATGAATCTTGTGTAGGTGTCTAGTATGGTTTTTGCCCAGGCTGAGGATGCATAGTTCAATGTCATGCAGATGAACACTCTTTACTGGATTGCCAGTTTCTTTCTGTTGTCCAAAGTTGGTGCTTGTTAGTGTTGTGAGCATGTTGAGTTGGACATGGCTTCCAGTGTTTTTTTGTGTTTAGCAAAGGTCATGAGTGGGTCTAGTGTGACACCCATAAGTGTAGAGTTATTTGAGTGGGAGAAGTTGGCCTTTGGAGCAAAATGTATTGTTGAGAGTTTGATTGTTTTATGTTGGGTAAAGATGATGACCATTTATTTTAGGGGAGAGATGGTCACATTTAGTGTCAACTATTCATTTTGATGTTATTTGGTGGTATGTGTAGTATAAGTGATTTGTATATATTTTTAGTTGGACTTTATGGGTAGTGGGGAGTAGTAGAGAGGATGGCCCCTGGGGACTCCATTGGGTAGCTTTTTCCTTTTAGATTGTGCTCTCTGTTGCAGGACTTGACCATATCTGTTGGAAAGAAAATTTGCTATCCATTTTTTGTCATTGGAGTCGTAGTTAGTGCCAAGGGTTTTTTGAATGATTCGCTGTGAGAAGGTTTTCAAAGGCTTTGCTGTCTATTGCAGCCATGATCATGGCTGTTCTTTGTGGGAAATGGTTTTGATTGAAGCCTTGTAGTTTTTTAGGGTGGTTGTGTGTTTTTCTCTTAAGCCATATTGGTTGTGTGAAAGGGGTGTAAAGGGCTTGATTTTGTTAAGGATTAGTTTTTCTAGAATTTGCAGAGCATTGAACAGTGGAGGGAAAAACCCCTTTATGTAGCTGTATCTGATGGTTGCGTATACATTGGGATGGCCTGTGACCTTGAACTGTCAAGGCGGAGAAGTGTAACCTTTGGGTGGTATTCTGGCGAGCTGCATAGGTGAGATGGTTACATGATGGGTATACAACAGTAATAAAAAATTCACTCATTCCTCTTGCACAAAATACCCTTTGTGATTTTGAATTCATTAAAAGTTGTGAAATTAGTATCATTGTGGGTTGGCTCGTAAATATTCCTTTACCTTGAGTCTTGACCGGTAGTGTATTGTCCTCAACCTGATGCAGTCTTCTTTCCTTTCCTGCATCTGACCTTGAACAGTGGTAATCATCATCATTACATATCATACCAATTTATGGGCACTACTTTTCTCTATTTTGATATTACCACAATGTGCTTCTGCTTGAAATTTTGACTTATTTTTTCTCTTTTTACTGTGCCCCTTAAGCCACTTTTTTGACTATAAATATCTAGACAAAGCAAGACTTGTATACCATTGGCCTGTATGAAATACTTGCCTTTTGCCTATATATTTGGCTGCCATTTCACAACCATACCCGATTTTTGTAGAGGCATTTTATAGAATACTAATGCCATTAGCTCCGTAGACAATTCTATCAAAAATAATAACAGTTTCATAGTCACAACTAGTACCAGAGTCACCAAGCAAAACTTTTCCAACTCTTTATTTTTTGATATTATATAGGTACTGTTTAAAAAGAATTCGCCCCTTGAACAACAAATTGATCAAAGCAAAGCTTTTCATTATGTTTTTGCTCCTAGCCTGGGTCCTGCCCGTTTTATCCCACCTGCCTCACTGAGCTGTGCCAACATGTAGTTCTAAAAGAGATCCTGCATTTACTAGATCTGTAGATTTTGTTTAAGGTGTGGAAATGAATGTGCCTGACTCTCTGGTTGGCCGTAGTATCAAGTGCAGATATCGCTGTGTTGGATCTAGCCAATTTGGAGCTTATGGGTATTTTGTTGCCTACCAAGGCCACTTGTTTCTGATGGTAGAAAGAGTTTTGGCTTAGTTTGGATGGCTATTTTGGATTGTTTCAAGTCTGAATGGGACTTAGTTTCAGGGTGGTAGGAGACCTCAGACTACTTCAGTATAGTATAACTAGAATATTGTATAAGTCTTGTATATGGTGACAAGGGTTTCAGGTTTCATGGAATGCTAAAAAACTGCTCATACAATGACTTTATTTCCTTCTCTTTATTATTCTTTCATGCTCACTGTTGTAGAATACTATTTTTGATCGCATAATACTTTTGTCGAAGTATACCTTTTTGTTGTGATATACTTCTTTTTTTTTGAAGTATGCTTTTGTCTAAGAGTGCTAATTTTGTTGTTTTAAGGAAGAGCCACTTCAACACATAAGGATATAGAGAAACGCACAGGAATTATCCCACAATAAACATATATTTTAAATTTAACAATTTACTACACAAAAAAACATGAACCACAGAAATACTACAAATTTAAAATACACAATAATGACTTCAATTAACTTGACCCTCTAATATTGGCTAACTTGATGCTCACTTCAATATAAAAGAAATAGGCTAATTGTCTCTACTGGAGTTTAAATACCTTGGTTGCTCTGGTGGCGGGTTTGAGTTTGACCGTGAACTCAATGAGCCCAGGCACCACAGGAATCTGGTGGGTCCTTTGACTCGTGCTTTGACCAGATTGTTGGAGGGGGTCGAGATCACAAGGTACTTTGGTGAGTGTAGCAGATGGGGGTCCACACGGTATTTAAGGGGGGAGTCTTCTTCAAGTGCGAGAACTATCACAGTGTTTTAGGAGGCACCAGGATAGGCAGGGTCTCTCTGACGAGAGTAAGTTGAACTTGGTGCTTAACCCCAGTTAATTTTGAGTTCGGTGTGACCACTGGGTAACTGGCTCGAGGGGGGGGCTTTTTCTTTTTCGTTTTGGAAGTCCTCAAGGGCGAGGACTATCCCTGGGCTATAGGATCCAAGTTCAACTTACTCTCTGACAGAGTAAGTTGAACTTGAACAAGTTAACTTAAAGTTTGGTTTGATAACCGGGAACTAGCTCGAGGATGAGCTTCTTCTTAGTTCCAGTCTTGGTATCCTGGCCTCTATTGCCAGGGACTTCATAGCCTGGCGACTCACGTATTCTACCTCGTTTTTCCCAAGTGCTTGGTATTTATACCTCATCACCCCACTGGGGATAGGGTTGGTGGATGGGCTGCAGTAGGGTTCTTACTCCAACGGTTTTTCTCAGCAAGTCTTAACTCTGCTCCAGCTGGCCTTCGAGCTTGGGAGAAACGTGTCTCCAATTTCGTACTTGAGATGAAATTGAATATACCTCATAGGAGAGATCTTGCAGTTTAAAACCGTTTGGCTTTTCATAGAGACTAGTGGCGAGGGGCTGTGGTTACGAGCTTGACCCACGGTGCCTGGCCCGTATGTTTTTGCGGTCAATGTCCCGTGTCTCAACTGAGAGAGAATGGGAGAGGGACAATTCCCCTACACTCACCATATTTAAGATTCTATGTTCAAGCCTTTTCACTTGAATATATAACTCCTACAGGACTAAAAGTTCATCTTCCTGCAACCAGCATTTTACTTTCAGTGGAGTATTAGTTCTATATTCATTTTTTATCTTTGTTGCTTTTCTCTTTTCCACATAATTGCCAATACATCCTAATAGCATACCCCTTACAGGTCTGAAATTGAAGTAGAGAATCTATCTCACGCACATTATGCTGCAAACGTTCTTCAACAACTAATTGCTGAATTAGAAGCAAAAGCTGCCAGCTACAGTAATCAGGATGAACTCTTTCTCCCTCGGATGAAGCTTCAAGAAGCATCTGTTATGTTTAAGGTATGTTGTGTTAATGTAGTCTTGTCACTTGTCATAATTGCACCTTTACTTTTACAATTTTAAGAATTGTTGGGATCAATTTTAGTATTCCTCATGGTTGGGATTAACTACTTTGATTAACTTTACCTCCACTCATCTCTCACCCACTCAATATATACACTAATAATACACTTGTATGGCACTTTTCAAGGCCATGTGCTTTCACAGTAAATGTGTACTAGCTAAGATAAGGCTTGAGAGAAGAGGTGGTTCTTCAATACATGATTGGAACCACTAAGAAAGGGGGAGACATATCATTTCACATAGAAGAAAATTGAGAATGCATGGCAGCTAAGAGAAGGTTTTGGCATTTAATATCTTTTATATAAGGAAGAGGATCTTGAAAGTGACAGGGGGTCAGATGAGTAGCCGGTAGAGTTAACAAAGCAATGCCGCACAGGTGGTAACCCCTGGAGGCGCAGTACATCTTGCCAGCTACAGTTATGCACTGTCTGGCTTGCCCTCCTCCCTCCTGTGCTTGAAGTTCTCCACACCCTGCCCCACTGTCTGCAAAACCTGCAGCCTTATATCTTCCATTATTTTCACTCTGTACATTCATCACTTTACTATCAGACCTCTCCTTACTATCTGACCCACAGATTGGTAGATGGTGTGGTGGGGGGCAATGCCCCTGGTGCAACTGAAATTGAGGACAAGCACACCCTTTTATAGCTGAGTAGATATGGCAAATAAATCTTTGAAAATTTCCTACTTATCTCATACTTAGCAAAAGAAGAAGACCACCTACTTTTCCACACAAGTCACCTTGTGCAGGCTCAAGTCTTGCCATTGCACATCTCTATGATACCATAAACACCTAAAATAGCAAACCAACAACACAAACTGTCCTAGTTGCAAATGCAACATCCAAAACTGAAAACCTGATACAAAATTGGCCAAACTTTGAACCTGTCCGACAAATGCACTTTTTGTCAGTCAGAGACTTGTGTCTCTGGACCATCAGGGTGGTGGCTTTCCTAGGGGATGCAGTCTGGCCATGGTACCCGTTAAGGGGGCAGAAAATGAAAGTATATATATATATATATAAATATAAGGCTCAAACATAATATACCTTATGTTATGCTATCTACTTGGTTAGTCTTTATGAGAGGGGGGTGGCTTCTGGCTCTCCTTTTAATTGTTTCTTGCAAAATCTTTTCAGGCCAAGTATCAGAATGACCCATTAAGTTTAATTGCAACTATTCGGAACTGCATTAACAGAGAGCACCAATTGGTTCAACAATCAGAAAATGTAGATATTTCAATTTTGTTCCTAATATATATGTATATATTTTTGAGTTAATATAATACTCTTTTGGTAATTAAAATAAGCGTGTTCTCACAAGTGTGTATTTTAGATGGTCAACACAACTGGACTGATGCAATCAAATATGGTGATAGATCCGAGTGCAGATATCATTCAGCAGTTAGAAGTTCTTAAAGCAAGAACTAGAGAAACAGCTGATGACCTCAAACAACTGGCATCAGACCAAGAATCCTTTGCCCTCCAGTATCATAATAGTACGAGTTATAACGGTAAAGTTTATTTGTACAAATCTGATTTGTGAAAATGCAGTGTAGAACAGATAGATGCAGTTTCCTTCTTTACCAATGTTCATGAAAGAAATGCAATCTGTATTTATATGGTTACAGCATCCTTGGCATACTCTAAGAATCAACAAAATGTTACTCCTGAGGTCCTGCGGGAATTGCAGCTGAAGAAGCAGGAATCAGAATTATTATTGAATCAAAAGGTAATTATATTTTATATCAAATTTGGCACATTTAAGAAAAAATAAAAACTATTGGTCAAACTGAGGCTGTGTTTGGTGTCTTGGATGACATTGTGTGACTGGCAAGGGAATTTCTTCTGGTCAGTGTGGAGTGGTAATATGAGGAAATCCTGGCTTGGTCTCTCCATTGGGCAAAACCAAAAAGGCGTCACTCACAACAACACCAGTTTGCATTAGTGTGGTCTCTCTCAAATATACACGGAGTGTGTGTGTTGGGGGGGGCTCAACAACAACTCCAATCACACAACCACACAATGCTGAGACCAGAGCTCCACACTTTGGGACAAGGCAGCAACCCTAAAGAGCTAGCTGTAATAGAGCAACAAGAATTATCCCTAATTGTTTTAATTATAGTATTTTTAAATTTAAATGGTATTTATTTCCTCCCTCACTCCTACCTATACATACCTGGACTTCCTTTCCAGCTCCGCTTCACACACACATTTAGCATCAGTACAAATTCTTTAGCACATGCCTGTTTGTCTTTGATATTTATATTAACTGCATATATGATATTCCTATGGGGGGGGGAAGGAATTACACAGTTCAGCCATAATGGGTTTTCATCCAGCTTCCATGCAACTAACTTGAAACAAATAGTGGGCACAGGTGAGTTGAGGTAAATTTAAACACCAATAGAACTACCACAGTATGATGTAGGGTTAGCAGATGGCTTATTTGTCTTGAGGATGGGTATTATTATATGGGGAGATTTACATTTGGAATGGAGTTGTAGGAGAGTGGTTGAAGATCTGTGTGTGATTTTTGATGCCTCTTGGCCCTACATGTTTCGAGTATATATTTGATATATTGTCAGGGCCAAAGGTTAGGGCAATATTTTGCCTGCATATTGAATTCTGTAGGCTTATTGTGGTATATTGCATGCATTTGTGGATCTACGAGGGGCGGTCAATAAGTTTTGCGAATTGGTAGGGCAAAACAGAAGAAGCGGGATGGCTGTTTGTGGGAGTGTTAGGACAAGTTATGACAAGTCAGGACCTGCAGCCGCACGCTCCTGTCTCGTATATTTAAGAAGCAGTAGCTGATCGCAGATCGTCAGTCACAAATTTTTCAAAAATGGAGAAGGTTGAGCACCACGCAGTGATCATATTTTTGACCAAGGAAGAGAAGAATGCAAAAGAGATCGATGAACGCATGGTTGCACTGTACACCGACACCGCCCCTTCCTATACAACCATTGCTCGTTGGAATAGGGAATTCCGCCATGGTTGTGAGTCCCTTGAAGATGACCCCGTCCAGGACGCTCGTCAGACGACCAACGAGGACAATGTGGCCCGTGCGGAGAGGATGATCCTCGAAAATCGACGGGTGAAGGTCGAAGAAATCGAGCGAGAACTTGGAATATCACATGGAAGTGTTATCAACATCATCCACGACAATTTGGCCATGACCAAGGTCTCTGCCCGTTGGGTCCCTAGAAACCTCACGCCCCATGATCGACTTCAACGTCGTCAAAGTTCGGAGGAGCTGCTGCTCCTGTAAAACAAGACCCGTCGGGATTCGAGTCACGCATAGTGACAGGTGATGAAGCCTCAGGGACAAGTAACGCAAGTGCATTGGAGTCGAGGGTAGTTATATTGAAAAATAATAAAACACTTTTCCTCATATCTCGTTTCCTTATATCCGAATTGCAAAACTTATTGACGTCCCTCGTATGTGAGAAGTCAACTGTTGTTACTAACTTTAGTAGGCGGCTGTTTTTCTGTTTGTTTAAGTTGACTGTAGGTCGATGGTTTGCATTTCTTGCATGTAGGTAATTCAAGTGTGTGGCGATGTCATCTGTCTCTTTGACTGGGTTCAACTTTAGTCACCTGCATGGTGAATCCACCCAGAGATGAAGACTCTGTTAAGGAAGAAGAAGACTCCAGCATGGCACCCTAAAATCTGGCAAAGGCAGTTGAAATTCCTCTCTCCTAAAATGGATGCAGTTTCAGGCTATTGCCTGGTGTGTTTGGGAACCTGGACCTCCATCCCCTTTCTCTTCTCTTTCCTTCTTATACATCCACATTTTTCTTTCGTTTCTCCTCAACAGGAGACAGAACAATGCCCTTCCCTCCCTCACGTACACATGACCCACACGTCTCTCATAAGCTTCTATCCTCTGCAACTTGTGAAACAAATGATATCTCTGATGCACCCACTTTACACTCTAAACAATTGCACAACCCATATACAACTAACTCTACGCACCCTTCATTCAACCCATCCTGCATCCCACTCTCTCAACACATTCCAATTCAACATGAGCTGCATTCAGATCAAACAGCGAGAATCACAAAAAATACTAACACACATCATCCACATTATTCTAACCCAGGAATCCCACTTAACCCCTAATCTCACCTAAAACCCCCAAACTACAGTACCCTCTAAGCCACGATGTGTACACCCAGCACCACAGTTTATTCAATACATATAATTTCCATTCCTCGACACAACAGGCTCTCAGAAGCCATTCTACAAAATGACCACTACAAAACTACAATCAGCCATTAAAGTTGACTAAACCTCTCCATTCCACCTGCCTCCTCCTACTATGCCCAATAGGTTTTTCACTCAGCCTTGCACCACTCAGAAAGCTGACTAACCTCTTTTTAGAAGCAATTTCAATGCCCACTACCACACCTAGCTAACCTCAGTCCGACTTACCAAGAAGAACTACCATCATCAAACAACTGCACTCACTGAACAACATAAACCATCCAAAAGAATATCCCTACAATACAACTACAACCCCATTTTCCCAGACATAACTCTGCTCCCCTCACCTCCACACACACTATTCTAACTACCTCCCAAATCTTCATCACATGTCTACTAACTCAACTTATCCACAATGCAAACAAAATAACATGCATATACTATAAAATTCACAACTGACATAGAAATCACTCCTATCCACCTTCACACTTGAGCAATTCTCTTCTTTCTACCAAGGCCTCTCACATCTCACCAACACAATTCACCAGGCGATCAAGGAATACTGTATATCCCCCAAGTATAGGAAATGCTTCAATCTCCTTTTCACACCAGAAATTGACAACTACATAATTGTTGAAAGAAACAACTTAAACAAATTTATGATCTTGACAGGTGAATCTTTACTCCGATTTACCCCAAACAACAAGAAAATTGGAAACAATCTTCCACAAACATACAGCTTCCAACTCTGGTCAGCATTAAAAAAGAAATGCACATCCCTCCCTCCCCTCCATACTACAGACAAAATTCCTAGGCCAAGTGAATAAGGCAAACTTCATCACTCCTCGAAAATCAGCCAACTACACTATCTGCAACAATAGGAAAACACTCATTACATATACCCCCTTCCCCCCAAGACTGCACTTACCATCAAATCACTCAAAAACTTGTAAGCCGAAGGCCCAGACCACATCTCAAACATCCACCTAACCTAACTTGTTCCCAAAGACATCTTCAACCCCTTCTGCTTACACATCATTATCCCCTATGCTGGAAGGCACACATCATCCTAATACTATCAATCTCTGAACTTGCCCACCTCTTACAGACCCATCCCTCTTCTCTACACCATCTGAAAAACAGAAAAACCTACTCCTCAATAAAATTAAACAAATCACAACCTAAATGGCTTCAGACATAACACTACAACTACATTACTGATCACCCTAACTACTTGCATCTAAGAAGGCTTCAACCAAAACGTTCACATGTCACAGTCATGGCTGCAATAGCAAGAATCTTGAGCTGTGCAGTATCTACTTACATTTTGTACATTGTATGTCTAGTATTCTTTCTCATAAAAAAACTCTACTGAGGTACTTTTCTCATTAGGCCACATCACTCATCAATAGTCGAATGAATCTTCAAGAAAAACACAAAGTCACCATTGATCGCTTAACAATTTTGCAACAAAAGATTCTTGATGATGAGTTGATCAATTGGAAGAAAGAGCAGCGGATGGCGGGAAATGGAAGAGCCATGTGTGCGTCAAAATTAGATCAAATACAAACATGGTGAGTATGAGTGATTTAACCCGCCTTGCATTGAGGCTATTTGGGTGTAGGGTAGTCATTTCAGTGTATTGTACAGACTGCTGTTTCTCTCTCTCCTATGTGTAATCTACTTTGTATATTTTTTCTTGTGTCAAAAATTCAAAAACATAACCAATCTTTTCCTTTATCATTTTAGTATTTTCAGGCTGCATCGTTATCAGTAGCCACTTTCCCAAAGAATGGGGGCTTTACTCAAAAATCTTGGGCAATTCGAACTACCCATCTTCCTCCCACGTGATTGTGACCTATCCAGCCCAAAGCTACCCTTCATATCTCCCAGAAAATGAAAATATCTAAATTGCCAGATCTAAAGTCTCTCCTTTCACTGTAACCAATTAGAAATTGAACTAGCAAAACTCTTTTCTAATATTTTTAATAAATAGTTAATGAGGGAATTGTTAAAAGTAAATTTAAACAGATAAATATGACTGATTTTCAAAAAGGTTATAAAAACATCCCAGAAATTTTATGCTGATTTTTTGCCAAACTCTAAATTCTATTATTAGAGAGTGAATTGTGTAGTATTTTAGAGTTTAAAAACCTAATCAGTATGGTTTTTGGCAGCATTGCTCAGTTTTAAGTAACTTGTTAGAAATTTTTACAAAAGATCTCAATTTTAGATGAGCATAAATCTATCAATACGTTTATTTCAGATAAGACACTTAAATAGATCACAAACTGGTTGCCCGATCGCAGGTATAGTCACAATGTGATTAATTCAAGCTGGTCCTCAGCAACTAACAATTGTTCTTGGTCCATTTTTGTTTATAAACTATCTTTCACAGTAATTATTTTGCAGAATTTCTAAATGTGTGGCTGATGCAAAATTAGGAAATAGGGCAAAAGTGAACAAACTTGGCTTACATGAGCCATTAGCTTTGTATTTAAATCTTAAGATATTTATACATTGTATGAAACACTTGTTAGACCTCACATAGAATATGGTTTAATTTTGGTCTCATCTGTGAAAAGTCATGCATACTTTAGAACATATTCAATGGAGAGTGACAAAATTAATCCCTGAATTGAGAAATAAATTTAATGAAGTCAGAGATCTTGATTTGCTTTTACTGACAAATTGTCATTTGTACAGTCAGGTTATCAATCTTTAACATAGCCACATTGATCAGTTTCCCACAAAGTGGAGTTTGCACCTTCATCATCAGTAAAAAGTACAACCCCTTCCTATTTATGTCCTACAAGGCAACCCATTATTTCTTCACTGCTAAATTGGTCCTTCATAGTGATGTGCTGCAGCATATCGCCCAATCAACTGGCCTGACAGGTTGGAGTCCATGACAACCTCGCCCATTACTGTCATTATGTGTTGCGCTCCTAGGATAAATAAAGCCTTGACAGGAGTGGCTTCCCCAGGCCAATGGCCCTTTATCTTGTATTAGTCAACTTTTGTGACCTGCCCCCCGTAAGGGGCGCGGCGATTTGCCATCCTGGCCGCCGTGCTGACGGGATCCAGCACTCCGTCCGGCCCCAGCTTAGCCTCTCTTCCTTCCTTCAGATAGCCCGATTTCTCCCCTACCTCGTCGCCTTTTCATACAACCTCTCCCACAACTTTCTCTGGTCAGCCTCTAATTTCACAGGGTAGAATGCTGACCTTCTTCTCAAGCCAACCACCCCGGATCGGGGCTGAGGAGGGAGGGGACATTGTTCCCTAACCCCTGAGCTCCGGTTCGGGATGGGGGTTTTTTAACAACCTGCTTCATCCCCACCCACATCTTCCTCACATCCCTTTTCCTCTCCTCTTCACAACCTATATTTTTTACGCCGTGTCCAAGGTGGAGCCGCCATGCCGAAGGACTGCCAGGCCACCAGGCGGGAGGGGTGGTCCCGAATGGCGGCGCCGGGCTTGTAAGCACCTCTCGCAGTGCGGGCAACTGCGAGAGGTGATGAGCTATTGCGTCCCGTAATCAAAAGAGGGTCACCATGCCCATGAATGAAAAAAAACAACAAAAAACCCAACCCCCAACTTCCCCAAGAAAATCGACGGAGCCGCCCTCGGGCAGCTCCACCGAGAAAATGGAGGTGCCCCCCCTTGTGCTTGGGCAAGGACCCTCCATAATTCTTTAACCGGAGAGGAGGCTTACTCCTCTCCTAGGCCTACGGGTGTAGGGGACTCCCCCTCACCCCCTTCTCTGGAGGTGCTTTCGGGCACCTCCCTATCTCCAGCGGCAGTCCCTCCTTTGCTTTCTAAGGGGACTGCCAAGAAAGCCAGCAGGCAGCCCATTGCCGACCGCCCCTCGTGCAAGCGGCTCGGTAGGGCAAACCCCCTTAGGGGGGAGAGGGAAGCCAGGCCCCTTCGGTCGCTTCCCTCAAAAGACCTGCTGGCAAGAATTTTAAACCTTGCTGGGGTCAAGGCCTGTGCCTCCCCACACCACCTGACTAGTGACAATACTGCCAAGGGGACCTGCGATGTCCTGGGAGGGGATGGCCAACTGGAGGCCCCTCCTGTGATAGACATGGTCCTTGAGGAGACCCAGTCTCAGACGGTAGGGCCTTCCATGGGGGGGAATTCGGGCTCGGCGCCAAGCACCGAACCCGAATCCGCCCCTATGCAAGGTCCTCCTCAAATGGCTGAGGGCTCCGAGGCAAAAGGAGGGGAGGGATCTCCTCCGACAGGTGCCCCTACGACAACCAGGACCTTCTCCATTTCGGAGAGGGACTTGGCTGAGGCTGGGCCATCTGGCCTGGGGACTTCTGCCGGCGGAGTTGAAAAGCGGGTTCATTCCCCGCCCTCCTCTCCGAAAAAGAAAAAGACAAAAAAGACTCGGGGCTCCTCTCCATCCGCGGGGGCTGCGGGGACGGATGGGTCTGCTGCCACTCTGGCAAGCGACCAAGCCAAGATCGGCACATCCGCCCCCTCTGCCCCCCCGGTTGCGGAGCCTCTGACAAAGAAGACTACTACCAAGAGTGCACAGGGCGGAGCCTCGATGACATCGGGGCCCCTGATTCAGAGGTTACCTGGCGTTTTCGAGCCCGCTGGCTTCAAACGCTTCCTCGTTATTCGCTCCACTGATGGCACCATGTTGTCCAAGGGCAACATGATCCATCAGCGGAGAGGATTAGCTAGTGCAATTGGTAGAGAGCCGAAGGTAACCCGTTTCTCGGACGGGAGCCTTCTGGCGAATCCCGCCGAGGCGGCCAAGATTAGTGCTCTTCGGACACTTCATGGCACCCCGGTGAGTGTGACGCCGCACTCTACCATGAACTTTGTGAAAGGAGTAGTTTATGCGAGGGAACTCGTTGACTACTCCATTGAAGACATCACCTTAGAGCTGGCCGACCATGGGGCGGTCAAGGTCGAACGTGTGATGAGAAAACAGGGAGGGGCCTCGAGACCCACCCCTACACTCTTCGTCACGTTCGACTGTGACAAGCTCCCTGAGTCGGTGCGTGCCGGTTGGTACCGCTACCGCGTGAAGGCATTCGTGCCACTGCCGCGGCGGTGCTATTACTGTCACCGCTTCGGCCATACGAATCGCTCATGTAGACGTGCAAAGTCGGGGTCACCCGAAGTCTGTGTAAATTGCTCCAAGGTCGCACACGATAAGTCCAAATCGTGTGTGGCCAAGTGTGTCAATTGCGGAGAGCCGCACCCTTCTTCTTCGAAGCAATGTGGTGCATATCTCCTTGAGAAAGAAATCCTGGCCGTTCAGGCCCAGGATCGACTCTCATTCCGCGAGGCAAAGGACTTGGTCCTGGCGCGCCCGGCTCTGCCTGGGACGTCGTATGCCTCAATAGTTAGGAATGCACCCTCTGCTCCTGGCCCATCCAAGCCAACGAGCACGGTTGTTTCCGCGCCCATTCGGAGCCCTTCTGCGGGCTCTACCCAACCCGGGCGCTCCCCTGGTAAAGCTGGCGGAAAAAAGGGTTCATACCCTGCCCCGGCTAAAACCAGGGCTCCCCCCTCTTCCCCCAGCGTGACCGTTTCCCGTAAGGCGAAACGGCCACGCGCCTCCACCGAGTCGTTAGACTCACAGGAGGCAACACCCCTGAAGATGGTCGCTAGGCCATCTTCCGGGGTTCCTAAAGCTGTCCCCCGAAAGGAGGACAGCAACAAAGGAGCTTCGGCTCCTTCGCCCACGCCCCGAGTGGAGCGAGTGGCTCGGAGACGGTGGTTCCTCGAAAAGAGGGCCCCCCGCCTCCGAAGCCGCAACGCCCGCCTAAGGTTTCGAGGCGGAGGGAGGAAAAGACTCGCATGGCGAGCCCAACCTCCCCCAATAAGTCCTCGAAGGCGACAGCGCCTTCAGCGCTTTGTCCGGCCAACAGCGCCCGGGGTTCTGCCCCCGGGAAGCGTACGGCCATTCCCGTGAGGGTCTTCAATTCGAGGAGGGCCCCCGCGTCTCCTCCGAGCTAGGCCTGGAGGGCATATTCCTTCAATGGAATTGCCGTGGACTCCGGGCCAACTGGGAGGAGCTGCGGAGGCTCGTCTCGTCCCATTCCCCGTTAGCTATTTTTTTGCAGGAGACCATGCTAGGTTCGTGCCCCCTCCCTGCCCTCCCGGGGTATAAGGGTCTTGCGACCCCACCACCGCGGGATGGCCGGGCTGGGGGGTGCGCAGTTTACACCCGGCATGATGTCTCCGTTCTTCCTTTCTCTTTAGATACCTCCTTTCAGGCAGTGGCTGTGCAGCTGCACCTGAATAGGAGGTATACTATCATTTCTGCGTACATTCCACCGTCAGCTGACTTCGACGCGGGGGACTTCCGCCGCGTCGTGGCACGGTTGCCGAGGCCCTATCTCTTGCTTGGAGATCTGAACGGCAGGCATCCTCTCTGGGGAGATTACTCCATAAATCCCAGGGGACAAGTCCTTGCCGATCTGATCGAAGAGCTTGAGATGGGTGTCCTAAACGTGGATGAGTTTACACATCACTGTCCGAGAACCGCTTCATTTTCTTGCCTTGACCTATCTTTGTGCTCTTCGGATGCACAGCCTGATTTTGATTGGGGGGTGGTCGATGACCTCCATGGTAGTGATCACTTTCCCATTCAAATATCCTTTTCAGGGCAACTGCCGCCTGAGAGACCACCTCGGTGGTGCTTGGCGCGGGCGCGGTGGCCTGCATTTCAGGAAATGACTGAATTCTCTATCTCAGTCGAGGAGTTTAGGTCGGTAGATGAGGCCGTTGAGTTCTTCTCCGGCAACCTCATCGCCGTGGGCCTGACTACTATTCCTAGGACGTCTGGCCGTTTTGCACGCCGACCACTCCCATGGTGGTCGGCCGAGTGTGAGACGGCCCTCAAACATAAGCGCCGCCCGAACGATTTCACTGTCGCTGAATTTCGTCGGGCTAGGGCTAGGTTCCGGTATATTTCGAAGCACGCCCGCCGCTCTTCTTGGCGGGCATACGTGTCTTCACTTAACGGGAAGACCCCTTTAGCTGAGGTGTGGAAGCGAGTCAAAAGGATTCGGGGCAAGTTCTCGCAGGACCCCCCTCCCGTTCTCCAGGAGAATGGGACCGCAATCTCGGACCCCGCGTCCGTGGCGGAATCCTTAGCGACCGCTTTCTCCGCATTCTCTAGCCGTGATGCTGCTCCGCCAGCATTCAATGCACGTCGTGATGTCGCGGAAGGCCGCCGGCTGGACTTTACCTCCAGAGGCGGAGAACCCTTCAACGACAAGTTTACTGTGAGTGAGTTGCGTTCCGCTCTCGCTTCGTGCGCGGACACCGCCCATGGTCCGGACGATGTCCCGTACGCCATGCTTCGACACCTGGGTGAGCGAGGCATGGCCTTTCTGTTAGATTTGTTCAACAGGATCTGGGTGGAAGGTCTTCTCCCAGACTCCTGGCGAATCGCTACTGTGCTCGCCTTTCGCAAGCCGGGGAGAGATCACTCTACTCCGACCGGTTTCCGCCCAATCTCTCTAACCTCTTGCGTGTGCAAGTTGATGGAGAAATTGGTAAATGTTAGATTAGCCTATTTCCTGGACAGCGGAGGCCATCTGTCTTCTGTTTTTTGATCTGGAGAAGGCCTATGATACCGCATGGCGATACGGTATCATGGAGACTCTCCACACGATGGGGGCGAGGGGACGCCTCCCAATGTTTATATCTGAATTTTTGCGAGATCGTCGATTCCGCGTACGGGTGGGGGGAGCCCTCTCCGGCCCAAAGGAGCAGGAAGAGGGTGTCCCGCAGGGAAGTGTCCTCAGTGTCACACTCTTTGCCCTGAGCATCAACGGCATCACCTCGGTGCTGCCGGAAGATGTTCTCGCTACGCTCTACGTGGACGACCTTTCGATCTCTTTTGGCGCGGCCCAGATGCCAACTCTGGAGCGCCGACTCCAACAGGCATTGAACCGCGTCTCTCGCTATGCCGAAGCGCACAGGTTTCGGTTTTCTTTGGCCAAGACTAAGGTGGTGCACTTCTGCCGCCATCCACGGCTTCACCCCGACCCAGATTTGTTTCTTAATGGGGTGCGCCTGGATGTGGTTGAGTCGCACCGTTTCCTTGGTCTTGTATTCGACCGACGCCTCACCTGGGAGGCTCACATTCGCAGCCTTAGGGTCTCTTGTACCCGCGCCATGGACATTCTCCGTTCCGTGACGTTCAGCGCTTGGGGCGCTGATAGGGCTACCGCCTTACTTTTTTATCGATCCTTTGTTCGCTCGAAGCTCGACTACGGATGCGAGTTTTATGCATCCGCAGCCGAGCGTTTATTGCGGAAGGTGGATTCGATCCACCACACCGGCCTTCGCCTTGCGACCGGTGCCTTCCGCACTTCCCCCATTGAGAGCCTGTTGGTCGATGCTGGGGAGATGCCACTCGCTCTGCGCCGCGTGCAGTGCATCACTCGCCTGTACACGCGAGCCCGGCGCCTCCCTCAGTCGCCAACAGCTCTCACTGCATCCGCAGCTGATCTCGATGGTGCCTATGCCCCCGAGAGACGCCAGTCATACCCTAAGCCCTTTGGGTTTAGGGCCAGGAAACTCCTTCGAGAGGTAGATATAGCTCTCGGGCCGGTGGCGCCCCTGGTTCTGCCCAGGACGCCACCCTGGAGGGTACCACATTTGGCTATTTGTCGCCACGCCTCTGCTCCCAAAGCTTGTACTGCGCCGGGAGTATTGCGTTCGACCTTTTTGGAGCACACATCGTGTCACGCTGGTACCGTGCCAGTGTATACGGATGGCTCCAAGTCCCAAGAGGGGGTCGGCTTCCACGCCGTATCCCCTCTGTTTGAAGTCAGCGGGGCTCTACCAGGCGCTGCGTCTGTCTTCACGGCCGAGCTGGTGGCAATACACCACTCGGTACGGGAGATTACGCGACGTGCCCGGTTCGGAGACCGGATTGTGATTTATAGCGACTCACAAAGCGCCCTGAGTGCTCTCGGGGCATTGGAATCTCCGCATCCCCTGGTTCGCGAAATCCGTGACGCCACGGTTTTGGCGAGCCGGGCAGATGTCGAGATTATCTTCTGCTGGGTTCCTGGACATGTAGGAATTGCGGGGAATGAGGGCGCCAAAGAGTCCGCGAGGACTCTGCGACCGGACCAGCGTTTCGCTCTTCCTCACACTGACTACATGGCAGGAATACGGGCAGCTCTTCGGACTGCTTGGCAAAGAAGATGGGAGACGGTCGAGGGGAACTTAAAGTTGCGTGCCATTGCGCCGCGACTGTTCCCATGGACCTATCCCCCAATGCCGCGGCGGCTTCAGGTTGCTTTCTGTCGTCTTCGAATCGGACACACTCGTGTGACGCATCGTTACTTGGTGGAGCGCTCGCATGTGCCCTATTGCAACGACTGCGTCGTCCCCCAGACTGTTCGGCATATTCTTGTCGAATGTCCCAGTCTGGGTGATCTTCGCGCACGATACCTGTCTCGGTACCGGGATGGGCGGGGTCGCTACCGCCTGTCCCTTGTACTCGGGACGAGTGCGTGCACCATGACTGGTGGACTTATTGACTTTTTGGGGGAGGCCGGCCTTCTCCCCTTTATTTAAGGTTCCTTTTTTTTTGTTATTGTTTTGTTTTAGGTTGCACTCTCCTGCACCGGGGTGAGGGGGACCTCCCCCCGCTGCCGGAGATTGCTTCGATTGTTAAGTTTTTCCAATTTATATTGATTGTTAAGTTTTCATATTTTAACTTTAAAGTAGCCTAATTCTAGGCTGTCGTGTTTTTCGGCGACTTATGCCCAAGTGGGTAGTTGCCAGATGGGCTCTATAAAAAAAAAAAAAAAAAATTTGTGACCTGGAAGAGGGTTTTGGGTATCTTTCCTGCCCCACATTCAGGCAACAAAACCCCACTTCATTTTCTAATACTCACATCCTCCTCAACTGCTTTCCCAGAAAATCGTGCCGAGGCACTTTTACGCCACTAACCTCCCCCCCCGGGGGGGGGGGGCTAATGCCCTATGCTACATCTGAAGCCTGGAGGAGCGGTGCCCCTTCCCTACCCCAGTGTCCCAAAGAGAATTTAGTGCTCGCCCCTTTTGGGTCATCCTTTGCTTTTTTAAAAATTCTCTCGCCTTTTTTTATGCCTGTATAGACCCAACAAAGGGTTAAAAAACAAACTTGTGCCCCCCCCCAACCCCTTTATGCCCTATCAAGAACAAATCTACCCATTTTTCCATACCAAATTGCCCTTTCATAACGATGGAGGTCTGTGTGCAGTAGCATATTAGACACATTGATGCTGATTGTTTTGCATGACTGTACTGGCTTCATCACAATCCTGGTCATTGCTACCATTGTGTGTGCAAGAACAAAACTTGGGGTGCATGTTTTTTAAGGCCCCCAATCCGCTATTATAATGCCTCAGGTGATAAGGGTAGGTATGGTTTCTGCTTCATATAAAGGCACTTTGGAGTTAGTTGGCTCTAGGAATGTGCACCAGAAGATGATATGGATATTACTCCTCCCATACCCATATTCTATTCTGCATGCTAAGTTTGCTTTTCATACCCTATCTTAGGTCAGACGCACATTGCTAGCTCTATTAAGGTATATAATTTCTATATTATTAAAAATAGACTTTGTTAGCTTATACGTCTTGTAAGTTTTTTTAATTGATTTATGATTCAGGTGTGAAGCTCTTGCTGAAATTATTTGGCTCAATCGCCACCAAATTAAGGAATGTGAGCGACATCTTGCTCAGATGCCGCTGAAGAACAGTGGATGTGTCAATCTTCTTCCTACTCTAAATGAACATATAACCAGGCTTCTGTCTTCTCTAGTAACTAGGTACTGGTATTTATTTTCATTCATTTTGCATACAATTTGAATAATGCAATCGTACATTCACACGTGTGAAACGAGTGAGTTAATGGAATGTGAAGAGTATATGTGATGAAGGGTTTTAACGATGGTCAGCTGCACAAGGTTGGCCTCCATGGTGACGACGGTTTCTTGGAGGAAGTGGAGCGACTCTCCTCACCACTACATTGAACCTGACAAACTTTCATCCCTAGAAAGAGATGCAGCCTTAGGCTAAGGCTGTTGCCCGGTGTGGCCAGGCCTGGAGTCTCCACCCCCCTTTCTTCCATTCTTGCTATACATGCAGCACCTTTTACCTTCTGAGAGGTGGTATCCTGCCAACCTCCTGTCTCCTCACCAAAGCCAGACCCCTTTTCCCCTACATATGCCCCACATTGATTTACATGTCCACCGCTCACAACCTTCCCTCCTCTACACATTGTGCAATGTATGATACCATCTCTGATGCACCCATGCAAAACTACCCACACACTCCCTCAAAAACATGATCAGGCATCTGGAACAAGTAGCAAGCATTACAAAAAAACACTAAGAAAATATAACATTTCCATCACCTTAATCCAGGAATCCCCCTCGGCCCCACACTCACCTAAAACTCTTCCGCTACAAACATATTTCACTCCTCTCAACCATCTCGAAAACACTTGAAAACTAATTATCCTCAACAGAATTAAACCAATCAAATCCTTTTTCACTCACCTAATGGCTTCTGAACAAAACACCACATCCGCACTAACGATCCACTAACAGCACACCTCTTAGAAGTCTTAACCAAAATCTTCCGCTGCAATGCACAGTCTTAGCTGTAATAGACAGCAAAGCCTTAACAACCATACCATGCCACATCCTCATACACAAATTACTTGACACAACGCTTTCACAACAGGTTCCCTCAAGGCACTATCCTTTTTTCCTTTCCTTTTCAATCTTTCATGCATTACATATCCCTCCCCACTACCCAATAAGGCATCTTAACCTTCTACCATGATGACCTATCCACTTAATCCCAATCCACCTTCGTATGCAGCCTCCAGAAACCTTAACACACCTACAACACCGCCAAAACTGGTTCATGCTATACACTGCACCTCCCCCAAACATCATTATTTACCAGTAATATCTGTTAAAAAAAAACCCTATCCTATCTACTACTACTATGCCCTGCTAACTTTCTCCTCACAAAACTTTTACTCTTAATTCATACACAACATTCATTCACCACTCACCACAGACACATCTTGATGAAAACTCACAAACACTGAACATTGTATTGCAGACACACCCAACCTAATACTAGGTGGTAACTTCACTGCACACTACACCTAACTTGCACTCTACCAATTTGATGCCAGAGCCAGAAGAGAACTACTCACGACCCAACTATATACCCTCAACATACTAAACTACAGAAATATCCCCACCCACACCCCTTAGCAAAACCAGCAGCCAACCTCAACAGACATCACTTTCTGCGCACCGTTACTGCAAATGCACTCAGCATGGAATGTAATTTATGACTTCTCATCAGACCACAAGCCAATCTTCATTAAACTCGAACTTAATCACTCCATCAGACACCTACAAACAAACTTACAGAAAACTACTACGAAACCAACTGGGAACACTTTATTACATCAAACACAACCTCAGAAACTTCAACATCACAGATTTCCCCTCCTTAGATGCAGCAGTCAACCACTTCATTTACACCATGATCAAAGTGAGCTAAGCAAACATGCCACAAGGAAAATGTACATGTTAGAACCCCAACATTACGCGTGTGAGTGCTGATCTCATTAAACAGATCATATGACTAACACAAGAGAATACAAAGAATACTGTATCTAAACACTGTAATAATTGAGCTAATCAATCTACATGAATTGAAAAACTGGAAACGTAGAAAACCATCACAAACCAACTTTGCCCCCCCCTCCTCTCAGAGAAGCTCTTACAACACGCAACAGCATCCTCTCACACAAACATCACCAACACCCTCATGAAACACCACTCTTAAGTTAAGCCACAAACCAACCATCCACAGCAACAAAAAGACAATAATGAAAACAAAGATAATCCACCCTAGAACAAACACAGAACCCTCCCTTCCTACCCTGATGCCCAAAACACCATCCAAGACGCGAAAAACTCCACTGCCACAGGCCCAGACTAAATATCCTACCATCCAACCATCATCTAAAACACATAGGTCCTATACCTATTCAAGGACCTAACAAACATCTTCAACTTCTGGCTACCTATCTCTATCCCTATTATCTAGAAACCCAATATTTTACCCATTCTTAATCCCAACTAACCCCCAGTGAACTACCATCTCTTCTCTTAACACTATCTGCAATGAGTTTTTAAAGAAAATAATATGATCTTCGCGCACGTTACCTGTCCCGGTACCGGGATGGTCGGGGTCGCTACCGCCTGTCCCTTGTACTTGGAACGGATTCGTGCACACCGACCTGTGGACTTTTAGACTTTTTGGAGGTGACCGGCCTTCTCCCCTTTATCTAATATTTGACTATAGATCGCGTGCTTCTTCGCCGGGGAAGGGCGGACCTTCCCCCCTCGACGGAGTTCGCTTTATATTTTTTTAATGTTTGATTTTCTTTTTTTTTTCTTTTTATTTGGCTTTTAATATAGCCTAGATTTAAGCTAGGATGAGTACGGCAACTTATGCCCTAGAAGGCAGTCGCCAGATGAGATATTAAAAAAAATAATAATTGCACTATCTAAAACAGAGAAAAAAAAAAAAAAAACTAACCTCAACACTAATCTCCTCTGCATGGAAATCTTCCACCCTCTGGCTTTTCATTCTCACCACATGTGCACAAGTCAGTACTTACATCTCTTAATGTAATTCCAATTCTTTTTTCCTTCACTATTGTTCTTGCCCTTGCTTTTAGTGGACACTTCATCCCAAGTCATTCCGGAAAATTTTGTTCACCATCTCACTGCTATTATGTATTCTGTAACAAAAACAACAACACTCACCAAAAAAAATATTAGACATAAACAAAGCATATGACACAGTCCTACAACATACCCTAATCCAAAAAATACCAAACGTACATCCATCACAATGATGAAAAGAAATGGCTTACCAACTTCCTTTCCACCAGACTAGCTCAAAATACATGCCACCATACACTGGTATCCCACAAAGGGGCCATTCTCTTCCCTCTACTCTTCATCCTCGGCATAGCTATGTCAACACTCGTCTCATAAGAGTACAATCAGATTCAGATGACATCTCAATAACATCTTAGCTTTCTCCTAGAAAGTTGCATTGAAGTAACACTCTTACAGATTTGATATTTATCATAATTTTGAAGTGATAGTTTAATTTGGCTGTGTAGTATTGTCTGTTTGTGAATACTACTTTTGTGATTTGTTGATTGTTCTTTGTTTGTTGGGAATATAAAAGTATTTTCTGTTTGGTTGTGATACCCATGTTAATATATTAAGTTAGTGTTCTTTTCAGCTCTTTAAATTGTTTAGTGTGTTGCTCTTTCACTTTCGTGAGTTTATTTGAGGCCTATTTAAAAATAACATTAATTAGGTAAATATGGCTTTGTGCAATGAGTTGAGAGAAAGGTGGATAACTGAGGATGGGCGTAGGGGTGAAAGTGAGCATTAATCTGGTGATGTTTGTGCTGAATGTGGAATGGAAGGAGTAGTAGGGACTGCTTGTATTGTATGTGAGCTGCAAGAGTGTATAGTGGAATTAGAGGAGGATTTAAAAATAAATAATGTTGAGAGGAGTTGGTCACTGAGCTTTGAAGGAATTTCAGCACTAGGCCCAAGGGGAGTTTTGGGGATCCTAAGGTTAGATTTACATTAACTAAAACTAGGACTAGTGGAGATAGTAGTGAGTGGAAGGTGGTAAAGGGAGGAAGGAGACTGGTAGCTAGTGAGGTATCTGCTGTTCTAGATGGAAAGTCTGGATGCAGGTGTTAGGCATGTGGTGATTGTAGACCTAGGTACAGAGTATAGGTCTCCACATATTATTTGTAGTAATAAGATTCAGTGTCTTCGGAGACCTAGGAAAAGGGTAGAGGTTATAGATGCATGTGAAGTAAATAAGTACCTGAAGTGGTTGTGGTGGGTGATTTATAGATCAGGTATTTAGACAGGACTTTTTGTGAACTTGAGCGCAAGGGGAAGATGAGGGTTTGTTTGCCAGGTGCATGTGTATAGTTGTGACCAGGAATTTCCCTATGTATGGATGTGAAGGAAATGATAGATTTGTGAAAAAAAGTTAAAGTTAAGCATTGGAAGATCAGATGAATTGGTTATCTTAAAGTATATAAGAGAAAGGTGAATGGCAGAGGGACATGTTGGTGATAATGGAGGGTGTTTGTGATTGGATGTGCTTACTGATGAATCCTGCCTGGATGAAATGCGAACACCAAATAGCGCCTCGCACATGCTTGATTAATTGATTGGTGGCAAAACGAACTCAACGCATTTCATCACAGGAAAAAGAATGAGTGGCTTTGTGTGCTTAATAGGTGCCATTGGTCCCCACTGACCCCATTTTGTGGTAAAACCGTTTATGATGCTGTTAAATTGTCTCACCACAGGCAGGTGTTGTCACGAGGGAGATAGTTTTTTTGCATTATTTTTTTAAGATTTCATTGTTTTACAGCACCTTCATCATAGAGAAGGAGCCTCCTCAAGTAATGAAGACGAATACCAGATTTACAGCCACTGTAAGGCTCCTAGTAGGAGGCAAACTGAGTGTGAACATGACGCCACCTCAGGTTCGGGTGACCATTATCAGTGAGACCCAGGCACAGTCTTTGCTTCAGACAGACACTGCCATAAAGAATGAAGTTTCTGGGGAGATTTTGAATAATACTGGTACAATGGAGTATAACCAGGTATGTGCTGGTCTTTTGTAAGGCGCTCTAAACACCATACAAGTGCATGGAAGTCCTAGTTTGCCCATTTCAGTCCCTGGTCTTATTTTTTGAATGCATTTTGCCCCACCCTGTAACCAAGTCAATCAATAATGCATTTCTTGGCTTCACAGAATAGCAGTGCTTGGATGATTTTTGAAATATACTAGCTCTAGGCATATCTTGATGTGACTAATGTCACTTTCGAGTAGGCTTATATTAGTTATTTCCCAGTCAGGGTCTGTTTCAGACATTTAGCGGAGAGTAAGGATGATTTTCCCTATTCTCTCGATCTCTTAGTTCTTTATCATAATTGATCGATCTGGTTAGGAGGAATGACCATATAGTCTCGGCGCTGGTAGGAACTACTGGCCTGGGAATGGCGCTCACCCGAAAGCTTTCTTCTTGCGAGACGCGATGAGTATCGATGCGCGCCAATCAAACTATGCTGCCGCCATCCATGCATTAAGGAGGGCGGTGTAGAGAAAGAAAAATCTTCCCTTTTTTTATAATCATTGTCTTAAGGTAGATATTTTTTGTTAGCCCCCTCGACAACAGAAATATTATTATTAGTCTTACTCAGGGTTTTGTGCCACTTAGTGTGAAATCGCCTTTGCATACCCAGCAGCAATGACACTCATTATGTCTCGTACACTTCTATTCATTTGATTTTTTTGGTATGTTCACTTCCCCCTACTTCTATTGTCTATTGCCTTGTTGGATTCCTTCTTTCCTCATTTTAAAAAATATGCTAATTTTGCCTCTTGTCGTCCCACTGAGCTCACCCCTCCGCTTCTTGGTGGGTCACACCCAAGCAGGCTGATTTGACTCCATTGTTTGTGTGACTACTGGTGTCTCCTTTCGGATCTTGTATCTAAATAATCTCGAAGCAGAACCCAAAAGAGTTCCATGATTGCTGGTTGGTATCAAAACACAAGAGTACTCCCCACCCCCAACCAATGAGGACTTTGTCCATGGCTCCTTCGGCCTTGCCATTGATTATCATTCTGATCTCGTCCACGATGCGAGCGACGGATGGCACAATTTACTTTACTGCGGAGATAGGCATATTCTGAAGAACGTGTTTTGGCGTCTAACTTCCATTTTCTTTACCAACCTCTCTTATAATCTTCACTGTTTTCCCTACAAGGAAGGCTCGCTGTTCATCAATGCCACAAGGACCTTCTCGCCTAGCTATTTCCTTGTAAGTGCCATTAGGTGCTCTGTGCTATATCATCCTGTTGTCTCAGTGTTCATCTTCGGACAGGCCTCCAAAACGTCCCCTCCTTACACAATATCACCAGTGTTTTGCGTGGAATAATTCTCCCCTTCATTCACAGTCGAACCGCCAGCTGTCAGTCACCTTCCGCAATATGCAGCTTAGGAAAATCAAGCGAGCTGAAAAGAAAGGCACCGAGTCCGTTATGGACGAGAAGTTCGCGCTTTTGTTTCAATCACAGTTTAGTGTCGGCGGCGGGGAACTCGTCTTTCAAGTAAGAGCTCGAGGCCGGTTGGAGAATCGGTGTTATTTGTTGTGGAACAGTTAGGAATTAAGTGTATCAGAAACCTGAACAACTTCATGTACAAAACCACTTCCTCAAAGGTAAGAGCCAAAGTAGGGCCATAAGATTCTCTGTTGGGTGCTCGAAGCTCGCTAACATTTGTGTTTTAGACACTTTTTTTTGTGTAAAAAGAACTTTTGTTGGGTACTCCAGTGAATGTACATATTTACTTGCCTTGGATTTCGGGCATTTATTTGTCACCTCCCTTCCCGTAGGCGCCTTTTACTATCTTAACCACTTTGTCGGTAGCATGCGGAAACCGTCATAAGAAGAAGAAAAGTAGATAAACAGTTTCAGGCAAAAGTTTTCAGACACGCGAAATTTTAGGAAATTACAGGGTTGTAAGTTTTTATTTACATATCAGTATGAATAGAACACTGAAATAAAGAGGAATAAATAGCAATAAGTTATTTCCCCTAAACAATTCACAAAAGTTTACAGAATTTGCCAAATGAAGCTCTGAAAATTACAGCAACACTAAACTGATACAGGAAGCTCAGTAGCGTGTTGAGAATCCCTTGAGAGTGACGAGAGTATTTATTCTTCAAGGCATCCTCTCCACGAGGGTGCCACATGAGAGGACACTGATGCGGGCCCATTCCTTGGTGATAGCTGCCTTCAGTTCCTCATTAGAGGCTGATTGGCGACGTATTTCGACCTCTCTCAGGCTTTCCAGGGGATTCAGGTGGCCAGTCCACTACTTTTTCTTGCCCGCCTCCCTACCTCTATTCTGTGAGATGGGCGGCCCCTCGGAAGGCTACCACGCTTCCTGTGTGGATCGATAGGTCCCTAAGAGAGATGTGGGTAGTATAAGAGTAGGTGTGTGATGTTTTTCTGCACTTTGGTTGCATCTATTGTATCTGTTGGTGTCGGGGCAAGGTTTATTCTGTATTTGTATTGTTGTAGTGGAGTGGCCTGACCTGAGTTGAGATAGGATTACTGTGTGTGTTGTGTAGTGATTTCTTTGATTGCTTTATTAGCGGTGGAGCCTAGTTTAGGATGTTTTTGGTAGTGTGTTTAAGTGTCTGGGTGAAGGTATTGTGGATGTGTTTGTTAGCGTTTGGTGGTGGGGAGGAAGGTTATTGTAGAGGTGTTGGAAGTAGTGTGCTTGGGGCTTCTTTCTTGTGTCTGGGAGGTGGGGCTTCGCTGTCATATGGTGATTGGGGTGGTGACGGGTCAATGCGCTCTTGAAGTGTTGGGTTCCATTCATGTCTGGGTGTATTTTGGTTGGTAGTAATTTTGTTTCAGTATTAAAACGGGGGGTGGGTGTGCTCCGTGTGCATCCTGTGATTGTTGTGTGCGGTTTGGAGTTCGTTCGCGTTAGATTTGGAGGGGTTGGGTGCTATGCTTCTGCTGCATAGTTGAGGGTGCTGTGGATGAATTGTTTATCTCGAGTGGTGAGAGGATCTTTCTGTTGTCCAAATGTAATGTTTAAGATGCTTTGAAGGACTTGATTTTCTTTGTGCGGTTCTTTGTAATTTTTTTGTGGGGTGGTTTGCATGTGGGTGTCTAGTGTAAGCCCTAGGAGGAGGTTGCTTTATTCGTGGTAGTTGGGTGTGAAAAAGCATTAATTTAATTTGTCTAGGTGATTATAGTTTTGTGTGAGCTAGTTCTACTGTATTTACATTTTGTTGGACTGTCCTGCTTGCTATAATGATTGCAGTGTTGTGCTGTTGTTGAGATGTCTGTGTAGGTGTTAATTAATGGGGTTTGTGGTTGTGGGATGTCATGTGTGAATAGGTTGATTATTAGGAGTGAGAGAATGGCTCATGAGACGCCATTGTGGAATGGTTGGGCCTAAGAGTTAGAGGTTTAATGGGTGACTTTGTCCTGCCTGTCACAGATGAAGTTTATTAGCCACTTGTGTCAGTGTTCGGGAGGTTGGTGTTCCGGATTTGCAGTGCTATGATGTTTGGGTACTGTGTTGAAGGCTTTGTTTATATATATTGTGGCAAAATTGTCCGTGAGAGGCGTTAAGAGCTGGTTGAAGCCATCGATTATGCGTTGTGTAAGGTTAGTGAGGTAGGTTATGTGTGCTTTTCTAAAACCGTGTTGTGTCTGAGACAGGTATATTTGGTCTGATTCTTGGTGTATTAGTTTTCAAGTGTTTTTGCTAGTGTGAGAAGTGAAATTGGTCGTTATGTGTTGTGTTGTTTTTTTTGTCTGGTTTGACTATCGGTATGATGTGAGCTAGTTTCCAGATTGAGGGGATTGTGTTGCTGAGCCAGTAGTGGTTAAAAATTTCTGTGATGGTGAGATTTCTGTGTTGTCTAGGTGCTTAAGCTGAATGTTAGATATGTTGTCTGGACCAGTGGCTTTAGAGTTATTGAGCAATTTGATGGTTTCTTGGACTTTTTTTTTGTATTAAAGGGTGCTGTTTGACTTGATATTGTTGTCCCCAAACCACTGTATGTTGGATGCTGAATTATGACATGGGGCATGGTCCTGCTGGAACATCACATTAGGGCATTTCTGGAGACGTCTCGGTCTGAGGGCAGCATGTAATCTCTCAGGACAGCTTGGTACTACTCTGAATTCATGGTGCCATTACAAACGGTCAGACGACTCACATCTGAACGCAGCCCATACCATTTCACAGCGGCCAACACTGCTCCTTGGCCTCCTGCAGACTCTAACGTTGCCTTTGGTCAAGAAAAACTGGAAGATGGACTTATCAGACCATAATACAGGTTCCCACTGATGTATGGTACAGTTTGGGTGAGCAGGTGCCCAACCCAGTCGACATCGCTTTTGCTGAAGGTTGATCAGTGTCTTCCTCTGGGCTTTATATGATTTCAGGTCTTGTGTAAGCAAGCTGTGACATTCTTCTGACGGATGCATTAACTTGGCCCCACCTGGTCTGTGGTTTTCTTACGATCTCAAAGGCTCATGCGACACAGACTGCTCGTCATATTGCATGCTGACCCAACGAGGTCAGACTTGCATGGCCCCACTTTCTCTGGTCCTCATCAACACTTATGCAACAGCGGAATGTGATTCACCGACCCTCTGGGCAATTTGTTGACACCAGCGATCCTCCTTGTGCAGCGGGCATATCAGACTTATTTACTTCACGGCATAGTTACGTGTTTTGGCCATTATAAGTTCCTGTGGACATGGAATATGATGTGTTATATTTTTACGACATTTTTATTAATATACATGGATTTCATGCATTTACATCACCATTTTAGATATTTAAAACAGTTATAAGAAGCTCACTTTTATTTTGCTTTCCAGATGTATTTGGCCACATGCATGTGAAACGAACCTTCACCAACATATTGTAGCATGGCTGAAAACTTTTAGTAATGGCTGTACATTGAAGAAAGTACTATTGTTGTTTTGGTCTGGTTTTTACTACCCATTTGCACTGTCTGATGCATATTTGGGTGGGAACCTGCATTCAACATGAGGTTTGAAATAGAATCACCCTGGCATCTGGTAGTAGCCACAAAGTCTCCGAAAATTGCTATTTCCATTTAGCGACTAGCCTTTAGGGCATATTATGTGGGTCTTCCTCTCCTCATCCGCAGTCTCTTTAGAGCTGGTTGTGGGCAGGATTCCAGCTTGAAAAAAGTGCCCATCGCTGGTAAAATCTCACATTTCTTTTTTCACATAACACCCATTGATCCCTCACATAACAAACACCTTTAGATCCCTCTCGATAGCGATGGAGCCCCGCTCTGCCTCGTTTCGTTTGGTCTGTAACACTTTGAACTCTCGCGACAGCGGCGAAGCACAGCTCTGGCAAGCTTAATCTGGGCTGTAACAATAATGGCTCCTTCTGTAACACCAATTGAGCGCTCCCATATCCCTGCAATACTCATTGATCCATCCCTTGACACTCCTCGATGCATCCCCTAACACTCTGATACGTCCCCTAATACCCATTGATCCATTCCCCCTAACCCATTAATCCATCCCGAAACACTCCTTGATCCATCCCGCAACACTCCTTGATCCATCCAGAAACACTCCTTGATCCACCCTGCAATACTCCTTGATCCACCCTGCAATACTCCTTGATCCACCCCCTAACACCCATTGATCCATCCCGCAACACTCCTTGATCCGTCCTGCAACACCTTGATCCATCCTACAACACTCCTTGATCCATCCCGCAACACTTCTTGATCCTTCACCTGCAACACTCCTTGATCCGCCCCATAACTCTTATTGATCCGTTTCGTAACACTCATCAATCTGTCCCCTAATACTCATTGTCGGAGTAAAAGGTTGGGGAGGGCGGCGGTTATTACAGGTTCTTGCATGACTTTGTTGTCAATGTGAGTAAGGAAGTTGGTCATCTAGTTATTGTAGTTGGTGTCAAAAAGTTTTACTTTAACCTATTGTTACCATTACTCTCGTGTATTGTGTATGTTAGTTGGTTGAACCCTTCTCATATGAACTGGGTAATGCCAGTGAGTATGTGTTTGCTGATTGCACTGGCATGAGATGTTTTGAGAGAAGTCTATCTGCATATGTAGGTTCACTTTGTTGAGTAGTAGTAGATGCTCCATGATTTTTTAGGAGAGGTAGAGTAGGGAGAGGACTAGTATGATGCTAGAGATTCGTGGATGGGTGGTTTATTTGGCTTGAGATAGTTGTTATTTGGGAAGCTTTCTAGACATTTGGATTAAAGTTGCGTGAGAGAGAGTGGTTGTAGATTTGTTTTTTTTTTTGGGGGGGGGGTTGGGGCAATATAAGTTAAAATGAGAAGAGAGCAAATGTTCTTGTCCTGAAAATATGATGGAATTAGTAATAGTATGTAGGCAAATGCTAGAACCATGTGTGTCCATGATACATCTATGCTCTGGTTACCATACTCACTGAAATCTTCAAATGGATAAGTTAGTATTGAACTGCCATTTGTATTGTGCTTGCAGAAGAGCATAAATGTGGTTTCCTGGTTCTATTTTTTCAATTTTTATTGTATTGATACTCGTCGATACATTGTGTGTGTAAAGGTTTCGCCCATATCATGGATACAATGTTCGTATTCTGACCACTAGGTTCGATTTCGAGCGAGAGTGTACACAAATCTCAGCGCATGTTTGACCACGGATTGGTGGGGGCACTGCTTACCGCCGCTGCAGTAAGTAGATCTTACACAGGTCGTCACACATATAGCCAATTACAATACCTTGTGTCTTTCCTCCCATCTTCACATTATAAGAAAGAAAAGTTCTATGATTGCTGGTCGGTGTCAAAACACACTAGTACTTGCCAGCGATTGTCATACTGATCTTAATATGCATTTTATTATCCGGTCCGGGGACGGATGGCGCAACTTGCTACATGTAATGTGAGGAGGAAATATGCTTCTTTGAGATCCTTACTGCCAGAAGTGAAGAAGATTTGCTTATAATCATAAAACTTTTAGCCATTTATTTGAATGCTCTTTTTTTCCAGATTTTTTCCTTTGAACCGAGCTATTTTATTCCGTAGGTGTGGACGCTGTCTTTACCAGTGGTTGTTATCGTACATGGGAATCAGGAGCCCCACGCCTGGGCCACCATCTCGTGGGACAATGCCTTCACCGAGCAGGGCAGGATTCCCTTTCATGTTCCTGAGCATGTAAGCTGTATGCAAGTTCAATTCTTTAGTGCCACTTCATGAGTGCCTAGGTTTGGGTTTAAATATCCTGCAATTTGATTAATAAAAGTCTTCCTTTTTCAATTTTTGTCAATTCACGAATCTTGCCTTTGAAAGGTTTATAATAGAATTATTACAGGCTGGTAAAGACTTAAGATGACTGTTATGGCAGTCATTTTCTACAATCTCCCATCACCCAATTATCTGACATTTATTTATCTCTATAGTCTTAAAAATTACCTATTACATTTAATTGGCTCTAGCACATTTGGTTAAAATACATCAGAGTACTTCTGTTATCTTTGATCTGTCATCTTTTTCCCATCCTCAAAGGCTAGAAATTGACTATATTTCTTTTTTAAACTAAATTTGAATTATTCTTCTATCGCAGTTTCTTTTTTAACACAAGGTTTAAGAGCAGTTTGGAGTGATCCATTTCTTTGATTTGCAGGTACCCTGGCCACAGATTGCAGAGATGCTCAATATGAAATTTGCCTCTGCAACAGGCAAAGGCCTTTCTCTTGACAATCTGGATTTCCTTGCCAGCAAAGCATTCCGGTTAAGAGAGTTTGTTGTTTTAGTGTTTTTTTTATGATTATTTTTGTACCTACCTTCCTGTATGTGGTGAGTGCTTTGATGAGGGTTGCAAATAGTTTGCAAGGACTGTGCGACTGGACCAGCGTTTTGCTCTTCCCCACTGACTATATGGTAAATAATCAGGCCACCCCTTTGGGCTACATGGCAAATTAAATGGGAGACGGCCGACGGGAATCTAAATTTGCGTGCCATCGCGCCGCGACTGTTCCCGTGGTCGTAACCTCCAATGCCGCGCCTTCTTCAAGTCGTTTTTATGGCCTCCGAATCGAGCACACTTGCGGTACGAAGCGCCATTTGATGTTCCGCTTCCCTTAACCTTACTGTGACGAGTGCTTGGGTCTCCCCAGACTTTCCGGCATATTCTTTGGGAGCATCGCACTTGCTACCGCGACGAGCGTTGTTGCTACCTCTTGTCCCTTGTTCTCTGGACGGGTTTCGTGTTCACCTGACTGGACATGGCGGCTCTCCCTCTTAGTATTTAGTAGTTTAGGTTTTAGTTGCTTACTTGGAGGTCCCATAGGGAGCTGACCCCGGCACCTGATCATGTTTTTTTGGTTAGAGTTTTCTTATTATTTTTTTTTATTATAGTGTTATCGGCCCCCGTAAGATAGTAAGCCCGTTTTTGTTTTGTTTGAGAAGAGAACTTACTATATAGTATGTTAATGGCCTCTCCTCCGTCAGGACACCGTTCACTACCGCTAGTCTCAGTCCTTCCCTGGGATTTATTTAGTGAATCTGCTAGAATGAAGGTTGAATGTATAAATGCATTTACAAATGAATGCAAGAGAACGGAATGAGATGAGCAAGCCGGTGAGAATTTTAGAATAATTCACTGTCCTATAAAAAGCAAACAAAAAGAACAAAATCGATAAATAACCTGGAGTCTCGGTGGACACAACCTTCCAAATGAATACCACTGAGGATAATATTACTAAAATTCTATTTACTAAGAATTTATTTACAAAAAGAAGGGCTAACACCAATATATATATATATATATATATATATATAGATACCAGGCAATGGCTTCGCCTCTCCCCGTAGGGAGGTACTTGCGCTTCGCTACCTAAGATTAAATTTGAAATCTAAAAAAAAAGCAGCTATGGCTAAATTTTTATATATTTTCTGGCCCCTTCCCTCTCTGGGATCTTTTCTTCAGGGGTTGTTCCCAGAGAGGCTCTGGCCTTCTCGTGGCGAGGGGGGTCAGCCCTAAGCCCCCTAGGGGACCCATGGTGCTGCCAACAAGACTTTTAACATACCCCTCTTTCTTTCCTCCTCTATTACGCTCTTCCACTGCCCTTTATTTCCCCCTCTTCCTTCACCTATCTAGTGGTCCTTATCAATACCCGACCGCTGCTCGTTTAATGGATTGATTCCGAATTGTTCTTTCATGAAGGTGAAAGAGGCTGGACATCTCCACCGCCTTCGTCTACCGCATACCCAAGGAGAAACCCATCGTTGGCCCCTTTTCTCCGTGCGTAGGAGAACTCGGGCAGCCCCTTAGGGTTATAAAGATGGTGTGGTGGATCCGTATCCATTCTCCAAGAGGACATACCGGACGTAACTGATTGTATAGTTGCAGTAGTGCCGGGCCCTTGTAGGCCTCCATGGTGGGGAGCCCCGAGGGAGAATGCGAAGTTTTTTCTTTTTGCAATGGTTAACCATAAACCAAAAACCTCCCCTTCTCGTAAGGGTTCTCGTGCCAAACGTTCCTTAGCTTCCCTTTCAGCCTTCCCTCGCTCGTTGGACCCTTATTCCAACGAAGTAGACCCAGATCTTGATTATCCTCGCTTTCTTGTCATGAATTCATCATCTGACATCCCACTTGCAAAAGTAGATGTGTTTGACGTCAATTAATCTTTTGAGTCCCGCTGTGGTTAACCCCGCCGGATGTGGTCAAGAGGAAGTGGTGATGTCGTATTCGAGGTGTCATCCCACTCTCAACACAACCTTGTGTGAAATCTATCTTCGATAGCTGAAATTCCAATAACTGTCTCGCCCCATCCGCGTCTGAATTTTGTCAAAGGTGTCGTCCGTTCAAACGAACTAAAGGACTACGACCCCACCCGCCTTCAGAGTAAGCTCAGTACCCAACGTCTCACACACGTACACAGGGTAACTAAAACATTAGGCTCCACTGAAGTTCCAACCGCCACACTGATTTTAACATTTGAACGACAAGAACTGCCGCAGTATATTAAAGCTGGGTACCTTCGTGTCCCGGTAAGTCCCTACATCGAACTACCCAGACGCTGCTTCAATTGCAATCAATTTGGACATGTTGGCCGAGCCTGTCGGCACCCTCGCTCCTGCGTGAATTGTAGCTCTGACTACCATGGCCCCGAATGCACCAAAACGCCCCACTGTGCCAACTGCTGAGGTACCCACAGTGCTGCATCGAAACTCTGCTCTATATTTTTATATGAAAAGGAAGTTCTCGCTTTGCGCGACTCCCTACGTCTAGATATAAGAGAGGCCCGCCAGCGTGCCCGAGCACAAACCTCGCCACTCGGCCGGCTCTTCTCTGACGTTTAACGTGATGCTGGACGAAACTGACCATCACGCGCGAGTTCCGACTAGCCTGAAGCACTTCACCCTAGATCTACTCGCAGCGTCGAAAACATTCAGAATATGCAGTCGAAGCATCGCTCTCACACCTAGATAACCAATGTAGCCCCCTTCTCTCCAGCAGCTCTAGGTGGGAGAGACGCTTGAAAACATCAGACACTATTTGAAAGAATCCTCAACATCGACCAGTGAAGGTTCATCCACCCGGCCACGAGACCCAAAGCCCAGTGCTAAGAGAAAGGATTCCTCACCTGAGTCATCGACCACCAATAAGCGGGCAGCCTCTGGAGCTGACTCGGCCGAACCCCGAGAATCTCCAATGGACTCCTTCCCTATGGTTGAACATTCTTTGCCCTTTAGTCCGTCTCGCCCTTCACAGGACGTATGCCCCATCCTGATCCAAACGTTTGCAGAAATACACCCAGCTTCACACACCTTACTCAGATCACCTGTTCGTTCCGCTCACCCTTCAACTAAGATCCGATGGAAGCAGTTGATACTCCAACATCACCAACTGCGGAGGTTGGACCAACTCCTCAGACACCGAAAATACCCTCGACCCATGAATCCGGATCTACCGGCCGAAAATACCTTCTTGATCTTCCGTTTCCGCCAGGTTGCGAGCCCGAATTACAATCAAGGGCCTCGGTCGGTTCTCCAAAACCCACAAAAAAAACCTCAGTTACTGCTCCATCTAGGATCTCTCCCCCTGCAAAAGCAGGCTCCTCAAAATCAGCTCTCCGTCTCCCAAGCTCTTTGGGACGAACCTCAAATACAATATCGGCCTCAAAAGAGAAAAAGATATCCACAGTGGTATCTAATCGTCACACATAATATCTTCCATTTTACAATGGAATTGTCAAGGAGTTCTTCCAAAGTGGGAAGAACTCAAAATTCTTTTGACGACTATCCACCCCGCTGTTATTTGTCTCCAGGAGAATAAACTGGGTATACGGCCCTTTCCGCCGGTACCTGGTTTTCTCACTTTTAACTCTATTGCTCCTGCTGGAAGCCCCTCTCATGGAGGGGTGTCAATTATGGTATCTTCATCCTACAATGTTTCTCTCATCTCCCTACATACTACCCTCCAAGCTGTTGCTGTTGGGGTTTTTCTTACTAAGCTTTTACCGTTTGCTCTATTTACCTACCCCCTTGTTTATCATTGTCAAGATCCGACCTTTTAAAACTTATAGACCAGTTGCCCTCCCCATTCTTATTACTAGGAGATTTTAACGCCCGTCACCCATACTGGGGTGACATCACTCGAAATGCCAAAGGCAGTGTTTTAGAGTCTCTTTTATTATCCGACTTTCTTTGTCTTAAATACTGGCGATTTTACCTCTTATCATGTCCAGACGGACTCTTTTAGGTGTGTTGACCTGTCTGTTTGTTGCCCTGATTGCTTCACGAAATTTCGATGGTCAATTCTTGACGATCTCCATGGGAGTGACCACTTCCCTATTGTCTTGTCGGCCCTTCAAGTTAGTCCTAATACAACCATGCCCCTTAAGTGGGACTTAGGTCATGCAGATTGGGAAGGTTTCCAAGAGGCGTCATCACAAATGCATCTTTGGGGACCTTGAATGGAGTGGACGCGGCAGTAGAATACTTTACATCGACTATCTACAATGCAGCAACACAGACCATCCCACGGAGTCGTCCTGTCACGGGCCGCTCAACCGTGCCCTGGTGGACCTCGACGTGTGCAACAGCTATCAAAAATTACAAGTTAGCCCATGCCCGATTCCGAAAGAAGCCAACTTTTGCAACAAGGTCGACCGAAACCGAGCTCGTGCGCTTCGTCAGGCTCGCCGAAATTCATGGCGCAGATACGTTTCATCGATTTCTTCTATGACACCTACTGCTAAGATCTGGAAGAGGATTAATATGATCAGGGGCCGTTACGCTAATCATCATACCCCCACACTCAACTTAGACGGTTCTTTGGAGAATGACGGCCTGGCGGTCAGCAATGCTTTTGCTGACCATTTCCGCGCCGTTAGCAGTGTCAGCCGTTACGATAAGGCTTTTCAATCCTACAAATCAAAGGAAGAATCTCATTCTCTCAACTTCACAACAAAATCTAACCTTCCGTATAACGCTCTATTCAGCATCTATGAGCTGCAAAGCGCTTTGTCCCTTTGCAGATTTACTTTCCCTGGCCTTGATGAGATCCATTTCGACATGATTCGGCACCTACATCCACACTCTACTCTCTTCCTGCTTGATTTGTACAACCTTATATGGGTGAAGGGTGTTTACCCGTCATCATGGCGCATTGGGATCATCCTCCCCTTTGTCAAACCGGGCAGGGACGGGTTTGATGCAGATCACTACCGCCCTATAGCTCTCACCAGCTGTTTGAGTAAGTTGCTGGAAAAAATGATATTGGAGCGCCTAAACTGGTTCCTAGAAGCCAATCACCTTCTCTCTCCATTTCAATGTGGCTTCCGCAAAGGTCATAGTACCCTTGACCTACTACTACGTTTCGAGGGATCAGTGCGGAAAGCTTTCTCATTAAAGCACCGAGTCCTGGCCATATTTTTCGATATTGAGAAAGCCTACGACACAACATGGAGATACGGCATCTTGAAGCAGTTCTACGTCTGGGGGATGAGAGGCCTTTTACCTTCATTTATTCAAAGTTTTTTAGCATCTCGATCCTTCAAGGTACGTGTTGGAGACGCATACTCTGACCTGCAACCCCAAGAGGGGGAGTTCCTCAGGGCAGTGTTTTAAGTGTCTTATGTTTTATAATTGCCATCAATGATATTTCGTCTCTCCCAGAAGGTGTATCGGCAACTCTGTTTGTCGATGATTTTGCAATATACTGTTCCTCACCTCGCCTTCCATCAGCAGCGCGTCGGCTACAACTGGCGATCGATGCTGTATCCAAAAGAGCACAAGTTAAGGGATTCCGCGTTTCCACGACCAAAACCAAAGCAATGTATTTCCACCGAGGCAGAGGGGTTCTTGTTCCGCCATCTATCTCCCTACAAGGCGAAGATATAGAGTTTGCCTCTGAGTTTCGGTTCCTTGGCGTAACTCTCGATCCAAAGTTATCCTGGTTACCACACCTACGCCGACTTCGAACAGGCTTTCTGCGGGCTCTAGACATTTTGAAAGTCCTATCACACATTCGTGGGGCAGTGACCGACAAACATTGTGGACATTATACATAGCCCTCGTTCATTCCAAATTGGATTATGGCTGTCAAATTTATTCATCGACTTTCCCTTCAGCCCTTAAAATGCTGAACCCCATTCGAAACCTTGGAGTTCGCCTTTCTAGTGGAGCCTTCCGTACTTCTGTTAACAGCCTTTACTGCGAGATTGGGGTACGCACTTTGCCCTACCATAGACTTCAAATCTGCATGCGATACCTCTGCCGAGTACAGCAAGCCCCTGTATCAGAGGTATACAGATGCCTGTATGCTGCCGAATCAACGGCGGCATATGATAAGTTGCCATCTTTACCCCGCCCTTTGAACCTTCGCATAGGAGATCATCTCTCTAACCTGGGTGCTCCAAGGGTCCTTACCCTTCCATCCTTACTGACCCCTAGGTGGCGTGCTCCTCTCCCCACAGTATGTACCAACATGTGGAGCCTGGAGAAGTCCTCCATGGACCCTCGCATCTTTTAAAGCCTGTTCTTAGAGCATTCGACCTCCCACAAACAATGCTGCCCACTATACACGGATGGCTCTAAGTCGGACGGTGGCGTGGGTGCCGCAGCCATCTACCCAGGAGGAGAATTCCTAACTCTATCTTTGCCACCAGCAGCATCCATTTTTACCGCTGAACTTTCAGCAATCCTTTTAGCCTTTAGACTCATCCAAATTTTACCTTTTAGTGATTTTGTCATTTTTTCCCGACTCAAGGAGTGTCTTACAGTCAATTGGATCTTTTAATGCGTCCCATCCCCTGGTCCCAGAAATTTGCAACTGGCTGATCCAAAATGCATCCCAATATAGAATTATTTTTTGCTGGGTCCCTGGGCATGTGGGGGTCCTGGGCAACGAGAAGGCTGATCGACTGGCCCCTCAGCACATTCTGTGTCCCCTGAGAACTCGGCTCTGCCTTTTAGGGACTACTTTCCTTCAATAAGAAAGTATATTTTTCAACTGTGGCAGAATGAATGGGATGACTGTTCATCATCCAAACTACACAAAATAAAAAATTCTATTCGCTCTTGGCCCTCGAGTCATCATAGAATGCGGTCGTTGGAGGTGGCCCTTTTCCGAGTTCGCATTGGCCACACGAGACTTACTCACGGCCATCTTGTTTCGGGTGATGCCCATATCAGCCCTTGCTGTCGTTTTTGCGGTGGGGACCAATCGGTTTCCCACCTTTTATTGGATTGTAGTCATTTTACCATTCTCCGGTCGTCCTGTTTCCCGACCCTTTTAACTATTCCTCAACACACCTGTCTTCGATTCATATTGGCGGAGGAATCTTTTAACCCGTCGTTTTTTTAAATTTTTGTCACAAAGTGGTCTCCTCCACCTTTTATAGATGATATTTCTCGTTTCACCCTAGCGGCCATATAGAATACACTTGGATTGGGCAGCAACCCACCGGTAACTTATCTTAAATCTTATATTTTCTGAACTTTGCCAATTATAAGAATTTTAAATAGGAACTCTTAAACTAAATTTCCCCCATTTCAAAATATCACGTTGCTAAAATATAAAGTTATAGAAGATATATAAAAATAAATTTTATGAACTTCACCATTTGTAATTCTTTGGGTTTTAAAAAATTCACAAAATTTTAATACTTATATTTATTTCTGAACGTTGATAAAAAAATACATAAGTCATAATCAAACTAAGATGAAATTATTATTCAAATACTAAAAAAAAATCCCCTTAAATTTTAGAGCTAGTGATGATGATAAGTAATTGATTTAATATCAGTAAGGACAGATGAAAATTCGCACTGTCTCAAAAGCTTACCCGCTTGGTAGTGTGACTTTTCTTCCGTCCTTACTGGTATATACATATATAGATATATACCTATATAAATTAACAAACTGAATACACTACCATAATAATAATTCTTCTTTTTCTCTTTAGAATCAAACCCAGAAATGCTCTCATCAAACAGGGAGGGGATAGGAATCGGTCAAAGTTGGGTTGGCAGTATTTCTGCCCTTTTCAATATTATTATTATTTCACTATTAATAAAGCAATTTTAATGCTGGAAATAAAAAAAAAGGAATCTTAAAGGATAGCCCAGACATTAATTAAAGGGGAGGATTCGTGCTGCCAAAAATTTGCATAAGAGAAGGACCCTCAAAATATCCAACTTTCTTTAAACGCTCCCAAGAGAGAACTCATGCTTGCGTTGCCATCTTTTAGTAGTCTGAAAATAGGCATAATAAAAGGGAATAATTAATAATTTCGGCAGTGCTGCCCTTGGTGGCCGTCACCCCTTCCACTATTTAAGGCAAAGTATGTCCTGCCTCCTGTTCATTTCTTATTAAAAAGGTCTTTAAGAATAAAGACAAAAACGCTCAGAATCGTTTTTCACTTTTTCTTTGTGGGTGTATCTAGGTACTATGTACATGTACAATTTATAGCCATGCTTATAGCACTCCTTCACTATAAAGTGCTAATTTAACACCAAATAGAAGACTGCATGGTTTTATGCATAAACCATTAAGATTAGTTTGGTATTTCTTTAGTGGTTTTGATACCTACAGATCTCACTGGGGAAAAATCTTTCATAGAGGATGAAGGTCAGATCCCTTCAAAGTCTCCCCTATTTTGAGAACACTGCAAGTTTTGAGATGGTCTCATTCGTTTCACCTCTGTTTTTTCAAGGATTACTCAGAGCTCGGATTATAGCCAAATGTTACTCTCCTGGGCGCAATTTTGCAAGGAGCCTTTACCTGACAGGAACTTCACATTTTGGGAGTGGTTCTATGGAGTTATGAAGGTAAGTTGTTTTTTTTTTTTATCCTTTTGATGATAATTAGCTGCCTTATGCACCATCGTGGTGATAAGCGTGTGTGACTAGCATAGGAGTGAGGGGATGTGCTAAAGTGTCAGAAATATAGTTTGGGCAAGAAGAAAGAGCACTCATTTTCAAAGAATTTATCTTATAGGTTACTTTGGAGTATATGACCAATGAAGGTATTAAATTACTCTTTCTAGTTGTGGCCAGTTTTTAGTTTTATAAGAAAGAACATGGAAGAGGATTTGACAAAGCATAATCTGAGGAGAGAGAGATGGCTCTTGATAGAGGAAAATGGCGGTCCACCGTTGCATGTCTTACCTCGTAGAAGCGAGACTGAAAAGACGCTAAAAGGATAACTACTACATAAGAAAGATAAATATTTAGTCCTGTTGTAAATTTTCTTTCTGATCAATTGTTCTCCAATCTTTGTATTCAAGTTTCCCCATAACCATCTTAAACTGGTGTTCTTGTGTATGTACACGGTTGCTGCTTAGTAGTTGTCAACATCTTGAGTGAGATAGTATAAAAGGCTTAGTACTTGTAGGGAATACTAAGTCGCATGTTCCTGCATCAGGGGGAGATGGGACTCCCCGATGCCGGAGCATACTTCCATCTTTATTTTTTTGCTTATTTTGTTTTGTTTGCCTGTTTTTTGTACCTTTGTTATTTGGTTTTTGCATGTTTTTTTGTTGTTGTTTTTTTAATTCTCGTTGTAGACTGATTATGGCGACTTTTGCCCTAGTCAGCAGTTGCCAGATGGGCTCTTTAAAAAAATAATGTAGGGAATATTTAGTGTGTGGTAGTTTCATGGATCTGGTGAAAGCTTATGATTCTGTAGATTGAAAAGCATTATAACAGGTGCTAAGAATGTAATGGAAGCAGTGGTAAACTATTGGCTTATGTGGGCTATTTATGTTAGAAGTATAACACGCGCTAGGGTGAGAACCAGTTTGTGTTTTGGCATATGTCGGGGGTGTAAAATATGGTGTGATGTCGCCATGGCTGTTTAATATCTTTATGAATGAGGTACTGAGAGAAGTATGTATGGAAATGAGGAAAATGGGTGAGAGATTGGTGAGGGGTGGGTTCTCTCTATGGTGGTATATGTTGATGAACAAACTGGTGTTGGTGATTCAGCGTGCAAGGGATTTTGAAATGTTGATAGTAGTTTCTTTTACATGGTGTGTAAGAAGAGGAGGCGCTAAATGTGAATGTAGTAAAGGTTAAAGTAATGGTAATTGCGGGTGCGGTATGGTGTCACCCTTGGACAAGTGCCAAGTTTTAAGTATATCGGATGCATCGTGTTTAATGGTAAGGGTTTGAATGTGGAATGTGGCAGGAAACTGCTTGAGAGTGCTGGTGCCAATGTTGGTGTATGGGAGAGAGGCTGGTATGGAAAAAAAAGTGTCTTGAGTCAGAACAGTGCAAATGGGCAACTTGAGGAAGATGCTTGGGTGCAAAAGATAAAGTGCAGAATGAAGTGTTTATGGTATGAAGTGAGCGGATGACTTGTGAGGTGGTTTGACCGATGGTTATTTAAGGAGAATGGATGGGAAGACTTGTAAAGAGAATATATGAGAGTAAGTGTCAAAGTGTGAGAAGGAAGTAAAAATGTGATGGTGGTTTTATCACTCATTTAGAATGCCTTTCCTTTCTCAGTGGGGGCCAGAGTTTAATGTGGGATCTGACTGAAGGGCCGTGTGAAGGTGGGGATGATTAGAGCTTTCGGTGTGGACAAAATGATTAATGGCCTGCTTAATAGGGCATAAGAGAGGGGGAGGTAGTGGCATTGAATTAGGCCAACGTCACTTTGTGGGAAACTGGTACAAATTGCTCTATATTTTTATTGGTTTTCTAATGGCTATTTTGTTAGTTTGACTGTAGAGTTTGTGTCAGCTTTTTGATGTTGAGGATCCTCAAACTGTGTTGTTGAGTAGCCCTGAGACCTTGAAGAAGTTTACGGTCTGTGTGTTATGCCACAGAGGCCCTAGAGAGTGTACATTGTCTTGAGTGTGAGTGTGGCAGCATATTAATTTGGTATCTGGAGGAGCTGCACGCCCTCCGGGCCTCAGTGCAAATTAAGAAAGCCCTGTCAATGGGTTGACTTGAAATCTCCAATGGGGCTTGGGAAAGTTGTTGGTGCGCTCCCTCAGCGCTACCTTTTGTTTTTATTCTAGCCCTATCCCCTCAACTTTTTGTCTACCTGCACTTGGTACCAGGAGGAGCTGTTTTCACCTGGACAAAGTGCAAATTAGGGACGCCCCGTCACTGGGTGACCCAAACTCATTGATAGAGCCTGGGGAAGTGATGGGGCGCTTCTTCGCTCCCTCTCACCAGTGATAAAATTTTTGACCAAGGAAGGCAAGAATGCAAAAGAGATCCATGAACGCATGGTTTCAGTGTACACCGACACCGCCCCTTCCTATGCAACCATTGCTCGCTGGAATAGGGAGTTCCGCCATGGTCGTGAGTCCCTTGAAGATGACCCACCGTCCAGGACGCCTGTCAGACGTGACCCTCGAGGACAATGTGGCCCGTGTGGAGAGGAGGATCCTCGAAAATCGACGGGTGAAGGTCGAAGAAATCGAGCGAGAACTTGGAATATCACATGGAAGTGTTATGAACATCATCCACAACAATTTGGCCATGACCAAGGTCTCTGCCCGTTGGGTCCCTAGTAACCTGACGCCCCATGATCGAATTTAACGTCATCAAAGTCCACAAGGCCAGAGTTGCACAAGCTGTCCTGCGCGAGTGCGGATTCGAGGAGCTTAACCATCCCCCCTACAGTCCAGATCTGGCCCCTAGCGACTACTTTTTATTCCGCCAGCTCAAGGCTGCAGTGCGTAGACGCCGGTTTGGGGACGATGAAGATGTCCAGCTCGCCGTCCAGCAGTGGATTGAACAGCCGTCGAGAGATTTCTGGTTGTCGGGAATTCGAAGCCTCAGGGACAAGTGGCGCAAGTGCATTGAAGTCGAGGGTAGTTATATTAAAAAATAATAAAACACTTTTCCTCATATCTCGTTTCCTTATATCCGAATTGCAAAACTTATTGACCTCCCCTCGTAAATGTGGATGAGTTTACGTATCACTGCCCGAGAGCCGCATTTTCCTGTCCTGATCAATCCCTTTACTTTCCGGATGTACAACCTAATTTTTAGTGGGAGGTGGTCGATGACCTTCATAGTCATGAGCATACACATTAAAAAAAATATTTTTTGTACCGCTGCCGCCTGAGACCCTCCCTAGTGGTGCTTGGTGTGTGCGAGATGGTCCTTATTTCATGAAATGACTGATTTCCCTTGTCCCAGATGAAGAGTTTAGCTCGTTGGATGAGGTCTTGAGTTCTTCTCCGCCAAACTCATCTCCGTGGTCCTAACTACTATTCCAAGAACGTCTGGCCGTTTTTCTCGCTGACCACTTCTGTGGTTGTCAGCCGAGTGTGAGACGGCCCTCAAACATAAGCGTTATGCCTACATGTGCTATAAGCGCTGTCCGAACGATTTCACTAAGTGAATTTCCTCAAGCTAGGGCTAGGTTCTGTTATGTTTCGAAGCACGCACGCCGCTCTTCCTTGCGGGCATACGGGTCTTGAGCTAATGGAGAGACTCCGTTGTAGAGTGTAGAAGGATTCGGGGCATGGCATGACTCTCCTCCCGGTATCAAGGGACCGCAATCTCCTACCCTGCATCCTTGGTGGAGTCCTTTGCGACCACTTTCTCTGCATTCTCTAGCCGGGATGCTGGTCCGCCAGTATTCAATGCACGTTGTGATATCCCTGAAGGCCGCCGACTGGTCTTTACTTCGAGAGGCGGAGAACCCTTCAACAATATGTTTACATCGAGTGAGTTGTGTTCCCCTTTCGCTTTGTGCGCGGACAGTCTCTGGTCCCGACGATGTACCGTATGCCATGCTTTGATACCTGGGTGAGGGAGGCATAAGCTTTCTGTAGATTTGTTCAACAGGATCTGGACAGAGGGTATCATTCCAGACTCCTGGCAAATCGCTACTGTGCTGGCTTTTCGCAAACCGGGTAGAGATCACTACTCTGGCCAGTTTCCGCCCAATTTTTCTAACCTCCTTCATGTGCATTGATGTAGAAATTGATGAATTTTAGACTAGCCTTTTTCTCGACAGCAGAGGCCACCTCTCTTAAGCACATTTCAGCTTCCACAAGTTCTACTCCACTTTGGATGCTTTGCTCCGACTAGAAAATGCCATCTGCAAGGCCTTCATTCGTAGACGGCATTATGCTACTGTGTTTTAGATCTGGAGAAGGCCTTTGATACAGATACCGCATGGGGATACGGTACCATGGAGACTCCACATGATGGTGGCTAGGGGACTCCTCTCCCAATCCTTATTTCTGAGTTTTTGCGAGATCGTCGATTCCGGTGCCGTCCGCATGTGCCCCATTGAGAGCCTACTTGTCAATTCTGGGGAGATGCCACTCACTCTGCGCTGTGTACAGTGCATTATTCGCCTGTACGCTCAAACCCGGCGTCTTCCTCAGTTACTAACGTCTCTCACTGCATCCGCAGCCTATCTTGACGGTGGCTCTGCCGCCTAGAGGCGCCAGTCATATCCTAAGCTTTTTGACAGCGCCGGGAGTTCGGCCTTTCTGGAGCATACATAGTCATGCTTGATCCGTTCCAGTGTATACGGATGGCTGCAACTCCCAGGACGGGGTCGGTTTCTACTCGGTATCCCCTCTGTTTGAAGTCAACATTGCTCTACCAGGTCAGTCTTCACGAAGTGCAATACACCACTCCGTACGGGAGATAACATGTCTTGCCCGGCTTGGAGACCGGATTGGGATCTTTAGTGATTCACAAAGCGCCCTGAGTGCTCTGGGGGCCATTGGAATCTTCGCACCCCCTGGTTCGCGTTATCCGTGACGACACGGTTGCCGCGAGTTGCCATATTTTGAAATTATCTTCGAGTTCCTGGACATGTGGGTATTGCGGGTATTGCCCAACATTTCACGGGACTGGGCGATCAGACCAGCCTTTCGCTCTTCCCCACACCGATTACATGGCAGGAATCAGGGCACGAGCAGGGTCTCTTTTGCTTCTCCTGTGTAGTCGGAGATGGTTACGTGTCCGCAGGCATATTTGTGGACTTTTTTTTGTTTGTTTGTCTTTTTGTATTTCTTTCTTTTAATTTAGCCTAGTATTAGGCTGTAACTTTTACCTTTGCAGGTAGTTGCCAGATGGGCTCTGTGGGGAAATCGATATCCCATCCTAAAAACAGATGCCTCCATTTGGTTACAACAGGGTCCAGACGCTAGGCGGTGTAACCCGATTCTTTAACCTCTCTCCTCGACCCACTGGCCACCAGACGCCACATTTAACCCAGAGAAGTACGAATCAACAGATTTCTGTCACACTGTGCATAAACAATATCAAGGGGAGGAGAGCAGGTGCAATAACAATGTTTAAACAGGCACTATTTCTCCTAAGATTTGGGATCGAGTTTGGTGTAATAGACGAAATTATAGGAGCCGAGACGAAAGACAAGATGCCTTTAGGGCTAAGTGAAAGACGCTCTGAGAAGCGTCGCTTTAGGTGAGAGGCTTAATACATAAGCCCTCATCCCCCCTCTTTCCCTACCCCCAGTGGGTCGGTGAAGTATATAAGCGGATAACTGCAGAAGAACGAGAGATCGAGTTAGATATCGACACGACGAAGTCCGGCGTCAGGGCCCGGCACTTAAAGCACGGAACAGAAAAGAAGTTCATTCTGAGTCAGTTCCTGGTGGTCACACCGAAGATTAGCCCTTGTATCGAGAATCACTCTCATACATCTCTCGTCAGAGAAACCCCCTATCTCGGTTTTCAACCAAAAACCAGAGATAGTCCTCGCCATTGAGGAATACCCAAATTGACTCCCCCTCCTCCCTCGTCAAAGGAGTCACTTTTGCTCATCGCTCGTCAGTGCGAAGCATCTCAAGATTAACCTGAAGATTGGAAAAAGCCTACCTTCACGGTCCCGTTGCTTAAATCATGACTAAGACAACGTGCCTAACGCCACCCGCCTCTCTCTCACCGAAATCACCTGTGGCTCCAAGTGGGCGTCTGCGACCACACCCACGCCCCGAACCGCAAACCACTTTTCCCGTCTCCATAAGATCCAAAGTCAAGGTCATCCCACAGTTGATTCATGTGTGTTATTTTTTAAAGGTAAAGAAATTCATATACTTTTGTGTGTCAATCAACACTCATTATTAAAGTGAGTTTGGGGTCAACCATTACTTAATATTCATTTTTAAAGTAGTAGTTTTCACGTAGACTCTTTTATTTATAGAGGTAAAGTTTGTTTTTAGTATTTCATTTTTTTTATGTTGCAATTAAAGATATATTTTTGGTTAGAAGTGTTTAACTCAATCCTCGCAACGCTGCACATGGCACTAGAAATCTTCACTGATTAAGGAAGTAAAGCAAAAGATTAAATAATGTACATAATTATAGCACTCTTAGAGAAAATGAAATAACGGAGTTATTGAAGTACGTAAAAAACCTACGTAAACCCTGGGCCCGTAAACCACGACAGGCTCTTTAATTAAAAAAAAAAACAATCAACACCATAACCTTGTGTTTTTTGTCTTCACATGGAATCGAGTATTCTTTAGGGTTGATGTATGGAGGCTGGGCTAGGAATGTTGCAAGATGTCTGAGAGTGACGGAATAGAGCGTTGACTGAAGTGGAGGCAGATTTGCTTTTGTAAGTTTTTCTACCGGGGATGGGGGGTCTGTTAGAGTTTGCTAGTGTTCATTCTATGTCAAAGTGTTTTGACAACATTTTCCCAGTGTTTTCCGTTCTAGTATTTTGTTGTTGTTTTTGCATGTTTGGGCATTGTTTTAGTGTGACTCATCTGATGTGTCCTTAAATTTCTTGTGAAATTGGGGTTCTGGTTTTCTGTTGCCTCTGGTAAGTTACCACATCCGTCCATAGCATTGTGGACAATTGCGAAACTCTTTGTGGTTCTCTCTCAAGAGTATGACCATACCCCCATTGACGACCTTAGTGCGCCACATTGGGATATGTGGATATGGCTACCCCTGAAAGGGATACAAGTACTCTACCGACATAGTTTCGGAGTGGTGGAGAGATTGGGTATGTTGTGCTGTGAAGCCAGATAGGGAATTTATAGCGTTGTTGTTATTAGCTATATGCCCTGATGATGCGTCTTGAGCTACTCAACCTGCGGCGATAAGTTTAACAGTTTGTGTCAATGGCCATCTCGCAATGCCATTGAAAGTTATCTGTTCGCACTCGGAATTGCACTCTTGCCTCGACTCTAGGATCCGAGCTCCGTTGTTCTGTTTCCTTGTGAATGCAGCTTCTCATTTGGCTCTTTTGCAATGTGTTTGTTGTGATAATGATCGGTAGGTGGTCTGATTCTAAGGATTTTACCACATTTCCGGATGTTGTTGGGGCAAACTATGGGCAGGAGGTGATGTCCGAGGAGAATGGGTAGGTAAAGGTCTTCATGGAGATGAAATAAGACAACCTTACACTACTGAACACCCCTAACTTTCGATGACTGGATTTCATATCCTCTGTCTCTCTCAGGGTTGGTGACATACCAGGTTTGTGCCCTAGCATTGAAGTTGTCTCCCAGGATGTTGTTGGATTGGCTGCTGGTAGTGAGGTGCTGGAACAGTGAACAAGTTTTCAAGGAGGGAATGTAGTCATTTGCTATTGTGTAGGAGTTCTGGAGTGGTCTTGGGTTGGGGAGTGAGGGTGTGCATTGGTATGTTGAGTTTAGGGATTTGCTTGAAAGTTCATACTTTTAGTATTAATGCCTTCTATATTCATTTATAGTATGTTAAGGTTGTGTACACAGTGTATGTTAGAGGCTGCTAAACGCAGGTGGGGAGGTGATAGCAATAGTAATGTAGATTGAGCTGAAGAGGAAAGGGATTGGGAGTGGTGAGAGTTATGGTCGTGTTGTGAGGCGGTGTAGGAGAGGAAAGTAAGGCGTGATAGTGAGGACAAATCCATGTGTTTGTGAGTAGTGTTTTTGGAGGCAATTGACTGTGAAGTAAATCCAGCTTTTGCAAGCTTTGCATTGAACCAAACCCCTTAAGTCTGGATTAGATGTTATGTTGGGCGTGCATTTGTGTTTTGTTGTTTTACTATATCCAATCTAATCTTGCTTCTTAGTAATTCATAATTGCTACATTATTTTAAAGAGCCGGTAATGAATTTTCCTGTTCAAGAGTATCTAATTGATCTGTGAGCTCTCCTTTAATTGCTCCCATCTTTGTTGATCTTTTCTCTCTTAGAAAAATGGAAGATGCAATACATTTTTATATATTTAAAGTCACGATAATTATATTTAGACGTCCCATTCTATACTTATTGTAGACTATCTTCCGTATCTACAAAGATGAGATAGAAACAAAATTTCTTTATTACCCCCAGTACATGGGGGTCTTCTAGAAAGATTATAGAGAAAGTTCTGAGATGGTTGATGGGGCAGGTTAAGATTAGCAGTGTTTTCAGGTTGCATCAGAGGTAGTCTGTGGGGAGAGTTGGTGGGTGTACTTTGTAGTCATTTAGGGAGGTGTGGTGTCCTGATCATAGGCGAACCAGAAAAACTGGTTTGGCAATCTAGAGTGGCTTTGGATTGGTGAATGTTAGAAGGGGCGCTCTCGAGTAGGACGTTTTGAAGTATTATGGAGGTAAAGCAAGATATTTTTGTATCCTGTTTCATTCAGGTTGTGGGAAGGGTGTCTAATTATTAATTGGTGGGTATATTTTTAATGGTTCTGGGGTTGGGAGTGAGAATGGAGAGGGCATGTATTGGAGTGTGGGGTATCTCAGCTTGCTGAATAAATGGTGAATTAAACATATGCATAAATTGGGATAAAAGAGATGCTCTATTCAAGCATTCTTTACTGCTAAAAATATTATATAAAACTAAATTAGATTTGAGTGATCCATAGAATATATTGAGCAAAGTGAATAAAAAAAAGGCTCTAAGTTAAATAAAAGAAGTTAAATGTACTTTATACACAAGCTGATGCGACACCAACTTGATGGACATGCCATCTGCCAGAGTTTGTAGCTGAGAAAGGCATGTTGGGGGAAATCTCTGAGGTCACTTGCACCTTCCAGCATTTGTGTTTATTGATGTTTTCAATTGTATTCCTGATCTTTTTTCCTTTTTTATTTTCTGTCTCGTGATTTAAAAGAACGTTGGTTTTGATATTGCAGGTTACCCGAGAACACTTACGGTCGATGTGGAATGACAACTCAATCATGGGTTTCGTCGGAAGAAAGCAGGCGGAGGAAATGCTCAAGGAATCGTCGTCTGGGACTTTCCTCCTCCGATTCTCAGACTCTGAACTTGGTGGCGTCACGATCGCCTGGATGTATGAAGGCTCAAGCAAAGGTAAGTCTTTGGGTTGAGAAGTGCCTCGGTTGGCGACCTTTAGGACCAACCGATTCTCTCTCTTGCCAAGGTAAGAGAGAGAATCAGGGAATCTTGAGTATTCTTGCCTTTCCACTTCTAAGCACCCCAAGTAGTCTCAGTAGAAAACAGAGTATATAGTAATATGCTCTTTATCTTCCAAACATTTACAAACCTGGTGATACCCTCGTTGGCTTTTGCCTTTTTTTTAGTTGGAGTACCTAGCCACGAATTCTGGTTCAGCTGCGATTGCAATGCCTGAAAGTTGTGAAGTGTTTCCTTCACAGGGATGAAGTTTGACTGAATGAGATGCTACATCTCACAAAGCTATAAAAAGCTTTGTGTGGGAAAAGTGATGGGGTGGCGTTTGTGCTTAATATGGCATCCAGGGGAAGGTGGGTAGTGGATTGTTGAAGCGTGCCAACCCCACGCTGTGGGAACCTGGTCGATGTTGAAGCCTTGTTTTTTGTGTAAGGTAGTAGCTCTCACCCTGGATCTATTTCCCCTAAAACTATCTCATCTTGCCAATTTGGGTTATAGCCTCAACGCCTGTAGAGAATCTGTGGCTATATCTTCCACACATTTTCACTTCTATCTGATCTTTACAGGACCATGTAATCTCGCACCTTAAATCAATCAATCTCTCTTTACAGAATTTATGCTGAAGATGCCTGGGGGGAGGGGGGGGACTTTCACTTTAAATTAAACAAAAACAAACAAGAATCGCATGCCGGCAACCTAGTGAAACATTCACCGTTCCCATTGTCTACCCTCGTAATGGGGGCGGTGATGTTTTTTCCATACTGACGGGACTCAGCACTCCGTCCTGCCCCATCTTATCCTCTCCGCCATCCGCTAACACCTTTCTTCCTTTCTGTAACACCTCTCTTCCTTTCCTTCAAAGCGCTCTGTAAGGGGCACGGCGATTGGCCACGGTGCTCACGGACACAGTGCCCCGTCCAGCCCCAGCTTAGCCTCTTATTAACCCTACTTCCTCACTTTCCATACAACCCCTCTCACAACCTTCCACAGGATAGACGCTGACCAGCTTCCCCTCACTCAACCATCCCAGATCGGGGCTGACGATGTAGGGGACAATGCCCCCTGAGCTTCATTTTGGGGAGTGGGTTTTAAACAACCTGCTTCACCCCCACCCCTTGCTCACATACCCTTTCTCTTTCCTTTCAAGGTCTATCAATTTTAAGTCCATCCCAATGTTGAGCCGCCATGCGAAAGGGTTGCCTGAGTGGTCCTGAATGGCGGCAGCTGGCTTTGCCAGCCCCGTATTTACCCCTTTCAGAGCGGGCTACTGCATGGCGTGATTAGGGTTTGCGTCCCGTGATACTAATAGATAGGGTCACCATGCCCGATGATAATAATAAAAAAAACAAACCTCACTCCACTTACCCTTTACTACCGCCAGAGCCGCCCCGGGTAGCTCCACAGTAGAAACGGAGGTCCCCCCCCTCCCTCCCAGCAGCCGTGCTTTCTTAGTCGACCCTCCAAACTTCTTCTACCGGAGAGGAGGATTTCTCCTCTCCTCGACCTAAGGGTACAGGGGACTCTCCCCCTTCTCTGGAGGCACCCTTGGCAACTCCCTCTTATCAGCAGCAGTCCCCACTTTACTTTCCCAGGGTACTGTTAAGAGAGCAGGCAGGCGGCCCATAATTGACCGCTCTGGAGCCGCTTGATAGGACCAACTGGCTGCTCGGTCCGTGCCCTCTTATGTCCTGCTTGGCAAGTGTACAGGGGGTCAGTGTACCTGCCCCCTTCTCTTCTCTGCCATTAGAGGTAAAAAATGGAACCTCAAATGGGATCCGTGATGTCGGGGGGGGGGGGGCGCCTCATGGAGGCCCCCTGAAATTGACATGGTCCCTGAGGTGCCCCAACCCCATACGGTAGGATCTTCTATGGGGTCGAACCCGTGCTCGGTGCCAAGCACAGAACCCGAGTCCCCACCTATGCAAGTTTCCCCTAAGTCAGCTCGTGTCCCCGAGGCCTCACAATGAGAGGAAGAACCTCATCCTCGGGCTCGTGCCCCTGTGACAGCCAAGACCTTCTCTATTTCAGACAAGGATCTTGCTGAGGCGTGTCCATCTGGCCCGGGTCTCCTTCCGGTGGAAGAAAAAAGCGGGCTCATTCTTCACCCTCCTAAAAAGATTAGAAACGCTAAAGCAAAAAAGACTAAAGGGTCCTCTCCCTCGGCAGGAGCCACGGGGACGGACAGGTCTGCTGCTGTTTCGGTAAGCGACCAAGCCAAGATCAGCACATCCGCTTCTGGTGCTTCCTCGGGTGGGGAGTCCCTGACAAAGACCAAAATTGCAAGTGCGCAGAGCGGAGCCTCGCTTATATCGGGGCCCCTTTAAAGAGACTACCTGGCGTTTTCGAGCCTGCCGGCTTCAAAGGCTTCCTTGTTATTCGCTCCACTGATGGCAGCATGTTGGCCAAGGGCAACATGTTCTATCAGAGAAGAGCAATAGCTAGCGTGATTGGTAGAGAACCTAAGGTGACCCGTTTCTCTGATGGGGGCCTTCTGGCGAATGCGTCAGATCCTTCCAAGGCGGCCAAGAGTAGTGCTCTTCGGACATTTGATGGCACGCCGGTGAGTGTGACGCCGCACAATACCATGAACTTTGTGAAAGGAGAAGTTTATGCGAAGGAACTCGTGGACTACTCTATAGATTGCATCACATTAGAGTTGGCCGACCAAGCAGCGGTCAATGTCGAGTGTGTGATGCGAAAGCAGGGAGGGGCCTCGAGACCCACCCCTACACTCTTCGTCACCTTCGACTGTGACAGGATACCCGAGTCGTCGTGTCGGTTGGTATTGCTGCCGTGTGAAACCATTCGTGCCACTGCCGCGGAGGTGCTACTAGTGCCACAGTTTCATCCACATGAATATCTCTTGTAGACGTGCGTGCAAAGTCGGGGTTACCTAAAGTCTGTGTAAGTTGCTCCAAGGCCGCACATGTTAAGTCCAAATCGTGTGTGGACAAGTGTGTCAATTGCGTAGTGCTGCATCCCGCTTCTTCTAAGCAATGTAGTGCTTATCTCCTTGAGAAGGAAATCCTGGCCGTTCAGGCCCAGGATCGTCTCTCATTTCGCGAGGCCTAGGACTAGGTGCTGGTTCGTCCGGTGCTTCCTCGGACGTCTTATGCCTCAATGTTAAGAAAGACACCCTCTGCTCCTGGCACCCCCAGGCCTACGAGCACGGTCGTTTCCACGCCCATTCAGAACCCTTATGCGGGTTCTATCCACGCCTAGTGCTCCCCTGGTACAGCTGGCAGCACAAAGGGTTCGTACCCAGCCCCGGCTAAAACCAGGGCTCCCCTTACCCTCTTCCTGCAGCGTGACCTTTTCCAGTAAGGAGAAATGGCCGCGTGACTCCACTGAGTCTTTAGATACAAGAGGCAACACCCCTGAAGATTGAAGTTGGTTGTGAGGCCATCTTCCGGGGTTCCTAAAGCTGACCCCTGAAAGGGGGACAGTACTAAAGGAGCTTCAACCTTTAAGAGGAATGGCGATTTGCTTTTCTGGCCTCCGTCCTGATGGGACTCAGCGCCCCGTCCGGCCTCAGCTTAGCCTCTTCTTCTTTCTGACACCCTATCTTCTTACTCTGCTCCCTTACTGTCCATACAAACACTCTCTCAACTTTCCCTATTCGGCCTCTACTTTCACAGGGTAGAGGCCGACCAGTTTCCTCACATCTCCTTTCTCTTTCCTTTCAGAGTCTATCAATTTTAAGCCGAGCCTAAGATGGAGCCGCCATGCTGATTAGCTGCCAGGTCACTAGGCGGGAGGAGTGAGCTCAAATGTCGGCAGCTGGCTTTGCTGGCCCCGTACTCACCCCTCGCAGCGCGGGCTACGGCATAGGGTTATTAGCGTATGTCCCATGCTACAAAAAGGGTCACCATGCCTAATGATTAGAATTTAAAAAGCACTCTCCTTCTACCTTCCCCTTTATCACCATCGTAGCCTCCCTCGGGTAGTTCCACTGCAGAAAAGGAGGTTTTTCCTTCTGTAACTGCTCAGGGGCCTCTCGAAACTTATTTTACCGGGGAGGGGCCTTACTCTTCTCCCATGGCTACGGGTGCAGGGGACCCCCTCACCCCCTTCTTTGGAGTCGCCCTTGAATCCCTCTTAGTAGCTGTAGTCCCCCCCTGTGCTTTCCCAGGGGACTGCCAAGAAAGCACGTATGCGGTCCCAATTTGACCGCTCCCGGTGGCAGCGCCTCGAATAGGCCAACCCCCTTAGGTGGGCAAAGGATGGCAGGGCCCCCCGTCCCGTGCATCCTAACGTCCTGCACTCGTGCGTTCAGAGAACAGCGTCACTATATGCCCCATCGCCTCCGCGACTGGTTCAGGTTCGCCGGCCGATGACGACACGAAAGATTCCTCGAATGGGATCCGTGTGTGTGGGGGGGGGCACATGGAGGCCCCCACTGAGATGGACATGGTCCCAGACGGTAGGACCTTCCATGGGGTTGAACCTGGGCTCAGTGCCAAGCACAGAAGCCGTGTCCTCCCCTATGTAAGCTGCTCCTCAGGCGGCTCGGGTCCCCGATGCCTCACAGGGAGAAGAGTGATCTCCTCCCCCGGCTGGTGCTCCTGTGACAGGCAAGACCATCTCCATTTCAGACAAGGATCTGGCCTAGGGGCTCCTACCGTTTGAGGAGAGAAGCGAGTTCATTCCCCGCCCTCTTCTCCTAAGAAGAAAAGAATAGGATGAAGACGAAACAGACTCGGGGCTCCTCTCCCACCGCGGGGACGGACGGGACCGCTGCCGTTTCGATATGCGACCAAGCCAAGAACGACACGTGCGGCCTCGCTGCTCGGTGCTCCTCCGGGTGGGGAGTCCCTGACAAAGATCAAAAGTGCGCAGAGCGGAGCCTCCATTACGTCGGTGCCCATCATTCAGAGTACCTGGCATTTTCGAGCCCGCTGGCTTCAAAGGCTTCCTTGTTATTCGCTCCACTGATGGCAGCATGATGGTTAATGACAACGATCCATCAAAGGGAAGCTCTAGCTAGCGTGATTGGTAGAGCCGAAGGTGACCCGTTTTCCGGACGGGAGCTTTCTGGCGAATCCCGCCGAGGCGGCCAAGATAAGGGCTCTTCGGACACTTGATAGCACCCCGGTGAGTGTGACGCCGTACTCTACCATGAACTTTGTGAAAGTAGTTTATGCGAGGGAACTCGTGGACTACTCTATAGAAGATATCACTCTAGAGCTGGCCGACCACGGGGCAGTCAAGGTCGAGCGTGTGATGAGAAAACAGGGAGGGACCTCGAGACCCACCCCTACACTCTTCGTCACGTTCGACTGCGACAAGCTCCCTGAGTCGGTGCGTGCCGGTTGGTACCGCTACCGCGTGAAGGCATTCGTGCCACTGCCGCGGCGATGCTATTACTGTCACCGCTTCGGCCATACGATTCGATCATGTAGACGTGCAAATCGGGGTCACCCGAAGTCTGTGTAAATTACTTCAAGGCCGCACACGATAAGTCCAAATCGTGTGTGGCCAAGTGTGTCAATTGTGGATAGCCGCAACCCCGCTTCTTCGAAGAAATGTGGTGCATATCTCCTTGAGAAAGAAATCCTGGCCGTTCAGACCCAGGATCGACTCTCATTCCGCGAGGCTAAGGACTTGGTCCTGGCGCGCCCGGCTCTGCCTGCGACGTCTTATGCCTCAATAGTTAGAAAGGCACCTTCTGCCCGTGGCCCATCCAGGCCAACGGGCACGGTTGTTTCCGCGCCCATTCGGAGCCCTTCTGCGGGCTCTACTCAACCCGGGCGCGCCCCTGGTAAAGCTGGCGGCAAAAAGGGTTCATACCCATCCCCGGCTAAAACCAGGGCTACCCTCCTTTCCCCCAGCATGACCGTTTCCCGTAAAGCGAAACGGTCACGCGCCTCCACCGAGTCGTTAGGACAGCAACAAAGGAGCTTCTACTCCTTCGCCCACGCCGAGTGGTGGGCTGGGTTTCCTCGGATACGGTGGATACTCGAAAAGAGGGGCCCCCCGTCTCCGAAGCCGCAACGCCCTCCTAAGGTTTCGAGGCGGAGGGAGGAAAAGACTGGCATGGCAAGCCCAACCTCCCCCAATAAGTCCTCGAAGGTGACATCGCCTTCAGCGCATTTTCCGGTCAACAGCGCCCGGGGTTCTGCCCCCTGGAAGCGTACGGCCATTGCAGTGAGGGTCTTCTGTTCGAAGAGGGCCCCCGCGTCTCCTCCGAGCTATAACGGGAGGGCATATTCCTTCAATGGAATTGCCCTGGACTCCGTGCCAACTGGGAGGAGCTGTGGAGGTTCGTCTCGTCCCGTTCCCCGTTAGCTATTTTTCTGCACGAGACCATGCTAGTCGCGTGCCCCCTGCCCGCCCTCCCGGGGTATAAGGGTTTTGCGACCCTACCACCACGAGATGGGAGCTGGGTTGGAGGATGTGCGGTTTACACACGACATGGTCTCCATTCTTTTCACTTTAGATACCTCCTTTCAGGCAGTGGCTGTGCAGCTTCACCTGGATAGGAGGTATACTATCATTTCTGCGTACATTCTACCGTCAGCTGACTTCAACGCGGGGAACTTCCGCCGTGTCGTGGCAAGTTTGCCGAGGCCCTTTCTCTTCCTTGGAGATCTGAACAGCAGGCATCCTCTCTGGGGAGACTACTCAATAAATCCCAGGGGACAAGTCCTTGCCGATCTGATTGAAGAGTTTGAGATAGGTGTCCTAAATGTGGATGAGTTTACGCATCACTTCCTGAGAACCGCTTCATATTCTTGCCTTGATCTATCTCTGTGCTCTCGGGATGCACAACTTGATTTGATTTTGAGGTGATCGATGACCTCCATGGTAGTGATCACTTTCCCATTCAAATATCATTTTCAGGGCGGCTGCCGCCTGAGAGCCCACCTCAGTGGTGCTTGGTGCGGGCGCGGTGGCCTGCATTTAAGGAAATGACTGAATTCTCTATCTCAGTCGAGGAGTTTAGGTCGGTAGATGAGGCCGTTGAGTTCTTCTCCGGCAACCTCATCGCCGCGGGCCTGACTACTATTCCCAGAGGGTCTTGCCCTTCTGCACGCCGACCACTCCCATGGTGGTCGGCCGATTGTGAGACGGCCCTCAAACAGAAGCGTTATGCCTACATTCGCTATAAGCGCCGCCCGAACGATTTCACTGTCGCTGAATTTCGTCGGGCTAGGGCTAGGTTCCGGTATATTTCGAAACACGCCCGCCGCTCTTCTTGTCGGGCATACGTGTCTTCACTTAACGGGAAGACCCCTATAGCAGAGGTGTGGAAGCGAGTCAAAAGTATTCGGGGCAAGTTCTCACAGGACCCCACTCCCGTTCTCCAGGAGAATGAGACCGCAATCTCGGACCCCGCGACCGTTTTCTCCGCATTCTCTATCCGGGATGCTGCTCCGCCAGTATTCAATGCCCGTCATGATGTCGCGGAAGGACGCCGACTGGAGTTTACCTTCAGAGGCGGAGAACCCTTCAACGACACGTTTACTGTGAGTGAGTTGCGCTCCGCTCTTGCTTCGTGCGCGGACACCGCCCATGGTCCGGACGATGTCCTGTACGCCATGCTTCGACACCTGGGTGAGCGAGACATTGCCTTCTGTTAGATTTGTTCAACAAGATCTGGGTGGTGGGTCTCCTGCGGGATTCCTGGCCAATCGCTACTGTGCTCGCCTTTCGCAAACCGGGGAGAGATCACTCTACTCCGGCCGGTTTTCGCCCAATCTCTCTAACCTCTTGCGTGTCAAGTTGATGGAGAAATTGGTAAATGTTAGATTAGCCTTTTTCCTAGACAGCGGAGGCCATCAGTCTTCTGCACAGTGCGGCTTCCGTAAGTTCCACTCCACGTCGGATGCTCTGCTCCGACTGGAAAATGTCGTCTGCGGGGCTTTCCTTCGTAGACAGCACTACGCCACGGTGTTTTTCGATCTAGAGAAGGCCTATGATACCGCATGGCGATACGGTATCATGGAGACTCTCCACACGATGGGGGCGAGGGGACGCCTCCCAATGTCTAAATCTGAATTTTTGCGAGATCGTCGATTCCACGTACGGGTGGGGGGGAGCCCTCTCCGTCCCAATGGAGCAGGAAGAGGGTGTCCCGCAGGGAAGTGTCCTCACTGTCACACTCTTTGCCCTGAGCAGTAACGGCATCACCTCGGTGTTGCCGGAAGATGTTCTCGCTGCGCTCTGCGTGGACGACCTTTCGATCTCTTTTGGCGCGGCCCAGATGCCAACTCTGGAGTGTCGACTCCAACAGGCATTGAACCGCGTCTCTCGCTATGCCGAAGCGCACAGGTTTCGGTTTTCCATGGCCAAGACTATTTGTAAGATCGTCGATTCCGCGTACGGGTCGGGGGAGCCCTTTGCGGCCCAAAGGAGCAGGAAGAGGGTGTCCTGCAGGGAAGTGTCCTCAGTGTCACACTCTTTGCCCTGAGCAGTAACGGCATCACCTCGGTGCTGCCGGAAGATGTTCTCGCTGCGCTCTGCGTGGACGACCTTTCGATCTATTTTGGCGCGGCCCAGATGCCAACTCTGGAGTGTCGACTCCAACAGGCATTGAACCGCGTCTCTCGTTATGCCGAAGCGCACAGGTTTCGGTTTTCCATGGCCAAGACCAAGTTGGTGCACTTCTGGTGCCATCCACCGTTCCACCCTGACCCAGACTTGTTTCTTAATGGGGTACGCCTGGAAGTGGTTGAATCGCACCATTTCCTTGGTCTTGTATTTGACCCACGCCTCACCTGGGAGGCGCATATTCGCAGCCTTAGGGTCTCTTGTATCCGCGCCATGGATATTCTCCGTTCCGTGACGTTCAGCACTTGGGCCGCTGATTGGGCTACTGCCTTACTTTTTTATCGCTCCTTTGTTCGTTCGCAGCTCGACTACGGATGCGAGTTTTATGCATCCGCATCCGAGCGTGTATTGGGAAGGTAGACTCGATCCACCACACCGACTTCGCCTTGCGACCGGTTCCTTCCACACTTCTCCCATTGAGAGCCTACTAGTCGATGCTGGGGAGATGCCACTCGCTTTACGCAGTGTACATTGCATTATTCGCCTGTACGTGCGAGCCCGGCCCCTCCCTCAGTCGCCAACAGCTCTCACTGCATCTGCAGCTGATCTCGATGGTGCCTATGCCGCCAAGAGACGCCAGTCATACCCTAAGCCCTTTGGGTTTAGGGCTAGGAAACTCCTTCGAGAGGTAGATATAGCTCTCGGGCCGGTGGCGCCCCTGGTTCTGCCCAGGACGCCACCCTGTAGGGTACCACATTTGGCTATTTGTCGCCTCGCCTCTGCTCCCAAAGCTTGTACATTGCATTATTCGCCTGTACGTGCGAGCCCGGCCCCTCCCTCAGTCGCCAACAGCTCTCACTGCATCTGCAGCTGATCTCGATGGTGCCTATGCCGCCAAGAGACGCCAGTCATACCCTAAGCCCTTTGGGTTTAGGGCTAGGAAACTCCTTCGAGAGGTAGATATAGCTCTCGGGCCGGTGGCGCCCCTGGTTCTGCCCAGGACGCCACCCTGTAGGGTACCACATTTGGCTATTTGTCGCCTCGCCTCTGCTCCCAAAGCTTGTTCTGCGCCGGGAGTATTGCGTTCGACCTTTTTGGAGCACACATCGTGTCATGCTGGAACCGTGCCAGTGTATACGGATGGCTCCAAGTCCCAAGAGGGGGTCGGCTTCCACGCTGTATCCCCTCTGTTTGAAGTCAGCGGGGCTCTACCAGGCGCTGCGTCTGTCTTCACGGCCGAGCTGGTGGCAATACACCACTCGGTACGGGAGATTACGCGACGTGCCCGGTTCGGAGACCGGATTGTGATCTATAGCGACTCACAAAGCGCCCTGAGTGCTCTCGGGGCATTGGAATCTCCGCATCCCGTGGTTCGCGATATCTGTGATGCGACGGTTTCGGCGAGCCGGGCAGATGTCGAGATTATCTTCTGCTGTGTTCCTAGACATGTAGGAATTGCGGGGAATGAGCGCGCCAAAGAGTCTGCGAGGACTCTGCAACCGGACCAGCGTTTCGCTCTTCCTCACACCGACTACATGGCAGGAATACGGGCAGCTCTTCGGACTGCTTGGCAAAGAAGATGGGAGACGGTCGAAGGGAACTTAAAGTTGCGTGCCATTGCCCCGCGACTGTTCCCATGAACCTATCCCCCAATGCCACGACGGCTTCAGGTTGCTTTCTGTCGTCTCCGAATCGGGCACACTCGTGTGACGCATCGCTATTTTATGGAGCGCTCGCCTGCGCCCTATTGCAACGACTGCGTCGTCCCTTGGACTGTTCGACACATACTTGTTGAATGTCCCAGTCTGGGTGATCTTCGCGCACGATACCTGTCCCGTTACCGGGATGGGCGGGGTCGCTACCGCCTGTCCCTTGTACTCGGGACGGATTCGTGCACATTGACTTGTGGACTTTTTGGGGGAGGCCGGGCTTCTCCCCTTTATTTAAGGTTCCCTTTTTTTGTTATTGTTTTGTTTGTAGGTTGCACTCTCGTGCACCGGGGTGAGGGGGACCTTCCCCCGCTGCCGGAAATTACTTCCTGATTGTTAAGTTTTTTCAATTTATATCATTAAGTTTTCATATTTTTATTTTAAAGTAGCCTAGTTCTAGGCTGTCGTGTTTTTCGGCGACTTATGCCCAAGTGGGCAGTTGCCAGATGGGCTCTATAGAATTAAAAAAAAAAACCCTCCCTCAGTCGCCAACAGCTATCTATCACTGCATCCGCAGCTGATTTTGACGGTGCCTATGCCACCGAGAGACGCTAGTCATACCCTAAGCCCTTTGGATTTAGGGCCAGGAAACTCCTTCGAGAGCTAGGTATAGCTCTCGGGTCGGTAGCGCCCCTGGTTCTTCCCATGACGCCGCCCAGAAGGTACCACATTTGGATATTTGTCGCCACGCCTCTGCTCCAAAAGCTTCTACAGTGCCGGGAGTATTGCGTTCGACCTTTTTGCAGCACACTTCCTGTCACTATGGAACCGTGCCAGTGTATACGGATGCTCCATGTCCCAAGATGGGGTCGGTTTCCTCGCCGTATCCACTCTGTTTTAAGTTTGCGGGGATCTGCCAGGCTCTACCTCTGTCCTCACCGCCGAACCTACTGCAATACACATAGTCGCCAGATAGCCCCTTAAAAAAAAAAATACTGCAATACACTGCTTTTTACGGGAGATAGCGCGTCGTGCCCGGTTCAGAGACCGGATTGTGATTTAGAGCGACTCACAAAGCGCCCCGAGTTCTCTCGGGGCATTGGAATCTCCGCATCCCCTGGCTTGCGATATCCGTGACGTCACGGTTTTGGCTAGGCGGATGGATGTCATTATCTTCTGTTGGGTTCCTGGACATGTAGGAATTTCGGGGAACGAACACGCCGATGAGGGCGATAAAGAGTCCGCGAGGACCTCGCGACTAGACCAGCGTTTTGCTCTTCCTCACACCGATCATCACACTGCAGGACTACGGCCTCCCTCCTGGCGGCTCGGTAAAGAATATGGGAGAAGGTCGAGGGGAACTTAAAGTTGCGTGTCATTGCGCCGCGACTGTTGCCATAGACCTACCCCTTAATGCCTCGACGGCTTTAGGTTGCTTTCTCTCGTCTACGAATCGGACACACTCGCGGAATGCACCATAATTTAATGGTGCGCTTGCCGACGCCTTATTGCGATGATTGCGTTGTCCACCAGACTGTTCGGCGCATTCTTGTCGAATGTCCCAGTCTGGGCGATCTTCGCGCACGTTACCGCTTATCCCTTCTCGGGACTGGTTCGTGCACACAGACTAGTGGACTATACGACTTTTTGGAGGAGGGTGGCCCCTCCACTTTATTTCACTGTTTGTGCGTCTGGGGAAGGCGGACCTGCTCCCGACGGATCCCGGTTTCCTTGTTGCCTGTTTGCTTTGTTTTCCTTTTTTGTATTTTTTTTGTCTTTTTAATCTTTGTTATTTATTTTTTGATATAGCCCAGTTGTAGGCTGCGTGGTATACGGCGACTTATGCCCATGTAGGCAGTCGCCAGATGGGCTGCGGTATTTGACTTAATTGGTATTTCGCTTTAACCCTTTGATTACAAAATTACACTATATATATAAAATATAATAACCCTTGAATCTCTATATATTAAGAGTCAAAGTGGCTTGAAATTGTGGTTCCACATGGCAACGTCCGCCTTTAAAGGGTTAAATTAGATTAAAAAAAACAACAATATATTACCATTGCTCAGATTTTAGGCACTGATATCTTCTTCCTTAATATCGACCTTTATCTTTGCAGGTGACCAGCGAGATGTTTTCATGGTTCAGCCTTTTACCAGCAAAGATTTTGCTATTCGCTCGCTACCAGATAGAATTGCTGACCTTCCATATTTCCTCTTTTTATATCCCAATATTCCAAAGGACCAAGCCTTCGGCAAGTATTACACTCCCGCCGAGTCCCCCAACACACCAGGCAATGGCTATGTGAAGCCTCAACTCGTCAATGTTATTCCCAGGTATGTTGTGTGGCTCTGCATGAAACTCAGCATATTTCCATTTCGTGGTGACTGACACTACACTAACGTGAAATGGCTTAGTAGTATGCAACATCCAATCGGCATATATGAGTAATAGAGATGGTCAGGAAATGATAGGATGGTGTATGTCGATGTTAAGGATCTACAGTTATTAGTAAAAAACAACAACAAAACAAAGATCGTCCTTGCAATTGCATTGGAAAGGTGTTGATCGTGAAATGGGTGTATTGATAATGTGTGTGTGTAAAAGAGAGAGAATCCCTGAAACTTTAGTCCAGCGTAACTGTGAGCAGTTGTTTAGCAGGCACATTTAGAGTGCGAGTAAGGAAAGGCTTCCCAATTTTTCTCTTCTTACTATACCATTCATGCGTGGCAATGCTTATTCATTAAGAATGTAAGGGTGTTAGTGTTTCTTTTTCACTTTTATATCTTCTCTTTTACTCATGTTCTGATAAAACCTATTACCAAAAAAGATTCCTTTATGCTCTTAGAAAACAGGTTTTAGAATTAGCCCTCTTGGTCCAATAATTGTTTCCTTGTGATTTCCATGCTATTTTTTACTTTAGTTTCTCTATTTCTCTACTGTAACCGTATTCAGATTCGTCCATGTACTCTTTGTAGTCTTCTTACAGGTTTCTATACCAGCTTTATCCCCACTGGTTTCTGGTGTTTTTTTTCCCAGTTTCTCCTATCCTCAGTCTTTATTATTCCGTTTATTGAGCGTATTTTCTTTATTATTTCGTTTCTTCAATTAGGGCAGTGAATAAAGTGTACTTAAGTAGTGTTTGTAAGGACTTTTTACTGCCTTGCTTCTTATAAACACAGTCCTGGTGTATTTTTTCTAAAAGGGAATGTTGCTGATTACTCGCAAGTGAAAGGATCAAACAAAATATTACTTCGTCTACTTTTTTCACCAAAGGACGTGGTTGTATCTGAATTTTTGAATCGTGTATGTGAGAGTATGCAGATGAGGGGACAGAAAGGGTGTGTGAATAGATAGCGGAAAGTAGACCAGTGGTGAAAAGAGAAAGAAGTGTGGTAGGGTGCAAAGTGATGCTAGAGCCTGGTGATCAGGCCTATCGCTTTCAAATTTATTTGATTTGTGGTTTCGTTGTTGTTTTTATGGTTTTTATATATATATATATACAGGTATATATATATACAGGTATATATATAACATATAGTTTGGCGTTCAAGCCATTTGTCTTTAATGTTAATATTTTTGTTTATGCTATGCGCGTTAGCTGTTGTTTTTGTAAGTTGTTAATATTAACTTACTGTGTTTGTTTTAGTATCTTTTTGTCTCTTCGTAATTTTGTAGTGTGAGTATTTAGTGTACAGTGTTTCTTCCTGTAGTCTTGTTTGGTGATTTTCGTCTTCTTGTGTAGGATTCCTTCTTCGGTAGTTTGTCTTAGTTGGTTAGTTTTGTCGATATCGGTGAATTTTGTCAAAATCGGTTGGTTTCATGATTGGTATTTTTTCTTAGTTTGGGGTAAATTGACTCATCTAGCGTAGAACGGTACTTCTGCTCCGTCAGCTAAAATCCTAGCGGAGCTTGGAAATCTGGCGCGACATACTTCTTCTGTTTTGGTCAATCATTTGTACGATATCTTCGTCCAAACGATTGACCTTTTACAGCATATTCCTTGTCCGTTCTTCGATGACAACGTTAATGGGGGTTAACCCCGCCTCTCGGTGCAGCTCTTCTTGCGATCTTCTTTCCATTCTGCGTGTACCTGTGATTAGGTACACGCATTTATTCTGCACCACTTGTAGTCTCCTCTTCTGTGTCTTTGAGGCACAGGAGAGGGCGGAAGCGGGGTAAAGCAACGTCGATCTAACTAGTGCAGTATAGATCTTCTTTTTGTTGCTTTGACGAAGATTTCTGAACCTGTACAGTCTTGACTACAGCAGTGGCCTTGGTGATGCGTTCTTGGACGTGCTTTGCGTACCCGGTTGAGGTGATCTTCATGCCGAGTACGTTGCATTCATTGGTGTAGGGATATCGTCTATCCCCCACCCTGACGTCATCAAGTAGTCTCCTGCCTATGGGGACTACTTTGAACTTATCCTGGTTGGTACGGATTTTCCACCGGGCCTCGTAGGTGTTCAGGTTTTCGATTTCCGCTGCCGTCATGCGAGCTTGCATAGGCGCATTCCTCCATGGACATGTGATTACCTGGGTGAAATCATCGGCGAATTGTAAGTTGAGGCAAGTGGGGTTTACAGGGACTGGGACATCCGCGGTGTAAATCAAGTAGAGAGTGGGAGACAGGCACCCCCCTTGCGGGAGGCCCGCATTGAGCGGAAACTTTGGCCCGTCCGTGCACCCTAAACTGATGTACGCCGCTCTCTCCATGACATAGTCACAGAGAGTTCTTTCTAAGCTTTCGCTTAGTCCCAGTCGTAAGATCTTGTACTGCATTCCCCGTTGCCACACCTTATCGAACGCCTTTGATACATCCCGACAAACAATGTCCACGTAACTCTTTTCCCGTTTTGCTTGGGCTAGCTTTTCCGTAATGACGTTAATCGCCATTTCCGTACTTCGCTTACTCCTAAACCCGAATTGGTGTGGGTTGTAGAGCGAGTTATCTTCCAGGTGAGACACCAGTCTTTTGTTGAGGATCTTCTCGAAGAGCTTCCCACCAAATTCCAGTAGTGAAATTGGTCGGTAGCTCTCCTTCAACTTGGGGTTCTTTCCAGGCTTGGGCAAGAAAATCATCTTTGCCGTTTTATAAGCGTCTGGAAAGTACCCCGTATTAAGGCAGGCGTTGAATATTCTTCTCATTCCTTCGATGACACAGGCTGGTGCCTTTTCAAAGTTAAGCTTTGTAAGCCCCGATTGTCCTGGGGCTTTTTGTTGGAATGAGCGAAGCGCGCCGAGTAGTTCTTCTTCTGTAATCTCGGCGGCTCCGTCGCGCTGCCTATCCACCTGGTGATGAGGGTGCGTCTTTTCTATTTCTTCGTTAAGCTCGTCGATGATGTTGCTTTCGAACTCTAGGTCATAGTCTTCGTTTTCTTCTTCAGTTATACTGAAGATCTTTTCCCAATAACTTCGGAATATCTCTTCAACTTTTTCTTCCTCTTCGATGTTTCCATTTTCTTTCTGTAGCTCGATCTTGTGCTTCTTTCCAGTTGATCCTTTAAGAATTCGGATCTTCTTCCAAAATTCTTTGGGAGTTGCTTCGTGATCGATGCTTTCGATCGCATCCTCCCATCTTCTGTTTTGCTGTTCGAGGATCAACTGGTTCAATTCTTCTTTGATTTCTTTACTTCTTTGCATCGAGTGTACTGATGCATTCACGATGTTGTGTTCATACATTATCTTCAGTTCACGGTATAGTTCCTTCATATATTCGGTCCACTCGTAGGTTGAGATGGTCCTATATGAGGAACGAGGGATACAAGCCCTATCTGCGTCGATGATTTGGTTATTGAGGTCATCGAGTGCCTCGTCAATCTCCTCGAGAATTGCCTCGTCCAGGTTGGGCGGATCGTAGGCCTCGAGAAGGTGTGCATACCGTGCCCAGTCTGCTCGTCTGTAGTTCTTCCTGACTACTGCTGGGACTTGTATAGGGTTCCTATTGATTGTGAGTAGGATCCCTATATGATCACTGCATGGAACCTGGACTGGTTCCATGTAGTAATTGAACGGTAGCTGACGATTCACCAGACAGATGTCTGGCTTTGTGGCATTTCGTTCTCTGACATAGGTGGGGAAGTCGGGGCCTATCCGCTGGGCAATATTTCTGTCCAGCAACAGGTCCAGGCTTCTCCCTATTCCATTGAAGGTCCTGTAACCGGATTCTCGGCATCTGGCGTTTAGGTCCCCCATTAGTATGGTGGGGGCTCTTCTGCCAAATAGGCCAGTGAGAGTGTGAATAGGCAACACATCTCTCCTTGGCGGTTGATATCCGGTTGCAATGACCAACTTTCCTAAGTCGAGCTCGACCTCAATCGCGAGGTAGGATTCTTCTAAGTTTCTTATCTGCTTGTATTTGATCCCTTTCTTTATTGCAATAGCGGCGCCATCGTACCGCTCTTGCGAAAAGTTCGTGATCAACACATCGTAGTTCCAGATTTTCATTTCTGTATTACGTGTGTCGATCCCGTGCTCTGAGATCAGTATGATGTCTGCATCAATTTCTCTGAATACATTTCCGTAAAGAATTCTTTTCGTCGTCCAGCCGTTAGTGTTGATTTCCATTATTTTCAGTCCGTTACGTAGCATGATGAGTTGCTTTACCTATGTTTCTTCTTCCCCTTTTTTGGTCTGGGGGCTGGTTGGGCGATTTTACTCGGCCCAGGGTTTTCTTTTTTTTGGGGGGGGGGCTCGGGGTCTTTGACCTGCTTTTGGTTGCCCGCGTGCGAGTGCAGGGGCCCTCTTCGCTGTCAGATGAGGATGAACCATCCTCACTTCCAGCCTTTTCCTCTTCTTCCTCTTCTGATGGTGCTCCAATCATCTCCTCCAAACCGGATTTGGTGCTTTTGTTTTGTATGATGGAGTTCTTGAAGGCCTGTGAGCACTCGGGGTCTTCTGGCATGATTACCGCCGGGAGGTTATTTGCTTTCAGGAGCGCATTGAGCACCTGGTTATAACAACCAGGCTTCACTGCATTTGCCACATTTGCATGGGTTATGCAGATCAATATTTTAGCGCTCAGATCTCCTGATACGCTAAAAGGTGCAGGTCCTGGTGCAGTGTTCGTCACTGTGTTCTTTTTGGCAGCGCTCGCATACGTCGTCTCCTTTGCCTTTCTGTCTTCTTCTTCTTTCCTTCTGATAATTTCTCTGCGCTTGGGGCAATTAAGAGCCATCGTCCTATGTTCCCCTTTGCAGTTAAGGCACTTCTTGATGTTGCTTTCGCACTTGTCAAAACGGTGCCCTTCCGTGGCGCACTCACTGCACCACAGCTTGTTCTTGTCTGGGCAGGTGGTGGAGGTATGGGCTTCAAGTTTGTAGCACACAAAGCACATTTGTATGCTACTGAATTTCTCTTGTTGGATGTTTTCACCCGGTATTCTCATGTTGAATACGAGAATGCCATTTTGGGTGGCCTTTCTCGCCATGTCTGTGGTTGCGAATGTGATCTTGAATACGTGGGTGTGTTCGCGGAATTTGATGATTTCGCGAACTTGTGCCCATTGGTTGCTTTCCGTAATCTCCTCTTTTAGCTCTTCCGTGCTATGCTCGCCTACCCAGCTTTCGACTTTGCGGCAGATGACGCTTCTATTTGCTGCCACCTGGGGGGGGGGGGTTGCTTCTAGTCCGGTCTCCTTCAATACCCTCGCTCCCTCTTCTGAAAGGAGCTGGTCTACGTCTCTGGTTTCGGCACACATGGCGATGAAGCCTGACGAAACTTCAATTAGTTTCACCAGTGCCACCTTGAGTTGTATGTAGAGGGTTTCACATAGGTCCTTCTTCGTTGGGGTCTGTTTTCCGGCTATGGTCCTTAAGGGGACCCTCTTAGTGAGGGCCTCCATGGTCTTGACGTTCTTCTTATTCCTTCTTCTCCTGTAACAAAGTGTAATTAATTTTGTTTTGATATGTGAAAAAAGTTAGGGTGTGGTAAAGGAGGTATAGGATGGTGTGAGTGGGATTGGTAATGGGTTCCAAGTAATTTGAGAGGAACGCCCCCGTCCATCTCTCCTGTTGCTCTCCCGCTCGTATGCTGCCAGTATGAGGGATGATAGGGTGATGGGGTGGGTCTCGGGTGGGGACCTCAGAGGGTTGAGCTTGGTGGACTTAATGCATAGCGGCCGAATCAACGACCGCTAAGTTTTTGCCACCCCCTCACGGGTACATACGCCGTAACTGCATCCAACTACATAGAGACGGGTGTAACTCCCTCTATGATTCTGGCCGGGTCCCCCGGGCGATGAGGATTCCTCCTCCGTCCGGGACTCGCAGTTATGCCCCAGTATCGAGACGATTTCTGACTTATGCTTCTGCTGTGGGCTAGGCCTCAAACCAGTGTTCACATAAGTCCTTAATTATGCCAAACCAAGTGGCTGACATAGTTAAGACGAAATCAATGAATGGCAGACATCCGAGCGGGTTCACACGCAGAGCGATGGACGGGAGCAGTGAGGCGCTTAAGCCCTCATTGAATTATGACTTCGATGTAAAAAAAAAATATGGCTCTCTTTTGAAGGATGAATCTGGGTTCACCTTAAGACCTCCAGAATAGGCTCGTTTCTGCAGCAGCGCTCAAAAAGTCAATCAGACACTAAAACAAGTAAAAAGTGCTGTATCCAAAGTTCTTCAGCTGTACGCAGTAAAACGGATTTTCGGCCGTCGTGGTTGTATCACTTTTCATCTTAAGTGCTCATTTCATGCTGAAAGTTTTCTAATTATTTTGAAATACAGGTTCCCGAGTTCTGGAAGCAACGATATGTTCTCTATCTATGGAGCAACAGACACCAGCAATCCCCCGTCGGTCAGCTCCGTTAGTTCGGCGGTGGATCCGGGCAATCCTCTGTAAGTGTTTTATCTCCCTTTAGCCTTCTGGCTTTGAGGCTACATTGGGGAGGGAGTTTAATTGATAAACGTTTCTCTCCTCAGATATTTTTTTCAAGCTCATTGATGGTGAAAATTGGTAGAACAATGCAAATGAAAGTGGTCTGTGCAGTTTATGAAATTTACTCAATATTTCGAAATTACAGCAGAAATATAAAATGTAGTCTGGGTGCTAACTTGAATAAACAGGTTACCCATTACCAACTTCGATTGACAATAGTTTTAAGGAATTATCAATTACTATTAAAATTGTATAGTAAAATCAGAGTTAATTACACTAAGAATCAGTACGGAGTTGTGAAGAGAACTCGATGATGAGAGAAGTACAGAATGAACTTGGTTGCCCCCTCCCAGGTTGGCTATTTCAGAATGCATCCGCCAAGAAGTCTGCCCCCTCCGACATCCGAGCCAACTGAAGATATTTTGTAGTTCTGTCTGCGGGATTCAAGGTTTGGGCATGTTGATGCAGGGGGTTCAATGTTTTCTGAAGGGCGGTTACAGCGTGGGCAGTGTTGGTTGTCTGTTTGGTTTATGAGGTGTTTGTAGTAGTGTAAGTTTGGGTGATGGCCTCATCTGAGTCTGGTGCAGGTAGATTCTTCCTTTGCTATGTCTGTGAGAGGTGAGTAATATGCCCTTTTTGGGACGTTGTGTAATTTGCAGCTGACTTAGTGTGGATACAATTGGGTTTTTTTTTCTTGTGGTGGACAAAGGATTAGTGTGCTGAAGGTGTTTATTTGTTAGTGCTTGGCTTGGGGGAGTGGGTTTGTTTTGATAATGTGGCATTGGTGTGTTTGGGCCCGTGACTTGTAGAACTGTGTGCTTAACATGTTTGTGTGTATTTATGGGGAGAATTTTGGCTTCTGAGTATAGGTAGGTTATGGTGGTGAATTGTGTGCAGCTTGTAATTATCCTAACGGCTTCGTTTTATACTGTTTCGAGTTTGTGTGTGTTAGGTTAGCTATGGTGGGGGCTAGGATTTTGATGCAAATTAAGTGTGGTACGGATAAATTGTTTGTATGTATAGGGTGTTTAGTGTTGTCCAAATGGTGCCTGTTAGAATGTGTAGGGCATCGAGTTTCTTCTGTTTTTCCCCATGTTTTTCACATGTTGGTGTATGAAGGTCATTTATGTATCGTAGGTGAGGCCTAATATTGTAGGCACTTTGTTGAGTGGGGTGCGATGAGTTTGTAGTGTGATTTCACGGTGGTGGTTGGATTTGTGCCTAGATTAGGAGAATGTTAATGTGGTTATGTGGGGAAACTGCCATTCTCTTGTTTTGGAGCCAGAGTTCTGATTGTGTGATAGAGAAAAAGAAAACATATATCTCGCTGTGTTGATGTTATTGTGAGGTTATCTGTATATGATTGTACTTTTAGTGTTGGTGTGAATATATTAGGCATAAAGAGTAGGGGAGGTATGATGGCACCTTGTGGGACAAGCATCTAAGGAGGTGGAGTTTGTGATGTTCAAGTTTCATAGTTGTGTTCAATATGCTGTGAAGTTTTCTCCAATTTTGTTTTAGTTTGTAGCTCTGTTTGAAGGCGTGATGATTGGTTTGTGCTCTATTGAGATGGGAGGCCATGAATTACGTTTCAAAGTACTGCACATTTGCAGTATCGGTGTGCAGAAAGTGATGTTTGGTGAGGTTGGTTGTGTTGATAGGGGATGTGGCTGGGGGTATTTCTGTAGTTTAGTATGTTAAGAGTATATAGTGGTGTTGTGAGTAGTTCGCCTCTTCAATCGTTAGCGAATGTAAATCAGGTGTGGTGAGGTGCAGTGCGCTTTGAAGCCTAGATTCTGCAATGGCTTATGTGTTTGCTAATTGGGCGGATTTGATTGAAGGTTTGTATAGATTTATGATGTGTGTTCTTTAGTTTGGTTTTTATTGCTATTAATTCTATGTGGTGATAATTGTTGGTGCATTGTCTGGTTGTGTTGGCGGTATTTATGAATCGAATGTCTATGTATTATTATTATAAGGTCACATTCGTTGTGTTGAGCCTGGTTAATGACTGGTGTAATTGTTGGAAGATTGGGATTCATTTGACTGGAGTGAACATGGTTTCCTGGATGAATGGGATGTGTGTTTGTGTAGTGAATTGTTGTGATGCAGTTAATGTTGATCTTGCCTGTGTGTTTCTTTGGTGATGTTGGTGGAGGACAGTTTGTTTACCAGTGTATTGTTTACTCTGTGGTGATGTGCAGTGTATTGAGGTGTGTCCATGTGTGATGTGTCTGGGCCTGTTCTCGCTTCAATGTCCCCAGCTAGAATTAGCTCAAGTTTACCGCTGGGCACAAACCTGAGTGAGATAGCAAAGGAGAGAGGGTAGCATCTTTGATTTAAATGGACCCTGACATACAGGTTTGGCAGAACTTTTGTGGGTCTGAATCTGTTTCTTTAGGTAAAGATAGGAGTTGGAGATCTTTGTAGTTTGTCTTGGGATTTCGCTTGTATTTGAGTTCTAACATGGTGCAATCAAGTTCTATCGAGTGAATGACGGTGACACTTTTGGGGTAACAAGGAATTGTCGTGGCTGCAAGATTGTAATAAAACAAACGTAAATGAATGACACAAAATGTCGGTGGCATGCAGTTAGTTGCATGGATGGCAAATTTGAATGGAATGCAAATTTCTACCTAATCAATTCCCAATGAATTTGAAATTGATTGCATTGAATTGTAGGAATTAGATGTTCACATACATACGCTTACCTATCATTGTCTTTCCTTAATAAAATCGGATAATCTGCCAGATGAGACCGAAAGTGGAGACCAATAATTATTCATGTGAACTCAGTGGATAGCTGAGTAATAAGGAACAAGTCTGCTCTGGAGGGGTTGTCAAGGAGATAACGGTTTCATGTCAAACTGCTGATAAGTGCAGTAGGTACAGAATACTGTGGTGAGCTTGTGTTGGAGAAAAGGCAGGGGATGTTAGTAGACAGCAGATGGAAAGTGATACAGCAGTGGATTGTTTTTGATGAAATGGGAGGATAATCTTAGTGAATTACAAACAGAAGGAAAAACGCTAGCTGGTGACTGCAACATAATGGTTGGTCATGGCTCTCAACTACATGTGCGAGCAGAAAAGCTAAAAAGGTAATTAACGGAAGCTTTACAGTGCTCGGCAAACGTTAAACCGACATCAACCAGTTTCCAGACGATCGGAATTCAAGACGATAGACGACAGACAAGAGTAAATAAGAGACTTCGCCGTGAATTGTCGCCGTTCTTGATTCTTCCATGTTTCTTTTCGTCACTTAACAGTAGACTGGGGACATTCCCCCAATAGGGGGGATTCTATAACAGAATCCGTATGTAGGAGTAGCTGAAGGTCAGTTATATAGGTGGAAACTAGTCTCGTGGAATGGTGATAACAGTGTCTGTTTCTCTTTGGAGTGGTACAACTGAAGAGATGGTCTAAGGTTTCTGTGCTGAAAGAAACCTGTGTGCGAAAAATATTTAACCCTCTGATGTGCATAATTATACATGGGTTGGGTAAAGGAGAGTAAGAGAATGTAAGAGGCGAGTATACAACTTCCAACCACATGGTGGTGTTTGTGGTGGGGGATAGAGTGGGCTCTATGGTGTTACCTATGAACAATTGCAATGTTTTAAGTATCTAGGATTGTGGGGGAATAGATACTCCCCCCTCACAATTGTGCCACTGGTCGTTAACCACAACGTCCTGTCAGTGGAGGCAGCTTAGTCCGCCCACTTAACCTCCTCCCTTCTCGCCCCTCGTTTCGATGAAAAGCTGAACGGCCGGCCCAGACCACATAATGCGCTAATCAGCGCAGGTCTGCTCCGAGACCCGAACATCGGTTAAAACAGCAAGATTTTCCCTAAGAGCTGGAAAAGGGTCAAAAAGCTATTGGGCAAATCCAATGGCTTTACAGCTCCCAACATTGTCCAAGCTGGAGAATTGTTGGGGGACTTGTCCCATATTTCCAATGTCTTGGCCAGATCATTTGCTAGCATCTCAAGCCCAGATAATTATGAGATGCAATTCCAGTGCTTTAGGCTCCAACAGGAGCAGCAACCGCTCAACTTTATGGAGCCTAACATGGATAACGAGTCTTACAACCGACTCTTCTCTATCCATGAGCTCCATAATGCACTGAAGCACTGTAGATCCACTGCCCCCGGATCGGATGGCATTTCCTATGATATGATTAGGAATATGCATCCATCCCTTCTCTCTCATTTACTGGACATTTACAGCTGGATTTGGATCAAGGGCCGCTTCCCTTCCATGTGGAGAGAGGCCATAGTCCTTCCATTCCGCAAACCAGGAAAGGACGGGACGGAGCCCACCCATTACCGCCCCATTGCTCTTACCAGTTGTCCATGTAAAGTGTTTGAGAGAATGGTCAATTTCAGACTCATCTGGTTTTTGGAGACTCAAAATCTCATATCTCCTCAATCAGGGTTGAGGAAAAATCAGAGTACGACAGACCTGCTTGTCCGAATGGAGTCGCTCGTAAGAGATGCTTTTTCAAAGAAGCAGCACGCCATCGCTGTCTTCTTTGATATTGAGAAAGCATACGATACCACCTGGAGGCGTGGTATCCTTAAACAACTCCATGATTGGGGCCTGCGGGGTTACCTCCCCAGGTTTGTCGAGCAATTTCTGATGCGACGCACACTACGCGTAAGGGTTGGAGGCACCTTATCGGAGCCCGTGGACCAAGTTGAGGGTGTGCCACAGGGAAGTGTCCTCAGTGTCACCTGCTTCTCTGTGGCCATTAATAGCATTGTTAGAAATCTCCCTCCCGAGATTTCGTCGACGTTATATGTGGATGATCTGGCGCTCATTTGTTCTTCGCCCAGACTCCCATTTATCGTCCGTAAGCTACAGCGAGCTATAAGCACTGTAGCTGAAAATGCTTCCTCCAAGGGTTTCCGCTTTTCCGCAGTAAAGACCAAGGCTGTTCACTTTTATGGGCATAAGTTAGTGACATGGGCCCCCCCTCCCATTTGTCGCTATATGGTGTGCCTATAGATTTTGAGCCCCATTTCAAATATCTGGGGGTCATATTTGATTCAAGGCTTTCTTTCCGGCACCATGTGGACGCCTTGAAAAGGTCTTGTTTAAAGAGAATGGACATAATGAAACTGTTGTCTCACACTTCTTGGGGAAGTGATCGACGTACCCTGTGGCTCCTGTATCTAGCATTGGTTCAATCAAAGCTAGACTATGGATCACAGGTGTACTCCTCTGCCTCGCCATCCATTCTCGAAAAACTAAATACTGTGCGTAACCAGGGTGTGCGCCTGGCTTCTGGAGCCTTTAAGTCCTCCCCAGTGTGGAGCCTCTACGCAGAGAACGGGGTTCTCCCCCTTCCCTATCACAGGCTCAAGTCTAATTTAAACTACCTCCTTAGACTTGAGCAACTACCGCAGACGCCAGTGTATGAGTGCATGTTCAATACACGGACAGTGGCCTCATACGATAGATCTCCATCTCTGGCTCGCCCCTTTGCTCTGCGTATGGCCGAGCACACTGCGCAACTAAGGGAGTTCTCAGTAATTCCCTTTACCATGCCAAAGACCCCCCCGTGGCTCATACCACCTGTAATGGTATGTAGGGAACTAGCTGATAGGCCCAAGGATCACCACCTGCCTGTAGTATTGAGAGCCATGTATGGCGACCACTCCTCTCAACATTGACATAGCACTTTTGTGTTCACCGATGGGTCCAAGTCACCAGACAGAGTTGGAGCAGCTGCTGTCTTTCCATCTGAGACAGCATTGGTCCGCATTCACAGCGGAACTCGTTGCTATGATAGGGCACTGACTATCATAGCTGGCAGGCCATCTGGTTCTCATACTATCTTTACAGACTCCCTTAGTTCGCTTCAAATGTTGGGTGATGTTGGTTCGAGCCATCCGTTGGTTTCCAAGATCCAGCGGTGGCTCCTACGACTATCGCCCATCCACGAGATATCCTTTTGCTCGGTGCCTAGTCACGTGGGCATCCCAGGCAATGAGAGGGCAGATGCTGCAGCCAAAGAAGCAGCATCACTGGGGACAGCTCCAGTGGCCCCAGTCCCACTCTGCGATGCCCATCCTCTGATCAATGAATACGTGGTCGGCCTATGGCAGAAGAGGTGGAGTGAGCTCCCTCCCACCAAGCTCCACTCCATAAAACCCTCCGTTCACCCATGGCCACGTACAACTAGACATCGTAAAATGGAGGTTGCGCTTGTCCGTCTGAGGATAGGCCATTGCTGGCTCACCCATGAGCATTTAATGAGTGGGCTGCCCCCACCTATGTGCATTCTGTGTGGGGTACAAATATCTGTCCTCCATATATTTGTAGAATGCCCATTGCTAAGGAATCTCAGAAGGACGACTTTTCCCTTCATTACCCGAGAGATGGCCCTCCCCAGCAGGCTCTGCGGGGCATCTTCTCCGAGAGCCATTGCTTCTTTGACGTGACTAGGATACTAACCTTCCTAAAAGAAAGCAATCTTTTAAACAAAATTTAAAATAGTTTTATATATTTATTGTTGATCTATTCATAGTTTATGTTTTTACATTTTAAAAAAAATGAATAAATTTTTAACAAAAATATAATTGCTTAATAACTTTTAAAGTTATATTGTTGATATATTCATAGTATATTTACTTGTTATTTATTATTTTTTACTTTTTTTTTACCTTTTGTTGAATTTTTTAATAGTCTATTTTTTGTTAAAAGATTTTAACTCAACTGACTTAATATTGCCTATTAAACTAATTTTGGTCCCAAGGACATTTTTGCTTTTTTATGTATTTTAATATGGCAATATTTTAAAAATAATAATTTTAAATTCACTGCCCATAAGTGAATTTGGCTGCGAGATAGTCCATCTGGGCTACGCAGCTTTTAATCCTTAATGCACTATTCATTCATTCATTACCCTAAGAGCTGGTATTCAATTTCACCGCATATGTGAAATTAGAGGAATGTCGCCCTAAAGCCAGAAGGTCCCTCAGGGCCAGCTGTACGACGCTCTGAGAAAAACCGTTGGAGGAGGAGACTTCATGTGGCATGTCCACGCATTCCCTCCCTTCCTGCCCCTACCCCAGTGGGGTGGCGACGTATAAAAGCAAATATCTTTGGAAAAACTAGGTGGATTACGTTAGTCATCAAGGCGGCGAAGTCCCCGGCAAGAGGCCCGGGCTACCAACAGAAGGGACTAAGAAGAAGCTCATCCGGAGCTAGTTCCTGGTGGTCACACCGAACTTTAAGTTAACTTGATTTAAGTAGCAAGTTTAACTAACTCTCGTTAGAGAAACACCCCTATCCTGGTGGATCCCAAAGCACCAAGATAGTCCTCATCCTTGAGGAATACCGGAACTAAGAATAAGCTCATCCTCGACCCCGTTCCTGGTGGTCACACCAAACTTTAAGTTAACTTGATTTAAGAAGCAAGTTTAACTTACTCTCGTCAGAGAAATCCCCTATTCTGGTGCATCCCAAAGCACAGAGATAGTCCTCGCCCTTGAATAAATACCCCAGAGTGAATTCCCTCCAGCACTCCCCTGAGTCAAAGCATTCAAGCATTGACTCATCGCTTGCCAGTGCGAATTATTCCCTGAGTATCCTGAAGAGAAAAATAAACATTCTTGCCCTGTCCTCTGGTGAGATCATTTCCTACAGAAGGCGTGTGTCTCCCCATCTGCCAAACGCGCCGAAGGCCTCTGTGGCTTTAAAGAATTTTTCCCTTGAGAACACAGCTGTAAATGCGGATCCATGCGTTATCCCGGCAATAACATTCTTGAAGTGACGTAACAATTCAGTTCAAGGCCAGACTCAAACCCGATTCTAGTATGAATCTACAAAGGTATTTAGACCCAAGTATCCGTTTCAGTGTAGGTCAATTTGCATTTTTATATCAAAGTGAGCTGTGGGTTAACCATAACTATAAATTCAAGTATGTCAGTTTTAAAGCCTCACTTAAATTTGTTGTTCATTTCTGTATATGTAGTGTGTTAAATTTCGTTGGTTCATGTTTTTTTTAATTAAAAGTTTTAGTTTTTGTAGAGACATTTTTATTCAATCCTCAAAACGCTAAGCAAGGCACTGGAAATCCTCAAAGATTAAAGAAGTAATAATAATAATAAGAATAATAATTAACCATATAGCACTCTTAGAGATAAAACATAATCACAGAGTTTTGAAGTACGTAAACAACACATACGTATGAGCTCCAGCCATCATTCGATCCTTCCTATACCACGACAAGGATATAGCTTGAAAGATAATGATACAGATGGTAGCTACTAGGTTTGGGCTGGTAAAATATTTTCCGTGGTTCGAGTGTAATTAGTGAATGTCAAGGGTAGAAGTTAAGACTGAAAGATCTAGAGAGCGCAGTGCAGATGGACAATTTGTGAAGGATGCTTCCTCTGTAAAAGGGAAGAACAAGTTGCTAAGATGTATATATTGAGTGAATTAACTGAGGTGGTATTGACATGTAAGAAGAATGGATGTGCGAAGGACTAGAACACCTGTGTTGATTATGTGATTATTTGAAAGAAATGGGGCATAACATCTGAATGAGGAAATGATAAGTATGCATTGGGAGGGGGGGGGGGTGTGAGTAAATTAACACCGCATAGCTGTGAAGGGACAATTTAGTGTGGGAAAAAGATAATGTGATGGATTTCTTTGCTTAATGTTTTATAAAAGAGATTATTAGTTGGGGGGGGGGGGGATTGATGTGAACCACTCCACTTAATGAAAAAGTGGTTTATAATAATGGTGATCCCTTATTTCACCAATGCGCCTCCACCCATATCCTTCCTTTTCCACATAGCAAGTTCCTTTGAAATGAGTTTCAGTGCATGGACACCTTGTCAAGGCTAAACTTTGATTTGATCCACCACTTTGACTACTTTACCATTTGGAAAACTTGCGAGATGCTTTCTAGCATATTATTTATAATGTAATGGGGTTCAATTATTAAAACTCTTTTTCTTTGCCTATTTTCTTTGCAGTGACAAAAAACCCCTGCTGGATTCCACTTTGCTTGATGCGGCAAATGTTTTATCTGATTACTCTTCCTAATTATTTGGTGTAAGTGCTTCTGCACAATTGGGAGAAACAGACGCAGTTTCTCTATCGGTTTTCCCTATTATGTACAAAAGTTACGAAAGCGATAGTGGTTTATTTTTAATCTCCACGGAGTGTGATCGGTAAACTTAAATCAAAATTTTATGGACTACTTTTTTATGTATTTCTGCTGAATTTTGAGATTTTGGAGTTCTCATAAAAGAGAGGAATCATTAGTGAACAAAATTTAGCCTCGATTTTGAATTCTTGGCTTATGTTGGCTCTGTGCATTTTTACACCTGCGCTTTATTATCTTCTGACCTAAAGAAGTGATAATACTAAAAGCATAACATTCGCTTAAAATCTTGTACATGCCACACTAATACTAGACATATGAGTTGACTAAAACAATTTTTATTTATTTTTATAGAGCTTTTTTTATATAAATAGGTAAAATGAATATTGGTGGCAACAAGTCCTTGAATGTTTGTTTCCCTGTGAGCACATTTAATTGATTAAAATATGTGCAAAGAAAGCCTGAGGAAGTAAGATTATGTATTCAACAATTCTTCTAAGAAATATCATCTTTAACAAGTTAGTGGGGGTGATATCTCCTCAGGCCTTGGCTCAAATTCACTTGCTTTATTATTTCTTCTTTCCTTAGTGCAATTATTTCTTTAGTTTCACTTGAACCATCATCCCATTTTGTATTTGACTATCAAAACTCAGGGCCGAACAAGGCTAGAGGATAGATGTGTTGATGTACGTCTCAAGTAAGTTTCACTCCTATGTAGGATCAGGCTGTTCATTCTTGTGGTATTTAAGCAAAGATATTTCCTATTCGGAATTATAAGGAGAAATAGGACAAGAGAAAATTGAAATATTAATTGTTAGAAACCACTCATAACTTAAAAGTCTGTGTGATAATCTTATGAATGTCCCTTTAGTGGTTGTGTGTATGTATATAATTAAGGGGCATATCATGAATATATATTGTAGGTTTCAATGTAAATCCTCTTGAACAAATTGTGTATTAATTAGCATAGGTGGGTGGGAAAATACGATGATGCTCATACCGAAATTTGACGAGCTTACTTGATAAAGTCCATGATCTATTTGAATAAATCTCATTTATTTTGTACATGAACAAATTAGTCCTAGGTTATTGAAGCCTTGAAATTGAAAGAGGAATGAACTAATTTTTTACAATTTATTTTCTAAGTGATACGTGATCACTGATCAGCTGTCACATTTCTCATGTTATTCATATACATATAGATAAATTAAGAATTCATTTTTACCTACTTAGAAAAATTAAAGTTGGTTGGTATTCCTGTCAAGTTTAAGGGACAAATCTATTTTGTTACCATACTGCAACGCCACTTGGCAGCATTCCTATCTTCAATTACTTTCCTTTTTCATTGAGAGTTATTAATTATACATTGAGCTTCTTGTTAGTAATGATATTTTAGAGTCAAACTACTATATTTTGATGATATTTTTTATAGATAGTAGCATACTGGTGTGAGGTATTTAGAGTATCATAATTAGTGTCTTAAATGGAAGGCATTACCTTGCTGAACTCAAAAAGTAAAGTATCATTATCTAGAAAAGGTGAAACAAAAATATTCATGGACAAGATAAAATTCAATCATTTATTTGTGGAATGGGGGCTGTTTTAGTTGTTTTTGTAGTATTTAAAAAAAAAAAATCCAGATTATAACCCTTACAACCAATCTTTTTCACTTACTGTAATGCCATTTGAATTTGTATGCAGCAAATTTGATCAGTCATTGATTCATGAAGTTTAAAGGAGAGTTTGCTTGTAAGAACATTCCAATTTTCCTTGCAAGTAGCTAAGGCCAAGCAAAAAATTGCATCCATTTCAATCTTTCCACACCAATACTGGTGTAAAGTATTCTCAAAAGAAGAACTCTTTCAATCACACCTACTTGTTACAACCATCATTCTTTAGTGTAATTTTTTTGTTGCCTGGCTATTTAAGTATACAAGTTGCGGTGAGTAGTAGAGTGTTTAGCTTTGTTTTTATTTGCTGATTCGCAGTTTGTTGTCCATCTCACGGCAATATCACTGAATGGCTCTCAAGCAACTCTCTTAACCATGACAAAACTAAACTACTACACATAGTCACTCTTAGTGATGTGGCACACTGCTAAACTATTGCACCCTGTCTGAACTTGGCGTCTCTCCTCCCCCCTTTTTGATAGTTAAAAATCTGGGTGTCACCTTTGATAGTCAGTTCTCTCAACACTCGTGTTCGTCACGTCTATAAATCTTCTCTACTTTCTCCGTAGTTTCTGCCTCATTTGTTCACACTTTCCCACGTCAGCTTTGATATTGCCATTCATGCCTTCGTCACCTCCCGTCTCAACTACTACAACTTCCTTCTCGCTGGCCCCCAGGCCTCCTCCAATCTTTGACCACTCCAACGATCTCTCCTGCAACTTCCCTACTTCGCCTTCTGCATTGGCCCCCATTCAATATGACTTTTAAGCTCCTGCTGCTTACGTATAAAGCCTAAATGCCACACCCCCATCGTAGCCCTCCACTCCACCTGAACCTTTCACTCTTGGCTCTGCTCCCCTACTGACTGTTCTTCGGATTCCTCTGTTGCATCAGTCATCGTGTTTCCATTATATTTACCACAGGAATCTGACTACTGTGATACGCTCGTCCTCCCTTGGTGCCTTCAAGCGCGCCTTGAAGAACCCCTCCCCCCCCTCCTTTTTTCTCTGAAAGTTTCTTTGCCTTAGTCGATAGATGGCTGCTCTGTGAAGGCCCAGACATTCAAAAGTGCCACCCACAAAGATTGTTTTTTAATGCATGCTTATTAACATGAGGCGTAACAGCTTATGACTGCAGCTCTAAACTTGGCCTGAATCGGGACTACCATCCGCCTACTAGCTATAACCAATGTGGCTTAACTTCACTTTACGTTGAAAGTGGCGTTTTCACTGCTAGTTCGTAGTTTGGTAATTTAATAGATGTTGAGGATGGAGATGAGCTCTGAAAAAGTCTTGTTTTGTGTTTTAGTATTCAGCATTTCAATCATAGCAGTCCTAAATTATTGAATTTTGCAGTTTCGCACCCCATCATGAGATCAACTGAATGCTGTCATGAAGCCAACTAAATCTGCCATAACCATTAGTCACATAGGTTGAGACGGTGAGCTGATACCTCTTGCCATGTATATTAATCCCATGAATGCGTTCACTTATGGCCTCTACCTACCTTGGGGTTGCTTAATAGTAACAAGCTGGAATGTGAGGACTACATTACCCACAAAAATGGGAATAATTCCTAGGGTACACTGAGAAAATTATCTGCTGAATGTTGGTTATTTGCAGATTAGGTGATTCGTTTTGTCTACTACCGTTGCATTAGTATACTAGCGCCCATTCTATGGCCATAGTGGTGATGCTAAAACAATATGTTGGTTATGTATAGTCAAGGTTGGCCGTCTCTTTTTCAAATATGTCAGTCATTGTGGATTGAGAGAATATCCATGTTCATTTTTCAGTTTCAGCACAATTTCGCTATTTAATTAAGTCTTTAATTATGAAAATTTTGTTAGAATTAATTTAATGGGGGTGAAGCATATATCTGTAATTTAAGAGTCCATTTAATGGGGTGACGACTTGTATATCTGCAATAAATATCGAAGCTTTCACTACTCATAATCTTTCTTCCCTCTGGCCTGCATGTCTTTGCATGCTACCCGATGGCCATTTTATTTCCTCTAGGAGGGGAGGGGGGTCATCATGGGGAGAAGACTGCCAGTCATTGACTAGACGTTTACCCATCCTCCACTGCTTCTCCCCTTCGGAAATTGATCCTGGGTGACTTGCAGATCTCTAGGATTTCCAGTTACATTCCTTTTCCTTCCTCCGCCCGTGTTGTAACTCATTCTCGTCTGCTCTTGGACTGGTTTCTACCAGTAAGTACTTTAATACAGTGTCTTTCTGCCCCTCCCTAGGGTGGCACCCAGTATATTTGGTCCGTGTGTTTTCTCATGACCTGCCTTCTTCCAGTCCTCTTTTCAATCTATCCCACAGCTTGTTAGCGCCTTTATCCTTTTCTAGGGTTCAGCCTCTATACCAGCACTCGCCATCTAAATCTACATCACTAGATTCGAGCTATGGCTGCAACGAAACCTAATTACTGTCTCCCTCTTACTAACTTCTGTCATTCTTCATGACCCAACCATTCAAGTACAATGAGCAACCCGACATCACACTATTAAACACACTGCCAATGCTCAGTATTAACACGGAGACAAGATTAAATTTCTGCCAACACACAACAAGCAAGAATGAACATCAAAGTAATCATAAGAGCTGCATACAAATACTGTACTGGCCTAACCAGCACACTCTGCCGCCCTCTATCCAGACATAGCTCAACCTACACTCCGAAACAAAAGTCATACCCATTGAACATTAGCTAGATTAGATGTCTTTGGGGCCCAACTTCTCTACAATACATACAATCTAAGTCACCCATGCCGCAATTACATTCATTATCCTTGCCATGCTCCAACCCTCTACCCTGCCTCCCATCACCCACAATCTGCATCTAAATAACAAACCAAGCTTTCTGATCTTGGTTCAAACCATCTTCTGTACATCATTCCACCAGACATCGACGCAGGAAAAAAACAAAACGCGACTAACCTTGTTGAGTCTCTGATATGGTTACCTCCCAAAACTAAGCACATACAAATACTGTATTGCCCTGACCTGCACAGACATATGCACTCTCTACCACCACTAACTAAACACATTTCAACTCATTCACAATATGCCTGACACTTGCTCACCTAATACAAAATCTGCATTTTTAAAGTGCTTGATTTTTGCTAGAACCTTGTCTGGTATGCGGAATTGTTGGAAGCCATTGCCATAGGAGACAAACACAAGCCCTACTTGGAGCATTTGTCTAATCCTAACACCCTTGCTAGTCTGCCTTCGGTCATTACTCATTAAAATTATATTACTATCGGACTTTTGTACATTGGATTGTTTGAGAGCATTAGAGAATCTGGTCATTTTGTTGAATAATAGTCAAAATATAAAGGTATTATTCTATATTTACTTAACCTAGGTTTATATAGTTAGTGGTTCCCCAGGGTGCTCATTATGGCTCGCCCGTGTCTACCAAGATAACTCCCACTGTGGATAGTCAAACCCATAAGTCAGGATATATTGTGTCTGTATGTGGACTTAAAGGTTTGAGCCTGTCATTAGGTTTTAAGTGTTTACTGAAGAGTGGCTACAGCTTAGGAAGTTTTGTTTGTGTATTGCAGTTTAGTTGGTCACCTAATCTGAGTTTCTAGAGGGACTGGTGTTTCTGGGGAGGGAAATCTTTTCCTCTATGTGAGTACAGTATGATTAGAAGGTTGTGTAAGTGCGGCTTATTATGTAAGTTGGTTCTCTTTATTGAGGTTAGTGAGGTGTAGATTCTGTTGAAATGTACTTCTAAGTATTGCACTGTTTGTCCTTGTGGGGTGGGGGAATTGGAAGCATTTTGTCCAGAACTGTCGTATCATCTTTAAGTATGTAACTATGGGAAGAAGATTGGTTTCTGAGAGTTAGGTTGGTCTAGGGTGTGGTTTGTATTCAGCCCATAATTGTGGTGCGTATAAATTGCATTGTGTGTTTAATGTTGCCTTTTTGTCCTGGATGTTTCCTGTTTGATCGTGAAGGTCATGCATGTATCATAGGTGAGGCCCAATATTGTGGGCGTTTTATTTAGTGAGCCCAGGTTTATGATTGGTTTTCATATAATTGAATATTCTTGTCAACATACATGATCAACTTTACTTTGAAGCTCAAAATAAATTAATAATACTCAGGAATATATTAGAATCCTATCATCTTGGAATTAATGAAATAATAGCATTTTGTTACCTTTCCAAAGAAGTTATTCTCGTTTTGTTGGGAACTGCAATTATTTATGTAGGGAAAATCTATGAAGGCCAGTCCAAAGTTACTTTATTAAGCGAGATGTTTGTTAAGATGGTTTTTAAGCAAAGATTGGTTGAAGGCTAAAAAAAAAAAAGAGAAAAAAATTCCATGACTGCTCTTCATTTTTTGTACAATGAAATTGATCATTCTAAGTGTGAGTACGTTCAAAAAGTTAGATTGACTTGAACTTTGTCTAATGGTCATATCTTGTGGTGTGAACATTAGTGCATCTGTTCAAATGGGTGCACTTATTTGTTTGCATTCCGATACTTGTAATCAGTGAAGTTGCTGTTTACTTACATATCAGTACCTAGCATTTGTCATGTAATTTAGTCTAGAGATGTATGGAAAAAAAAATATATATATTAGTTGATATTTTTTATAAAAAATCCGTTTAGAACTGAAAATGTCTTTATTTTTCACCACCTTTCTCTTGCTTATTTGAGTAATGTGTGGCAAGCGCTTGTCATCGTCTAATGTACCTATTTTCCATTACTTTCACACTTTAGTTTTCTTGATCTGAGGTGAAATTTCAATAACTAAAGTGATTATCTGCCGTCCTCTCGCGCATGAAATTTCGTGTCTTAGTAAGTTTATAGTAGGTAAGAAGTAGACTTTTGTCCCCTATCCATTGTTCATCCACATTTTTCACGCAGGTAGCAGGGACACTTATCGACTGTATCTTGAAATGGTTTAAATTTTTAGCCTGAGAGTGGCTTTAAAATATTGTTCATTGATATCGCATTGTTCAATGGTGGTACCTTGTGAAAATAATGTCATCTATAGGGAATTAGAATAGTCCTTAAAAGTGGTTTAGTCTTTGGCAGGGATAGAATGAATGCAGCAGATTTGTGCTCAAATCCCAATGGGACTACATGCAGAAATTTATTTAATACAACTGTTTGAAAGTAAGTACCAAGAGTCAGGAAACCGAATACTCGTCGGTAATTTCCTTACATTTTCATACAGCAACCACGCAAGAGTGTGCAGCTGGAATAAATAGAATATCTTTTTTAATAAACAAATTTGCACCAACTTAAATATCTACAGGAAAATATAAATGTAGCTTAGCTTTTAAGTATTATCAACTTGTATGACCCACATTACAGCTTATATTTGCTGTATTCAATTATCCCTTGTCTTTTATTGCAGGTTTTTAAAAACGGTAGTAAATTCTTGTGCCCTTTTAAATTTTTGGACTAAAATCAAAAGACACCGTATGCCTTAATTGTGACCTGTCTGTATTTTAACCCTTATCCCATAAATTAAATTCTAAAGATTCCATTGTATATAATGAATTATTGTTCACATGCCTTAAGAGAACTCATGCCAGCGGAAAAAGAAATCCCATTGTCTTTTTTTAAGTTTTGTAATTTTTATAACATTCATTTGGGTCTATTTTAGGTGCCAAATTGATATTTTTGAAGTTAGTTCCAACTGGTGACTGAGAAGGTGCGATTTGGGTGCTGGATATTGTTGAGATGTCATTTGTTTACCAAGGGATATTAGGCTATTATTTCTTTTATCATTTATTGATATGATTGATACTCAATAGCATATGTTGCTTCAAAACTTCTTTGACTTATATTTATAAGTTAGGTGAATTCTTTTATTTGGCCTTAAAAGACAAGATGGTTTCGTCACTGGAATGATTAAGAAAAAAGAAAATGTTAAGCCGACTCTGTGTTTATTTTCCCATCCAAATAAATATGCTTGGCTATGGTGTATATTTTGTTTTTCCTTAATTTTACTGTTATCACAACCTCCTTCCCTAGTTACAAGTTGGGGCATAGCTATTGGAGATCTTAGAAGAGAGAGAGAGAGAAGAGAGATCAATTTTCAGCCACTCATGGCAGTGCTCATTTTCTTAAAAATTCAAATTAGTCAAATCAATCTACTTTTAGCTAATGCACAGCCCTTGCTCCTCTCAGCTATACTGTTATGCTGCAAGGAGGAAGGGAGGGAGGTTTTATTCATCCCTTTAGCATGTTTATGAAAACCCTTTTTAGAAAGATGAAGGCATAGTTGGCCTTATTTAGTCACAGCCACTGACTTCTCTCTCTCTTCGACAGATACGAAGATTATTGTGACCCATCTAACTTCACTACGGACTTAAACTTTTTCGATATCGATCAGTTGCTAAGCAATCATGCGGCCCTAGATTTTCAGGAGATGCAAGACCAGCCAATGCCGTGAGGAATAACTATGCTTTATTAAGTCGTCCAGCGATCATGTTTTGTCTCCATTAAACGCTATTTGTATAATCTAAGTGGCAACTCAAATTTGAGGGCAGGGGCTGCTGAGAAGAATTTTGAAATTTTCATGTATTGTTTGGAAATATAAAAAGTTTTTAAGGTTCCAAAGTCGTTAAAAAAATATTTTAAAAAATGGCTCTATTAAACGTCAATCCCTTTGTCATACTCAAATATTTTCCCAAATCCTGGCAGTTGACCCAGGGGGAAATTTTTAACTTTAGATTTAGTTAGGTTCCATTAAGTTATAAAACCCCTTGAGCTTTAGCAGTTTACAAGATTTTATAATTAGTTCTTCCCTATTTATCGTTTCTACCAATAATGTGTCATGCACTTCATTGGTTAATCAGAATACAGCCTCTTAACTAAGGACCTTTAGCTTCAAGTCTTGCAGTAAATGTTACTTTATTGTGAACGTTCTTGTTTGTTTAAAAGGGACTTGTCTTGAATGGAATGCACAATTTTCTGAACGCTTAGATATATTTTACCATGTTCAGGTTTGAAGAAAGATAAATATTTACATCGTTTTAGGGGGTAAAATCCTAACATCTTGTTATGCTACCCCACATATTTAGAATTCAATCACTTGGACCTTGAATTGTTTTAGAATTTCCAAATTGCTATCAAAGTGTATATTTTTGTTTATTACTGTAAATAGCTTGAGTTAAAGGGTTATTCGTTTTTGCATCTTTGTTTCAAGTGCATTAAACCTTTTAAACTGGCCTTTTTATATTTTTTTTATAAATTGATTAATTATTGTTTAGCTTATTAATTTTATAGTTTATCAAACCTATTGCCAGGTTTAGAAGATGTCAGTTTGGTGCATAAAATGAATCTATATGAAACACAATTTGACTGAGGAATTTACTAAATTTCTCTTACCTCCTTTAAAAGGATTTGAAGTAAAGTTTCGTTTGCCTTTTTCCATTAAACTGCTTGCCTTCTAATCATCTGCAGTTACTTTAAGAAAAATCCATTACCCCCAACAAAATTTACCTGTGCTCTAACAATCTTTTGTTACTTTTTGTGTTTGCTTTGAAATGGGATTCCAGTTCTTGAATGCATACATCTTTTCTCCCATCCATTTTCCCTCAACTAACATTTCCTCGTTATTCTGCTCTCCATCACTGTTTTTCCACCTTTGTCATCTCTTGAAAGCATCGTCTGATCCTGAGGGAAGGACCACAGTTCTCATTGGACAATCTACTCACCTTCATCTACACCATAAGTCCTTGATATTGTCGTATAGCACCCTTAAGTCATCTTTCCACCGCTCCCGCCAGAAAGAAGTGGTCTTAGCTTGCCTCCTCCTGAGTCATACCAGGATAATCTAATTTATGCCCCGCGATCTCCCTCCCAACTGTAGCACTTATCGTACCACCCACCGTGGTCCACCTACTCGTTGAGTGTCTCTTCTTCCCCGTCGCCCCTTACCTTACCCCTAACTTGATTCGGAGCATCAAGGTAGTCTTTTTCCTTCATCTTTGCCACTTGTGTTGTCTTGATAGTCTCCCCCACATTTTCTTACCTCTTTAAAACAGTCTCTTTAGCTGTGACTCAATCTGTACACTCCTTTCATTAAAAAACAAACACACCAAATCCGCACTCTCTCATCCATTTAATTCGTGATATATATGGTTTACTAGAGTACCATCAAGGATGTCTTGCGATCTCTCCCACCTGCCATACCAGACTCACTGCCCCTTGTACTCCATCTATGTCGCTGCTGCTTTCCTTTTCTTTCTCCTACTCTTACACACAACACTTTCATTTAATTTTGCCAAAGATTCCTCGTTCTCTGAAATAATCTTTTATTCCTCTTTGTCACTTTTCTCTGATATAATTGCGCCAGTCTCCACCATCGTTTTCTCCCCTCTTCATTCTTCTATTCCTACTTGATATTGATTTGTTTCACTAAGTGGGACGCATATGTCTCATTCAACGGTCAACCCTCTACCACACACCTCTCCCCCAGTCTCTACATTATTTTTACTCCCTCCCCCACTTTCTGACCCGGGAGATCTGCTTGTTCACGCGACTTATCACTCCACCCGGCAAATTTTCTGCAGGTTAGCCACCTCCGAGCTGGAGGGAATGGGTGCCTACCGGGGCCCACTCTGCCCGTTGGCAAGACCTTTATTATGTCGTCTCTTTGCTCATGTTCACCTAGAGATACATCTATAGTTTTATTATTAACCTAGTGTACTCGTTGATAATTCAATGCAAATTTTTATCACGTACAACTGAACGATAGAGCAGCCTATTGCTGTAAAACCAGTCCTGTGCTTATAATAAGAAAAAAAACGCTTTCATTTGCATTGGACAGTTGTGCGAGTGTTCAGTATGTTTTGGATGTTGGCTTTTAAAGTGCCCGGTGATATCTAAAACATGAGTTACCCTTTGCATTTATTTTCGGAGTGTAGGTTGGGTTGTTTGCAGGAGCTTTGATATGGGATGGTCCATCCGGACAATTGGCTCTCGGGCCGCGCCTTTCAGACATAACGTCTCAAGGGCAAAATGGAATGACGCAGTTCACTAGGGGCATCATTTGTGGAATGACTGTCTTCTGGGTAACATCCTCTTCTCGCAGTCGTGCTTGTGGTCTGAACACTAACTGGGAGGTGCGCCGTCCTCCACTGTATATACATTTCAATCAGCTGTGAAGTGCACCCTACCAGAAAATAAATTTTCTTAGATGCTGGAAACGAAACTAAAAATTTCCATGAGCTCGGATTAAGGTAGGTAGGGAGACGATCTGTAAATGGCCGACCTACCAACGTTTTAGGTCCGAGTGATTCTGAGATGAGACGTTTAAGTTCCGTTTGTCATAAACCAAGCGATTTCTTTCTTTCATATATTTTTACTTCCCTTTTCACTATTTTTATGGTCGGTTCAGTGCTCCATCCATGGACAGATCAGTATCCCTATCTCCGCAAAGCAATCGGTGAGGTTTCTGGACCTTTGATGAAATGTTATCATGGAATCTTATCTTCTGTTACCGTTGCCCACCCAACCCTAGCCCTTGATTCCCATGTCCCACCACGCAGACTGTCCTATGATATCCTCTCCATCGCCTTAATTCATTCGAAACTAGACTGCTACTGTGCGTGGATTGGGTCTGCCTTCCCCGCTACCCTATCCCTTCCTGGCTCATGACCATCGGTTGGCATCAAGGGTAGTTACCCCTTTAGATGCACTCGTGTATAAGGGTACTTGGCAAGGAGTTCACTGACCAACCTGCTTTTGACACTACCCCGTGTGGGTAACGATGTCTTACCCCGCGCTCCCTATATTTCACAGTTTCCTTTTTTTTATCCTTGATCTAACTACACTTATGACCTACCTCCAGCCCTCCTTTACCGTTTACATCCCTCTCAATAACGTTTTCGCCGTAGGAGACGCACTATCATCAATCCTATACCTACCATCTTCATCCATGGACAGGCTCCCACCTCGATATGAGCAGGGTTAGCAAGCCGTAACCCACCCCTGCCCTGCATTTTATTTCCTATTTTCTTCTTACTGTTTCTGCTTTTCTTTCCCTGCTACACATCTCCCTTATCACCCGTTGAGGTCTCCCTGAGCACCCTTTGAGACATCTATAACTCCCATTGAGTCCTTCCATAATACCATTTCAGCCATCCCACTTGTGACGCCGCAGAGCTTTGACACGTTTCGTCTGGACCGTAACAATGACAGGTGTTGCGTAACGCCCTTTGAGCCCACCCAACAACGAAGTGGCGAAGCTGGCATGTTTCATCGGGGCAGTAAGATCCATCGAACCGTCACGTAATACCAATTGAACCCGCATTAATCCCTCCTTTAGCTCTCATAGGCCCTTCCCTGGTCCAAAGCACTCTTTTGGGTGATGGTCGTCGCCCTATTGAACCTCTTCTCCCGTAATACTAAAACAATGCACAGTTTTGGCGGAGGGCAATCTGCGGTCTATGTTGAAGTGGGCATTCTTAATTCATTGAATCTTCCCTGACAACCTGTTGAGCCCTTCCTGAACACCTGTTTATCCCTTCCTGAACCCTATGTTGAAGTGGGCATTCTTAATTCATTGAATCTTCCCTGAACACCTGTTGAGCCCTTCCTGAACACCTGTTTAGCCCTTCCTGAACCCTATGTTGAAGTGGGCATTCTTAATTCATTGAATCTTCCCTGAACACCTGTTGAGCCCTTCCTGAACACCTGTTGAGCCCTTCCTGAACACCTGTTGAGCCCTTCCTGAACACTTGTTTAGCCCTTCCTGAACAATTGTACCCTCTATCCAGAGCGCCCGCCATCACCTAAGACTTTTACCCTCAGTCTCCTCTTATATCCCCCCTCTCCCTTCGCATCAACCCATTTGGCTGAGTAGGACGTAGTAATGGGCGTCATTATACTTTACCCAAAACAAAAAAATTTAAGAACATAACATGTAACGCGAGATCCGTCTGCTCTTGCAAGAGCTTTATGTATTATCTTCAAATAAGATTGTAATCTAATGGTTGCCACCGGACGTCGGCGTACTAGCTCTGACGTGGTTGGAAGTTTCTGAGTTTCTCCACCCACCTACTTTCCTCTCTCTATCCTTTACTGGTCTCTAAAACTGAAGATATTTTATTCGCAATGGTTTCCTCACTGGCAGTTTTCGCCTCTCCTACTCGGACTTGCTACTCTTGCAGGTTCGCCCCAGCTGAGCTCTTGCTTCTCTTGAGATGGGCACCGGGCAGGATTCCTGAATCTAAGAGCCCACACTGGCTCCTGACTTTTATCAAGTTTTCTTTTCCTCTTTTACAGTCTTCTCACTTTTTCCCTATCAATCCGGGCTCCTTTGTCTACTTCTACGGCTTTCTCTTCACCCCTCGCTGAGAGCACGGACCTTCTTTTGATACACTCATATCCCTCTGTTTCTGATTTAAACCCTGTTGACCTTCCTTCGAACATCCTTGAATATTTTTTATCTATACCTAGCCCCTTTTTGTATTTGGGCAGCTCATGTCTTCCTCTTCCTTGAACCCATTTTAGACATGTTTGAACACCCTTGAACCCTTCTTCTACGTTCCTTAGACCTTCAACCTGCCTTTACCTTTCATTGTAACCACTCGGACCCACCTGAATCAATCTTGAACACTTTGGCACTCCCGGATCTGTCTTAAACACTGTTCCGTTGTTGGACCCTCTCCAGATCCTCCTTGGACCTTGTCTTGCAGAAACATTCTGTGCCGTTGAACAGCCCTGAATGCTTTCGGATAAGTTCAGCTTGTCACTTTATTTGCCGTTAGACAATCTTGAGCACTTCTTAGACCGTCTAGGATCTACCTTAAACACTGTTCCATTGTTGGACCCTTTCCAGATCCTACTTGTCCTCGCCTTCCTACATCGTTGAAAAGCTCTGAATGCTTTCGGATAAGTAATTCTACTTTCCGCAGTTATGCTGCATATATGTCACTCTATTTGTCGTTAGCCAATCAAATTGACAATGAAAAATTCCTTGAAAGGGCACACTCGGGGAAACCAAGTTTTTGGCTTACAAACCTGAGGCATTTTATTCAAGAGGCAATATATCTACTTTTATTTTGTTGGGAAAAGATCAATGAAAAAGATAGAAACTTTTATATCGGTAACCAATACAGTTCGTGAAATTTTCGTTTCTCTTTTATTTGTTTAATAACTGTATCTTTTGGGGAAATTTAGATAAGAGGACAAAAGCCAGTTCTGCCTAGTGAGGGTGAGTAATTAGAGATTAAAAAATAAACAAAAATCTTAAAATGACATGGGAGAGCTAGTTTACATATTTGGCTCTTCAAAGTTTTAAAGCAAGATTGCTACATGTCATGCTGAGCCTAAGGTTTTGGCCGTTCGATTGAATTTCCCGTTTCAAAGTAATTGCTAATGTAGAGATTTATCAGGTTTCTGGAAATGAGGTTGCTCAAATTTTCTATAGAAATCTTAGAAAAAGAGGGCGAGTTTAATCTAATACATCAAATTCAGTTTACTGATCTGGCACATTAAAAGAAAATGCTACACTCACTCCGGTATATCGAGTGTCATTCTATGATTTTCACTAAACTCGTCTCCAGTTGCCTTATCCTTCCACCGTTCTCACATAAATTCACCTATTTTTTCATTGGTGAATTAAATGTTGAATGCGACTCGTCAAAGCTGTTTGATGCCAATTAGTTTTATTTCAAGTCGTTGATGGGATTTATCCGTTGTATTGTTAAGGTAAAATTTCAAGTAGTCTTGATATTTTCCGATTGGATTAAATTCACTATGGAAATTATTTAAAAAACAAACTAAACTGATTTAATTGGCATTTTGCGAAGAGTTACTGAATTTAGTGATACAATAGAAGTGTTGTTCAGTCCACGAAAATAATTGTGATAGTCCCTAAATTATGTTATTAATTTTAAAAGGATGGAAAAATGGCTTGAGTCAAGCTTGATGGCGTAATTGGATTATTGAGCCTTCATTGGCTTGTAATTCAGAATTGCTATTTATTTTTACAGGATTTAATCTTCGTGTGGCCAAAATCCTCTCGAATACCTTTTTTTTTCATTTATTTTTCTTTCCTTTGTTTGCAAGGGATTCCAAATTCGTTCTTTCTAGTGTCGACTCTTTTTTTTTTTTTACAATTTGTTTATAGAGACTATTTGTCCCACGGCTCTTAAGTATTTATGGTTAATGTTGTCTTTTCTGCAAATTCTTTTCCTGTCTTTCTAGGCCTTTTTTTATTTTGTATTCATTCTCACTCTTACTCTCATTTTGTCAACTCCTAGATAAAACTCATCCCAGAAATAGAATCCATTAAAGCTCTTCAAAAATAATTAAATGAATTCATTTCATTACTTTTTTCGTTAACAGACATGTAACCTTCCCTCTCCAGACATTAAGAACTTACAATCCAGCAGTTACTATATTTTTTAAATTTTTTATATATATATATATATATATATATATATATATATATATATATATATATATCCAAATAAGTACAGTAACGTACATGTAAATGCAGTAAAGAAACCACAGTGTTAGGATAAATTTATTCGCGAAATCAGGTTTCGACGGAAACCTCCGTCATCGTCAATCGCTGGTGGGTTTTCTGTCGAAACCTGGTTTCGCGAATAATTTGATCTTAACACTGGTTTCTTTCCTGCATATATAATATATATATATATATATATATATATATATATATATATATATATATATATATATATATATTATTAGAAATTTATATTTAGTCTATAAGATAATGAATACAAGATACTGATAGCGGTTTTCCTTTTTTTATACTAATTATGAAGAAAGTAATATGATATACATTTAGTTTAAATGTAAAGTTTTATTTATTATAAAATGCCCCATTATAATTGTATCTTTTATTCCATAAAAGTACAAAAATATCGAATTAACTCATAAAATTCGTATGTTTATAGTTAATATTGTTAAAAAGATGGAATTTTAAGTCGTGTTAAGTTTGAGTATTAGAAAAAAAGGCGATTTTTATCATCTCACTTTTTAAAAAAAGAGAATTTAGTTTCAAAGACGAAAATCGCTGTTTTTGAGTAGCTACTCTTTTATATGTAGTTAATAACATGTCCTACATAATTTTATTTGTATACAAAGATCGAATCATTTGCATCCAACATAAACAAGGTTTAATATCATACATATATTGAATTTTTCTTTTTTCATTAACAAGGAAGTCCATAGTTATAAGAACTATCGTTTGTGACTATTCATATTTAATCATTGTAACATTTTTCCATTTTATCATTGCTTCGACTTTTCTCAAAAAGCGTTTTCACTTTGAGCAGTTGAAGTCATGGAAAGTTGTCTCCTTTCTCCCTTACTTTGTTTTCAATCTATCTCTGATGAAAGCCACCAATCCTTTTTGAAATATATCTTGGCTAATGTTGAAGACCGGAAAGAGTCGGAAGTGTTGCCACACCTGACTTCTTTCCACTTCGATAGTGACTGGGAACACTCGTTTTTAACAGGTTTGTAAATGCCTGTTAAGTTTTGTTAAAAGTTCATCCTGCAATTTTTAATTAATCAATAAAGGTATTACTACTTTAGTTTAACTCTGGCTAACCCAATGAATACGGCGTTGGATTTATGATGCCAGGATCGATCCTAGCCAGCACGGACATTAGGTAAGGATTGGTGGCCTACTATGCGGATGCGCTGAGCCTAACACCCCGCGAATGTAGGTAGTTCCTGTACACAGAACGCACATAGCCAATCACAACACCACTACCATACCCTTCTCGTTTTCAAAGCACAACATACTCGCTCTCTTGTGAAGCCCTGGCGAGTGGTACTCATTTCCATATATATACCCATATATATAGCCCCGGGTTGATGAAATATTTCACGATCGTTGATAGATATTAAAAACACAAAATTCGCAAAGAAGAACTTTCCCTCCTTCGAACTCTCCAGCGATTGTCATTTGGATCTTTATGTGAATTTAATTATCCGGTAGGATGGATATTGTCTTCCGGACTAGGGGTCTCCAAGAGCGAAAGATGGGAGGGGGGGGGGATACCTAGTAATAAGATTAAACAATCCTTTAAGTGGTCCCCCGTAAGGGGTGCGGCGATTTGCCATCCTGGCCGCCGTGCTGGCGGGACTCAGTACCCCGTCCGACCCCAGCTTAGCCTCTTCTTCATTCAGACAGCCTGTATTTCTCCCCTACTTGTCCGGCCCCAGCTTAGCCTCTCTTCCTTCCTTCAAAACACTTGTTTCCTCTCTTTTCACACAACCTCTGCCACAACTTTCTCTGGTCAGCCTCTAATTTCACAGGATAGATGCTGACCTTCCTTTCAGCCAACCGTCCCGCTGAGGGGATGGGGGACAATGTTCCCTAACCCCTGAGCTCCGGTCTGGGGGGGCTGGTTTTTAACAACCTGCTTCATCCCCACCCATACCTTCCTCACATCCCTTTTCCTCTCCTCTTCACAATCTATATATTTTACGCCGTGTTCAAGGTGGAGCCGCCATGCCGATGGACTGCCAGGCCACCAGGCGGGAGGGGTGGTCCCAAATGGCGGCGCCTGGCTCTGCCGGGCTTGTACCCCGTAAGGGGCGCGGCGATTTGCCACTCTGGCCGCCGTGCTGACGGGATCCAGCGCTCCGTCCGGCCCCAGCTTAGCCTCTCTTCCTTCCTTCAAAACACTTTCCTCTCTTTTCACACAACCTCTCCCACAACTTTCTCTGGTCAGCCTCTAATTTCACAGGGTAGATGCTGACCTTCCTTTCAACCAACCGTCCCGCATCGGGGCTGAGGGGGTGGGGGACAATGTTCCCTAACCCCTGAGCTCCGGTCTGGGGTGGCTGGTTTTTAACTACCTGCTTCATCCCCACCCATACCTTCCTCACATCCCTTTTCCTCTCCTCTTCACGATCTATTAATTTTTACGCCGTGTCCAAGGTGGAGCCGCCATGCCGATGGACTGCCAGACCACCAGGCGGGAGGGGTGGTCCCAAATGGCGGCGCCTGGCTCTGCCGGGCTTGTAAGCACCTCTCGCAGTAGCCCGCACTGCGCGATTGCATCCCGTGTTTAAAAAAGGGTCACCATGCCCAATGATGATAAAAAAAAAAAACCCAACCCTCAACTTCCCCTGTTCCATCGACGGAGCCGCCCTCGGGCAGCTCCAGCAAAAAAATGGAGGTTCCCCCCCCTGTGCTTGCACAGGGGACCCTCCATATTTCTCTAACCGGAGAGGAGGCTTACTCCTCTCCTTCGCCTACGGGTGCAGGGGACTCCCCCTCTCCCCCTTCTCTGGAGGTGCTTTCGGGCACCTCCCTTTTCCCAGCGGCAGTCCCCTCTTTTCTTTCCAAGGGGACTGCCAAGAAAGCCAGCAGGCAGCCCTTAGCCAGCCGCTCCCCATCAAAGCGGCTCGGTAGGGCAAACCCCCTTAGGGGGGAGAGGGAAGCCAGGCCCCTTCGGTCGCTTCCCTCAAAAGACCTGCTGGCAAGAATTTTAAACCTTGTTGGGGTCAAGGCCTGTGCCTCCCCACACAAGACTGGCGACACTGCCAAGGGGACCTGCGATGTCCTGGGAGGGGATGGCCAACTGGAGGCCCCTCCTGTGATAAACATGGTCCTTGAGGAGACCCAGCCTCAGACGGTAGGGCCTTCCATGGGGGGGAATTCGGGCTCGGCGCCCCCGTAAGGGGCGCGGCGATTTGCCATCCTGGCCGCCGTGCTGACGGGATCCAGCGCTCCGTCCGGCCCCAGCTTAGCCTCTCTTCCTTCCTTCAGATAGCCCGATTTCTCCCCTACCTTGTCGCTTTTCATACAACCTCTCCCACAACTTTCTCTGGTCAGCCTCTAATTTCAAAGGGTAGAATGCTGACCTACTTCTCAAGCCAACCACCCCGGATCGGGGCTGAGGGGGGAGGGGACATTGTCCCCTAACCCCTGAGCTCCGGTTCGGGATGGGGTTTTTTTAACAACCTGCTTCATCCCCACCCATACCTTCCTCACATCCCTTTTCCTCTCCTCTTCACAACCTATATTTTTTACGCCGTGTCCAAGGTGGAGCCGCCATGCCGATGGACTGCCAGGCCACCAGGCGGGAGGGGTGGTCCCGAATGGCGGCGCCTGGCTCTGCCGGGCTTGTAAGCACCTCTCGCAGTGCGGGCTACTGCGAGGGGTGATGAGCTATTGCGTCCCGTGGCAAAAATAGGGTCACCATGCCCATAGATGAACAACAAAAAAAAAAACCCAAACCCCTTTAACTCCCCCTTGCTCATCGACGGAGCCGCCCTTGGGCAGTTCCACCGAAAAAATGGAGGTCCCCCCCCCTGTGCTTGCACAGGGGACCCTCCATATTTCTCTAACCGGAGAGGAGGCTTACTCCTCTCCTTCGCCTACGGGTGCAGGGGACTCCCCCTCACCCCCTTCTCTGGAGGTGCTTTCGGGCACCTCCCTTTTCCCAGCGGCAGTCCCATCTTTTCTTTTCAAGGGGACTGCCAAGAAAGCCAGCAGGCAGCCCTTAGCCAGCCGCTTCCCATCAAAGCGGCTCGGTAGGGCAAACCCCCTTAGGGGGGAGAGGGAAGCCAGGCCCCTTCGGTCGCTTCCCTCAAAAGACCTGCTGGCAAGAATTTTAAACCTTGCCGGGGTCAAGGCCTGTGCCTCCCCATACAAGACTGGCGACACTGCCAAGGGGACCTGCGATGTCCTGGGAGGGGATGGCCAATTGGAGGCCCCTCCTGTGATAGACATGGTCCTTGAGGAGACCCAGCCCCAGACGGTAGGGCCTTCCATGGGGGGGAATTCGGGCTCGGCGCCAAGCACCGAACCCGAATCCGCCCCTATGCAAGGTCCTCCTCAAATGGCTGAGGGCTCCGAGGCAGTAGAAGGAGGGGAGGGATCTCCTCCGACAGGTGCCCCTACGACAACCAGGACCTTCTCCATTTCGGAGAGGGACCTGGCTGAGGCTGGTCCATCTGGCCTGGGGACTTCTGCCGGCGGAGGTGAAAAGCGGGTTCATTCCCCGCCCTCCTCTCCGAAAAAGAAAAAGACCAAAAAGACTCGGGGCTCCTCTCCATCCGCGGGGGCTGCGGGGACGGATGGGTCTGCTGCCACTCTGGCAAGCGACCAAGCCAAGATCGGCACATCCGCCCCCTCTGCCCCCCCGGTTGCGGAGCCCCTGACAAAGAAGACTACTACCAAGAGTGCACAGGGCGGAGCCTCGATGACATCGGGGCCCCTGATTCAGAGGTTACCTGGCGTTTTCGAGCCCGCTGGCTTCAAACGCTTCCTCGTTATTCGCTCCACTGATGGCACCATGTTGTCCAAGGGCAACATGATCCATCAGCGGAGAGGATTAGCTAGTGCAATTGGTAGAGAGCCGAAGGTAACCCGTTTCTCGGACGGGAGCCTTCTGGCGAATGCGGCGAATCCCGCCGAGGCGGCCAGGATTAGTGCTCTTCGGACACTTCATGGCACCCCGGTGAGTGTGACGCCGCACTCTACCATGAACTTTGTGAAAGGAGTAGTTTATGCGAGGGAACTCGTTGACTACTCCATTGAAGACATCACCTTAGAGCTGGCCGACCATGGGGCGGTCAAGGTCGAACGTGTGATGAGAAAACAGGGAGGGGCCTCGAGACCCACCCCTACACTCTTCGTCACGTTCGACGTTGACAAGCTCCGTGAGTCGGTGCGTGCCGGTTGGTACCGCTACCGCGTGAAGGCATTCGTGCTACTGCCGCGGCGGTGCTATTACTGTCACCGCTTCCGCCATACGAATCGCTCATGTAGACGTGCAAAGTCGGGGTCACCCGAAGTCTGTGTAAATTGCTCCAAGGTCGCACACGATAAGTCCAAATCGTGTGTGGCCAAGTGTGTCAATTGCGGAGAGCCGCACCCTGCTTCTTCGAAGCAATGTGGTGCATATCTCCTTGAGAAAGAAATCCTGGCCGTTCAGGCCCAGGATCGACTCTCATTCCGCGAGGCAAAGGACTTGGTCCTGGCGCGCCCGGCTCTGCCTGGGACGTCATATGCCTCAATAGTTAGGAAGGCACCCTCTGCTCCCGGCCCATCCAGGCCAACGAGCACGGTTGTTTCCGCGCCCATTCGGAGCCCTTCTGCGGGCTCTACCCAACCCGGGCGCTCCCCTGGTAAATCTGGCGGCAAAAAGGGCTCATACCCTGCCCCGGCTAAAACCAGGGCTCCCCCCTCTTCCCCCAGCGTGACCGTTTCCCGTAAGGCGAAACGGCCACGCGCCTCCACCGAGTCGTTAGACTCACAGGAGGCAACACCCCTGAAGATGGTCGCTAGGCCATCTTCCGGGGTTCCTAAAGCTGTTCCCCGAAAGGAGGACAGCAACAAAGGAGCTTCGGCCCCTTTGCCCACGCCCCGAGGTGGAGCGAGTGGCTCGGAGACGGTGGTTCCTCGAAAAGAGGGCCCCCCGCCTCCGAAGCCGCAACGCCCGCCTAAAGTTTCGAGGCGGAGGGCCCCGTAAGGTGCGCGGCGATTTGCCATCCTGGCCGCCGTGCTGACGGGATCCAGCGCTCCGTCCGGCCCCAGCTTAGCCTCTCTTCCTTCCTTCAGATAGCCCGATTTCTCCCCTACCTCGTCGCTTTTCATACAACCTCTCCCACAACTTTCTCTGGTCAGCCTCTAATTTCACAGGGTAGAATGCTGACCTTCTTCTCAAGCCAACCACCCCGGATCGGGGCTGAGGGGGGTAGGGGACATTGTTCCCTAACCCCTCAGCTCCGGTTCGGGATGGGGTTTTTTTAACAACCTGCTTCATCCCCACCCACATCTTCCTCACATCCCTTTTCCTCTCCTCTTCACAACCTATATTTTTTACGCCGTGTCCAAGGTGGAGCCGCCATGCCGAAGGACTGCCAGGCCACCAGGCGGGAGGGGTGGTCCCGAATGGCGGCGCCTGGCTCTGCCGGGCTTGTAAGCACCTCTCGCAGTGCGGGCAACTGCGAGAGGTGATGAGCTATTGCGTCCCGTAATCAAAAGAGGGTCACCATGCCCATGTATGAAAAAAAACAAAAACCCCAACCCCCAACTTCCCCAAAAACATCTACGGAGCCGCCCTCGGGCAGCTCCACCGAGAAAATGGAGGTCCCCCCCCTTGTGCTTGCGCAAGGGACCCTCCATAATTCTTTAACCGGAGAGGAGGCTTACTCCTCTCCTACGCCTACGGGTGTAGGGGACTCCCCCTCACCCCCTTCTCTGGAGGTGCTTTCGGGCACCTCCCTATCTCCAGCGGCAGTCCCTCCTTTGCTTTCTAAGGGGACTGCCAAGAAAGCCAGCAGGCAGCCCATTGCCGACCGCCCCTCGTGCAAGCGGCTCGGTAGGGCAAACCCCCTTAGGGGGGAGAGGGAAGCCAGGCCCCTTCGGTCGCTTCCCTCAAAAGACCTGCTGGCAAGAATTTTGAACCTTGCTGGGGTCAAGGCCTGTGCCTCCCCACACCACCTGACTAGTGACAATACTGCCAAGGGGACCTGCGATGTCCTGGGAGGGGATGGCCAACTGGAGGCCCCTCCTGTGATAGACATGGTCCTTGAGGAGACCCAGCCCCAGACGGTAGGGCCTTCCATGGAGGGGAATCCGGGCTCGGCGCCAAGCACCGAACCCGAATCCGCCCCTATGCAAGGTCCTCCTCAAATGGCTGAGGGCTCCGAGGCAGTAGAAGGAGGGGAGGGATCTCCTCCGACAGGTGCCCCTACGACAACCAGGACCTTCTCCATTTCGGAGAGGGACCTGGCTGAGGCTGGTCCATCTGGCCTGGGGACTTCTGCCGGCGGAGGTGAAAAGCGGGTTCATTCCCCGCCCTCCTCTCCTAAAAAGAAAAAGACTCAAAAGACGAAGAAGACTCGGGGCTCCTCTCCATCCGCGGGGGCTGCGGGGACGGATGGGTCTGCTACCACTTTGGTAGGCGACCAAGCCAAGATCGGCACATCCGGCCCCTCTACCCCCTCGTGTGCGGAGCCCATGACTACGACTAAGACCAAGAATGCACAGGGCGGAGCCTCGATGACATCGGGGCCCCTGATTCAGAGGTTACCTGGCGTTTTCGAGCCCGCTGGCTTCAAACGCTTCCTCGTTATTCGCTCCACTGATGGCACCATGTTGTCCAAGGGCAACATGATCCATCAGAGGAGAGGATTAGCTAGTGCAATTGGTAGAGAGCCGAAGGTAACCCGTTTCTCGGACGGGAGCCTTCTGGCGAATGCGGCGAATCCCGCCGAGGCGGCCAAGATAAGTGCTCTTCGGACACTTCATGGCACCCCGGTGAGTGTGACGCCGCACTCTACCATGAACTTTGTGAAAGGAGTAGTTTATGCGAGGGAACTCGTTGACTACTCCATTGAGGACATCACCCTAGAGCTGGCCGACCATGGGGCGGTCAAGGTCGAACGTGTGATGAGAAAACAGGGAGGGGCCTCGAGACCCACCCCTACACTCTTCGTCACGTTCGACTGTGACAAGCTCCCTGAGTCGGTGCGTGCCGGTTGGTACCGCTACCGCGTGAAGGCATTCGTGCCACTGCCGCGGCGGTGCTATTACTGCCACCGCTTCGGCCATACGAATCGATCATGTAGACGTGCAAAATCGGGGTCACCCGAAGTCTGTGTAAATTGCTCCAAGGTCGCACACGATAAGTCCAAATCGTGTGTGGCCAAGTGTGTCAATTGCGGAGAGCCGCACCCTGCTTCTTCGAAGCAATGTGGTGCATATCTCCTTGAGAAAGAAATCCTGGCCGTTCAGGCCCAGGATCGACTCTCATTCCGCGAGGCAAAGGACTTGGTCCTGGCGCGCCCGGCTCTGCCTGGGACGTCATATGCCTCAATAGTTAGAAAGGCACCCTCTGCTCCTGGCCCATCCAGGCCAACGAGCACGGTTGTTTCCGCGCCCATTCGGAGCCCTTCTGTGGGCTCTACCCAACCTGGGCGCTCCCCTGGTAAAGCTGGCGGCAAAAAGGGTTCATACCCTGCCCCGGCTAAAACCAGGGCTCCCCCCTCTTCCCCCAGCGTGACCGTTTCGCGTAAAGCGAAACGGCCACGCGCCTCCACCGAGTCGTTAGACTCACAGGAGGCAACACCCCTGAAGATGGTCGCTAGGCCATCTTCCGGGGTTCCTAAAGCTGTTCCCCGAAAGGAGGACAGCAACAAAGGAGCTTCGGCCCCTTTGCCCACGCCCCGAGGTGGAGCGAGTGGCTCGGAGACGGTGGTTCCTCGAAAAGAGGGCCCCCCGCCTCCGAAGCCGCAACGCCCGCCTAAAGTTTCGAGGCGGAGGGAGGAAAAGACTCGCATGGCGAGCCCAACCTCCCCCAATAAGTCCTCGAAGGCGACAGCGCCTTCAGCGCTTTGTCCGGCCAACAGCGCCCGGGGTTCTGCCCCCGGGAAGCGTACGGCCATTCCCGTGAGGGTCTTCAATTCGAGGAGGGCCCCCGCGTCTCCTCCGAGCTAGGCCTGGAGGGCATATTCCTTCAATGGAATTGCCGTGGACTCCGGGCCAACTGGGAGGAGCTGCGGAGGCTCGCCTCATCCCGTTAGCTATTTTTTTGCAGGAGACCATGCTAGGCGCGTGCCCCCTGCCTGCCCTCCCGGGGTATAAGGGTCTTGCGACCCAACCACCGCGGGACGGCCGGGCTGGGGGATGCGCGGTTTACACCCGGCATGATGTCTCCGTTCTTCCTTTCTCTTTAGATACCTCCTTTCAGGCAGTGGCTGTGCAGCTGCACCTGGATAGGAGGTATACTATCATTTCTGCGTACATTCCACCGTCAGCTGACTTCGACGCGGGGGACTTTCGCCGCGTCGTGGCACGGTTGCCGAGGCCCTATCTCTTGCTTGGAGATCTGAACGGCAGGCATCCTCTCTGGGGAGATTACACCATAAATCCCAGGGGACAAGTCCTTGCCGATCTGATCGAAGAGCTTGAGATGGGTGTCCTAAACGTGGATGAGTTTACGCATCACTGTCCGAGAACCGCTTCATTTTCTTGCCTTGACCTATCTTTGTGCTCTTCGGATGCACAGCCTGATTTTGATTGGGGGGTGGTCGATGACCTCCATGGTAGTGATCACTTTCCCATTCAAATATCATTTTCAGGGCAACTGCCGCCTGAGAGACCACCTCGGTGGTGCTTGGCGCGGGCGCGGTGGCCTGCATTTCAGGAAATGACTGAATTCTCTATCTCAGTCAAGGAGTTTAGGTCGGTAGATGAGGCCGTCGAGTTCTTCTCCGGCAACCTCATCGCCGTGGGCCTGACTACTATTCCTAGGACGTCTGGCCGTTTTGCACGCCGACCACTCCCATGGTGGTCGGCCGAGTGTGAGACGGCCCTCAAACAGAAGCGTTATGCCTACATGCGCTATAAGCGCCGCCCGAACGATTTCACCGTCGCTGAATTTCGTCGGGCTAGGTTCCGGTATATTTCGAAGCACGCCCGCCGCTCTTCTTGGCGGGCATACGTGTCTTCACTTAACGGGAAGACCCCTTTAGCTGAGGTGTGGAAGCGAGTCAAAAGGATTCGGGGCAAGTTCTCGCAGGACCCCCCTCCCGTTCTCCAGGAGAATGGGACCGCAATCTCGGACCCCGCGTCCGTGGCGGAATCCTTAGCGACCGCTTTTTCCGCATTCTCTAGCCGTGATGCTGCTCCGCCAGCATTCAATGCACGTCGTGATGTCGCGGAAGGCCGCCGGCTGGACTTTACCTCCAGAGGCGGAGAACCCTTCAACGACAAGTTTACTGTGAGTGAGTTGCGTTCCGCTCTCGCTTCGTGCGCGGACACCGCCCATGGTCCGGACGATGTCCCGTACGCCATGCTTCGACACCTGGGTGAGCGAGGCATGGCCTTTCTATTAGATTTGTTCAACAGGATCTGGGTGGAAGGTCTCCTCCCAGACTCCTGGCGAATCGCTACTGTGCTCGCCTTTCGCAAGCCGGGGAGAGATCACTCTACTCCGACCGGTTTCCGCCCAATCTCTCTAACCTCTTGCGTGTGCAAGTTGATGGAGAAATTGGTAAATGTTAGATTAGCCTATTTCCTGGACAGCGGAGGCCATCTGTCTTCTGCACAGTGCGGCTTCCGTAAGTTCCACTCCACGTCGGATGCTCTGCTCCGACTGGAAAATGCCGTCTGCGAGGCTTTCCTTCGTAGACAGCACTACGCCACGGTGTTTTTTGATCTGGAGAAAGCCTATGATACCGCATGGCGATACGGTATCATGGAGACTCTCCACACGATGGGGGCGAGGGGACGCCTCCCAATGTTTATATCTGAATTTTTGCGAGATCGTCGATTCCGCGTACGGGTGGGGGGAGCCCTCTCCGGCCCAAAGGAGCAGGAAGAGGGTGTCCCGCAGGGAAGTGTCCTCAGTGTCACACTCTTTGCCCTGAGCATCAACGGCATCACCTCGGTGCTGCCGGAAGATGTTCTCGCTACGCTCTACGTGGACGACCTTTCGATCTCTTTTGGCGCGGCCCAGATGCCAACTCTGGAGCGCCGACTCCAACAGGCATTGAACCGCGTCTCTTGCTATGCCAAAGCGCACAGGTTTCGGTTTTCTTTGGCCAAGACTAAGGTGGTGCACTTCTGCCGCCATCCACGGCTTCACCCCGACCCAGATTTGTTTCTTAATGGGGTGCGCCTCGATGTGGTTGAGTCGCACCGTTTCCTTGGTCTTGTATTCGACCGACGCCTCACCTGGGAGGCTCACATTCGCAGCCTTAGGGTCTCTTGTACCCGCGCCATGGACATTCTCCGTTCCGTGACGTTCAGCGCTTGGGGCGCTGATAGGGCTACCGCCTTACTTTTTTATCGATCCTTTGTTCGCTCGAAGCTCGACTACGGATGCGAGTTTTATGCATCCGCAGCCGAGCGTTTATTGCGGAAGGTGGATTCGATCCACCACACCGGCCTTCGCCTTGCGACCGGTGCCTTCCGCACTTCCCCCATTGAGAGCCTGTTGGTCGATGCTGGGGAGATGCCACTCGCTCTGCGCCGCGTGCAGTGCATCACTCGCCTGTACGCGCGAGCCCGGCGCCTCCCCCAGTCGCCAACAGCTCTCACTGCATCCGCAGCTGATCTCGATGGTGCCTATGCCGCCGAGAGACGCCAGTCATACCCTAAGCCCTTTGGGTTTAGGGCCAGGAAACTCCTTCGAGAGGTAGATATAGCTCTCGGGCCGGTGGCACCCCTGGTTCTGCCCAGGACGCCACCCTGGAGGGTACCACATTTGGCTATTTGTCGCCACGCCTCTGCTCCCAAAGCTTGTACTGCGCCGGGAGTATTGCGTTCGATCTTTTTGGAGCACACATCGTGTCACGCTGGTACCGTGCCAGTGTATACGGATGGCTCCAAGTCCCAAGAGGGGGTCGGCTTCCACGCCGTATCCCCTCTGTTTGAAGTCAGCGGGGCTCTACCAGGCGCTGCGTCTGTCTTCACGGCCGAGCTGGTGGCAATACACCACTCGGTACGGGAGATTACGCGACGTGCCCGGTTCGGAGACCGGATTGTGATTTATAGCGACTCACAAAGCGCCCTGAGTGCTCTCGGGGCATTGGAATCTCCGCATCCCCTGGTTCGCGAAATCCGTGACGCCACGGTTTTGGCGAGCCGGGCAGATGTCGAGATTATCTTCTGCTGGGTTCCTGGACATGTAGGAATTGCGGGGAATGAGCGCGCCGATGAGGGCGCCAAAGAGTCCGCGAGGACTCTGCGACCGGACCAGCGTTTCGCTCTTCCTCACACCGACTACATGGCAGGAATACGGGCAGCTCTTCGGACTGCTTGGCAAAGAAGATCGGAGACGGTCGAGGGGAACTTAAAGTTGCGTGCCATTGCGCCGCGACTGTTCCCATGGACCTATCCCCCAATGCCGCGGCGGCTTCAGGTTGCTTTCTGTCGTCTTCGAATCGGACACACTCGTGTGACGCATCGTTACTTGGTGGAGCGCTCGCATGTGCCCTATTGCAACGACTGCGTCGTCCCCCCAGACTGTTCGGCATATTCTTGTCGAATGTCCCAGTCTGGGTGATCTTCGCGCACGATACCTGTCTCGGTACCGGGATGGGCGGGGTCGCTACCGCCTGTCCCTTGTACTCGGGACGAGTGCGTGCACCATGACTGGTGGACTTATTGACTTTTTGGGGGAGGCCGGCCTTCTCCCCTTTATTTAAGGTTCCTTTTTTTGTTATTGTTTTGTTTTAGATTGCACTCTCCTGCACCGGGGTGAGGGGGACCTCCCCCCGCTGCCGGAGATTGCTTCGATTGTTAAGTTTTTCAAATTTATATTGATTGTTAAGTTTTCATATTTTAACTTTAAAGTAGCCTAATTCTAGGCTGTCGTGTTTTTCGGCGACTTATGCCCAAGTGGGTAGTTGCCAGATGGGCTCTATAAAAAAAAATAAAAAAAAAAAAAAAAACGTTAGACTCACAGGAGGCAACACCCCTGAAGATGCTTGGAGATCTGAACGGCAGGCATCCTCTCTGGGGAGATTACTCCATAAATCCCAGGGGACAAGTCCTTGCCGATCTGATCGAAGAGCTTGAGATGGGTGTCCTAAACGTGGATGAGTTTACGCATCACTGTCCGAGAACCGCTTCATTTTCTTGCCTTGACCTATCTTTGTGCTCTTCGGATGCACAGCCTGATTTTGATTGGGGGGTGGTCGATGACCTCCATGGTAGTGATCACTTTCCCATTCAAATATCATTTTCAGGGCAACTGCCGCCTGAGAGACCACCTCGGTGGTGCTTGGCACGGGCGCGGTGGCCTGCATTTCAGGAAATGACTGAATTCTCTATCTCAGTCGAGGAGTTTAGGTCGGTAGATGAGGCCGTTGAGTTCTTCTCCGGCAACCTCATCGCCGTGGGCCTGACTACTATTCCTAGGACGTCTGGCCGTTTTGCACGCCGACCACTCCCATGGTGGTCGGCCGAGTGTGAGACGGCCCTCAAACAGAAGCGTTATGCCTACATGCGCTATAAGCGCCGCCCGAACGATTTCACTGTCGCTGAATTTCGTCGGGCTAGGGCTAGGTTCCGGTATATTTCGAAGCACGCCCGCCGCTCTTCTTGGCGGGCATACGTGTCTTCACTTAACGGGAAGACCCCTTTAGCTGAGGTGTGGAAGCGAGTCAAAAGGATTCGGGGCAAGTTCTCGCAGGACCCCCCTCCCGTTCTCCAGGAGAATGGGACCGCAATCTCGGACCCCGCGTCCGTGGCGGAATCCTTAGCGACCGCTTTTTCCGCATTCTCTAGCCGTGATGCTGCTCCGCCAGCATTCAATGCACGTCGTGATGTCGCGGAAGGCCGCCGGCTGGACTTTACCTCCAGAGGCGGAGAACCCTTCAACGACAAGTTTACTGTGAGTGAGTTGCGCTCCGCTCTCGCTTCGTGCGCGGACACCGCCCATGGTCCGGACGATGTCCCGTACGCCATGCTTCGACACCTGGGTGAGCGAGGCATGGCCTTTCTGTTAGATTTGTTCAACAGGATCTGGGTGGAAGGTCTTCTTCCAGACTCCTGGCGAATCGCTACTGTGCTCGCCTTTCGCAAGCCGGGGAGAGATCACTCTACTCCGACCGGTTTCCGCCCAATCTCTCTAACCTCTTGCGTGTGCAAGTTGATGGAGAAATTGGTAAATGTTAGATTAGCCTATTTCCTGGACAGCGGAGGCCATCTGTCTTCTGCACAGTGCGGCTTCCGTAAGTTCCACTCCACGTCGGATGCTCTGCTCCGACTGGAAAATGCCGTCTGCGAGGCTTTCCTTCGTAGACAGCACTACGCCACGGTGTTTTTTGATCTGGAGAAAGCCTATGATACCGCATGGCGATACGGTATCATGGAGACTCTCCACACGATGGGGGCGAGGGGACGCCTCCCAATGTTTATATCTGAATTTTTGCGAGATCGTCGATTCCGCGTACGGGTGGGGGGAGCCCTCTCCGGCCCAAAGGAGCAGGAAGAGGGTGTCCCGCAGGGAAGTGTCCTCAGTGTCACACTCTTTGCCCTGAGCATCAACGGCATCACCTCGGTGCTGCCGGAAGAGGTTCTCGCTACGCTCTACGTGGACGACCTTTCGATCTCTTTTGGCGCGGCCCAGATGCCAACTCTGGAGCGCCGACTCCAACAGGCATTGAACCGCGTCTCTCGCTATGCCGAAGCGCACAGGTTTCGGTTTTCTTTGGCCAAGACTAAGGTGGTGCACTTCTGCCGCCACCCACGGCTTCCCCCCCACCCAGATTTGTTTCTTAATGGGGTGCGCCTGGATGTGGTTGAGTCGCACCGTTTCCTTGGTCTTGTATTCGACCGACGCCTCACCTGGGCGGCTCACATTCGCAGCCTTAGGGTCTCTTGTACCCGCGCCATGGACATTCTCCGTTCCGTGACGTTCAGCGCTTGGGGCGCTGATAGGGCTACCGCCTTACTTTTTTATCGATCCTTTGTTCGCTCGAAGCTCGACTACGGATGCGAGTTTTATGCATCCGCAGCCGAGCGTTTATTGCGGAAGGTGGATTCGATCCACCACACCGGCCTTCGCCTTGCGACCGGTGCCTTCCGCACTTCCCCCATTGAGAGCCTGTTGGTCGATGCTGGGGAGATGCCACTCGCTCTGCGCCGCGTGCAGTGCATCACTCGCCTGTACGCGCGAGCCCGGCGCCTCCCTCAGTCGCCAACAGCTCTCACTGCATCCGCAGCTGATCTCGATGGTGCCTATGCCGCCGAGAGACGCCAGTCATACCCTAAGCCCTTTGGGTTTAGGGCCAGGAAACTCCTTCGAGAGGTAGATATAGCTCTCGGGCCGGTGGCGCCCCTGGTTCTGCCCAGGACGCCACCCTGGAGGGTACCACATTTGGCTATTTGTCGCCACGCCTCTGCTCCCAAAGCTTGTACTGCGCCGGGAGTATTGCGTTCGACCTTTTTGGAGCACACATCGTGTCACGCTGGTACCGTGCCAGTGTATACGGATGGCTCCAAGTCCCAAGAGGGGGTCGGCTTCCACGCCGTATCCCCTCTGTTTGAAGTCAGCGGGGCTCTACCAGGCGCTGCGTCTGTCTTCACGGCCGAGCTGGTGGCAATACACCACTCGGTACGGGAGATTACGCCACGTGCCCGGTTCGGTGACCGGATTGTGATCTATAGCGACTCACAAAGCGCCCTGAGTGCTCTCGGGTCATTGGAATCTCCGCATCCCCTGGTTCGCGATATCCGTGACGCCACGGTTTTGGCGAGCCGGGCAGATGTCGAGATTATCTTCTGCTGGGTTCCTGGACATGTAGGAATTGCGGGGAATGAGCGCGAGGACTCTGCGACCGGACCAGCGTTTCGCTCTTCCTCACACCGACTACATGGCAGGAATACGGGCAGCTCTTCGGACTGCTTGGCAAAGAAGATCGGAGACGGTCGAGGGGAACTTAAAGTTGCGTGCCATTGCGCCGCGACTGTTCCCATGGACCTATCCCCCAATGCCGCGGCGGCTTCAGGTTGCTTTCTGTCGTCTTCGAATCGGACACACTCGTGTGACGCATCGTTACTTGGTGGAGCGCTCGCATGTGCCCTATTGCAACGACTGCGTCGTCCCCCAGACTGTTCGGCATATTCTTGTCGAATGTCCCAGTCTGGGTGATCTTCGCGCACGATACCTGTCTCGGTACCGGGATGGGCGGGGTCGCTACCGCCTGTCCCTTGTACTCGGGACGAGTGCGTGCACCATGACTGGTGGACTTATTGACTTTTTGGGGGAGGCCGGCCTTCTCCCCTTTATTTAAGGTTCCTTTTTTTGTTATTGTTTTGTTTTAGATTGCACTCTCCTGCACCGGGGTGAGGGGGACCTCCCCCCGCTGCCGGAGATTGCTTCGATTGTTAAGTTTTTCAAATTTATATTGATTGTTAAGTTTTCATATTTTAACTTTAAAGTAGCCTAATTCTAGGCTGTCGTGTTTTTCGGCGACTTATGCCCAAGTGGGTAGTTGCCAGATGGGCTCTATAAAAAAAAAAATAAAAAAAAAAAAAAAAAAATCCTGGACATTTACAACCTGCTTCATCCCCACCCATACCTTCCTCACATCCCTTTTCCTCTCGTCTTCAAAATCTATCCGTTTTACGCCGTGTTCAAGGTGGAGCCGCCATGCCGAAGGACTGCCAGGCCACCAGGCGGGAGGGGTGGTCCCGAATGGCGGCGCCTGGCTCTGCCGGGCCTGTAAGCACCTCTTGCAGTGCGGGCTACTGCAAGAGGTGGTGAGCGATTGCGTCCCGTAAAACAAAGAGGGTCACCATGCCCAATGATGAAACAAAAAAACATCTCCCCTTAATTCCCCCTATAACAACAACGGAGCCGCCCTCGTGCAGCTCCACAGAAAAGATGGAGGTCCCCCCCCCTGTGCTTGCGCAGGGGACCCTCCATACCTCTTTAACCGGAGAGGAGGCTTACTCCTCTCCTACGCCTACGGGTGTAGGGGACACCCCCTTCTCTGGAGGTGCTTTCGGGCACCTCCCTATCTCCAGCGGCAGTCCCTCCTATGCTTTCTAAGGGGACTGCCAAGAAAGCCAGCAGGCAGCCCATTGCCGACCGCCCCTCGTACAAGCGGCTCGGTAGGGCAAACCCCCTTAGGGGGGAGAGGGAAGCCAGGCCCCTTCGGTCGCTTCCCTCAAAAGACCTGCTGGCAAAAATATTAAACCTTGCCGGGGTCAAGGCCTGTGCCTCCCCACTAAAGACTTATGACGCTGCCTATCGGACACACTCGTGTGACGCATCGCTATCTGATGGAGCGCTCGCCTGCGCCCTATTGCAACGACTGCGTCGTCCCCCAGACTGTTCGGCACATTCTTGTCGAATGTCCCAGTCTGGGTGATCTTCGCGCACGATACCTGTCCCAGTACCGGGATGGGCGGGGTCGCTACCGCCTGTCCCTTGTGCTCGGGACAGATTCGTGCACATTGACTTGTGGACTTATTGACTTCTTGGGAGAGGCCGGCCTTCTCCCTATTATTTAAGCAAGGTTTGTTTGTTGTTGTTTTTTTTGTTGTTTTTTTTTGTTTTTTGTTTGTTTTTTTCCTTTAGTTGCACGCTCCTGCGCCGGGGGGACCTCTCCCCGACGCACCAGCTTGCTTCCTTTCCCCCTTTTGGGGTATTGTTTGTTTTGTTTTTTTTGTTTGTTTTTTTTTTCTCTTTAATTTATTTTAAAGTAGCCTAGAACTAGGCCAGTTTTAATACGGCGACTAATGCCCAAGTAGGCAGTCGCCAGATGAGCTCATAAAAAAAAAAAAAAAAAAAAAAATGCCAAGGGGACCTGCGATGTCCTGGGAGGGGATGGCCAACTGGAGGCCCCTCCTGTGATAGACATGGTCCTTGAGGAAAACCAGCCTCAGACGGTAGGGCCTTCCATGGGGGGGAATCCGGGCTTGGCGCCAAGCACCGAACCCGAATCCGCCCCTATGCAAGGTCCTCATCAAACGGCTGTGGATTCTCAGGCAGGACAAGGAGGGGAGGGATCTCCTCCGGATGAATCCCCTGCGCCCACCGGGACCTTCTCCATTTCAGAGAAGGACCTGGCTGAGGCCGGTCCATCTGGCCTGGGGGCTTCTACCGGCGGGGGTGAGAAGCGGGTTCATTCCCCGCCCTCCTCTCCTAAAAAGAAGAAAAAGACAAGAAAGACGAAAAAGACTCGGGGCTCCTCTCCATCCGCGGGGGCTGCGGGGACGGATGGGTCTGCTGCCACTTTGGTAGGCGACCAAGCCAAGATCGGCAAATCCGGCCCCTCTACCACCTCGTGTGCGGAGCTCCTGACCAAGACTAAGACGAAGAATGCACAGGGCGGAGCCTCGATGACATCGGGGCCCCGCATTCAGAGGTTACCTGGCGTTTTCGAGCCCGCTGGCTTCAAACGCTTCCTCGTCATTCGCTCCACTGATGGCACCATGTTGTCTAAGGGCAACATGATCCATCAGAGGAGAGGATTAGCTAGTGCAATTGGTAGAGAGCCGAAGGTGACCCGTTTCTCGGACGGCAGCCTTCTGGCGAATGCGGCGAATCCCGCCGAGGCGGCCAAGATAAGTGCTCTTCGGACACTTCATGGCACCCCGGTGAGTGTGACGCCGCACTCTACCATGAACTTTGTGAAAGGAGTAGTTTATGCGAGGGAACTCGTTGACTACTCCATTGAGGACATCACTCTAGAGCTGGCCGACCATGGGGCGGTCAAGGTCGAACGTGTGATGAGAAAACAGGGAGGGGCTTCGAGACCCACCCCTACACTCTTCGTCACGTTCGACTGTGACAAGCTCCCTGAGTCGGTGCGTGCCGGTTGGTACCGCTACCGCGTGAAGGCATTCGTGCCACTGCCGCGGCGGTGCTATTACTGTCACCGCTTCCGCCATACGAATCGCTCATGTAGACGTGCAAAGTCGGGGTCACCCGAAGTCTGTGTAAATTGCTCCAAGGTCGCACACGATAAGTCCAAATCGTGTGTGGCCAAGTGTGTCAATTGCGGAGAGCCGCACCCTGCTTCTTCGAAGCAATGTGGTGCATATCTCCTGGAGAAAGAAATCCTGGCCGTTCAGGCCCAGGATAGACTCTCATTCCGCGAGGCTAAGGACTTGGTCCTGGCGCGCCCAGCTCTGCCTGGGACGTCATATGCCTCAGTAGTTCGAAAGGCACCCTCTGCTCCTGGCCCATCCAGGCCAACGAGCACGGTTGTTTCCGCGCCCATTCGGAGCCCTTCTGCGGGCTCTACTACACCCGGGCGCTCCCCTGGTAAAGCTGGCGGCAAAAAGGGTTCACACCCAGCCCCGGCTAAAACCAGGGCTCCCCCCTCTTCCCCCAGCGTGACCGTTTCCCGTAAGGCGAAACGGCCACGCGCCTCCACCGAGTCGTTAGACTCACAGGAGGCAACACCCCTGAAGATGGTCGCTAGGCCATCTTCGGGGGTTCCTAAAGCTGTCCCCCGAAAGGAGGACAGCAACAAAGGAGCTTCGGCTCCTTCGCCCACGCCACGAGGTGGAGCGAGTGGCTCGGAGACGGTGGTTCCTCGAAAAGAGGGCCCCCCGCCTCCGAGGCCGCAGCGCCCGCCTAAGGTTTCGAGGCGGAGGGAGGAAAAGACTCGCATGGCGATGTCAACCTCCCCCAATAAGTCCTCGAAGGCGACAGCGACTCCAGCGCTTTGTCCGGCCAACAGCGCCCAGGGTTCTGCCCCCGGGAAGCGTACGGCCATTCACGTGAGGGTCTTCAATTCGAGGAGGGCCCCCGCGTCTCCTCCGAGCTAGGCCTGGAGGGCATATTCCTTCAATGGAATTGCCGTGGACTCCGGGCCAACTGGGAGGAGCTGCGGAGGCTCGCCTCGTCCCGTTCCCCGTTAGCTATTTTTTTGCAGGAGACCATGCTAGGCGCGTGCCCACTGCCTGCGCTCCCGGGGTATAAGGGTCTTGCAACCCCACCACCGCGGGACGGCCGGGCTGGGGGATGCGCGGTTTACACCCGGCATGATGTCTCCGTTCTTCCTTTCTCTTTAGATACCTCCTTACAGGCAGTGGCTGTGCAGCTGCACCTGGATAGGAGGTATACTATCATTTCTGCGTACATTCCACCGTCAGCTGACTTCGACGCGGGGGACTTCCGCCGCGTCGTGGCACGGTTGCCGAGGCCCTATCTCTTGCTTGGAGATCTGAACGGCAGGCATCCTCTCTGGGGAGATTACTCCATAAATCCCAGGGGACAAGTCCTTCTTGATCTGATCGAAGAGCTTGAGATGGGTGTTCTAAACGTGGATGAGTTTACGCATCACTGTCCGAGAACCGCTTCATTTTCTTGCCTTGACCTATCTTTGTGCTCTTCGGATGCACAGCCTGATTTTGATTAGGGGGTGGTCGATGACCTCCATGGTAGTGATCACTTTCCCATTCAAATATCATTTTCAGGGCAACTGCCGCCTGAGAGACCACCTCGGTGGTGCTTGGCACGGGCGCGGTGGCCTGCATTTCAGGAAATTACTGAATTCTCTATCTCAGTCGAGGAGTTTAGGTCGGTAGATGAGGCCGTTGAGTTCTTCTCCGGCAACCTCATCGCCGTGGGCCTGACTACTATTCCTAGGACGTCTGGCTGTTTTGCACGCCGACCACTCCCATGGTAGTCGGCCGAGTGTGAGACGGCCCTCAAACAGAAGCGTTATGCCTACATGCGCTATAAGCGCCGCCCGAACGATTTCACTGTCGCTGAATTTCGTCGGGCTAGGGCTAGGTTCCGGTATATTTCGAAGCACGCCCGCCGCTCTTCTTGGCGGGCATACGTGTCTTCACTTAACGGGAAGACCCCCTTAGCTGAGGTGTGGAAGCGAGTCAAAAGGATTCGGGGCAAGTTCTCGCAGGACTCCCCTCCCGTTCTCCAGGAGAATGGGACCGCAATCTCGGACCCCGCGTCCGTGGCGGAATCCTTAGCGACCGCTTTCTCTGCATTCTCTAGCCGTGATGCTGCTCCGCCAGCATTCAATGCACGTCGTGATGTCGCGGAAGGCCGCCGGCTGGACTTTACCTCCAGAGGCGGAGAACCCTTCAACGACAAGTTTACTGTGAGTGAGTTGCGTTCCGCTCTCGCTTCGTGCGCGGACACCGCCCATGGTCCGGACGATGTCTCGTACGCCATGCTTCGACACCTGGGTGAGCGAGGCATGGCCTTTCTGTTAGATCTGTTCAACAGGATCTGGGTGGAAGGTCTTCTCCCAGACTCCTGGCGAATCGCTACTGTGCTCGCCTTTCGCAAGCCGGGGAGAGATCACTCTACTCCGACCGGTTTCCGCCCAATCTCTCTAACCTCTTGCGTGTGCAAGTTGATGGAGAAATTGGTAAATGTTAGATTAGCCCATTTCCTGGACAGCGGAGGCCATCTGTCTTCTGCACAGTGCGGCTTCCGTAAGTTTCACTCCACGTCGGATGCTCTGCTCCGACTGGAAAATGCCGTCTGCGAGGCTTTCCTTCGTAGACAGCACTACGCCACGGTGTTTTTTGATCTGGAGAAGGCCTATGATACCGCATGGCGATACGGTATCATGGAGACTCTCCACACGATGGGGGCGAGGGGACGCCTCCCAATGTTTATATCTGAATTTTTGCGAGATCGTCGATTCCGCGTACGGGTGGGGGGAGCCCTCTCTGCCCCAAAGGAGCAGGAAGAGGGTGTCCCGCAGGGAAGTGTCCTCAGTGTCACACTCTTTGCCCTGAGCATCAACGGCATCACCTCGGTGCTGCCAGAAGATGTTCTCGCTACGCTCTACGTGGACGACCTTTCGATCTCTTTTGGTGCGGCCCAGATGCCAACTCTGGAGCGTCGACTCCAACAGGCATTGAACCGCGTCTCTCGCTATGCCGAAGCGCACAGGTTTCGGTTTTCTTTGGCCAAGACTAAGGTGGTGCACTTCTGCCGCCATCCACGGCTTCACCCTGACCCAGATTTGTTTCTTAATGGGGAACGCCTGGATGTGGTTGAGTCGCACCGTTTCCTTGGTCTTGTATTCGACCGACGCCTCACCTGGGAGGCTCATATTCGCAGCCTTAGGGTCTCTTGTACCCGCGCCATGGACATTCTCCGTTCCGTGACGTTCAGCGCTTGGGGCGCTGATAGGGCTACCGCCTTACTTTTTTATCGATCCTTTGTTCGCTCGAAGCTCGACTACGGATGCGAGTTTTATGCATCCGCAGCCGAGCGTTTATTGCGGAAGGTGGATTCAATCCACCACACCGGCCTTCGCCTTGCGACCGGTGCCTTCCGCACTTCCCCCATTGAGAGCCTGTTGGTCGATGCTGGGGAGATGCCACTCGCTCTGCGCCGCGTGCAGTGCATCACTCGCCTGTACGCGCGAGCCCGGCGCCTCCCTCAGTCGCCAACAGCTCTCACTGCATCCGCAGCTGATCTCGATGGTGCCTATGCCGCCGAGAGACGCCAGTCATACCCTAAGCCCTTTGGGTTTAGGGCCAGGAAACTCCTTCGAGAGGTAGATATAGCTCTCGGGCCGGTGGCGCCCCTGGTTCTGCCCAGGACGCCACCCTGGAGGGTACCACATTTGGCTATTTGTCGCCACGCCTCTGCTCCCAAAGCTTGTACTGCGCCGGGAGTATTGCGTTCGACCTTTTTGGAGCACACATCGTGTCACGCTGGTACCGTGCCAGTGTATACGGATGGCTCCAAGTCCCAAGAGGGGGTCGGCTTCCACGCCGTATCCCCTCTGTTTGAAGTCAGCGGGGCTCTACCAGGCGCTGCGTCTGTCTTCACGGCCGAGCTGGTGGCAATACACCACTCGGTACGGGAGATTACGCCACGTGCCCGGTTCGGTGACCGGATTGTGATCTATAGCGACTCACAAAGCGCCCTGAGTGCTCTCGGGGCATTGGAATCTCCGCATCCCCTGGTTCGCGATATCCGTGACGCCACGGTTTTGGCGAGCCGGGCAGATGTCGAGATTATCTTCTGCTGGGTTCCTGGACATGTAGAAATTGCGGGGAATGAGCGTGCCGATGAGGGCGCCAAAGAGTCCGCGAGGACTCTGCGACCGGACCAGCGTTTTGCTCTTCCTCACACCGACTACATGGCAGGAATACGGGCAGCTCTTCGGACTGCTTGGCAAAGAAGATGGGAGACGGTCGAGGGGAACTTAAAGTTGCGTGCCATTGCGCCGCGACTGTTCCCATGGACCTATCCCCCAATGCCGCGGCGGCTTCAGGTTGCTTTCTGTCGTCTCCGAATCGGACACACTCGTGTGACGCATCGCTATCTGATGGAGCGCTCGCCTGCGCCCTATTGCAACGACTGCGTCGTCCCCCAGACTGTTCGGCACATTCTTGTCGAATGTCCCAGTCTGGGTGATCTTCGCGCACGATACCTGTCCCAGTACCGGGACGGGCGGGGTCGCTACCGCCTGTCCCTTGTGCTCGGGACAGATTCGTGCACACTGACTTGTGGACTTGTTGACTTCTTGGGGGAGGCCGGCCTTCTCCCTATTATTTAAGCAAGGTTTGTTTGTTTTGTTTTTTGTTGTTTTTTTTGCATTTTTTGTTTTTTGTTTGTTTTGTTTTTTCTTTAGTTGCACGCTCCTGCGCCGGGGGGACCTCTCCCCGACGCACCAGCTTGCTTCCTTTCCCCCTTTTGGGGTGTTGTTTCTTTTTCTTTTTTTCTCTCTTTAATTTCATTTTAAAGTAGCCTAGAACTAGGCCAGTTTTAATACGGCGACTAATGCCCAAGTAGGCAGTCGCCAGATGAGCTCTTAAAAAAAAAAAAAAAAAAAAATCCTGGACATTTAGGAATTGCGGGGAATGAGGGCGCCAAAGAGTCCGCGAGGACTCTGCGATCGGACCAGCGTTTCGCTCTTCCTCACACCGACTACATGGCAGGAATACGGGCAGCTCTTCGGACTGCTTGGCAAAGAAGATGGGAGACGGTCGAAGGGAACTTAAAGTTGCGTGCCATTGCGCCGCGACTGTTCCCATGGACCTATCCCCCAATGCCGCGGCGGCTTCAGGTTGCTTTCTGTCGTCTCCGAATCGGACACACTCGTGTGACGCATTGCTATTTGATAGAGCGCTCGCCTGCGCCCTATTGCAACGACTGCGTCGTCCCCCAGACTGTTCGGCACATTCTTGTCGAATGTCCCAGTCTGGGCGATCTTCGCGCACAATACCTGTCCCGGTAGCGGGATGGGCGGGGTCGCTACCGCCTGTCCCTTGTACTCGGGACGAGTGCGTGCACATTTGACTGGTGGACTTGTTGACTTTTGGGGTGAGGCTGGCCTTCTCCCTATTACTTAACCAGTTTTTTTTGGTTTGTTTTGTTGTTTTACCCCTTATAGGTTGCACGCTCCTGCGCCGGGCCCCCCCCCCCCCCCCCGACGCAGGAGCTTGCTTACTTCTCGTTTTCTTTTCCCTTTTTTTAATTTGTGGTGTTGTTTGGGTTGCTTTTGTTTTTTTTTTGTGTGTTATTGCATTAGTACTAGGCAGTTTTTAATAGGGCGACTAATGCCCAAGTAGGCAGTCGCCAGATGAGCTCTTTAATAAAACCAAAAAAGTAGATCTGCAAAGGGACAAAGCGCTATGCAGCTCGTGGATGCTGAATAGAGCGTTATATTGAAGGTTAGATTTTGTTGTGAAGTTGAGAGAATGAGATTCTTCCTTTGATTTGTAGGATTGAAAAGCCTTATCGTAACGGCTGACACTGCTGACGGCGCGGAAATGGTCAGCAAAAGCATTGCTGACCACCAGGCCTTCATTCTCCAAGGAACCGTCTAAGTTGAGTGTTGGGGGTATGAGGATTAGCATAACGGCCCCTGATCTTATTAATCCTCTTCCAGATCTTAGCAGTAAGTGTCATAGAGGAAAATGATGAAACGTAAACGGCGCCATGAATTTCGGCGAGCCTGACGAAGGGTTCTTTGGCGAAGCGCACGAGCTCGGTTTCGGTCGACCTTGTTGCACAAAGTTGGCTTCTTTCGGAATCGGGCATGTGCTAACTTGTAATTTTTGATAGCTGTTGCACACGTCGAGGTCCACCAGGGCACGATTGAGCGGCCCGTGGCGGGGCGCCTCCGTGGGATGGTCTGTGTTGCAGCATTGTAGATAGTCGATGTAAAGTATTCTACTGCCGCGTCCACTCCATTGAATGTCACCAAGGATGCACTTGTGAAGGACGCCTCTTGGAAACCTTCCCAATCTGCATGACCTAAGTCCCACTTAAGGGGCATGGTTGTATGAGGGCTAACTTGAAGGGCCGACAAGACAATAGAGAAGTGGTCAATCCCATGGAGATCGTCAAGAATTGACCATCAAAATTTCGTGAAGCAATCAGGGCAACAAACAGACAGGTCAACACAGCTAAAAGAGTCCGTCTGGACATAAGAGGTAAAATCGCCAGTATTTAAGATAAAGAAAGTCGGATGATAAAAGAGACTCTAAAACACTGTCTTTGGCATTTCAAGTTTTGTCACCCCAGTATGGGTGACGGGCGTTAAAATCTCATAGTAATAAGAATGGGGAGGGCAACTGGTCTAAAGTTCTAAAAGGTCGGGTCTTGACAATGATAAACAAGGGGGTAGGTAAATAGAGCAAACGGTAAAAAGGTTAGTAAGAAAAACCCTCACGGCAACAGCTTGGAGGGTAGTATGTAGGGAGATGGGAGAAACATGGTGAGATGAAGATACCATGATTGACACCCCCCCATGAGAGGGGCTTCCAGCAAGAGCAATAGAGTTGAAAGTGAGAAAGCCGGGTACCGGCGGAAAGGGCCGTATACCCAGTTTATTCTCCTGAAGACAAATAACAGCGGGTTGGATAGTCGTCAAAAGAATTTTGAGTTCTTGTATAGCAATGCCTCTGGGCATTCCTATAATAAAAACCTCCGTTAATGATGTCGCCATCAAGAATCTGCAAACATCTCTTGCCAAGAGGCAAGTCACTTGGCGGAAAAGGAAGATCAAGAAGGGATTTTCGGCCGGTAGTTCCGGATTCATGGGTCGAGGGTATTTTCGGTGTCTGAGGAGTTGGTCCAACCACCGCGCTTGGTGATGTTGGAGTATCAACTGCTTCCATCGGATCATGGGTTGGGTGAGCGGAACGAAGGGGTGATCTGAGCGAGGTGTGTGGAGCTGGGTGTATATCTGTTATCGTTTGGATCAGGGTGGGGCCTAAGTCCTGTGAAGTGCGGGACGGACTTAAGGGCATAGAATGTTCAGCCATAGGGGGAATGAGGGAAGTCCATTGAAGATTCCCGGGGCTCGGCCGAGTCAGCTCCACAGGCTGCCCGCTTATTGGTGGTCGATGACTCAGGTGAGGAGTCCTTCCTCTTACCACTGGGCTCTGGGTCTCGGGTCCGGGTGGATGAACCTTCACTGGTCGATGTTGAGGATTCTTTCAAATAGCGTCTGAGCGTCTCTCCCAGCTAGAGCTGCTGGAGAGAGGGGGGGCTACATTGGTTATCTCAGTCGAAGCGATGCTTCGATTGAGTATATCCTGAATGTTTCCGACGCTGCGAGTAGATCTAGGGTGAAGTGCTTCAGGCTCTTCGGAACTCGCGCGTGATGGTCGGTTTCGTCCAGCGGCACGTAAAACGTCAGAGAAGAGCCGGCCGAGTGGCGAGGTTTGTGCTCGGGCACGCTGGTGGGCCCCTCATATATCTAGACGTATGGAGTCGCGCTAAGCGAGCACTTCCTTTTCATATAAAAATATAGAGCAGAGTTTTGACGCAGCACTTTGGGTACCTCCGCAGTTGGCACAGCGGGGTGTTTTGATGCATTCGGGGCCATGGTAGTCAAAGCTACAATTCATGCAAGAACAAGGGTGCGACAGGCACGGCCAATATGACCAAATTGATTGCAATTGAAGCAGCGTCTGGGTAGTTCGATGTAGGGACTTACTGGGACACGAAGGTACCCAGCTTTAATATACTGCGGCAGTTCTTGTAGTTCAAATGTTAAAATCAGTGTGGCGGTTGGGACTTTAGTGGAGCCTAATGTTTTAGTTACCCTGTGTACGTGTGTGACACGGGTACTAAGCTTACTCTGAAGGCGGGTGGGGTCGTAGTCCTTTAGTTCGTTTGAACGGACGACACCTTTGATAAAATTCAGACGCGGATGGGGCGAGACAGTTATTGGAATTTCAGCTATCGAAGATAGATTTCACACAAGGTTGTGTTGAGAGTAGAATGACACATCGACTACGACATCACCACTTCCTCTTGACCACATCCGGCGGGGTTTGCCACAGCGGGACTCATAAGATTCATTGACGTCAAACACATCGACTTTTGCAAGTGGGATGTTGGATGATGAATTCATGACAAGAAAGCGAGGATAATCTAGATCTGGGTCTACTTCGTTGGAATAAGGGTCCAACGAGCGAGGAAAGGATGAAAGGGAAGCTAAGGAACGTTTGGCACGAGAACCCTTACGAGAAGGGGAGGGTTTGGTTTAGGGCTAACCATTGCAAAAAGAAAAAAAACTTCGAATTCTCCCTCGGGGCTCCCCACCATGGAGGCCTACTAGGGCCCGGCACTACTGCAACTATACAATCAGTTACGTCCGGTATGTCCTCTTGGAGAATGGATACGGATCCACCACACCATCTTTTGAAACCTAAGAGGCTGCCCGAGTTCTCCTACGCACGGAGAAAAGGGGCCAACGATGGGTTTCTCCTTGGGCATGCGGTAGACGAAGGCGGTGGAGATGTCCAGCCTCTTTCACATTCATGAAAGAACAATTCGGAATCAATCCATTAAACGAGCAGAGGTCGGGTATCGATAAGGACCACTAGATAGGTGAAGGAAGAGCGTAATAGGGGAGGAAAGAAAAAGGGGCAAGTTAAAAATCTTGTTGGCAGCACCATGGGTACCCTAAGGGGCCCAAGGCTGACCCCCCCCCCCCCCCCCTCGCCACGCGAAGGCCAGAGCGTCTGGGAACAACCCCTGAAGAAAAGATCCCAGAGAGGAAGGGGGAAGGCGTCCAGAAGTGGTTAGTGCTCACTAGGAGCGAGACGCCACCCCGCCAAGGGGTGTTAGAGAATTAAAAACAGTGAACTGACAAACTCGGAGAAAGATACTAAAGACGATAATTCCTCTTATTTGGGAAGGATCCCCAGATAGTTGCATTGAAGAATTACTGCCATCATTCAGACCGTTGAAAGACTACGGTCGAGATAGTGGCTGGGGTGGAGAGCCCTCATGAACAGATGTCGTGCGAGAAAAACCCTGCACGGGTGTTATATGAGTGTCTGAACGGCGAGGCAACACCAATTTAGAGGGGCGGGGGCTAGTATTGTGGGTCATCACCTGGATGAAATGGTAGAGACAACAGAGATTTAGAGGTAACGTTACTCCCAGTGCGGGGAGGATCATCATTCCTACTGAAGGGTGTGCAACCTACGTGTGTAGGGAGGTCGGAAGTAGTAGTTGGAGATGGGCTATGGTCTTGGTCAGAAGGTAGTGGCATGGGTAAAGGTGACTTCTTGGATGTATCGTTACCTTCAGGGAGTTGGGGGATATCGCTATGGATGATAGATACACCATCTCCGCCTGAGGTAAGGCCGGAAGTTTCAGGTACATATGTCAAAGGGAGTGTAGTAGGAGGATGTGATGAAAGGATAGAGTGTACCTCAACTGAGTTAGAGAGATATTATTGAGATAGATTGCTCGCCCCTTTTGGAAATTAGCTTCCTAGAGTGAGAGGAAGGCCTTACGCTTGGGCCAGGAGTCCTCAGACATGACAACATCTGACCGGGGTGCCTCGGTAGTTCCGATATAGTCTTCAATGTCGTCCAGAGTCTCTGGAGTGTCATCCTGGGGTTGGATACGCTTTGCCGGCTCTGGTTCAATATTGGGGATAGGGGGTATACTAGTGGCCAGACTTGGGTCTGGGTAGAAGAAGAGGGTGATACAGCGGAGGTTGGTGGTGGTGCTGTATCTCGGGATCATGACTGAAGATATGTAGCAGTGTGCGGAATACATGGGCGAACCGAACGAGAGTCCGCTGTCATGCGTAGGACATCAGAGAACTTGATGCCGTGGGAGATGAATTTCTCTCGGACTAATCGACGGGCCTCCCGCATATCCACCTTAACAGAATCACGGACAGCTAAAACCGCCTTTTCAAAGAGAAATAAGCGACACTTCGAGGAAGAAGTGCTATGGGACTCACCGCAGTTGGTACGGCAGTGGTGATGGTCGCAGAAGGACCATGGTAGGCCTACCCGAAATCCGCACATACACGGGATGGCAGCATGCAGTGCTCACATGACCAAACATGGCAATTAAGCATCATCTCGGATTAGATATATAAGGTTTGACTCGAATTCGTAGGTAACCCACCTTAATATGCGTTGATAAATCCCGAAGATCAAACGTAAGGAACATCGTTGGTGTGTTCATCCGGACCCCACCAACGGTTCGCTGTAGTCTATAAATATCAATAATCCACTGGCTAGCCAGCTTTGACTGAAGCATCTTGAGGTCATAATCCATTAGTTCATTAGAATAGATAACGTCCTTCACTATGTTGAAGGTTAGGTGGGATGAAACGGCAATCTCAGAGCAAGTGAGAGTTTTGAGGGCTTGTACGGAATCATGTAGGGGGCGGGAAGTGATCTCCATTACCAGGGGTCCATTATTATGGGACCACCTGCTGCGCGGTTCACCGCACCGTTCATTAAAGTCCACACTGACATAAAAAATATTAAGTTTCGATAGGGGGTTTGCCAGATTTCGTTATAGGCACCAAAAAGCGATGGTAGTCCAACTCAGGGTTTACCTCTGACGAAAACGGATCTGCCGCGAGTAAATGAGGAACTGGAATCTGATCCAAGAGCACGAGCCGGTGGGAAGTAGTTTTTGGTTTAATTTTCTCCATTTATGCCTACTACAATTTTAATTAGGGGGGGGGGGAGTCTCGCGCAGAGCGGAACCCACCTACGCAGCCACGTCACCAGATGTGCACCATCAAACGGAGGGAGGGACCCACGCACTCCTCAACCAGCACCTTCGTTTTAAAAACAGGTGGCTGCCTTCCAGAATTTCCTTTTAAGGACGCAAAGACCATCGCTCAAGGCACCCAGGGGCCGGGCACCCACCACATCCAACTTAGCAGGGTTGAACCACGGAATGACGCGTCCCGGTGAGGCAGGACCGGTTCACTGAGACTGCAAATATCCAAAATTAAACCTTCAACACGCACTAGAACCCAGACATTCATTCAGTTATACACTACAACCGACCACACATATACATCAGGCTCAATCAATCACAATTGAAAATTTAAAAAGAGGAAGGAGATAGAGGGGAACAAGAGGAGACCATGAATAACATAAAAATGAGACCATAAATAAAGGTCAAAGATGGAGGAGAGAGGTATAGTAAGACTCCACTTCGCAGTCCGCTCTAATGGGCAAGCTGAGCCACCTCTCCAACGACAAGGCAGGAGCACTCTCGCGGCGACCCTCTGGAAACACCGCAAGCGTGGAGGGGGTTCGAGTTAAGGGGTCCGTCCTCTTGTTTTAAGGCCCTTACCGCTCAAGGAAGATGCTTGCACAGGGGTGAACTCATGTTCGTTTCCTGGAACCGAGCACAGGTTTGCCCCCATGGAAGACCTTGTCCTCTCGGGTAAGAGGCGGGGGGGGGGGTAACTTCGGGATCATTTCCACACCAAAGGGGCCCCCTTTGCCCCCAAGGTGCGGGGTATCCAGAGTTGGGATTCATAGGGCCAATTTTTCGTCACGAACGTCACCTTGGATGGCATACCAACCGTCATTAGGAAGATTGGATGAGTGGGCATAACTGCTCCCATTAACGTGACAAACCTCGGGTCGACGAGTTCCCGCAGCAATGCCCAGGGAACGACGCCGCGTCTTACTCCTCCTCTAAGGAAGTTGAAGCGGTTCATTTGCCCATATCGGGGTTCCTGGGAATCGAGGCGGCGCATTTTGCCTCGCCCTTTTCTTGACGGGCACCTGAAAAATTACGCATTGGAGGCAACTTTTCGTTACAACAATTTTCTGGGGGCCTCTGAGAAAGTATAGAAAGGGGGCACCATTAGACGAGTCGCCCGAAACATTTTTTAAAATATTTTAGGAGCCCATCTTGCGACTGCCTACTTGGGACATAAGTCACCGTACTCACCACATCCTACTACTAGGTTATATTAAAAACAAATAACAATGATAAATCAAGGAGAAAGGATAACAAACAACAACAAAAATTAAAACAAAGGAAAAGGCAACAAGGAAGCAGGCTCTGGCGTCGGGGGTAGGCCCGCCTTCCTCCGGTGCAGGAACATGCGAACTACAACAAACAGTCAAATATTGTGAAGGAGGCCAGCCAAGTCCAAAAAGTCGTATAGTCCGCAAGTCTGCGTGCACGAACCAGTGCCAAGTACAAAGGACAAACGGTACAAAGGACAAACGGTATAAACCCCGCTTTCCCGGTACCGGGCAGGTAACATGCGCAAAGATCACCCAAACTGGGACATTCTACTAGAATGTGCCGAACAGTCTGGGGGAGGGGGGAAGGGGTAGCGCAGTCGTCACAATAAGGCGCAGTGAAGCGATCCATCCAATGACGGTGCTTCCCGCGAGTGTATCCAACTGGGAGAAGACAGAAAGCACCTGAAGCTGTTGCGGCGCAGCAAGGACACGTAATTTTAAGCTCCCCTTGACCGTCTCCCATCTTCTTTGCCAAGCCGCCCGGAGGGATGTCCGTATTCCGGCCATGTGATCGGTGTGGGAAAGAGCAAAACGCTGGGATGTTCGCCTAGTCCTCGCAGACTCTTTGGCGCCCTCATCAGGCCACTCACTCCACGAAATTCCTACATCTCCAGGAACCCAGCAGAAGATAATCTCGACATCCACCCGGCTCGCTAAAACCGTGGCGTCACGGATATCGTGAACCGAGAGATGCGGAGATTACAATGCCCCGAGAACACTCATGAAGCTTTGTGAGTCGCTATAAATCATAATCCGGTCTCTGAACCGAGCACCTCGCGCTATTTCCAGTACCAAAGGGTGTGTTGCAATCAGCTCGGCCGTGGGACAGACGCAACGCCTATCAGAGCCTAGCTGATCGACCCCCTCATGGAACTTAGTGACATTCTGTTACACTGGCACGTGTGCTCCCAAAAGGCCGAACGCAATACTCCCGGCACTGTAGAAGATTTGGGAGCAGAGGCGTGGCAACAAATATTCAAACTTCTACCCTTAAGGGTGACGTCCTGGGCAGAAACATGAGCGCTACCGGCCCAAGAGTTATATTGAGCGCTCGAAGGAGTTTCCTAACCCTAAGCCCAAAGGGCTTAGGCTTTGACTCGCGCCTCTCGGCCTCACAGGCATAGAGAGGTCAACTCTGCGGATGCAGTTGACTGAGGGAGGCGCTGGGCTCGAGCACAGAGCGAGTGGCATCTCACCAACACCAACAAGTAGAAACTCAATAAGGGACGTGAGGAAACTACCGGTCAGCAGGCGAAGGTCGGTGTGATGGATCGAGGCCACTTTCCGCGATACACGCTCTGCTACGGATGCCTCAAACTCGCATCGATAGTCAAGCTTGGAACCAACAAAGGGATCGATAAAAAAAGCAAGGCAGTAGCCCTATCAGCGCCCAGGTGGTGAGCGTCAGGGAACGAAGAATGTCAATGGCACGGGTACAAGAGACCCTAAAGCTGCGCATTTGAGGCTCCAAGGTCAGTTGTCGGTCAAATACAAGACTAAAGAAACGGTGCGAGTCCAGCACCTAGAGACGAACCCCACTTATAAACAAGTCTGGGTTAGGGTGGAGCTGCGGAAGGCGGCAGAAGCGCACAACTTTAGCCTTAGCCAATAAAGACCGCGGCCTGTGCACTTCAGCATAGCGAGAGACGCAGATCAATGCTTGTTGGAGTCGCGCTCCAGAGTAGGCATCCGGGCTGTGCCAAAAGAGATCGAAAGGTCGTCCACGTAGAGCGTAGCGAGAACATCCTCAAGTAGCACCGAGGTGATACCGTTGATTTTCACCGCAAAGTGTGTGACACTGAGGAGACTATCTAGAGGGTTCCACTCTTCCTGTTTCATTGGATGGGAGACGGCTCCTCCCACACGTAAGCGGAATCATCGATCACGGAAAAATTCAGATATAAAGTTTGGGAGGTGTCCCCTCGCCCCCATCGTGTGGAGTCTACATGATGCCGTATCGTCATGCGGTATCATAGCCTTCTCTAGATTGAAAAACACCATGGCTTAGTGCTGTCCGCGAAGGAAGACCTCGCAGATGTCATCTTCCATTCGGAGCGGAGCATCCGAAGTGGGGTGGAACTTGAGGAAGCCGCACTTTGCTGAAGAGAGGTAGCCTCCGCTGTCCATAAAAAAAGCTAACCTATCATTTACCATTTTAACCATCAACTTGCACACACAGGAAGCTAGAGAGATTGAGCGGAAACCGCCCGGGGTAGAGTGATCTCTCCCCGGTTTGCGAAAAGCGAGCACTGTAGTGATTCGCCAGGAGTCTGGGAGGAAACCCTCTACCCAGATCCTGGCGAACAAATTTAACAGAAAGGCCATGTCTTGCTCACTTAAAAGTCGAAGCATGGCGTACAGGACATCGTCCGGACCAGAGGCCGTGTCCGCGCACGAAGCGAAAACGGAACATAATGTAAACCTGTTGTTGTAGGGTTCTTTGAATCTAGAGCTAACGTTCAGTGGGCGGCCTTCCGCGAGATCACGACGCGCATTAAATGCTGGCGGAGCAGCATCCCGGCTGAAGAATGCGGAGAAAGCGTTCACGAATCAATCTGCCACGGCCGCGCGGTGCGAGATTGCTGTCCCATTCTCTTAGAGAACGGGAGGGGGGTCCTGCAAAAGTCCTGCCCCGGATCCTTTTGACTCGCTTCCACACCTATGCTAGTGAAGTCTTCCCGTTAAGTGAAGATACCTATGACCGCCAGGAAGAGCGGCTGGCGTGCTTCGAAATAAAATGGACCCTAGCCCTAGCTTGACGAAATTCATTAACAGTAAAATCGTTCGGGCGCTGCTTATAGTGCATCTAGGCATAATGCTTCTGCTTTAGTGAGGCCTCACACTCAGCTTACCACCACAGAAGCAGTCGGCTTTCAAAACGGCCAGACGTTCTAGGAATAGTAGTTAAGCCCACGGCGATAAGGTTGCTGGAGAATAACTCAACTCAACAGTCTCACCTACCGACCTAAACTCCTCGATTAAGACTTATATATCAGTGATTTCTTGAAACAAGCACCAGGTTGCAACGGCCTAGGAAATGATATTTGAATGGGAAAGTGATCACTACCATGAAGGTCAGCGACTACCCCTCCCCCCGAAAAAAAATAAATAAATAAAATAAAAATTGAGCTGTGCATCCAGAGACCACGGAGATAGATCGATACAGGTAAATGAAGTGGTTCTTGGGCAGTGATGTGTAAACTCATCAACAATTAGGACACATATCTCCAGCTCGTCGATCAATTAGGCAAGTACTTCACACCTGGGATTGATCGAGAAGTCTCCCTTTCAAGTCCCAGAGCAAGAGAAAGGGACTCGGCAACCGTGTACGACACGGTGAAAATCCCCCACGTCGAATTCGTGACCGCGAAATGTACGTAGAAATAACTATAGCTCCTATCCAGGGGCAGCTGCACAGCTACTGCCCGAAAGGAGGTGTCTAAAAAGAAGAGATGAACGGAAACATCATGATGGGTGTAAATGGCCCATACTTCTGCCCGGCCCCTATCATTGGGTGTGAGGTAGCAAACCCCGAGAGAGTGTGTAGGGGGCACGCGCCAGCATGGTCTCCTGCAGAAAGATGGCTAAGGGAAAATGTGACGAGACGATCCTCCGCAGCACCTTCCAGTTTACCCAGAGTCCGCGGAAATTTCATTGAGTGAATATGCCATCCAGGCCTAGCTCGGAAGAGATACGGGGTCCCTCTTCGAAGAGAAGACCCTCACGGGAATGGCCGTACGCTTCGCGGATGTAGAGCTTCGGGCGCTGTTGGTCGGATAATGCGCTGTCGCCTTCGATGACTTATCTGGGAGTTTCGGATTGTCATGCAAGTCTTTTCCCCCCTCTGCCTTGAAACTTTAGGCAGGCGGTGTGGCTTCGAAGGCGGGGGTCCATCCTTGGAGGATCCAGCGCCTTCGAGTTTCCCAGCCTAGCACTCGGTTTAGTAGTAAATGCCGAAACTCCTTTAGTGCTTTCCTCCTTTCGAGAGGGAGCTTTAGAAATCCCAGAAGATGGCCTCACGACCAACTTCAGGAGTGTTGCCTCCTATGAGTCTAACGACTTGTTGGAGGCACTCGCCGTTCCACCTAACGGGAACCGGTCACGCTGGGGGAAGGAAGGAAAGACCTGGTTTAAGCCGGCGCTGAGTATGCACCCTTTATGCCACCAGCTCTACCAGGGCAGCGCCCAGGGTGGATAGAACTATCAGAAGAGCTCCAAATGGGCGTATAAACGACTGTGCTCGTAGACCTGGATGAGCCAGGAGCAGAGGGTGTCTTTCTTAACATTGAGGTATAAGACGTCACAGGCAGCGCCGGTTCTATTTTCTTTTTTCTTGTTCTTTTTCTTTTTAGGAGAGGAGGGTGGGGAATGAACCCGCTTCTCTCCTTCGCCGGTAGGAGCCCCTAGGCCAGATGAGCCGGCCTAGGCAAGATCCTGTTCTGAAATGGAGTAGGTCTTGGTTGTTACAGGAGCACCAGCCGGGGGAGTAGATCCCTCCTCTCCTTTTGAGGCCTCTGGGACCCGAGATGTCTGAGAAGGAGCTTTCCTAGTGGCGGGCACAGGTTCTGTGCTTGGCACCGAGCCCGAATTCGACCACATGGAAGATCCTACTGTCTGGTGATGGGTCACCTCATGAACAATGTCCATCTCAGGGGAGGCTTCCATGTGGCTATCCCCCCCCCACACACACTGATGCCATTCGATGATTATTTTTCACCTTTTAATGCCAACGAAATGGCATCCGTCGAGGAAGAAAAGGGGCAGATAGACTGTCCCATGCACACCACTCACGCAGGCTAGTAGGACATTAGGATGTATGGGCCGAAGGCCCTGCTATTCCTTGCTCCCTTAAGTCAGTTGGCCTATCAAGTGGTCAATTATAGACTGCCTGCCTGATTTTTATGCAGCCCCTTTCGAAAGTAAAGGGGGGGACTTCCGTAGGCATAGAAGAGTAAGCTTTCCCTCCAGTAGAAGAAGTTTGGAGGGTCCCCTGTAAAAGCACTGGGGGCGGGGGACCTCCTTTTCTGAGGTAGAACTGCCCGAAGGCGGCTCCGAGGAAAGGTAGATGGTGAATATTTGATTTTAAGGACACATCAGTGGGCATGGTGACCATATAATTATCACGGGACGCAAACGCTTATCACCCTACGCAGTAGCCCGCTCTGTGAGGGGTAAACACGGAGACGGCAAAACCAGCTGCCGCTAATTCAGGCCTCTCCTCTCGCCAATTGACCGGGCAGCTCATCGGCATGACGGCTCTACCCTAGGCACAGCATAAAATTGATAGACAGTGAAAGGAAAAAGAAAGGGTATGTTAGTAAGCTGTGGGTGGGGATGAAGCCCAGGCGGAGGGACGTTGTCCGCCACCCCTCCATAACCGATCCGGATAGTTGGGTGAGAGGAAGTTGGTCGGTGTGAAATTAGAGGCCGATCAGAGAAATTTGTGAGAAAGGTTGTATGGGAAGTGAGGAAGTAGGGTAAAAACACAGGCTGGCATAAAGAAGGAGAAGAGGCTGAGCTGGGTGTCAAGAAATAAGTCACCTCCCAAGATAATACATCTATATATATATACATATATGTATCTATTGGTTGGGAGTAAGAAGATAAAAGACACGAGAATATGTATATATATACAGTTATATACACATCCATCCTCTAATGTACGTACGCGTCCTTCGGTACGTACAAGTACGTTCACTTCGTAAAAGTAATCCGTTGATTAAGAGGTATAAGAGTGCGATTTTAATACAGGGGCCGATAGCGTTTAATGAGTTTACCTAGTTGCAAGTCAAGGATGTATTTAAAGAGTGAAAAACAAAAATATAATTTTAATAAGTCACTAGTTAACATATATATACATACGGGAAATATAGGAAATGTAAATAGGGATAATACTGACAGAATTTAGATAATTGGCAATCGAGTAACGTTAATTACTTTTTAATTAGCTTTTAAATTGGATACTATAAATCACTTATACAGAAGTAATATTTAAAAGTCGGAAAGCGGGTCGATTAACGGGAGATACAATCAAGGGTCCTTTTAACTTAAAGGGGGTCCTCGAGGAAGGGGAATCCTTTGGCAAGTCGGCTCGGGGGAATGGAGACGGAAAATGCTTCTGATTCTCAGCCGAATATCCTGATGGTGACGAGGATGAAAGGCGGGGGGGGGGGGCGACCAGAAGACGAGTTCACGATCCTCCTTGAAGACTGACGATGGCACCTCTGTTCCAGAGAAGTGCAACCTCCAAAAATCGAGACTCTGACCCGGCTCGTCGCGAAATCTCACTCGGGAAACTGGAGATCCTTGAGGGGTAGGGGGTTCCAGATGAGACGAGAGGAATCCCGGCAAGTCATTCGGAGACCAAATGATTCGAGGCTTGCTCTGAACAGAGTAAGCCTTCACAAAAAAAATGGATCTGCCTGGTGAGATCCAACCTCGATGGTATACGCTAATACCAGGGACTTGGGGAACCAGACACACGATCTGAACCAAAGGCGACGGGTTGTCCAACTCAATCTGCCGATCTTCAAAAAACCCATGGTATTTATATAACGGCTATTTTTTTGGTGCTCAATCGCTGGAAGGCACAGACGTCTGTGAGAAGGCTTCCAGCGTCTAGAGGAATTAGCTTTTGTTACCGACACAGGTCTTAATCGTCTCCAACGATGTGGGTGGGAAACTTTCGGCTATCATTTTCCCGACTACCTAGATTAGCGTTTTATCGGCGAGGTGAAAGCTTTTTACGTCCAACTTAACTACACCTGTGAGGCGCTGATGGATATTCAAATTCTTTTTTCTTTTATTTTTCTCTTTGGATACAGAGCTTACTTTACGTGGAGTTATACTTAGGAGACATAGGGAGGGAATGAATTCAAGAAACAAATGAAGGGGGTATTCTTCTTGGCGTCCCTTTCCCTTACATGCCTCCCTTCCAAAGATGGCGTTATTCCCGACACGAAGTGGAAGGAAAAAGGGCATCTCGACCAAAACCCATCGGTATTAAAATTTCAGCCCACACTGCGGCCGCCAAGGTTCAAGATTTGCTTCGTTTGATCCCAGCCGACGGATAAAACTTACACATACATTTAGGTTGATGGGTAACTAATTACATAATTAAAATATATATATATATATATATAGTTCCATGTAAAAGTAATATCACAATTTAGAATAAGGAATTAATAAAAAAAATCAATTATGACAACACGTATATACATGCAATACACTAAAATGCGGGCGTACGCACACACGCACAAAATAAATTTTACATGGGAGAGCAACGAGCTCGAATATATACATGAACTTATACGATGTATGGAGTTCTACCTTCGGGGAGGAGGGCCATTTACTGGATTCCTACTAAGACTGTCGGCTACACAGTTTTCAATCCCTTTTAAATACAAAATTCGGAATTGATATTCCATTAATAGCAGACTCCAGCGCATAAGCCTTCCGTTTTGGCTTTTACAATTTCTTAAGTAGGCCAAAGGACTGTTATGCGTTTCGATCACGAACTCCTGACATATCAGATACATTTTAAAGTTCCGGACACCAAAAATTATTGCCAGAGCCTCAAGTTCTATTACTGCATAGTTTCTCTCGTGCGACAACAGCTTCCGGCTTGCATAAGCGATAGGATACCTATTACCATCTTCTTCGTACTGCAGCAACACGCAACCGATGCCCATCGTGGCTGGCACCCGTACGGATTCCAAACAATTTGTTTGGGTTCGGGAGCCGCAATATGGGGGCAGGTATTATCCTATCCTTCATCTGCTGGAAGTGGGAAATTACCTTGGGGCTCCAAACGAGGGAATCGAGGTAGCTTTTTTTAAGGAGGGGGTTCAGGGGGGACGAAACGCCGGTAGAAGGAGGTTGAACCCAAGAAGGAACGTAGTTGCTTCTTAGTACGGAGAAGGGGCATATCTGAAATGGCCCTAACCTTTTCTTGCTGGGGCGTTATTTGGTTTTCCCCAATGTGAAATCCAAGGTACTTGATAGTGTCGTAATCAAAATGACCCTTTGAAGGACCCATGGTCAGACCATGCTCTCGGAGCCTATTGCAGAGGGAATGAAGGGAGATTTGATGTTCATCCTATGTGCGTGTAGCTACGTACACATTATCAAAATAGAATGACATTGTTCAGACCATCTAAGATGCGGCGCATCATTCTGTTGTGATTACTACAAGCAGTGACTAAACCAAATGGAAGGCGCTTAAATTGCATAAGCACTACAGAAATCGGCGATTTCTTTGGTAGCGCCAGGCCAAAGGAAATGATGAAAGATTCGCTGAGCCGTCTTGTTATGACTAAAGTGGCCAGCTAACAACCCATCGTGGGCAACTTTGAGCATTTGTGGGACATAGGAGCGGGGGATACATAGCAAGCGCGTAAGGGATTGGTTAGGAACAGAGGTATAACGGAACAACAGTTTATCTTCAACGAGGTATGAGTCCTCCTTGCGACTACAAACGGATTCGCGCTCGTTGGTGCTCAACTTTTCCCACAATGGTTGTAGGGAAAGACACTTATTCTGTGCTTTTACAAAAGACTCGTTGTTCAGAGTCTCGTAGTCGGAGGGAAAAGGGGTTTCTTTATGGCTTGGGCTCTCGTGATGGCGGGATGAGCAACGGGACTAGAGAAGAGCTGCGGGCTCTGGCCGACTAATATGGCGCAGAATTTAATAGGGGCTGATGAGACGTCAGCTCAACCGGTGAAATATCGGCATTCGATGAAACAACGGACAATTGGGAAGCGGTTGGCTTGTCCTAAGTAGTCCTGGACCACTGCAAATTTATCGTGGTCGGGGCTCACTGAGGGCAGCAACTTTTCCGATACGACGATGGACGTGCATCACGTATCTCTGACCAGGGTTGAAACCCGGCAACCATTAACCGATCCGGTTTCAAATTCGAGGCCACCTGGGGAACTCTTGTTAAATAAAAAATTAACTTGAGGTCCTAAGGGGCTATTCGCTGGTGGGAGAGCAGGCGTTCCGGGGCGAACAGACGGAGGAGAAAGAGAGGCGCTTACTTGGTGAACTTGGTGGCTGGGAGCAGAACAGAACTGAGAATTTTAGGAACAGTTCGTCCTCACATGCTCGGGAGTTCCGCAGCAAAAAAAAAGCCGATGGGTCGTCGGGGTATTCCGACGCAGGGAGATTAAAGACTGGTAGCTTAAAATCCCTAGGTTTGGAGGGACCTAGAAGGTTTGCGAATTTGGGGGCGTTCTTCGGGTGAAATTTAGGGTAGTGGCCTTTACTCTTGGGGGATGGAGGATGACTCTGCTTGGGATCTTTGGGGTAAAGATCCGCTTCTTCGATGCATTCATTGAAAGAAGCAACTCTTCGGTCCTTCACGAATGCATGGATTTCAGAGGGCAGCGTAGCCATCAATGGATCCCGCAAAAATGAAGTCAAACAGAGACTCATAGTCGACTACGAGCATGGTCGTCTCCACGCACATTCAGAACCCTTATTCGGGGTCTACCCACCCAGATTGGTCCCTTGGTAAACCTGGCGGCATAAAGAGTTCACACCCAGCCCCGGCTATAGCCTGGGCTCCCCTCCCTTCCCCTAGCATGACCGTTTCTCGTAAGGCGAAACGGCCGCGCGCCTCCACTGAGTCGTTAAAATCAAAGAAGGCATACCCCTGAAGTTGCTCGTAAAGCCATCTTCCAGGGTTGTAAAACTGCCACCCGAAAGGAGGACAGCACTAAAGAAGCTTCGTCTCCTTCGCACATACCCATTGGTAGGCTGGGTTCCTTGGAGAAGGTGGATGCTTCAAAAGAGGGACCTCCGCCTCCGAAGCAGTCCTGCTCGTCTAAGGTTTCGAGGCAGAGGGAGGAAAAGACGCATGGCGAGCTGAATCTCCCCCGATAAATCCTCGAAGGCAACAGCACCTTCAGCTCATTTTCCGGCCAACAGTGCCTGTCGTTCTGCCTCCGGGAAGCGTACGGCCATTCCCGTGAGGGTCTTCTCTTCGAAGAGGGCCCTCGCGTTTCCTCTGAGCTAGGTCTGCAGGGCATATTCCTTCAACGAAATACCCGCGGACTCTGGGCCAGCTGGGAGGAGTTGCAGAGGCTCGTCTCCTCCCGTTTCCCGAAAGTTATGTTTTTGCAGGAGACCATGCTGGACGCGTGCACCCTGCCTACCCTACCGGGGTCTAAGGGTTTTGCGACCCCACAACCACGATATGTGGGTTGTGCAGGAACATTGGCGATTTACACTTGTCAAGATATCTTCGTTGTTCTATTCCCTTTAGATACCTCCTTTTAGGCAGTAGCTGTGCGGCTGCACCTGGATAGGAGGTATACTATTATTTCCGCGTACATTCCACCTTCAGCCAACTTCGCGGCGGGGGAGATCTGCCGCGTTTTTTTTTCAGTTCACGATGCCCTTTCACTTGCTTGGAGAACTGAACGGTAGATACCCCTTCTGGGGAGACTATTCGATTAACCACAGGGGTAAAGTCCTTGCCGACTTGATCGACGAGCTGGAGATAAGTGTCCTAATTGTGGATGGGTTTACGCATCACTGCCCGAGGACCGCTTAATTTTCCTGTCTCGATCTATCTTTGTGCCTTCCGCATGCACAGCCTGATTTTGGGTGGGGGTGGTCGATGACTTACATGATAATGATCACTTTCCCATTCAAATATCATTTACTTCTCCGCTGCCGCCCGAGAGCCCGCACCGGTAGTGCTAGCGCGGAAGAGTGTTCTGCATTTCAGGAAATACTGATCTCTCTGTCTCAGTCTAGGAGTTTAGGTCGTTAGAAGAGGCCGTTGAGTACTTCTCCGGCAACCTCATCTCCGTGGGCCTGACTACTATTCCTAGAACGTTTGGCCGTTTCGCACGCCTACCACTCTTTTTGTGGTCAGCTGAATATGAGTTGGCCCTCAAACAGAAACGTATGCCTACATGCGCTATAAGCGCCGCCCGAACGATTTCACTGCCGCTGAATTTCGTCGAACAAGGACTAGGTTTAGGTATCTTTCGAAGCACGCCCGTTGCTCTTCTTGGCGGGCATACGTGTCTTCACGTTGTAGGAAGACCCCTCTAGCAGAAGTGTGGAAGCGAGTCAAATAGATTGGGGCAAACTCTCGCAGCATGCCCCTTCCGTTCTCCAGGATAAATGGACCGAAATCCTTCGCGACCGCTTTATCCGCATTCTCTGTCGCCTAAAGCCGCTGACAGGACTTTACCTTCAAATGCGGAGAACCCTTTAACGACAGGTGTACTCTGAGTAAGACGCTTTCCGGCCTCGCTTCGTGCGCAGACACCACCCATGGTCCGGACGATGTCCCGTACTCCATGCTTCGACCCCTGGGTGAGCGAGGTATGGCATTTCTGTTAGATTTGTTCAACAGGATCTGTCTAGATGATATTCTCCCAGATTCCTGGAAAATCGCTTCTGTGTTCGCTTTTTGCAAACTGAGGAGAGATCACTCTACCCCGGCCGGTTTCTGTCCAATCTCTCTAAATTCCTGCATGTGCAAGTTGATGTAGAAATTGGTAAATGTTAGATTAGCCTTTTTTATGGATAGCGGAGGCCATCAGTTTTCTCCACAGTGCGGCTTCCGCAAGTTCCACTCCACGTCGGATGTTCTGCTCCGACTGGAAAACGCCGTCTGTGAGGCCTTCCTTCGTAGACAGTACTATGCCACAGTGTTTTTCTATCTGGAGAAGGCCTATAATAACGTATGGGGATATGGTATCATGGAGACTCTCCACACGATGGAGACGAGCGGACGCCTCTCAATTTTTATATCCGAATTTTTGAGAGATAGTCGAGTCCACGTAAGGGCCTGGGGAGCCCTCTCCGACCCAATGCCCTAATCAACAACGGCATCAACTCGGTGCTGCAGGAATATATTCTCGTTATGCTCTACGTGGACGATCTTTCGATCTCTTTTGGCGCAGCTCAGATGCCAACTCTGGAGCATCGACTCCAACAGGCATTAAACCGCGTCTCTCGCTATGCTGAAGTGCACAGGCTTCGGTTCTCCTTAGCCATGGATATTCTTCGTTCCTTGACGTTTAGCGCCTAAGGCGCTGATAGGGCTACTGCCTTACTTTTTTATCAATCCTTCGTTCGTTAGAAACTCGACTACAGATTCGAGTTTTATGCATCTGCGTGTTTTATGCATCCACGTGTATTGCGGAAGGTGGACTCGATCCACCTCACGATGCCTTCCTCATTTCCCCCATTGAGAGCCTGCTTGTCGATATTGGAGAGATACTACTCACTCTGCGCCCTGCACAGTGCTTTATTCACCAGCAGGCACGAGCCTGGCGCCTCCCTCAGTCGCAAACAGCTATCACTGCATTCGCAGCTGATCACGACGGGGTCTATGCCACCGAAAGACGACACTCATACCCTAAACCCTTTGGTTTAGGGCCAGTAAACTCCTTCGAGACCTAGGTATAGCTCCTGAGCGGGTGGCTCCTCTGGTTCTGCCCAGGACATCACCCTGGATGATCTCCCCCACCTTTGACCATTTTTCGCCACGCCTCTGCTCACAAAGCTTATATGACGCTGGGAGTATTACGTTCGGCCTTTCTGGAGGACACTTCCTGTTACGCTGGAACCATGCTAGTATATACGAATGGCTCCAAGTCCCAAGAGGGAGTCGGTTTTCACGCCCTATCCTCTCTGTTAAAAGTCAGCGTGGCTCTGCCAGGTACTGCCGATCTGGTGGCAATACACCGCTCGGTACGGGAGATTACGCGACGTGCCCGCTTCGGATACCGGATTGTGATTTATAGCAACTCACAAAACGCCCTTAGTGCTATCGGGGCATTGGAATTTCATCCCCTGATTCCCGATATCCGGGACGCCACAGTTTTTGCGAGCCGAGCAGATGTCGAGATTATCTTCTGCTAGGTTCCTGGACATGTAGGAATCAGCGCGCCGATGAGGCCGCCAACGAGCCCGCAAGGACTAGGCGACTACACCAGCCTTTTTCTCTTCCTCACACCGATCACATTGCAGGAATACGGCCTCCCTCCAGGCTGCTTGGCAAAGAAGATGGGAGATGGTCGATAGGGAACTTAAAGTTGCGTGCCATTGCGCCGCGAAGTTCCCAAAGACCTCCCCCACAATGCCACGACGGCTTCAGGTTGCTTTCTCTCGTCTCCGAATTGGACACTCGCAGGGTGCATCGCCATTTGATGGTACGCTCGCCTGCGTCTCATTCTAATGACTGCGTTGTCCCAAGGACTAATGGGTACATTCTTCTTGAATGTCCAGTCTGGGTAATCTTCGCGCATGCTACCTGTCCTGGTACTGTGATTAACAGTGTCGCTACCACTTTTCCCGCTATTCGGAATATGTTCATGTAGACTGACTTGTAAACCTTGTGTCTTTTTGGAGGATGCTGGCCTACTCCACTTTATTTAACTGTTTTTTGTTGTTGTTGCTGTTTATTTGTAGTTCGCACCTTCCTGCGCCGGGGTGAGTCAAACCTCCCCTCGACGCAGGAGCGTGCTTCTTGCTTGTTGCCTTTTTCCTTTTTTTATTGTTTTTTATATTGTTATGCTGATGTAGCTTAGTACTACTCTGTCGTGAGTACGGCGACTTATTCCCAAGTAGGAAGTCGCCAGATGGGCGAAAAAAAGACATACGCTGGTTTCTCCATGACGTAGTCACAGAGAGTTCTTTATAAGTTTTCACTTAGGTTCAGCTGTAGGATCTTGTATTCCATTCCCCTTTGCAATAAATTATCAAACGCCTTTGATACATCCTGAAACACAATGCCCACGTAACTCCCTTTCCTTTTTCCTTGGGCAAGCTTTTCCGTGATTACATTTATCGCCATCTCCATACTTCGTTTTTTTCTAAACCTGAACTGGTACAGTAGTATGGGCTGTAGAGGGAGTTCTCCTCTACATGGTTAAGGATTTTCTCGAAGAGCTTCCCGCAAAATTCCAGAAGTGAAATTTGCTGGTAGCTCTACGTTGGGTCCTTTGGCAAAAAAAAAAAAAAATTTATTTCTTATAAGCATCTGGAAAGTATCCCGTGTTAAGACATGCGTTAAAAATTCTTCTCATTCCCTCGATGATGTTGGCTGTTGCCTTTTCGAAGTTTAATTCTGCAAGCCCCGATTGTCCTCGGGCTATCCGACGGAATGAGCGGAGCGCGCCGAGTAGTTCTTCTTCGATAATCTCGGCGTCTCCATCGCGCTGTCTATCCACCTGTTGGTGAAGGTACGTCCTATGAATTTGGGTATAAGCTCGTCTTCGTGGGGACCCTGTTAGTAAGGGTCTCCATTGTCTTCTTTGCTCCTCTTCTTGTATCCTCTTGATTTATTGTCCTCTCTCTAAAATCAATGTGAAATTAATATGTACTTGTGAATGAGGTAAGATAGAAAAGGAGATATGGGTATGAGTCGGTGTGTTCTAAAAATTCGATATAAGAGCTCCCGCTCATTTTCCATTTGGTCCCCCGCTCAGATTCTGCCAGGATGATGGGTGATGATGAATGGATGCTGGATGGGTCCCGAATGTGCACCTCAAGGGGGTGAATCACGGTGGACTTTGATGAAAGTAACGGCCGAATCAATTGCCGCTACCTTTTTGCCACCACCTTTCGGGTACTCGCGCCATAACCCCTTCCAGCATACATAGAGACGAGTGTTACTTCCCTCTATGATTCTGGCCGGTCCCTCGAATATGAAGATGACCCCCCCTCCCCTGCGAATGCTGCAGTTAAGTGCAGTTTCGGGAAAACTTTGACTCACTTGAGCCCTTAATTATGTCAGCTCAAAGTGAATGGCGAAATTATTGAATGGCAGACAACCGAGGCAGGTTCCCAAGCTGGTCGATGGACAGGAACAGTGAGATTTTTAAGCCTTCATTTAATTACGAATTCTCCGCACTAGAAACTGTTATTAATCTCTCTTTTTTTAAAAAAAAAGGTGAAGTAAAATTCACAAAAAGACTTCCTGGTTAGGCTGTTTCATTGTCAGTGTTGCTCAAGGTCCGTTACTAGGCGAAGTGAAATCCGGTAAAGCTCAGCAGATGCGAGTGAGTCGAATATTCGGCCATCACTAAATCTGGGCCCCACTCTTTGATTTGATTCGATTTTTCTGAGAAAGATAGAGTGAGAGGGGAGGGTAATAGTGAGGGAGGAGGAAGGAAGTAGTAGTGGTAGGGCCTTTCTCCGTAATTTTGTCTTTCTGGTGTTAGTGTCCTAATTGGGAATTTTTTATTTATTTTATTCTTTTTATTGCATTGTCCCACTATCTTTTTATTTTTGTTATTATTACTTTTGTTGTAATATTGCCTCACTACGAGATCTTTTTGTTTTTAATTTATTTTTTTTAGGGGAGAAAAAGTACGGCTCACGGGTCTTCCTCCTTTCTGTTTCCCTCCCACGATCGTGGGGGAGGGGAGAAGAGGAGGAGGCCCGCGGCCGACTGAAGAAACTTCCCAAACTTCTGACTCTCAGTTTAAGTGAACCGATGCTGAAGTGCTTAATGGGAAGTCCGGAGCAAGCTTTAGAAGAGGGTTTATAGCTGTGGGAGACGGAAAGTTTTGAGTTAAAAGAGGACAGATTAGTGAGGAAGAAGATTGAGCAACCTCGGTAGTCAAGGTGAAAAGAGAATACCCATTCCCGAAGGGCAAGGGGGACCAGCTGATTGACGTGGATTCCGAACCACTTGCATTCACTCATCATTCTTACTTTCTTTCTCACACTTTTAGCACCTATGTTCCTCTCACAGTAGGGGAGGACCGACTAATTTCAGTTCATTTTTCTCTTCTTCTTTCATTCGTGTGTTCATTGTATCATTCATGCCGTGTTGAGTTATCTTAGCTCTGAGCTTTGTTCATGTGTTGTTGTTTATTCTTTGTTGTTTTTGCTTTCCTTACTTTGTTTCACTTCTGTAGTGTGGTCTTCTGATTGTTACTTTCTTGAATCTTCTTTTTTGTCTTCTTTTTAGGTTGCTTTTCCTATTCACTTATTTCATAATTTCACTTTGGTTTGTTGTTTTACATGACTTTCACATTTGTTTGAATTTGTTATTAAGTTAATTTCACTCTAGTTCACTTATTTCACATTGTTCAGTTGATTTGCGGTTAACCGTCACTTCACTTTCATTTTTGTTCAAGTTTTGGATACTATAATTCACTTATTACACTTTTAGTTCACTTTGATCGTTTTATTTTTGTTTACACTTTTGATCTGTGGTTGTTTTCTTAGTCGGTTGTTTCTTTTTATTTTAGTTGGTTGGTTAACTTAGTTAGTTGGGTTATATATGGTCAGATAAATATCTTTGGCGTTATGCTTGTACGCCAGTTCCTCTCCTTTTGAATTTTCTACTTAAGTAAGCATGGGTGCCTCCTCTATTCTCAGCTGTTGTCTGCCACTGGGAAATCGAGTTTGTTAAAAGGAAGTCCAGCTCCGCTGTTTGTGTACTCTGCAAATATTGGAGGTATTCCGCATAGGTGGGCGCGATAACGAAAAAATGTATCACGATAACCGATAAATCGATAACGATAACCTTATCGGCGATAACCGATAATCGATAACCGGCGAAAAATCTATCGCTCAATAAGGTGATAACCGATAAATCCAAAACTATAATACAATATTGATTATTGACTATATATAGCGTTATTTTATAATAAAATAGTAAGAATATCGCGATAACGCCCACCTATGGTATTCCGTCTATCTCCCTCCATGTTTTTTCTGCTCTGTTTCTGATATTGATGTTGAGCGTTTCTAATCTTGCTTCTTGGTGCAAATCCTGTAGTCCCCTCTTCTCTCTACTACAGGTGTTAGGGATTAGGTAGAGAGCTTTATTTTGTATGTTCTGGAGTTCCAGTTTTTTGTTCCTTGATTCACTATTGATAGGGATGGTAGGGTAGAGTACGAGTAGTACCTCCTTTCCAAATGCAAGATAAATTTTTATTTTATTCTTCATGCTTAATTCTCTGGGATTGTAAAGTAGCTTAAGCATTGGAATCGATTTGTTCTTCCTCTCCGTTTATATGTTGTTTGTAGTCGCTTTGTTATTTTGAGTCTTAGCACTTTGCCTTCAATGTGGTATCTTTAGTTCTGATCTTCGACTACAATTTTTGTTGTTTTGTTCCTGGAGATTGGGATTATTGTAAATTTCCTCCTGTTTTTCCTTATTTTCCAATCTCTTTCGTAGTTGTTGATGTTGCTGATCTCTAAAGCTTTTGTCCTTGGCTGAAAGCGTATGTTCCTGTACGGGTGATGACTAGTTGGCTTATGTTGTCTGAGAACTGTACATTTAGACAATCAGGCATTATTGGTAGAGGCAGGTCTGCTGTGTATATTTAATACAACGTAGGGCTGAGACAGCATCCCCTGGGGGAGTCCAGCTTTGAATTCGAATTCTGATCCTGAATAGCCATTGATTCCTCATATGCTCTTCTGTCTGTGACGTAATCGCAGAGAATTCTCTCCAGATTGCTGTTCATCTAGAGATTTAAGATATTATATTGCATTCTTCCAACCCAGTTGAAGTATTCCTCTGTTAATATACGTTATAGACCAAATATCACGCTCTCCTAACATCTGAGCTCGTCGCTGATTTGTTGAATTTTGATACTATTTTCCAAGCCACGATAAGATGCAATTCATGGCCGTGAAATTGAAGCACTGCATCGGTTTGCGGTAAAGGAGGCAAATGAAAAGAGAAGACCACTTGCTCAGCCACCTTTCGACTTGTGTTAAAAAAGCCGGAGTTAGTGTTGAATAATTGATGTGTCTCTGATTGTTTCTTCGAACGCCTTTCTCTTCCTTCTGTTGGATGCACCTGCGACCGCTTTGGCATCCTTTCAGTTGGCGTGTTAGTCAGTATCTCGCAGGTGTTCAGTGAGAGTTTGCTTAAACACCTTTCTCGGATTTCGTGCCTCTGCCCCCTTGGTTTACTTCGGCGAGACGCACAGGGGCGTGGACACCAGAGGCAGGGAGCGCAAACAAGAACCATTTCTGGAATTGAAAAAGATTAAGACAAGTATTTTGACCAAAAGTATTATGAAATAGATTATAATTACACAAAATAATTAATTTAACCCATATTTTTCATAATTTTACCATTTTGATCGAATATTAAAGCTCCAGGGACTGAAACTCTCTTCATACACTGTCAGAAAATGACGGAGAGAGAGGGAGAGCGAGCGTGTGTGATCAAGTCACGAGAAAGGGATTTTGGGCGAAGGAGCCCTGTTTGCAGACAGTTTGCAAATTTCCGGAGCGATAACGCCCAGAACCCCGTCCGGCTTATGGTGTTACGACCCTCACCGCCGATTCCCGCCATCGAGGCTGTGGGACCGAGCCGATAACGCTTCTGTCGGCAAACATTGGAACTTCCGCCTAGTAGTATATATTCTCCATCCTGAGAATAATCCTCGAAGTATTCTTAGAGCTTTTGGGTCGCGAGCTGTCCCACGTTGCTTCCAAATAAGTAAGCCCACGCAATACAGAAGGTATTAACGCGGCATCATTAGAGGTTTTTGGAATCATTTATCGACGACGCGCAATCCTCGAGCGAGAAACCCCGGTGCTATTCAGTCTCGCAGCAAGAATCCATTTTCGGAACGACGAAGACTACGTCTAGAATATCGCGCTCTACTCCGCTTCCTCGAAGAATACCTTCCGCTAAGTACCCATACTCGTGGTCTCCTCTAGAAAATCGTAAGACTTACATTTTCTTTCATCGTGGAAGAGGCGTGACACTCTCTGACGGAGCGACTCACCTCGTGATCTCCCCCCGATCCCTCTCGGGTAATTATTGTAATAATTATTGAGCCTCGTACGGCTTAGACTCATCTCGCAGTCGCCTCCTACTCTCACTCGGGTAATTAGTCTACTTATTAAACCTAGTACGGCTAAGGCAATTCCTACTTCTCATTTCAATTTCATTCATTTAGTAAACTGGGTTAATTAAATTGCTCGCATATTATTCTGTGAATATCTATTGTTGTTTGTATAGGATTAAAAGATTATTTTTGTTTCTCCTGTTTAAATCCTCCAACCACCAAAGCCTAATTAAATAGTAGCAATACCGGTCAACGATTAATTCACTCTTGCCATTTAAAAAATCCCTACGTACTCGAAGAGGAAATCTTTTCCTAATTTGGGTGTCGTCTTCCCTCCCCTGCATCTTTGGAGGGATGCCAAAAGGGTCAGGTTCGGACTACTTGAATTATACGACATACACGAACAGGACTGGAACCCGATTTTGGATTCAGCTAAAAAATGAAATTTTTTCTTATTTTTAAAATGATGACTCTTAATAAACTTGCAGTAATTTAAATAGTAGAATAACCAGGAAATGGCTTCGCCACTCTTCCCATTGGGGGGGAGCGTGCGCTTCGCTGCCAAGATTAAAATTTAAAATCTAAAAAAAGCAGCCATGGTTAAATTTTTATAAATTTCTCAACTTCACCAATTATAATCATTTTAAAAAGGAACTCTAAACTAAATTTTCCCCCTTTCAAAAAATCACGATGTTTAAAATATAGTTATAGAATAGAAGAATAGAAGATAAAATAAAAAAGCAGCCTTGCTTAAATTTTAATAAATATTCTAAACTTCACCAATTGTAATTCATTTTCTTTTAAAACATTATAAAGCATTGGATAATTTTTTTTTTCTGAACTTAACCATTTTGTTTTTTCCAAACTCTAAATAAATTCATAGAAATTACCTTAATAAAAATTTAAAATATACTTACATAAGTCATAACCAAACTAAGATGAAATTATTATTCTAATACGTAAAAAAATCCCCTTCTTAAATTATAGAGTTAGTGATGATGATTATTCCTATCACGTAACTGTAGTCTGTTTGTTAAAAGGTGTTTATTAAGGTCCCAAAGCTTCTCTTGTGAAACACCATGAAGTAGCTATTCAGGTCGTTAATATTAGATAGGAAAAACTGTCAGCATTTGTGTAAAGAGAGTTGGAGGCGAGAAAGAAGTGCAAATGAAGACCCCAGAGGGGGTACTAATCCTTCTAGGTACTAAGTGCAATGGTGGAAATTACCACTACTGCCTTAGTTGTTCTTATGCCATTGGGACCGGGAGGGAAAGCAGTCCCCCGGATATCAACTGAAATATATTTGCCCATGCTAACCGGGGCAACCCCTCGCGCGGACGAGAAGGTGTGGTTTGTTGCAGAGTGTGTGGTTGTGGTTCAGCCAATTTGGAATAAGATGATTAGAAAATCACTTATAATGGCGACGGGGTGATAGAGTGCACCGTGGGTGAACGAGTTCAACCACGAGTTCAAGGGCGTATGAGTGAATTTCATTGGTACCCTCCTCAGGTCCTCTAAACCAAGAGTTCAAGGGCGTGTGGTGGGCCGAGTGGATTTTCTGTCTGCGAAGGCTCTCCCATAGACGATCCACTCTGATAAAATGGCGTTTGTTTTTTTATTTTTTATTATTTCTGCTATTTACTTAAATTGTTTTTATATCTTTTTACCTCATAGATATATTATATTTCTTTTAAGCAGTAGGTATTTCTTGATAATTGTGAATTTGGAAATTTTAGAACCCGATGATGAGCAAGAGGCCAGAAAAGTTCTCACGTAATCAAGGGCTCATAAACCATGTCTGAATTCTCTAAGTGATAATATATATATATATATATATATATATATATATATATATATATATATATATATATATATATATATATATATATATATGCTTGAAATATCCCAAAGGAAAATAATACACAGAATAAGCCCAAGCGCTTTCGTGTTTACATCATCAGGGGCAGAAGAACAATGAAATAGAGAAACAGTTAATAAACAGAGAAATGTGACGTCATTCAAACGAACCGACGAACAAAGACAATCGTTTAGGAAAAAAACAACTGACGAACAAATGAATAGCCCATCCGCGGAACTACAATATACAAATCAATTCAACAAATTAAATTTATACTGCAAACAAATATTATTCATGATCCAATTATCTAATTTAAATCGACCCTCACTTAGATTGAAATTAATGTTATGGGAGAATTTGATAATGGCTAATTCCATTAGATTTCTTTCAATAAAATTGTGCACAAAAATAATAGATTTCACATTAGACCAATCAATTTGATGGTTCAAAGTAGATTGATGAATAAAGTGTTTGAAGTTTGCCCCGGCGAACAACAGTCCTTATGTTGTTTAATTCTCACTTCTAGGTTTTTTGTTTACTGGCCTATGTAAAAACCAAGACAAGATTTGCACGCAATTTTATAAATGCACGCCATTTTATTAAGGGGAGAATTTTTAATTACTAGGTTTTTTAACGTTGAATTATTAGGGAATACAATATTAACATTAAAATATTTTAATAATTTTGGAACATGGAACAAGTGTATATTAAAAGGGAGCGTTAAAATATTATTTCGCGTAAAGGAGTATTTATTTTTATTTCCATAAAAGGACTGCTTAGCTCTGCGGAGGGAATCATTTAGAAAATAAGACGGATAATTTAACTTTTTACTAATGGTTTTGATTGATTCTAACTCTTCATGGATAAATTCTGGGTTACATACTCTAAAAGATCGCAAATACAAAGAAATAAAAGCTGATTTTATAGTTTTTTGGCGGATGATTCAAATTAAAATGGTACACCATGGTACACCGTACCATGGTGTCTAAAAAAGATAATTTTTCGGCTTCTTCTAATTCATGAGTGAAATTAATAGAGGATACGAGGTTATTTAGGGCACCAAGAAAATTAGTTACTTTACACTCAATAGACCAAATACAAAATACATCATCTACATAACGGTACTAAATAGCATTTTGGGGGTTGATGTGGGCTAGTAACTTATACTCAAGAAATTCCATATACAAATAACTCAACAACGTGGAGAGAGGGTTTCCCATAGCCATGCCGAAACGTTGGAGATACCATTTATCATGAAAACTAAACGAAGAGTTTAGGATGCAAAGTTTGATTAAATCCATGCAAACATGTGTAGGAATGGGCAAAGAAATTTATTCAAGTGCTTCCGATAGCCACATGAGCAAATCATTCACGGAGACTTTTGTAAATAAGGAGACAACATCGAAGCTAATCATTTTAAATTTGAAGTTAAGCGTCTGCGACTTGAGTTTATCAATGAAATCACAATGATTTTTTATATGAGCGGAGCAGACAGAGGCTGCGTAAAAGAGGGCTCAGTAAAGAAACTAACCATTTTGATAATTTATAACCAGCAGAACCTACAAAACTGATGATCGGACGCATGGGGATATTTTCTTTGTGAGTCTTGGCTAACCCATATAAATAAAGTAATGTAGAGGCAGACACAGCTAAATTACGTAATATGTCCTTATCTTTAATTCAACTCTTTAGCTTCTTGTTTAGAACTGCTATAGTAGAGGCTAAGGAATCTTTATTTAATTTACAGTAAGTAAATTCATCGTTTAGCAGATTATCTATCTTATTTCTATAATTTTGTCTATACAAAATTACAACAGAATTAGATTTATCGGCTTTAGTGAAAAACAGGGAAGTGTCATTCTTCCGATTTTGAACAGATGAAACAAAACGGCGCGGAAGAATACGAGGAGCGGTCAATAAGTTTTGTAATTCGGATATAAGGAAACAAGAAATATGAGGAAAAGGCTTTTATTATTTTTCAATATAACTACCCTCGACTTCAATGCACTTGCGTCACTTGTCCCTGAGGCTTCGAATTTCCGACAACCAGAAATCTCCCGACTGCTGTTCAATCCACTCCTGGACGGCGAGCTGGACATCTTCATCGTCCCCAAACCGGCGTCCACGCAGTGCATCCTTGAGCTGGCGGAATAAAATGTAGTCGCTAGGGGCCAGATCTGAACTGTAGGGGGGATGGTTGAGCTCCTCAAATCCGCACTCGCGCAGAGCAGCTTGTGCAACTCTGGCCTTGTGGACTTTGACGACGTTGAAGTCGATCATGGGGCGTGAGGTTTCTAGGGACCCAACGGGCAGAGACCTTGGTCATGGCCAAATTGTCGTGGATGATGTTGATAACACTTCCATGTGATATTCCAAGTTGTCGCTCGATTTCTTCAACCTTCACCCGGCGATTTTCGAGGATCCTCCTCTCCACACGGCCCACATTGTCCTCGTTGGTTACGTCTGACGAGCGTCCTGGATGGGGGTCATCTTCAAGGGACTCACAACCATGGCAAAACTCCCTATTCCAGCGAACAATGGTTGCATAGGAACGGGCGGTGTCGGTGTATACTGCAACCATGCGTTCATGGATCTCTTTTGCATTCTTGCCTTCCTTGGTCAAAAATTTGATCACCTTCTCCATTGTTGAAAAACTTGTGACTGACGATCGGCGATCAGCTACTGCTTCTTAAATAGACGAGGCAGGAGCGTGCGGCTGCAGGTCCTGACTTGTCATAACTTGTTGTAATACCGCTACAAACAGCCATCCCCCTTCCTCTGTTTTGCCTCGGCGATTCGCAAAACTTATTGACCACCCCTCTTATATGGATCCGTTATACGGTTTAGGGAAGAATATACAACCTTTTTACAAAAATTCACGTCATTGACGCTAATATCTCCATGCTTTTCAAGATGAACAAAAGATTTAGCAAGTTTAACATAGTTTACCTTGTTAGTTTAACCCTTTTTTTGTCCACTTCGATTCTATTCAGATAAAATGGAATACTTCGATTACTTGGGAGGAGGCCATGTTGTATCCAGGCTGGTTGAGGTCAACGGCACCGGCTGCTTTGTTAATTTTAACCTGCAGCTTTTTTTTGTTACTTTTACTACTACGCTCTTCTCAGAATACATAAAACGAGATAAATGGCTGGTAAGTGGCATTCTTTTATTAGCCAAGGCATGTTGCAACTAATTGAGCGGGTCATCCTCACAGCAAACGTGCGTGGAATGTTATGGAAGAATAGACAATTCAGCTGCTGCGTCCCTCCTACCCCAGCCGGGGCAGGGAGGAAGGCGACTCCCTGTTGACCAATCATACTCCCCGACCTCATCCCCAGTTCCAGTTAGGCTGGGGTATGAAGAGAAAAGGAGGATATGAAAGATGGTGCAAATAAAGTATAGGAAGGGATAAGGAGTTGATTTTCTTTTTCTTAGAGGGAAATTACAGGATAAAATGGAATAGTCGATTGAATCGGGGCCTCCTGATTAACCTGTTTCTTTTTGTCCAGTTCGATTCTATTCAGATAAAATGAAATACTTCGATTGCTTCGAGACCTACTGATTAACCTGTTTTTTTGTCCAGTTCGAATATATTCAGATAAAATGGAATACTTCGATTGTTCGGGGGCCTATTGATTAACCTTTTTTTTCTGTCCACTTCGACTCGATTCAGATAAAATGGAATACTTCGATTGCTTCAGACCTACTGATTAATCTGTTTCTTTTTGTCCAGTTCGATTCTATTCAAATAATATGGAATACTTCGATGTCTTGAGGCCTACTGAATAACCTGAGGTTTTTGACCAGTTCGATTCTATTTCGATAAAATGGAATATTTCGATTGTTTCGGGGCCTACTGATTAACCTCTTTTTTTTGTCCTGTTCGATTCTATTTAGATGGAATGGAATACTTCGATTGTTTCGGTGCCTACTGATTAACCGCGGGTTTTTTTTTGTCTAGTCCGATTTTATTTAGATAAAATACAGTACTCTAATTGTTTCGGGGCCTACTGATAAACCTGGGGTTTTCGTCCAGTTCGATTCTATTCCGATAAAATGGAGTATTTCGATTGTTTCGGGGCCTACTGATCAACCTGGTTTTTTTTTGGTCCAGTTCAATTCTATTCATATAAAAGAGAATACTTCGATTGTTTCGGGGCCTAATGATTAACCTATTTTTTTTATCCAGTTCGATTCTATTCAGATGAAAAGGGATAATTTGATTGTTTCGGGGCCTATTAATTAACCTGTTCTTTTTGTCCAGTTTGATCCTATTCAAATAAAATGGAATACTTCGATTGTTTCGCGGCCTACTGAACAACCTGAGGTTTTTGTCCAGTTTGAATCTATTCCGATAAACTACAATACTTCGATTGTTTCTGGGCCTACTTATTAACCTGTTTTTTTTTTTGTCCAGTTCGATTCTATTCAGATAAAAAAGAATAATTCGATTGTTTCGGGCCCAACTTTTTAACCTCTCTTTTTTTGTCCTGTTCGATTCTATTTTATGGAATCCTTCATTTTTTTCGGGGCCTACTGATTAACCTCTTTTTTTAGTCTTGTTCGATTCTATTTAGATGGAATAGAATACTTCGATTGTTTCGGGGCCTACTTATTAACCGAGGGGTTTTTTTGTCTAGTCCGATTTTATTTAGATAAAATACAATACTTCGGTTGTTTCGGGGCTACTGATTAACCCGGGTTTTCGTCCAGTTCGATTCTATTCAGATAAAATGGAATACTTTGATATTTTCGGAGCGCCTACTGATTAACCTGTTTTTTTTTTTCCTGTTCGATTCTATATATATGTAATGGAATACTTCGATTGTTTCGGGGCCTACTAATTAACCGCGGATTTGTTTTTTTTTGTCCATTCCGATTCTATTCAGATGAAATAGAATATTTCGATTGTTACGGGGCATACTGATTAACCTCTTTTTTTTTTGTCCTGTTCGATTCTATTTAGATGGAATGGAATACTTCGATTGTTTCGGGGCCTAATGATTGACCGCGGGTTTGTTTTTTTTGTATAGTCCGATTCTATTGAGATAATATAGAATACTTCGATTGTTTTGGGCCTAGTGAATAACCTGGGGTTTTCGTCGAGTTCGATTTTATTCAGATAAAATGGAATACTTCGATTGTTTCGGGGCCTACTGATTAACCTGTTTTTTGGTCGAGTTCGATTATATTCAGATAAAATAAAATACTTCGATTGTTTCCTGGCCTACTGATTAACCATATCTTTTTTTGTCCATTTCGATTCTATTTATTCAGCTATCACTTTACCGGAATAAATGGGATTGTTGTTGCTCAATATTTCTCTGTTGACAATTTCCAGTCTTTAAGAATGCTTTTGATGGTTCCTGTAGCAGAATGCCCCCTTTTATCACTCCACACTGGACACCACTATTGTCGTAGTATTCTTTGATAAAGTAGGCTTTGTTCTAAGAGTGCTATTTTTTGTTGTTTTAAAGAAGAGCCATTTTAAACACGTAAGGATATAGAGAAACGCCCAGGAATTCCCAAAATAAATTTATATTTTAAATTTAACAAGTTAATACACAAAAACAAAACATGAACCATAAAAATACTGTGAATATTAAAATACACAATAATTACTTCAATTAACTTGACCCTCTATAATTGGCTAAATTCGATACGCACTTCAATATACAAGATTTAGGCGAATTGACTCTACTGGAGTTTAAATACTTCAGGAATGTTATTTTCTCCACGACGCGTGCCGACTGGCCAGATGGAGGTGGTCGAGATCACGAGGTCCTTTGGCGAATGTAGCAGATGGGGGTCCACACGGTATTCAAGGGGGAGAGTCTTCAAGGACGAGAACAATCACGGTGCTTTAGGCAGCACCAAGGTAGGCGGGGCCTCTCTGGCGAGAGTAAGTCGAACTTGGTTCGACTTAGAGTTCGGTGTAACCACCGGGTAACGGACTCGAGGGGGAGCTTTTCTTCTTCGTTACGTAATTCCTGATGGGCGAAGACTGTACTTGGGGGGTCTTCTTCAAGGGCGAGGATCGAGGAGGGGGTGGACGGGGGTTCTCTGACGAGAATAAGTTGAACTTGAATAAGTTAACTTAAAGGTGGTTTGGTAACCAGGAACTAGCTCGAGGATGAGCTTCTTCTTAGTTCCAGTCTTCTTCAAGGTGAGGATAACGGAGGGGAGTTTCTCTGACGAGAATAAGTTGAACTTGGTTACTCAACCAAGTTAACTTATGAGTTTGGTTTGGACACCGGTAATGAACTCGAGGGCAGGCCTTTTCCCTCTTCTTTTCTTAATTCCTCAAGGACGAGGAATATCCCTGGGCTTTAGGATGCACCAGGATATGAGGAGTCTCTCTGACGAGAGTAAGTTGAACTTGACCAAGTTAACTTAACGTTCGGTTTGATAACCAGGGACTAGCTTGAGGATGAGCTGCTTCTTAGCCCCTTAGGTAGCCCTGCCTCTCTCGCAGGGGACTTCGTAGTCTGGCGACCCAAGTAATCTACCTGTCCAGTCTCGGTAGCCCGGCTTTTATCCGGGGACTTCGTAGCCTGGAGACTGACGTATTCTACCTCGTTTTTCCTAAGTGTTTCTTACTTATACCTCGGTAGGAGGGGGGGTAGGAGGGGGGGGTAGGAGGGGGGGGTAGGAGGGGGGGGGGGGGGTAGGAGGGGGGAGAAAGCTTGTGGACGGGCCCAGGAGGATTCTTATTCCAACGGTTTTTCTCACCAAGTCTTATCTCGACTCCCGTTAGCCTTCGAGCTTGAGAGAAACGCGTCTCCAATTTCTTATTTGAACTGAAATTGAATATACTCTCGTAGGAGAGATCTTGCAGTTTACAACCTTTCAGCTTTTCATACAGACGAGTGGCTAGTGTCTGTGGTTATGAGCCTGACCCGCGTTGCCTGGCCCGGATGTTCTTGCGGTTACCATCTCGGGTATCCACTGAGAGAGAATACGAGGGTGACGATTTTCCTACAGTTCCATCTGGAAGATGTACTGATAGCCTCTATGGCAGAGTTATCGAAGTCATCACAATGTATGATTAAGTGTGGTTCTTACAGTCACCGATGTTGGTTTCCTGGATGGTACTTCCAGAGGAGGAGACAGCTGTTCTTAGGAAAAAGAAGAATGAGTTTCCTTTGCTCTCTACTAAGGTACTAAATTACTATTGTTAATTGTGTCAGTAAGAATAATCTCTCATTTTCCTTATATCCTGTGTTCATGAATGCTCGGTAATTAAGCTCTATTGTAGTTGTTTTCATTTCTCTCTCCTGCGTTGTTGTATGAGTCTATCTTCTGTTGTATAGCACGATCACTAGGCATTTTGTTGGTGGCTATTGGTGACGGGCAAACTGAGATACTGGTTCTAATTTGGCCTCAAATGCTATCCAAGTATAAGCATGAGAGAAAGCTCCGTTGACGATGGCATTGCGGTTTAATCATTGTTGTAAATTTGTTTTCATCTGATTGGTCTAAACCATATTCGTATCTTTCTTAGTTTTGTTTAAATTGAACCTATTTTTGTCTAAGTTACGCACAAAAAGTCGATGATAGAACCTAGATGATATGCTTGGCAAAGGCGCATTTGACAGGATAGGGTCAGAGTTTCTGTATCCTGGGTCAGCCACAAAGCCAGACATCGTGTTTACTGACCCTAACTTCGACTTTCATCACTATATCCAACCAGGCCTTTTTACACCTAGTGACAACATATACATAGGAATCACGATATCCGCCGCTCCCATAACAAACCACAGAAGAAATGGACGCTGCAATCTATAGATTTAAGCAAAAAGCTCTTGGACTCTGCAAATAACAACCAGGCACCTAGATATGCTCCAGGCAAGAGTAAGGATCAGCTTCTTGAATTTTTTAAATGCTGCTTTGGTTGAAGGTTACTTCCCAGACGGCCTGAATACATCCAAAATGATATTAATTCCCAAACATGGGAAGCCAACACATCAGGTAATGAACTACAGGCCTATCTCGCTAGTCGAGACAATTCGGAAGGTCCTTAAGTAGATTCTTAACAATGGATTGGTATCCCAGTTAAAAAAAATTCTCTGATGAACGCCGGACAGCACGACTCTCGCAAGAAAAGAAGAACGGGGAAAGCAATCACTCTAGCATACCAGCACGCGGTTAAGGGTTTTGCATCTGACCACATGGCCGATGTGGTATGCTAGGACGCGAAAAAATCCTTCAACAAATTGTGGATTGACGATCTAAAATACAATTCTCAAGACTCGGGCTTGGGGACATTTCGGGAAAATCCTCCATAGATATCTTACCAAATGATAAGCTGTAATTGCGTTAGGAGATCTCATAGTAAATCTTATCGATCTCCATTTGAGAGTCCCCATCTTCTTTACGATATACACGAGAGACATATCAAAACCGCAGCTACCTTGTACTCTCAATGAGCAGTACATCGACGACATCACTCAGACTGTGACACCTCAACCAATATTGAAAGGATGATGTCAACGGCAACTGCTGCTGAAGCTCAACTCACATGCAATCTAACACTCAAATAGTCCGAAGTAATTTGTGAGCAAACACGGTCAAACGCGTTCCCAAAATTCATATTGAAATATACATTATATATTTTTTTTTATATTGCTCTGTCATCCGGAAGTTTGAAGTACCTGAGGTGTCGGCCTAAAAATAAATGCTGGAGAAACAAAAATCATGACAAATCAACCACTCGACATTTTAGATACCGCAATTGACAACGAGCAAATTTATCCCCAAACATATCCCAATTTCAATAGGCTTCATTTCTTAATTTTTTATTGAATTAAGAAATGAAGCCTATCCAAAGTTGGGTCCCATTTTGGAGGGGTCACCCTGTATATCATCTATCTGGGTCAACAGATTACAATGTCACTGGGAAAAGATAAACAAATCCAACACTAAATCACTTTGGGCTGGAAGGCAATTGGAAAGGCAAGCATCATCTTCAAAAGACAAATTTCCATGTGCCTAGAAAAGAAGACTATATAACCAATGCCTATCCCAACTATGGCCTATAGAGCAGAAGCTAGGAACTAGAAGCAAACATTAAAATTAAGAGCAACACAAAAAGCCAATGAACGCATTGTGATGAGGTCAACTTGGCGTGACAAAAAATCAACCACTTAGATACGTTAATAACCAAACTTAAGGATATAGTGGAAGCTATAAGAAATCTGAAATGGAGCTGGGCAGCCCATGCGACAATAGGCCAAGACGATAAATGGACCGAAGAAATTACCGATTAGAGTCCAATAGATAAAAGACGACCGAAAAGAAGACCAGCAAGAGGGAAAGTCCCTCTAATGATCTGCGGCGTTTTGTGATAAGATGATAAATGGTTATTGCATTGATGGTTTCCCATGGTTCAAATCACTTACGAGCGACTTTGAGTGGCAAAATGAGGCTTGTGCCACTAGATGGCACCACCCAGCACCAAATCCAATGGCAGATTTGAAATCTTCAGGGGGAATAACCATATGTCCCATGGTCATATGGGCCATTTCATGGCTCTAAATGGGTGCAATTGAACTTTACTCCTTTTGAAAAAAAGCGACGCCTATACCTGGCGCTTCGCTGCAGGTAAAAACAAGATGGAGATATAATCTTCCAAAATGTGGCCAAAAGTTCACGAAAGTGGAAGCAAAGAACTACAGAAATAGGAACCAGCAAAGACCCTAAGGTCCGCTCAAGGCCAGTACGCTTACACATTCTAACGTTAGTGTATCATGCTCTTTTTTTGTTATATATATATATATATATATATATATATATATATATATATATATATATATATATATATATATATATATATATATATATATATATATATTTTAACTATTTAAACTCTACGGTACACACTTATCTACATGTGTACCCTTGACATGCAGGTTTAGCTATCCCTCAAATACACTAACATAACACGCTTTTTCGAACCAGGGGGGGGGTGATAGGACAGTACTCTCTTCTCCCGCAGGCGTCGCCTGCTAGTGATGAAAATTCTATACTTATAGGACAGACAGAAAAAGAAAAGGGGAATTCACATTCACTCCATGCATGGAGGCGTCGCTGGCATCTTTCTATTCATCATTTCATTTTAATCCTCAATTCCTTATAATATATGACGTTTTAAGCTGTGCTCCTACTATGTTATATTTACGCTATTGAAGTACTCATCAAGTCGGTTTTTGAACATATTAACTGACGTGCTTTCAACTACACGGTTGGGAAGGCCATTCCACGTTTGCGTGATTTTAAACGTGAAGTAATTTGGGGCTATAGTAGAGTTAAAACGCTTGTTCACTAATTTTAAACCATTTTGGCGTGTGTTGGCCATTTCGTCCAGCTCGAACAATAGTCTGTAATCAATATTAGTAAATCCTTTTAAGATTTTGAATAATTCTATCAATTGTCCACGTAATCGTCTACTTTCAAGTGATAGTAGGTTTAATAAGCGTAGTTTGCAATTAAATTATTTGTTTCACAATGGCTCACCAACCTATCTCTAATTATCGATTCTAAGAGTTTTTCATTTACAGAAGTTAGACTGATGGGACGGAAATTAGTAGGCTCAGTTTTATCCCCTTTTTTGAATATCGGCGTAACATTAGCACGCTTGAACTCTAATGGAACTAGGCCTTCCTCTATTGATCGATTGAAAATCGTGCAGAGCGGTCTTGCTAATTCATTTTTTAGTTCTTTAAGATGTGTTGGGTACACCCCATCGCGCCCGGGTGACTTCGACTTTTTCATTTTATTAATATATGAAAGAATCTTCCCTTTATTTATATTTATATTGTATAGGGTATTTTGTCTTTCAAAATTTATGTCCTCGCCTAGTGTTTCTAATTGCGTCACGTCTTCAATAGTAAAAACGCTCGAGAAGTGCTCATTTAATATTTTAGCAAATTGTTCTGGGACGTCCGTCATAACACCATCTTTACCTCTGGTCGGCCCTACTGAACCCTTTATGGGCTTTCTACTGTTAACGTAACTGTAAAACCGTTTCGGTTCGTGTTTCGAATTTATAGCAAGGTCTTTTTCATATTTCAACTTAGATTCTCTAATGGCCCGGCCCGCTTTACCAGCCTTCGAGCGTCTACGTATTTTCCCCGTTTTGTTGTCGTTTCGTTTTTTTTTTAAACTTTGATAGTCTTTATTACGCTCCCGAATTAAGTTAATTATTAAAGGGCTAACCCACGGTGCTCTCTTTGACTTTCCATTATTTCGACGAACGTACTTAACTAACTCGGAATCCACCGTGAGCACATTTTGCTATAGCTCCGAGTACATTCCTTGTGCTGTCTTATTATCAAAACATCTGCCCCAGTCTATCCTTTTAATCCGGTTACGGAAGGTTTCAAAATTACAACTCCCAAATCGTGGGATTAGTTGTGAACTCTCTTTTACCTCAACGCTCGTATTAATTTCAAACCTAATTACATTATAGTCACTCGTCGCCAAATGCTCACCCATGCAAACGTTTTCTACCAAAGTTTCCGCTGTTGAAATAATCAAATCCAGTATATTTTGTTCACGCGTAGGTTCCTCTACTTTTTGCACAAGAAAATTATCCTGGAAGAAATCTACTAATCTCTCCCCAACTTTATCCGAAGTATAGTTTGTAAAGTTAACGTTAGGGTAATTGAAATCTCCGCAAATTATTGTTTTTCCTTTTCTCACTATGGATAAAAGGCACTCAAAGAGTCGTACGTTCTCTGATTCTATAAGAGATGGAGGGGGGGGGGGGGCGATAGGTAACGGCTAAGTTAATTTTATTACTTTTAGCACACTCAAGCTCAATTAACAGAACCTCGCTCTTCATATTTACGGTCGTGGCGGCCATCGATATCGCATTTATTCCCTCTTTTACGTAAGCTAAAACTCCACCCCCTCTTCCATTTAGTCGGTCTTTATGATGGATTTTGTACCCTTCTATATTAAATTCCACAATAAAGTCTCTAGAAGTTGTATCTAACCACGTCTCGCTAATACATATGATATCGTAATCGCCCTCCTGAATCACGGCTCTAAATTTGGGCATTTTGTTTCTCAAACTACGAACATTGGCGTAAATACATTTAAATTTTCTTTTTAAATAACGACGTCCCTCTCTCGTATGACTGAACCGTTTCTCTGCTCGCGCCGTGAAATCTCGTTCGGCGCATTTATGGCTTGGGGACAAAGAACTCCCGTACTATAGAGGTTGCGGAGGCTCTCATTTACAATCCTGCCCACCTTCGAATTACCCAGAGAATTAAAATGTATACCATCATTAAAAAAAAGTGACTGTCTGTCCTGAAAATCTTTCCAAAAATTATAAAACTTAACTCCCATTTCCTTACATAAACGTTTGAGACATTCATCAGTGTAAATTGACCTTGACTGCATTCTCAGAGTCGCTCTTAATCTTGGAATTATCCCAATTACCCCAACTCTATTCGCCTTCGCTTTGGCCGCTATAATTAGGTCCCTTGCTCGATGAACAAATCTCGGTAGTCGAGCTGTCAAAACGGTGTACGTGATTTCCGCCCATGAGTGTGAGGATAGCTCAATCTTCACATGGCTCGTTCAGTCTTTTAATTTCACTAACCACGTGGTTTATTCTGTTCCCCAGTAGGCAGATTTTCTTTCGCTTAGCTGGATTTCTTGCTTCGAATTCAGAATCCTGGTTCTTTATTAAAGAGTCACCGATTAGAATACTCTCTGTTTCCCCCTCGATTGGAGTTAATAAGGCAAATTTATTAGAGCACGTAATTTCAAAACGGTGAGATGTTCTCGTTGGTCTAGCCGCGTTTCTAACCGGCCTAAATTGAGGTTCGGGCGGTCTATACGAGTTTAAGATACGCGCTTGTTCATTTATAATAAATTGCGGGTCACTCTTCTCTATACGGCTCGATCGGCGGCTCTGAGGGCGATTTTCGCTTCTCCTAGGCTTATCGAAAGATGCCCGCACGCCGCTGACCAGTTCGTCAATCTTACGGTTCGCTGCTTCTACGTCTCTCCCGACAGAGTTAACCTCTGATCTAACTTCACGAATCGCGTTGGTCAGTTTTAGCTCGAATGCCTCATTTAGCAGACAAAACTGACATATTCTAATGTTATTAGTATTTGAGGGAGCGTATATTTCTTTATTAAATGAAGCCCGGCAGCGATCACAGTCAAATTTTACGATATGCATTGTAAAACACTAAGATTGTTTAAAATGAATTGAAATTTATGGAGCTAATGGAATATAACCGACACTGAATGTAGTTTCTATCTCTTTAATTTTACGACACGAAGTTTGGGCACAGACGAAGTAAATTTTTTTTTTTTAGTTGCACAGTGATAACACGTCTTAGCAGGAGAAGGGCTTGGCGGAGAGTGAGAGAGAGAGAGAGAAGAGAGAGAGAGAGAGAGAGAGAGAGAGAGAAGAGAGAGAGAGAGTAACAAGGGGAAACAAGGAAAGAAGGTACCCTAGAAGACCTTATGATCCATTCAATGAGGGTACCTTTGGACTTGCAGTCGAGCAGGCACATCTCTGCTCAAATACTTTACGTCCTTTCACAGCCATTTTTCAAGACCCTGTCTAGTCTTGACTTGAACTGGTCAACAGATTTACTGTTGACAAATTCCAATGGAAGTGCGTTCCAACTACCGCAGATACTGTACGTGAAAATTTTTCCACACAGATTGCAATTGTAACGCTTGAGTTCAAGTTTAAAGCCGTGATTTATTGTTCTGCTCTCAACAAGTGTGAAAATATCCCTGTAGTCAACATTGTCGAACCCTCGAAGTATTTTGAAAACTTCGATGAGCTGACCACGCAGTCTACGGGTTTCCAACGAGAACAGATCTAATTCCCTTAATCTATCTTCATAACTTTTATGTCTGATAGAGGGAATCAGTTTGGTTGCCCTGGCTTGCACGCGTTCCAATCTCGCGATGTTCTTTCGAAATGAAGGACTCCAAAATTGTACGGCATACTCCAGGTACGGTCGAACAAGCGAGTTGTACAAACACAGTACAATTTACTTGTTCCGATATCCAAACTGGTACTTTATGTAGCATAGCATCCTTTGGGCTTCTTTCTCCGCCTCAATGTACTGTTTCGAGAACTTGAAGTCATTAGTGATTGTTACACCCAAGTCCTTCTCAGTGTCGGGGGATTCAATGGCAGTGGCCTTAAGGATATACTGAGATTGGGGGTTTCGGTGGCCGATATGCATCGCTTGGCATTTGCTCACGTAAAAAGGCATTTGCCACATGTCCGACCACTCCCCAATCTTCCAAAGATCTTCCTGCAGGCGGGCAGTATTTCCATCCTTTGCAACGTTCATACCAAGCTTGGTATCGTCGGCAAATTTGTAAATCTTGGAAACCATGTCAGCGTCCATGTCGTTGACGTAGATGAGGAATAGTAGTGGTCCCAGGACAGAACCTTGAGGCACCCCGCTAGTAACAGGCACCCACTCAGAAGCCTGTCCATTCACCACCACCCGTTGCCGTCTGCCACTTAGCCAGTTCTCGATCCAGCCGGCTACTTTTCCGTCTATGCCTAGCGTTTGCACTTTCCGGAGAAGGCGTCGCTGTAATACCTTATCAAGTGCTTTCTGAAAGTCTAAGTAGACCACATCCACCGCCTTGTCCCGATCGTGCTCACTAAAAACTAAGTGAAAGAATTCCACAAGGTTCGTCAAGCATGACCGTTGCCTTCGAAAGCCGTGCTGGGAACTCCTCAGTAGCAGGTTTGACTCTAAATGCGACGTCATTTTGTCCACCATCAAGCTTTCCATGAGTTTACCGACTATCGAAGTCAAACTCATAGGTCAGTAGTTTGACGGTTGGCTACGGTCTCCTTTCTTGAAGATAGGAGTCACCTCCGCTTCACGCCAGTCTCTAGGAACGCATGCGGTCCGGATTGACATGTTGGAGATTGCGCTCAGGTGTCGTGACACTTGATACCGCACTTCTTTCAACACTTTAGGTAAAAACCCATCCGGGCCAGGTGACTTATTCGTCATTAGGTCACTGATCTTCTTTTCTATTTCTTCTTCGGTGAAGTCCATATCCACCGGCTTTTTCCCCGAGTAGGAACTCGTTGGCTGGGGGATGATACCACACTCTTCAGTAAACAGTGAAGAGAAGTAGTCGTTAAGGAGGTTAGCATTTTCTGAATCTGAGTGCTTAATGTTCCCTCCTCATTCCTCTAAGGGCCAATCGTTCGACGGATTGGTTTACGGCTGTTTACATATCCAAAGAACTCCTTGGGATTCTCTTTACAAAGTTTCGCCACTCGGAGTTCTTCAGACCGCTTAGCCGCCCTTATGCTGGACTTCACTCTCCTGGCTAGCCTCCGGTATTCGTCATAGTCACCCGAGATCTTCGATTGTCAGTACACAATTCTCTTCTCCCTAAGCAGTTGGCCAATTTCTCGATTAAACCACTTTGGTTGAACAGAGGACCGACGGGGGCATTTCAAAGAGATGAAATGCGATTGAAGACTCATGAATGGGGTTTTGAAACTGTTCCACGAGTCTTCAATAGCATCGCACACTTCTAGCCTCGCGTCAGTCAGTCCCGCGCGTAAACCTGCAAAGTCTGCTCTTCTCAAATCAAGTTTCCTCGATTTACTAGTTGCAGGCCCTGCCTTCTGGACTTTGACTACAAATCTAATTAGTCGGTGGTCACTGCCACCGAGCTCTTCGCAAACAGAGCGGTCCTCAACGATGTCATCCTCAGAGGTGAAAACCAAGTCGAGGATATTGTCTCCTCTCGTTGGCTCTCTCGTACATTGAGTCAGGAACTCGTTGTTTGCGAACTCCAGGAGTAGTGAGTTCTCGCCACAGGGTTCTCTGGTTTTCCAGTCAACTTGTGTTGAAATCTCCCATGACAATACACACTCTGTCTTTTACAAGTTCGCCCAACAGCTGGTACAGGCGAAATTTAGTTAAGCTATTTTTTTTTGCGTGTGTGTTTTGGGAGAAAATCTTTGAAACTCCCCTCTTTGTAATCGCCGTGCCGGATTAAGAGATCCTTTATCAGGTACTCATATATGAATTCATTTATTTATTATAATTTATTGCTGTTCTCTGTGTGTGTGATCACAAGGGTAAGATTTCATTTAGAGATTTGGGGAACTATTGCGAGAGACACATTTTCTTTAACGTGAAATTCTTGAACGCTCGCGTAAGGGAAAAGATGTCTTTTTTGGAGAGATTTAGGCAACAGGGTGAGATGCGCTTGGTCTCTCCGGTAGAGATCTAGTTGCCTATATCCAGGATGAAGAGAGAAACAAACGAGCAGAGAAGAGAGAACAAAGAGAAGCTGAGGAGCGAGGAGAAAAAGAACACAGAGAAGCTGAAGAGAGAAGAGAAAAAGAACAAAGAAAAGCTGAAGAAAGAGAAAGGGTGAGGCACCATGGAAGGGAGTTAAATAGGAATCACTTAGAAACCCTCTCAGTTAGTTCCAGGAGTGAAGCCCCCCAGATCTCCGCTTTAAAGCTGCCAGCATTTAAGGACGGTGAGGATTTCAGTGCTTACCTCACTCATTTCGAAACCATTTTTGAGGGAAATCACTGAGATATCGAAACTGATGGAGTCACCCAACTTCTTCCGCTACTTAATTCTCAGCTGCGGGATATTTGTATTGCCCTCCCCGCCGAGGCTAGCCTCCACTATTCGACCCTTAAGTCCGAATTTTTGGCTGCAACCAACATGAATCCGGACTTCTACAAGGCAAAGTTTCGTCAGGTAAGGTTGCTACCTGGCCAGACTTACCGCCAGATCGGATTCACCTTCAGAAGAAGTCTACAGTTTTGGTTGGAGTCCGCACAGATCAACGGCTACTATGAGTCTCTGTTGGACTTCATTTTGTGGGATCAATTGATGGCTACGCTGCCCTCTGAAATCCGTGCATTCGTGAATGACAAAAGAGTTTCTTCCTTCAAAGAATGCATCGAAGAAGTGGATTTGCACGCGCCCAGCCATAACCTTTACCCCAAAGATTCCAAGAAGAGTCATCCTCCGTCCCCCAAATGTAAAGGCCACTTCCCTAAACTTCAGCCAAAGAACGCTCCCAAATTCGTAAAGGTCCCTGGTCCCTACAAACCGTAATAATGGGTGTTCCAATAACTTGGACCGATTTTAAATGTGAGTTAGGTTTAAGCGGCTAATGATTTTTTTCTTTTTCTTTAGATTTAACAACTTCAGTCTTTGTAAATTTCAACCATGGAAAGATTAACAATCGAACAAAGTTTTAAAGTTATCGAAGCCTATTACGAAAATGGATGTTCAAACAGAAACGCATTTCGAGCACTTCGCGATTTTGTCGGTCAACATAATCGACCAACCGAGAGTGCAATTAGGAAAATTGTTCGTAAATTTAAACAAACGTGGTTGGTGGCAGATATGAAAACGCCATTGTGTGCTCGTTTACGCCGTTCAGCTGAAAACATTGCTGCAGTGCGCGAGAATATGTCCGAAGATCCAGACACCTCTATTCGTCATCGCGCGCACGAATTGAACCTCTCCACAACAACGTTACATCGAATTTTGACAAAAGATTTGTCTTTACATGCTTACAAAGTTCAATTGATACAAGAAATGAAGACTGCTGACCATTTGAAGCGCCGTACATTTGTCAATTGGGTGCACGAGCAAAGACAAGCCGATGATAATTTATCGCAAAAAACTCATCTTTAGTGATGAAGCCCATTTTCATCTTGGGGGATTCGTTAATAAGAAGAATTGTCGCATTTGGGCTGATGAAAATCCAAGGAAGATTGTTTAAAAGCCACTGCATCCACAAAAGGTCACTGTTTGGTGTGCATTCTTTGCTAGCAGAATCATTGGGCCGTATTTCTTCGAAAATGATGCTAGCAATTCTGTTACGGTGACAGGCGAGCGATACTGTGCCATGATAACGACATTTTTATCGCCTAAATTGAATTCTAATGATGTCGATGATTTGTGGTTTCAACAGGACGGCGCCACATGCCACACAACAAATGCAACAATGGCTTTATTGAATGAGAAGTTCCTAGGTCGCATCATCTCTCGAAACAGTGAGGTCAATTGGCCACGATCGTGTGACTTGACGCCTTTATATTTCTTCCTTTTGGGGTCATCTCAAAAGTAAGGTCTATGCCAACAAGCCAACAACAATCAACAGCTGAAGGATGAGATAATAAGGCATATTGGTGAGATCGAGGAGCAATTATGCAGAGACTTCATCAAAAGTTTTGACCATCGAGTGGAGGTGTGCCTCCGAAGCCTTGGCGGACATTTAGGCGATATTCTTTTTACACATAATTGCCATGACTCAAATAACATGATCCAATAGTGAAATCAATAATTTTTTACCAATAACACTGTTTTATTTACTGCTAACTTCGATCCGTCTTAATGGAACACCGCTTATCATCTACCGTCTGAGCCTAGGGATGTTGAGCCACCCGTTTTTAATCCCCCTGCGTTGGATTACCCGAGACGACCCATCGTCTGCTTTGCTTGCAAAACCCCCGGACATGTAAGGACTAACTGCCCCCAAAATTCTCAACTCCGTTCTGCTGCTCCCAGGCACAAAGTCCAGCAAGTAAGCGCCTCTCTTTCTCCTCCGTCTGCTTGCCCCGAAACGCCTGCTTCTCCACCAAGTTAATTTTTTATTTAACAAAGCTTCCCTGGTAGGCTCGAATTTGAAACCGGATCAGTTAATGGTTGCCTGGTTTCATCCCTTGTCGAGATACTGGATGCACGTGCATCGTCGTATCGGAATAGTTGCTCTCCACTGTGAGCTCCGACCACAACAAATTTGCAGGAGTCCAAGACTACTTGGGACGAGACAACCAGTTTCCAGTTGTCCATTGTTTCATCAAATGTCAATATTTCGCCGGTTGGGCTGACATCGTAGCAGCCCCTATTAAATTATGTGCTGTATTAGTCGGCCACAGCCCGCAGCTCTCCCCATAGTCCTGTTGCTCAGCCCGCTTTTGTTTTCTTTTTTTTAAGAGCTAATCTGGCGACTGCCTACTTGGGCATTAGTTGCCGTATTCAACATTTCCTAAAATTAGGCATCTTTAAAAGAGGATGTTAAAAAAAAACAAATAAAAAACATCAATAAAATAAAACAAAGAAAAAGGTAATAAGAAGGAAGCAAGCTACGGCTTCGGTGGGAGGTCCGCCTCCCTCCGGCGCAGGAACATGAGACCTACTAAAATAAGAAAAACCCCAACAAAAAACTCCAACTATTTAAATTAGGGGAGAAGGCAAGCCTTCTCCCAAGAGTCTAAAAGTCTACAGGTCGGTGTGAACGAACTCGTCCGAGTAAAAGAGACAGGTGGTAGCGATCACGCACATCCCGATACCGGGACAGGTAACGTGCAAGGATATCGCCCAGAGTGGGACATTCAACAAGAATGTGTCAAACAGTCTGGGGGAGAACGCAGTCTTCACAGTAGGGCGAAGTCAAGCGCTCCATCAAATGGTGGTGCATCCAATTCAGAGACGACAGAAAGCAACCTGAAGTCTTCGGGGCATTTGGGGGTAAGTCAATGGGAACAGTCGTGGTGCAATGGCACGCAACTTCAAGTTCCCTTCGACCGTCTCCCATCTTCTTTGCTAAGCAGTCCGAAGAGCTGCCCGTATTCCTGCCATGTAGTCGGTGTGAGGAAGAGCGAAACGCTGGTCTGGTCGCAGAGTCCTCGCAGACTCTTTGGCGCCCTCATTGGGGCGCTCTTTCCACGCAATTCCTACATGTCCAGGAACCCAGCAGAAGATAATCTCGACATCCGCCCGGCTTGCCAAAACCGCGGCATCAGAGATATCGGAAACCAGAAGATGCGGGGATTCCAATGCCCCGAGAGTACTCAGGGAGCTTTGTGAGTTGCTATAGATCACAATCCGGTCTCTGAACCGGGCATGTCGCGTTATCTCCCGTACCGAGTGATGTATCGCCACCAGCTCGGCTGTGAAGACATATGCAGCGCCTGGCAGAACCCCGCTTACTTCAAACAGAGGGGATACGGCGTGGAAGCCGACCACCTCTTGGGACTTGGAGACATCCATATACACTGGCATGGTTCCAGCGTGACACGAGGTGTGCTCCAAATAGGTCGAACGCAATACTCCCGGCGCTGTACAAGATTTAGAAGCAGAACGGTGGCGAAAAATAGCCAAATGTGGTACCCTCCAGAGTGGCGTACTGGGCAGAACCAGGGGCGTCACCGGCCCGAGAGCTATCACTAGCTCTACAAAGAGTTTTCTGCCCCTAAACTCAAAGGATTTAGGCTATGATGGCGTCTCTCGGCGGCCAAGGCACCGTCAAAATCAGCTGCGGAGGCAGTGAGAGCTGTTGGTGACTGAGGGAGGCGTCGGGCTCGCGCGTACAGGCGAAGAATGCTCTGTACACGGCGTTGAGCTAGTGTAATCTCCCCAACATCGTCTAGTAGGCTCTCAATGTGGGAAAAGCGGAAGGCACTGGTCGCCAGGCGAAGGTTGGTGTGGCGGATCGAATCCACCTTCCATAATACAGGCTTGGCTGCGGATGCATAAAACTCGCAGATGTAGTCGAGCTTCGAATAAACAAAGGATCAATAAAAAAGTAAGGCAGTAGCCCTATAAGGGCGCCAACCGCTGAACGTCACGAAACGAAGAATATCCATGGCGCGGGTACAAGAGTCCCTAAGGCTGCGAATCTGAGTCTCCAAGGTGAGGCGTCGGTCAAATACAAGACCAAGGAAACGGTGCAATTCAACCACTTCCAGGCGTACTTCATTAAAAAACAAGTGGATGGTAGCAGAAGTGCACCACTTTAGTCTTGGCCAAGGAAAACTGAAACCTGTGCGCTTCGGCATAGCGAGAGACGCGGTTTAATGCCTGTTGAAGTCGATGCTCCAGAGTTGGCATCTGGGCCGCGCCAAAAGAGATCGAAAGGTCGTCCACGTAGAGCGTAGCGAGAACATCTTTGGGCAGCAGCTATGTGATGCCGTTGATGCTCAAGGCAAAGAGTGTGACACTGAGGACACTTCCTTGTGGGACACCCTCTTCTTGCTAATTGGGCGGAGAAGGCTTCCCCCACCCGTACGCGTAATCGACGATCTCTCAAAAATTCAGATATGAACATTGGGAGGCGTCCCCTCACCCCCATCGTGTGGAGAGTCTCCATGATACCGTATCTCTATGCGGTATCATAGGCCTTCTCCAGATCGAAAAAGACCGTGGCGTAGTGCCGTCTACGAAGGAAGGCCTCGCAGACGGCATTTTCCAGTCGGAACACAGCATCTGAAGTGGAGTGGAATTTGCAGAAGCCGCACTGTGCAGAAGACAGATGGCCTCCGCTGTCCAGAAAAAAAGGCTAATCTAACATTTACCAATTTCTCCATCAACTTGCACAGGCAAGAATTGACAGTAGCGATTCGCCAGGAATCTGGGACGAGACCCTACACCCAGATCCTGTTGAACAAATCTAAGAGAAAGGCCATTCCTCGCTCACCCAAGTGTCGAAGCATGGCGTACGGGACATTGTCCGGACCATGAGCGGTGTTCGCGCACGAAGCAAGAGCTGAACGCAATTCACTCAGAGTAAACCTGTGGTTGAAGAGTTCTTGCTTCTGGAGGTAAAGTCCAGCTTGCGGCCTTCCGCGACATCACGGCGCGCATTGAATGCTGGCGGAACAGCATCTAGGCTAGAGAATGTGGAGAATGCGGTCGCGAAGGATTCCGCCACGGAAGCGGGATCCGAGATTGCTGTCCCATTCTCCTGGAGAACGGGAGGGGGGTCCTGCGAGAACTTGCCCCGAATTTATTTGACTCGTTTCCACACCTCTGCTAGAGGGGTCTTCTCATTGAATGAAGACACGTATGCCCGCCAAGAAGAGCGGTGGGCGTGCTTCGAAGTATAGTGGAACCTAGCTCCAGCCCGACGAAATCCACCGACAGTGAAATCGTTCGGGCGGCGCTTATAGCGCATGTAGGCATAACGCTTCTGTTTGAGGGCCGTCTCACACTCAGCCGACCAACACGGGAGTGGTCGGCGTGCAAAAGGATAGACGTTCTGGGAATACTAGTCAGGCTCGTGGCGATGAGGGTGCCAGAGAAGAACTCAACGGCCTCATCTATCGACCTAATCTCCTTGACTGACATGGAGAATTCAGTCATTTCTTGAAATGCAGGCCACCGCGCCCGCGCCAACCACCACCGAGGTGGGTTCTCAGGCTGCCCCCACCAAGAAAATAATATTTGAATGGGAAATTGATCACTACCATGGAGGTCATCGATCACCCCCCCCCCCAATCAAAATCAGGCTGTGCATCCGGAGAGCGCCGAGATAGATCAAGGCAAGAAAATGTAGCGGTTCTCGGGCAGTGATGCGTAAAATCCTCTACATTTAGGGCACCTATCTTAAGCTCTTCAATAAGATCGGCAAGGACTTGTCCCCTGGGATTTATTGAGTAGTCTTCCCAGAGAGGATGTCTGCCGTTAAGATCTCTAAGCAAGAGAAAGGGCCTCGGAAACCGTGTGACGACGCGGTGGAAGTCCTCCGCGTTGAAGTCAGCTGACTGTGGAATGTACGCAGAAATAACAGTATACTTCCTATCCAGCTTTAGCTGCACAACCACTGCCTGAAAGGAGGTATCTAAAGTGAAAGAAGGAACGGAGACATTATGCCGGTTGTAAACCGCGCATCTCTGAGCCCGGCACCCATCTAGCGGTGGTGGAGACGATCCTGTGATTGAACTGCCAAGATTCATTTCTCAATGAGATATGCACCACCTTGCTTCGAAGAAACGGAGTGCGGCTCTCCGCAATTGACACACTTGGCCACACACGATTTGGACTTATCGTGTGCTCTCTTGGAACAAATTACACATACTTCGGGTGAGCTCGACTTTGCATGTCTACATGAGTGATTCGTATGGCCGAAGCGGTGAGAGTAATAGCCCCTTCCGCGGCAGTGGCACTTATGCCTTCACGCGGTAGCGATACCAACCGGCACGCACCGAATAAGGGAGCTTGTCACAGTCGAACGTGACAAAGAGTAGTGTTGGGTCTCGAGTCCCCTCCCTGTTTTCTCATCACACGCTCGACCTTCACCGCTCCGTGGTCGGCCAGCTCTATGGAGTAGTCCAATAGTTCCCTCGCATAAACTACTCCTTTCACAAAGTTAATGGCAGAGTGCGGCGTCACACTCAGAAGGGTGTCATCAAGTGTCCGAAGAGCACTTATCTTGGCCGTCTCGGAGCGTACCGCCGCATTCGCCAGAAGGCTACCGTCCGTGAAACGGGTCACCTTTGGCTCTCTACCAATTATACCAGCTAAAGCTCTCCTCTGATTGATCATGTTGCCTTTGGCCAACATGCTGCCATCAGTGAAGCGAATAACGAGGAAGAGTTTGAAGCCAACGGGCTTGAAAACCCCGGGTAATCTCTGAATGAGGGGCTCCGATGTAATCGAGACTCCGCTCTGCGCACTAGCAATTTTGCTCTTAGTCAGGGGCTCCGCACCTGGGAGGGGGCAGAGGGGCCAGGTGTGCCGATCTTGGCTTGGTTGCTAACCGAAGTGGCAGCAGACCCATCTGCCTCCGCGGCCCCCGCGGATGGAGAGGAGCCCAGAGTCTTTTTAGTGTTTTTTCTGTTTTTTTTTCTTTTTAGGAGAGGAGGGCGGGGAATGAACTCGCTTCTTCCCCCCGCCGACAGGAGCCCCCAGGCCAGATGGACCGGCCTTAGCAAGGTCCCTCTTCGAGATGGAGAAGCTCCTAACAGTCGCAGGGGCACCGGTCGGAGGAGATCTCTCCCCTCTTTGTACTGCCTTGGAAACTCTAGCCATTCGAGGAGGACCTTGCAAAGGGGCGGATTCGGGTTCAGTGCTTGGCGCCAAGCCCAGATTCGCTCCCATGGAAGGCCCTACCATCTGTGGCTGGGTCGCCTCAAGAACCATCTCTATCTCAGGGGGGTAGGGCTCTAGTTCCCCCCCCCCAGGACATCACAGTTCCCATTGGCAGCGCTGTCATAAAGTTCAATATTCTCGCCAGCAAGTCTTTTGAGGGTAGCGACCGAAGGGGCCTAGTTTCCCTCTCTCCCCTAAAGGGGTTTGCCCTACCGAGCCGCTTCAATCGGGAGCGGTCGGCTATGGGCTGCCTGCTGGCTTTCTTGGCAGTCCCCTTGGAAAGTAAAGGGGGAACTACCGCTGGGAAGAGGGAAGTGCCCGAAATCACCTGCAGATAAGGGGGTGAGGGGGAGTCCCCTACACCTGTAGGCGAAAGAGAGGAGTAAGCCTCCTCTTCGGTTAGAGAGATTTGAAGGGTCCCCTACGAGAGCACAGGGGGAACCTCCATTTTTTCTGTGGAGCGCCCCGAGGGCGCCTTCGACGATGGAAAGCGGTAAATTAAGGGGAGATTTTTTTTGGTATCATAATTGGGCATGGTGACCCTATTAAATGTTACGGGAAGCAATCGCTCATCACCCCTCGCAGTAGCCCGCCCTGAAAGGGTGCGTACAGGGCTGGCAGAACCAGGTGCCGCCATTCAAGGCCAACCCTCCCGCCTGGTGGCCTAGGAGTTCCTCAGCATGACGGCTCCACCTTGGTCATGGCGTAAAATGTATATGTAGTGTTTGAAAATAGAAAGGAAGAGTAGGTGAGGAAGATGTGGGTGGGGATAAAACAGGTTATTAATAAACCCACCATTCCAAACTGGAGCTCAGGGGTGAGGGATCATTGTCCCCTTCCTCCTCAGCCCCTATCCAGGATAGTTGGCTGAGAAAATGTTCAGCATCTACCCTGTGAAATTAGAGGCTGACCAGAGAATGTTGTGGGAGAGGTTGTATGAAAAGCGAGGAAACAGGGGGAAAACACAACTGTGTGAAGGAAGGAGAAGAGGTTAAGCTGGGATCGGACGGGGTGCTGAGTCCGGTCAGCATGGCGGCCAGGATGGAAAATCTCCGGGCCCCTTACGGGGTGCTCAACCCGTTATCACTAGGGCCCAAGCCAGGATGAATGAGGCAACCCCCGTGCCATTAGAACCCGCCTTTTCTCCCGAGTACGAGACTCTTAACAACGAGTCTTTTGTAAGCCCCCAGAAGGAGTGTCCTTCCCTACAGCCCTTGTGGGAAAAGGCGATAACCAACGAGCACGATTCCGTTCGTGGTCACAAGGAGGTCTCCTACCTCGTTGAGGGTGAACTGTTGTTCCACTCCACCTCCGTACCTAACCACTCCCCTAGGCGCTTGCTATGTATCCCCAGCTCCTATGTTCCACAGGTGCTCAAAATTGCCCACGATCAGTTGTTAGCTGGCTACTTTAGCAATAATAAGATATCCCAACGAACTTTTTGCCATTTCTTTTGGCCTGGCGCTGCCAAAGAAATCGCCTTCTGTAGGTATTGTGACATTTGTCAAAAGACTACGGCGAAAGGCCAAATTACTTCAGCCCATCTACAGAAGACCCCAATTGTGTCAGAACCCTTTTTTAGAGTGGCCATTAACTTAATTGGCCCAATACACCCCCTGTTGAGTCAAGGGCATTAATATATCCTAACACTCGTGGATTTTGCGACCAGATTCTCATACGCAGTTCCCCTTAAGAATATCAACAGATAGGGGTAGACAATTTACCTCGAGGCTTATGGAGTATGTGGGAAAACTCTTATTAGTCATGCCCATAGGTGGGCGTTATTACTATAAATTATCGCGATAATTTATCGCGATAACGATATCGGGTTATCGGTTATCTGATATTTTTTCCGCGTTATCGATTCATCGGTATCGCCGATACCTTTGGTTTCAAACTACCGATAATCGATAATTTCAGTTTTTAGTTCCAGTTTAGCACAGGGGCAAGCCGCGCGTACTTTGGAAGCAGAAATAGGTAGGTCCGAGCCGGGAACCAGCTGTCGGACGAGAGGTCACGAGGTTTTGCTCCTGCGCGCTACCGGTTTTACGCGTTCTTTGAGATTTTTTCCCTATGTTCCCTTGCTTCTTCCGTTCTATATATAGTCAATAATCAATATTGTATTATAATTTTGGATTTCTCGATTTATCGGTTATCACCTTATCGGGCGAGAAATTTATCGTCAGTTATCGATTATCGTTTATCACCGATAAGGTTATCGATTTATCGGTTATCGCGCCCACCTATGGTCATGCCCCTCTTCCCAACTCCGATCCACCTCGCCGCTAACGCGTCTGTGAGAAATTAAATGGGACGTTGAAGACCATCCTTAAGAAACTGTGCTATGTCCAGCCTCGAGAATGGCATCGATGCCTGTCGGTCGCCTTCTTCGCCTGTAAAGAAATTCTCCACCGAACCCTAGGGTTCGCTCTCTTTGGACTCCTTTATGGCCGAAATGTTCGCGGCCCGCTGAGCATTCTTAATGAACTGTTTTCTAACTCCCGGCTAGATGAGAAGGTCAAGTCCTCATACGCATATATATTGGACCTTCGAAACCCTCTGGAGGAATGTGCGGGCATTGCGTACAAAAATGCGGACTTGAACCTGAAACATTACAGGACCTATTTTGAAATTAAGTCAAAAGGAAGACGGTTCAAGCCCGTTGACGAGGTCCTGCTTCTCCTGCCCACGGAGACAAATAGGCTTCTTTCCAAATGGAAAGGTCCCTTTTCAGTCCTCGAAGTTCGTAGCCTCGTGGACTACGTGATTCAAACACCCTCTGGTAACAAAACTCAACCATTAACTGAAATAACCACCCCATTGAATGAATTCTGCAAAATTCCTTTATCAATCCGCTGATTTAACAAAAAGAAATATCGATTGTTCCTTAATTGGCATCTTACCCAATAAAAACATTTCCCCTGCATTATTTGAACTTAACCCTGTTTTAAAAAACTAGTATTAAAAGAAAAAACTTCATAGTGCAGCCTGTTGTCACTATTTATTAGTGTAATATCATTCGCATTGCCTCCCCCACCACGCGTCTCTGTTGTGAGTGTGGATTACCTCTTAGCCCTAAATGTTTTCGCCCTAATGATAATCCTTTAACATGTTTGTTTTTTTTACTCACCATATTCCATGGTTTGTACTATGTGATGGGCGTTCCCTTCGTATCTTTGTACCCTCTATAAGGTTATATTCTCCATTTTCATACTATTCCTTGAAAATGAACTTGCAAATATAGTTCGAAAGTACTTGGATTCATCTTTTATTTTTCCTGTGAGTTAATTTTCATATTATTGCTTTTCTCACGTGCCACTTTGTGAGTTTTGTTTATTTGGATACTGGATTTTTAATTTTTGTAACATTTCTAATAACTCGAAGTGAAAAGTATTTGTATATTTATACTTTTATATTTATATTTATACAGGGTGGTACAGAGGAGAAAAGAGAGCTATGAATTTCTCAATCCCACGAATTTGGCGGGAACCAACTGACCACTCAAGCAATTGTTTCTTCTGCATCGTGAACCATTCCAAACGTCGAGCAGGCAAAAAGGCGCCTGTTATCATGTATCCAGACCTTCAGTCATCTATTGCGCCAGTGCCACACGGTGCTGAGTTCCCAGTACCCACTCCTTCAAAAAGAGAGCAGCAGTTTTTAGAAAGGAAAAGCAGTTCAGAACAGGAAGAAATCATTGATCCAGATTACAGAGGTGCAACTGAGGAAAGAAACCCATACTACCCCAACCAAAAATATCTCAACAGTTTGTCAGAGATCTTGGTCTCACAAAGTCCAATTTCGAGCTTTTAACTTCGAGAATCAAGTAGTGGAATTTGTTAGATGACAGTGTGCAAATACATATCAGGTCAAAGAAAGCGTCACTAGTGTTTTTCAAGCTTTTTTACAAGTCAAGATTAACTTTGCTTTTGTCACAATGTAACTGGTCTGTTTGAGGCAATCGGAATCGCCTGTAACCCAACGAGTGGCGCCTCTACATTGACAGCTCGTTCAGGAGCCTCAAAGCAGTGCTGCTTCTTAACGGGAACATGTATCCATCTCTTCCCCTTGCTCACTCTGGCCAGCTAAAAGAGGAATACAGCAGTGTCAAGATCTTGCTAGATGCATTGAAATATGAAAAGTACGGTTGGGAGTTATCGGAGACTTCAAAATGGTGGCCTTTTAATTGGTCTCCAAGGTGGCTTTACCAAGTTGTTATCTTTGCCTTTGGGACAGCAGGAACACTGTGGCACACTACCATCAGCGCGATTAGCCACAACTGACTGATTTTAGTGTATGGAGAAAAAAACATCAAATGGGAGCCTTTGCTGAACCCTAGAAGAGACTATATTTGGGGGATGATTCATAAAATTAATTTACAGTATAAGCGTAAATCACGTTAAACTACTCATTTCTAATAATTTAATTGTCTCACTTATTCAATTCTAGAATAAATAAATGCTATTTTTGTATCATGTCGTTTTGTTTATACTTTATGTAAATAAAGGTTCAAATTCGCCACTTCCTTCCGGAGGGAATAGGTAAATTTCATATAAATATCACTATCTTGGACTTAAAAGCAAAGTTTGAAATAAATAACAGTGTTTTTTTCATGTATTCTAGACACAAGCAAATAGAAATTAAAGTTGCTACACAAAGCCAAAAATCGTGTTACACAGTGTTATAATTATAATTATTACCCACAAATTCTCTATAGGGTTTAAATCTGTTTCAATTAATTTTCAGTCAAGAACTTTGTTATTGCTTATGCTTTGTGACAACGTATGCCTAATGCTAAAAGATAGTTATTACCCTCAAATTGGTCATCAATTGTTGGGAAAAGGTGGCAATGAAGCACTTTTGGGTACCATCTCGATTTCATGTCTGTGTTCTTGGGAAAAATTGTTAGTTCTCCATTTCCTTTAAATGAGAAGTAGCTCCAGACATGGTGAGTGTCCAGATATTTAGTTACATAGTTACAGGGAGAAATCAAGGACTACTTAGTTCACATGACTCGTTAAAACACTTTCCTTTTCTCCTCCTAACAATACCTCTGAAAAAGCGGAAGAGAGCTTCATAAGGGAATATCACTTTGTGCGAGATTGTAGGAGTACATACTTTATACTTCCCACAAAAGTGGAGCCTATTTGTAAGGTTCTTCTCGGTGAGATGAGGCTTAATCCCAACCTGCCTCGACTTGAGACCTTTATGGAAAAGTCTCTGTAGCGGGCCACGAACCTACGCTCTAACCTCAATCGTTGCAACTCGCTTCCTATACTAATTCGGACGTGAGAAATCGAGGAAGAAATGAAACGGATTGTATATACAGTTCTTTATTTACAAAAAATATGGGAGTAAATATTTACAAGAGATATGGTGTAAATAAATTCGAGATCTCGTTACAAAAAAAACAAAAAACAATCCTACCTATTGGCTAAATATCCACGATCAAATATAAATCAATCCTATGTGCGAATACTACCTCGCAATATCGACAATCAAAGAAATAACCTAGCAAAAGATACTTAAAAAAAACAATCGATCCTATTACCAAACCAACAAGAGATAGATAAAAAAAACACCAAAAGCAATCCTTATAATAGAGGTCTAACGAACATACAAATCGACACTAAAAAAAAGGCCTCACGTTTTACTCCTGGGGATAGTTCTGCCGGCTGCCACTTGTGTGGTCATAATTCTTGCCTAGAACTTATCAAGAAAAGCTGGCGCCTCCGAGCTCGGTATTTTAATGCGATCCGGTCGCGTATTGAGGCTATATAAAAGCCCTTTCCGTCCCAAAGGGACTTACAAGAGATTAGATTAGGTTACTGCAAACTTCCGATCCCAGCCACTCATTACAAAAGGCAGTAATAATTATCTATTGAAATTTAATGGAATGGTGGCGCAAAATAACAACTACTTAATTAGCTGAGGAAGAGAAAAGAAACATTTTAGACAATTCATAAAATCAAATATATATATATATATATATATATATATATATATATATATATATATATATATATATATATATATATATGGGAAAAGAGGTGGGAGAATGTCCCTTCACACACACTCGCATTCGCTCCACTACACCCCTTATTCCTTACGCCATTCGACTACAGTTACTTACAATACACTCTCAATCCTTACTCACGGTACCTTATATACTCAATAGCGCCCTTCTGCACCCATTCACACTCGTCTACTGGTCCCTGGCTACGCGTAGCAATCTGTTGGGGTTGTTCGTCAGTCGTGCTGTCAATCTCCTCGTCACTATTGATCATGTCGTCCACCATACTCTTAGCCTTCATTGCTAGCTCTCCCATCTCTTGAAAGAACTCTTTCACATTCTTCCGTTCAAAACCTTCACTTTTCATACACCTATTCATCAGCTTCTCACTCACAGCTCTCATCCAACTCAAGGTACATTCTTGAGAAACAGACAAATCACTCACACCCCCTCTACTTTCAGCAGATATACCAGAAACCCCTTAAATTGGTTCAAAGCCAGAAAAGTCAGTCCCCTCCTCATTCTTCACATCGCACTCACCTCTACCCTTACCATTCGTAAAACCAGAAAAATCAGCCACACTAGGTTCATTCTGCCCAAACACATTATCATTCATACTATTCCCCAAACTGGAAAAATCAGCCACAGGCAGCTCACTCACTCGTCTACTTACATCAGCCAAATCACTCACCTGCCTTTGCAAACACTCAATCTCTCTCAATCTCCCCCATACCAGAAAGACTCCCCTCAGACTTACTTTCATTCGTACTTCCATTCTTCCTTTCACTCTTCTTTGTCCGCTTTCTACTCCTCGAGACCAGGACAAGCTCTATCCCAGACATATCCATACTATCACACTCCATCTTATCATCATGCACTTTATTTCTCTCTCTCTATATATATACAGTTCATACACCGGATGGCTCATCAGGTAGTCAGGAGGTTCTCTCTACCTCCTCAACTGACTCTCATGAGCCCGCACTCTCTCAGTCTCACCTTCATTCAAACTCCCCAAAACATACGTCACACCATTCTCTCAGACTCTCACAACTCTATACGGTCCTTCAAACTTTTCACTCATCTTCGACACATTCAACCTACCCTTCACTTCTTTCACCTTCAATACTTTTGCACCTATTTCAAACGAACGAAACCTTTCATGTGCCTCACGCCATACACTCTACTCACTTCCATTCAAACGAAACCTATCTTTCACTCGCCTTTCAAAATTCATAACAAACTGCACTGGGACACCCCAGTTGCACTATTCACCGTCGAATTATACGCCCTTAACACTCACTCAACCATTCATCCCAGTCATTTAAAGTCGTACTAATCATTCTCAACATCTCACACAAGGTTCTAATTGTACGCTCATCCAACCCATTCGAAGACGGCACATACGGCGTCGTCCTCACATGCTCCACACTATTCTTTTTCAACATTCGCTCAAACACTTTACTCGCAAACTCAGGCCCATTATCACTCAGACATCTCCTAGACTTCCATACACACATAGGGAAAAACAACTTCTCAACCACACGCGCAACAGTCACACTCCTTTTATCTCTAACAGGCGCCGCATGCACAAACTTGCTTTTATGATCAACCATAACAACCATACTAACATCCTAGCACTCGTACGCGGTAAAGACACAATCAATCACTACTAATTCAAACGGTTCTTTCGCATCAACTTTCAACATCGGCGGCTTCACTTGCACACCTTGCACCTTTCGCTTCTGACACTTTTCACATGCAGGCGCCACATCATTCACAACAGTCCTCAGAAACGGGTGGAACGCACGCTCCTTCATACACTCCCACAATTTATACTCACCCATATGCCCATAATTATCATGCACAACTTTCACCAGACCAATCATACCAACCAAGAACATCACAGGCACATACATATCATCCCCATCCTTCCCATGCCTCACAAAATATACAACATCCATACACACAACAAAATCCTTAGCATATCTTTTAAAATCACTCAAACACTCAGGCCATTCATTCAAATCAACACGCATCATCACACACATCTTCATCTCACTGACAAAAGGACACATCTCTTGCATCTCTAGAATATCATCATCACTTAAAATCTCATTCTTATCACCCATGACCAATTCGATCATACCACAAAACTTGACAACATTCTTCGCACACTCATTCAACCTCATCACCTAACATTCACCTTTCATAACACAATCCTTATCAGCATACAAAGATAAATCATTCAATCTCATACAGCATACACCAAGCAAGAAACAACATGGCATGTGCTCATCTTTCAGAATCACAAAGTCATGCTTCACATTCACACCACTGCCCAAACTCACTTTCAGACAAACTTGTTCCCATGCCATTATCATTCCATTCCCCAATCCACTTATCCGTAATTTCACCGGCTTACGTTCACAGCATCTAAACTCATCGTACTTACTCAAAATCCTCTCGTTCACTAATGACATTTGTGCTCCAGTATCAATCAAACCACAGAAGAACCTTTCACCAACTTTCACTCTCGCCTCCATCATATCAGGTCCTCCATGTTCGCAATACACATAAGGAACAAGTACACCAACATCAGCACTGACATCCACACCGTCATCAATTCCCACATCATCACTCACCACACACTCATCTTTATCCAGAGAATCATTTTTCTCCCTCATATACGAACACTTTTCAAACATCCAATTGTAATGCACACCGCTCAAGCACTGCAGATGCACCACATTAGCATTCAAATCCTTCACCTTCTCATCTTTTTACACAATTGGCCTCTCACCACCAAAGTGCACATAAACAATCACTCCATACAAACGACTCACTACAATCAACACTTCCTGAAACGGCGGGACCCCTTGCATACACATCGCTCTCAATTCTTTCATAAAGTTCTGCACTCTCGCCATACCAACACCTTCAGGTTTTCTACGTATTTCACTCATTACCTCCTTCTTTAAGTCATCCACACTATCAGGCACTCTCACATCTACTCCATCACTCTTCAAATCTTGCAAACCATTCCATACGCTCTCAAACAAGGAATCAACACCACCCTTACTCTCCCTTCCATACATAATTCCTTTCGGCAAATACCCAGGATTACTCAATCCACACACATTTTCATCATTCGTGCTAGGATACCTCGACATCAAATCAGCCACTCCATTCCGTTTACCAGGCACGTACTCAACCACATAGTCAAAATCACCTAGATCTTTCAAAGTCCTTGCAATCCTACTATCAGCCTATTTGATACGTTGCGAATACACAAGAGGTTGGTGATCTGTTTTAATCACGACCCTCACACCATACAAAAACGGAGGCAGCACTTTGAAACAATGCCTTATCGCAGCCAACTCTCGCTCCACAGTCGAATACTTTCGCTCTGCCGCATTCATAGCCTTGGATACATACCCAATTATTCGCCTGACATTCTCTCCCTTCAAACGCTGCTCTTGCATCAGAAAACCTCCCATACATTACCCACTCGCAGACGTATACAATTCAAGCATCTTAGCAGTCACACTATAGTCCGGTTATGCCAATTCAACATCTTCAGCCGCTTCCTCTTTCAGTCTCTCATACGCTTCATTCATCTTATCATTCCCCCTAACAATCGTACTACCCTTCTTGCCCATTGACTCAGTCAGAGGCTTATTCACACCCGAACAATCACGTTTAAACTTTCGCTGAAACTCAATCAAACCCAGAAACGACTTCAGCTGCTTCACAGTCACCGGTTTTGGAAACATTCGCACCTTCTTTACATACTTCGGCGACTTTCGCAACCCATTCTCACTCACCATATACCCAAGGAACTCAACTTCTTTCGCAAACCACTCACAATTCGCTACTTTCACCTTCACTCCAACACTCTCCAACGTTTTCAACACATCATTCACCAATCTCATATGCTCCTTAAAACTCAGTCATAATCAAAATATCATCTATAAACACAATCACAATCTTACTCGCAAACTTACTCAACACAACATTTATCGCCCGCTGGAAGGCTTCGGGAGCATTGGCCAGCCTAAAGCTGGGGTTACGGAAGTGATAATGCCTTTTCGTAGAGGAAAAGGCAGTCAACGGCCGCCTCTCCTCAGCATTCGGCATCTGGTAATACTCCCGTATCAGATCGAGCTTTGTAAAACACTTCATCCTATGCATACTATACACACACTCAGATACCACACACATCGCAAACCTTTCCTTCACAGTCCTTTCGTTCACCTTTTAATAATCCACACACAGACGCAATCTTCTATCTGGCTTACGTACAGGCACAATCGGACTATTCCATGCACTCTCACTTTCTTCAATCACCCCCAATCGATCTAATTCCACACACTGCTTCCCAATCTCATCAGAAACCGGACGCGGGAAATGTCTCGGCCGCTGAAAGATTGGGGTGTCCTCCTTCAGGATAATCTTGAATTCCGGAAGCTTTGCAACCCCGAAATCCAGATCGCCCTTACTGGGGACCCTCTTTCGTTCAAACAGCATTCAATACACATCCTCACTTTCATACTCAGTCAAACATTCCTCCAATTCCACCATCCTTTCCACTTCATTATACGTCCATTCACACGTCTTTTCATTCGCAAAATTTACCTTGACATTCGTGCTATCATCCATACCTACTTCACTGACAGTGGAGAGGTGACCCAGTACATCTCCGACTTGGATCCCCCTCACCTGCCCTTTCACTCTGGGGTCCACTTGCGCATATTCGAAAGGATCATTCATTCTCATCAAGTAATCAAACACCCAAGCAACACGCCTTACCTTATCACACGCATCCATTCCATCCAATATCACAGTGTTCTCACCTACATTCAAAATCACATCCTTACTCCAATTCACTCTAACATACACCCTTTCACCCTTCACAAGCCTTACACTCTCCATAGCAGTCATCTCAATACCAGTAAACATACTCCTCAAAACACGACCACCTTTCCCTACATACAACTTATACACCCCATTTTTACCAATCTTTCTCTCAATCTGATCACTCGCAGGATGTACAACCATACGGTTCACTTTCATAAAATCATACCCCAAAATCACACCATACTCACTACTCACCTTATCGATCACAGATAATTCACACTCATTCATCAACATACCATGCATTCGAACAGCTGACCTTATCATTTTAATCACAGGTACTCTCATACTACCAATCCCTACCAAACTACCTTTAAACTAGACAGGATGGCTTTATCACTTAGCTTGTCACACACGTCCTTATATACCAAGGTTGTCTTGCATCCAAAATCTATCAAAGCCAAACACTCAATCCCGTTCAATTGAACCTTCACACTCAGACACTCATAGTTCCTACCAGGCAGGACTTTCACACTAGACAGACTTACCAACACATTACTCGCACTCATGCATCTAGAGGATACTTTACCAGATACCCTCTTACAATTCAGTTTCCCGCTTCAGACTTTCCATTCACACCTTGCGCTCTCAGCCTAATCCAACACTTTTCACTCGAATGTCCTTCCATCTCACATACGTTCCTCTGGTCACGACACATCCTCGCATAATGACTAGCCTTTCCGCAATTACCACAAGCATTCTTCATACTTGCCCAGCAGTCGCTCCACCATTGAACTTCAGACAATCTCTCATCAAATGGTCTCTTTCCTCACATTCGAAACACTCTTTCACACTTTCCTGAAAATCCTTTATCATATGCCTCTTCTTACCACACCCAAATCATGCTCCAGACTTACACTTACATTCTGCCAACATATGCCCCTTCCTTCCAAACTAATGACACTCTACGACCTTTCTCACAAAATCCGGTCTCTCATTTGCTGGGACATACCTCGGTTGCTCCCTCGCATACCTATTCACGCGCTTACCAGCCATCTGTTCCCTTCCATTTGCCCATCGTCCATTCGCCCATCCAGTCCTCTGGCCCAGAAAGCTCGACATCACCCCAGATGGCGCAGCTTTCATGGCATCCCGATAGCTGACAAACTGCTGGGGTGGAGGAAAGCTACTGGGCTTCTTACCCTCAAAATTTACACTATACCATCCATCCTCATCCAAATTACTCTCTTCATCAAATCGCCCATTTTCCAGAAGCTCTAACACATCCTCTCACACCCACCATTCACCTGTCAGTCTCATTCTCTCCTTTCTCTTCCCATTCAACCATTCACTTATCTTTCGCGAGACCGTATCAAGGAACTTTCTCATCAATTGCTTACATTCATTCACACCATCATCGCCATACCTCTTTCTCGCCATACTCTTAAGCTTATGTGCATACATATTCACACTTTCCCTCTTCCTCATCCGAGCTTTCTCAAATTCATTCACCCTTTTATACTTCACACTCTCTTTCATTCGTTTCACCTGCCCAATCAGTCTTTCCTTCACAGCCCTTACCTGGGTTCACCCACACTCGTTATCAGTCGGAAGAATTCTAATACTTTTACATCCAAACACTCCCCTAAAACATTCATCCAATATCCCTTATTCTCCGGGTATTTTAACTTGCAATAGCATTCAAACTCCCCGAAGAACTCTCCCACATTCTTACTACCATGCAACTTAAACCTTATTAACTTTCAGGACTTCCCTAATCAAAATTCCTATCCCCACAGTCACTCCACTCTCACTTGAGCTCCTCTCACTCTCACTCATACCAATCATACCATCATTCTCTCCTTCATCCGAGTACAACGAGTCGACACTCTTCCCTCTCATCTTCCGATCTTTTTCCTTTGACCCAGTCTTCCTTTCTCTCTTGCGTTCCACTCTCTTCCATTGTGCGTCTTTCCTATCACTCACTATTATCCTGTCCCCTCTAGGCTCACACAGACTCTCATTAATCTTACCCACTTCGGTTGGAGCAAGGGTCAGGGTCGAGGGTCCTGGGGCCGGTCTTGACCCCTTCATTATGTATAGAGGCCCTACATCCTTTGGTCGACCTGCCTTTGTCTTTCGTCCATTTTTTCTTCACCCTGTCCGTCTTCTCATCCATACTCATCATATGACACTTCAATCCCTCAATCACTCTTCTCAAAATTTTACATTCTTTCTCTTTCAGCCTCAACTCCAGACTCAGTCTCACAATCTCATCATAGGGGCCATGTTCCACAGAAGGCCATTCCTCCCAGGTTAGCAATAGAGGACAGAAGAAGGGGAAAAAAACAATCAACTATGTCCAATCTGATGACGGACTGCAAACCAATCTTGTCATAATCCCGGTTTCGAGATCTCACGTCCCTATTCGGGCGCCAAATGTAGCTGGCCACGAACCTACGCTCTAGCCCCAATCGTTCCAACCGCGCTTCCTACACTAATTCGGACGTGGGAAATCGAAGGAGAAATGAAACGGATTGTATATACAATTCTTTATTTACAAAAAAATATGTGAGTAAATATTTACAAGAGATATGGAGTAAATAAACTCGAGATCTCGTTACAAAAAAAACAACAATTCTACTTATTGGCGAAATATCCACAATCAAATATAAATCAATCCAATGTGCGAATACTACCTCGCAATATCGGCAATCAAAGAAATAAGCGAGCAAAAGATATTTAAATAAAACCGATCAATCCTATTACTAAACCAACAAGAGATAGATGAAAAGACAACAAATGCAATCCTTACAATAGAGGCCTAACGAACATACAAATCCACACTAAAAAAAGAAAAAGCCTCACGTTTTACTCCTGGGGATAGTTCTGCCGGCTGCCACTTGTGTGGTCATAATTCTTGCCTAGAACTTATTAAGAAAAGCTGGCGCCTCCGAGCTCGGTATTTTAATGCGATCCGGTCGCGTATTGAGGCTATATAAAAGCCCTTTCCGTCCCAAAGGGACTTACAATAGATCAGATTAGTTTACTGCAAACTTCCGATCCCAGCCACTCATTACAAAAGGCAGTAATAATTATCTATTGAAATTTAATAGAGTAGTGGCGCAAAATAACAACTACGTAATTAGTTGAGGAAGAAAAAAAAAACATTTTAGACAATTTATGAAATCAATATATATATATATATATATATATATATATATATATATATATATATATATATATATATATATATATATATATATATATATATATATATATATATATCCATTTACACACACATTCTTACAGAGGGAGGGTTAAGGTATTAGGAAAATGGGTGGGAGAACAGCCCTTCACACACACCCACGTTCACATATTCCTCTTTCCAATCGTAAGCAAGATTGGCACTGGAGGCAACCCGATCCTTGTGCTAGGACTTTACCACGAGGTGATCTTGTCGTTCATTTGAATCGCTTGGGGGGCCGGAAGACTTCTTCACGGGAGTATACAAAGTATTTTTAGCGTCATTAATAAACCTTAAGATGGTGCTCCTTCATGCAATATCTGTAGCAAATATCTCCTTTCTTTTCGGGCCACTTTGTTGAAGAGCGACACCATATATCTATCTATCTATATATCTATATATATATATATATATATATATATATATATATATATATATATATATATATATATATATATGTATATATATATATATATACGGTTGAGAGGCTATTTTTGGCAGGCAGTATTCCTCAAAGCCCTTGGAAGAAGCTCTTCTAACATACACGAGAAGGTATCATTTAAAATAAGCGTTCTCTCAGATGGCCAAGAAACTGTCTGCCAAAAATAGCCTTTTAACTGCATAATTAATTGTGTTACTGCAATAATTTTTCTTAATTCATAAAGGTGTGGCGGAGATGGAGAATAAAAAAAAATTTCCATTCTCTTCGAAAAGCAAGGGTGACTCTTGAAAAGGCCACTCGAAAGATAGTTTCTTGGCTATTTGAGAGAACGCCTATTTTAAGTGTTACCTTCTCGTGTATGTGAGAAGAGCTCCTTCCGAGAGCTTTGAGGAAGACTGTGTCTGCCAAAAATAGCCTTTTAACCGCATAATTAATTGTGTTACTGCAATATTTTTTCTTAATATATATATATATATATATATATATATATATATATATATATATATATATATATATATATATATATATATATATATAAATAGGTGTATGATGCAAGTAGCTTTTCTTCTACACATGTTTTGTTAAAGACCATGTTGTATTTTGACTTTACCTATTTTGTCACATGCAGTTTTTTTATATGAGGCTGAAGATTGAAAATCAACTGAGGAAGATCCATAAATTTATTAAAAAATCTGAACATTTTAAATAAGACCAAATAAAATGGATCTTCCTCAAGGGATTTTTGAAAACTTGAAAGAGAAAGATAGATAAGAGGGGGGGGGAGTTTGGAAGAGACCGTGGAGGGTAATAGGGAGAAAAGGAAGGAAGTAGTACTGGTAGTCAGATATGTATGTATGTGAGTGCCCGGTAAACGGGCCATCTCCATTTGTTATTTTTTCGTATTAATGTTTTTAATATTGTCCCACTGCCGGATCTTTTTATTATTTTCTATTTGTTATTGTCATACTATTTTGTCCCACTGCGGGATCTTTTTATTATTTTCTACTTGTTATTGTCATACTATTTTGTCCCACTGCGGGATCTTTTTTATTTATTTCGTTTTTTTTTCTTTTTTCTCCTTTTTTTTTAAAATTCACTGCCACTTATTATTTTGAAAATTTTATGTCTGTTTAGTTATACTTTGGTAGGGGTTCCATTGTTCTGGTGCTGGGGAGGTGTCTTTTGTATCCACCTCTCTCTGCCTCTGGGTCAAGAACCGCTGGATTCTCCATAGGGAGAACAGCCTCTATTCTTGCCCAGATGTCTCGACCTTTTTTATAGAGGTATGTGTTCAGTGGTTCGAAGTCTGTTTCTTCATGGAAGTTCCTCGAGGTCCGATACCCATACCACTTAGCGTTGGTAATAAACCAGAGGCCTCGATTTGGCACTCTCTGGAGTCTTGATATATTTTTTCTTGACGCCGCGTTGAGCGGAATAGCAGGGTACACCAGTTTTGATCTGACTAAACTGGTGTACAGCTTCTTTTTATTCGCTGTACTGAGGTTTCTAAATCGGATGAGTTTGTCTAATTCAGTGTTAGCGTACCCATCCTGGAGCTGACGTGTCTGTTCATGCCAGTACTGGAAAGTTTGAAGCCAAGGACTGACACGTGCGGTAAGAGTCAATTTCGGAGTTTTCTAGATCAAGAGGGACGGAACGACGCCTCCGTATTTCGGTTGTTGAGAATTTTGATACGTTGGTCTGTATTTTCCAGCGTTTCTCGAACCTGGAGATTCTTTCGTCTTCTGCCATCGTGGCTCTGGCCATCATCCTCGCAGAATTTGTTCTCCGAACCACAACTTGGGTAATATCGTCCCCATATTGGATGTTGAGAGTTCTTCCATCGGTTGGATTAGTGATGCCTCTCATAAAGATGGTGTGAAGGTTGGATCTGAGGCATCCTTCCTGAAGGACGCAGGACAGGAGCTCGAAGGATTCCCCTGTATGCTTCTCGAAGGCGATGGCAGCTTGTCTGCTAGTCAAGTAGATACAGAGGATCTTTTCGAAGTGGGTGGTGAGTCTCAGTCTCGAGATATTGTAATTCAAGCCACCAATCCAAACTTTGTCGAAGGCCTTCTTTAGGTCTCTGCCAACGACGTCGATCTAGCACCCCCTAGCTTGCCCTGCTGTTGCGTGTTGAAACATGTGGGCTATAGCTGTTTCAGTGCCTCGATGTCTTCTGAATCCATGTTGTTCCTCGTTCAACAGAGAGTGCTTTGACAGTGACAGGTGTTTTGATAGTCTTATGTTGAGAATTTTCTCAAAAACCTTCCCAATGGTCTCTAGCAATGAGATAGGTCTGAAGTTCATGACCTGGTTCGCTGGCTTCCCATGCATTGGGCTGAAAATCATTTTCGAGGTTTTCAGGCCATCTGGGGAATATCCCATTGCTAGAGACGAATTGAGCAGGTTCAAAAGCCTAGTCCAAAATCTTTCGGGTGCCTCCTTCAGGTGCCTGATGGTGATTTGGCTGAAGCCCGGGGCTTTAGGTTTGAATGATGCGATTGCCCCCCACAATTCCAAACTGGTAATAGGGTTCCTCTCTTGAGAGTTGCCATGAAGATGGGGGAGGCACGAGGTTCCATAAAGGTCGAACATGCCCTCCCTCATCTCCATGTACTCGAGAACCTGATCCTCGAAGCCTAGGTCAAAGTTGTCGCCGTGGTACCTTAGTGCAAAATTGAAGTTAGGCCATGGGAATGGGAGTTCCCCTTTAGTCTGTTGACTGTTGCCCAAAATGATTTCGGATTCCTGCCATTGTCTAAATTTTCAGTTAGATGGTTACACTTCTCCCTCAGTTCGTGCGCCAGTGTAGTTTTCAGCTGTCCTCTGAGGTGTTGAACGAGCCGGAAATCTATTGGCCTGGTGTACCCATTGGCGAATATGCGGTTGTTGACATCAGTGAAGCGCTGTTGGAGCACCACTCTCTCTTGTTTAGGAGTTGTTGGCAATGGGATTTTGTTAGAGGTTATCGGGATAACTATCGCGTCTGCGTTTGAAATGCAGGAATTAATAGCAGTAAGCTCATCGTCGAGGTCTACCTCGGATGCACCGTCCAGGTCAGGGAGGTCCAATGGGAAGGCCCTCCTGTATGCTCCCAGTTGGCCTTTGAGAAGTCTTTCCTTGCAACAACAGGAACTAGAATAGGAGCAGCTGCTATGGTGATCAACATGGGGATGGTATCACTAGGTGTCAGCGGTCCTGGATTGACGAGCTGGTCGAAGGGGAAGTCAGGATTCGTGAGAAATACATCAGGCTTGGTAGCCGACCCTGGATACAAGAATGTAGGGAAGTCCGGTCCGATGCGCTTAGCGATACCCCTTCCTAGCAAGAAGTTAAGGTTCCTGCCTCTTGCGTTTGTCCTTTCATAGCTCACTGCTCTGTTCTTGTCTTTCAGATCCCTGGCAAAAAATACTGGGTGCTCTTTCTTGAAAAGGATATACATTTCATGGTAGGGGCAAATATAAGCGGCGGGCAGGTTGGTAGCCAACGCCGAATTCGATGTCACCCAGAGAGCCCTTCAATATGATCGATAGAAACGATTCGTCCATTGGATTCCCTGGTTTGTACAGCAGATCTTTCTTATCCGCTATTATAGTTCCGTTGAACCTCTCTACTGTGACGTTTCTTTCGAGAACGTTGTATCCGAAGACTTCTGCTTGTCGTCCTTCCTGGTTCAAGTTTCTGACAATAGAAGAATGACTGGATCCAGTTCTAGGTATACGTTGTATAGCTGGTGTTTGTTCATCTGCCACCCATGCACGTTATGTGCTAGAATAGTTAGCATATTTCTAGTTGCCATCTTGTGTCTGAGCTGCTTGGGGGCTTTTGGTTGTACGGTCTGCCCGATCGTAGTTTCTTGAAGAAGGATGGCTCGTAGAGCTTGAAGTTGTCGTCGTAAGCCTTACTTTGCATTTCAGTAAGGCTATCTTGACCGACTCTTCATCTTCGGGTAAGTCATAACACCAGTTGATGTGGCCTCTTTTGACTTCTGAGGCTACCTCCTCGATGGGTATCTCTCTTCTCTCTTTGTTGAGTGATGTGGTGTTTTTTTGAGGGCGATAGTGAGTTTGATTTCCCATCCGTCGAGCTCGTGTTCTTCCTGCTGGGGTAGTCATTCTGCTTTCTCCTCTTGTTTTCTGGGTTCTTCTTTGGTTTTCCTTTGTTCTTTTTCTATGTGCGTGAGGCAGGCAGAGATGTCTGGTCGGCTCTAGGCTCATATCCATCCGTTGTAGATACATACTCGTGAGTTTTTGTTTCCTTTGTTGGCTTGGCTGATTCTGCTTGTGCTCCCTTGTTGAATGTTGCCGAGAGAACTTTGTCTGACTGCGGGTTGTCCGTGAACGTGATCGATTCCAAGCCATTTGCAGCCAGCATTTGTTCATCTCGATTGAATGAACCCTTTCAGGATAGGTTTATCACATACGCGTGGAGAATGCATGATAGATTTTAGGAGGGGCCGCATCAGTGAGCTGTAGGACTATTTTGTGCTGTACCGGCGTTGTGTTAGTTTGTAGTGGGATCTTGGCGGCTGTTACGTAAGAGATGATCAGCCTGTCAGCCGCTTCTGTCTTCTTTCTTAGGTGTTTCTTCCTGACTGGGCACTGCATGCTCAAGGTTCGGGGGGGACCAGCGCAGTTAATGCACATATTCGTGTCGTTAACGCAGTGTATCCAGTCGTGGCCGGTTTGTGCGCACTCGGAGCAGATCTTAGCGTTCTACTTGTCTGGGCAGGCACTAGTAGGGTGTTATTCGACCTTGTAGCAGGAAAAGCAAGTTATCAACTTAAAGAATCCCTTCCTTTCAATCTGCTCTGGAGAGATTATCATGGAGGATAGCTTCAGTCCTATTTCCTTCGCCTTGGCCACCATCTCCATTTCTCTGAACACGATTTTAAACACGTGTTTGAGGTTCGGAAATTTAATCACTTCGGTCACCTCTACCCATTTTTAATTTCTCCTTTTAATTGTTTGATGGCTTCGGCTGATCGTTCGCCTACCCATGGGTCAACTCGCTTGCATACGATAGCCTTCCTTGCCGCTAGGGCTGGGGAAGATTTGGGATCTAGTCCTATGGCGCCTAGTTCTTTTATGCCGGTTGCTGAGATAAGCTTCACCAGGTCCGTCTGTGTGTGGCAAACGGCGGTGTGTCCTCTGGTGACTTCTATTAGTCTTTTGAGTCCGATCCCTAGTTTCCCGAAGATAGTCTCTAAGACCTTCGCTTTGTCGGTTTCTCATTCCAGACTAGCCGCAGTGGGACACAAAACTCCAGAGACTTCCCTGCTCCGTTCATTGCTGAGACGTCCTTTCATTGGTGTGTGTGTGGGAGGGGGGGGCACTCCGATTCTGTAAAGTATCACTTATCACTTTCTTTTCCCACAGGCGAAACAGAAACAGGAGGTATCTCCAATCGTTCCGGCGACCGTCTGTCCAAGTCCCGAGAGGAAGGGCTGACAAGAACTTGGGGCCCGGTCGCTGCCTCTCCCCCTAGCCAGGTAGAAACAGGAGAGATATCTAATCAGTCCACTTGAGCCTGGAAACACTCCAGCCACAATTATCAAAAACAGGATGTATCTCCAATCAGTCCGCCGCTCTGTAGCAGGGGTTTGTGGAAGAATCAGTTCCAAAGCTTTCCCAGTCTCAGTTCTGCAGTTCATGGAAAAGAGTAGAGCTGGATTTTCGTTGAAGGCTGAATCAGCATCGTTGAGGGGGGATAGGGTTGGTAGGGATCCAGCGGAGGAGAGGGGACTCCAATCGAACGGACCTCGTTGGAGGTCTAGCTGGTGAAACTGTGGTGGCTTTACTGGGTCTCTTGGGAAGTCGTAGACGAGGTAGGGGTTTTCGGGGCTCCAGGTACCCCTTGTGGGATTCAAGAGTTTGGGGGTCTACTCGGAAAGGTCTGACGTTGTCACTATACAATCGTATAGTTTAAGGTACGTTAAACGTCAGCGTTGTAAATGTTATAACACGGTTTGGAGTCTATTGCACTTGACTTTGCTTCCGTTACCGGGTTGATGCTCCTATTCGGTTCCTTACTTACTCTCTGAGATGATTTTTAATCTTCAGTCTCATATAGAAAACTGCATTTGACAGTTAGAACATGCTAAAATAAAATGGGTAAAGTCAAAATACATCATGGATTGGCTTGTTTCCATTGACATTACGTTCCAGCGAGGAAGAATAAATATCCCCTAAAAACCGTTTTCTTTTCATTCAACCTGATTCAGACTCCACCTTACTTCATGGGTAAAGAAGGAAAGTATACCTAAAGACGCTCCGAAGATGATTGAATAGATCAGAAGCTCAGTAATTTAAATTTTGTTTTTACCAAACGCATGTATCAAAAAGAGATATGAACATAGGACAATTTATCTACCATCCAAAATCAGGGCACCCAGCAAGCACCACTCTTTCACAGTTAATGTATCCAGTCTTTATCTCTTTCTCGTCTCTGATAAAGCGCTCCTAGACTTCTCTTAGGTTGCATGCCAGGAAGGTTTTGGTAGCAATCACTTCCAAGTTCCTCTATCTTTCTTCCACTATAGCCCGTCTGTAGTTAGATACATCTGGCACTTTCGCAGGACAGACTAAGCCAATAACTCTCTCGGCACGGCTAGCTCCCATAGAAACTGATAAGGTTCATTATTTTCTCACGGTTGATCAGGCCCTAGCCTTCCTCATTTCTGAGATTCACATCTATTTACTCTTTTATCCCCAAGTTTTCCGGTACAGTCTACCCTCGGGCTATGCTGACGGTACAACTCACCGATACTGCCATCTTCCAAAAAATAACGTGCTGATGTATTATCCTTGAGCTCTGCTACCCCAGTGTTTCATAGGTCCGTCACCACTCATTTAAAGCTTATGGCTCTAAAATATTTACCCCCTCTTTACCGAACTACGTCTGCTAAGGAATCCTTGGCTTGGAGGCTAAGCTCGTCACTTCGTTCCCGCCTGTCTTCAAGGACGGTAAATCGTTCTTGTTTTAAGGATGAATGGTTAATGACAGGCGAGCTTTTCACTTCGCTTCAATCCAAAGTACTCATCGGGCATAACCCCTACACCCCTCAAATATTTAGGGTTATAAACGTCATTTATCTAAAGAAGACCTGCAACGTGTCCATTCCGTTCTCCACTTTGATAGACTACTTCTGGCTATGGTGGAAGCTCCTACTACCTACTCCAATGCATCCACATATTGGTGCTTCACTTCCTCCTACATCTTTATAATCTGAATCTCGCTTAGGGACAATTTCCGCTCGGCCTGGCATATGGCAGTCGTGGTTCCTGAACCCCAAGCAGGACTCTGAACTTTTGGATGTTTCTTCTACCGTCCCATAGCCATGACTTGCTGTTAATACAATATCATGGTTAGGATGGTCACCGAGTTCTTTTCTCTCTTCTCCACCACCGATTTCGAAGTGTCATTAATCCTATTCAATGCTTTACTCACGAGGTTGGGAAGGTATTCTCGTGATGTAATGACACTCTGGTTGTATGTTTTTGCTATCTGCAAAGTTAAGGACAAGAGTCCCTCTTTTTTATTATCTATAGTTTGCATTCCTTTATTCTTCATAGATTCCTGCCCTCATTAATTTATTTATTCTTACGCAACCTTCCTTTTCAGGTCCAGGTAGGTTCTTCTAATTCAGCTTATTTTCTTCGTAGGAGAGGGCTATTCTTTATGGTTTGGTCTTGGGCCTTCTCAGTGCGATTAACAGGTTAATCCCACCTCTCCCTAATACCGACAGAATCAAATTCTACTCTAACGAACTAGTGATTTACGCCTTCGATAGATCTATTTCTGCATTTGGCCCTCTGGTTGTGTAGTAGGCTACTTCTCAGTGATACTTTTTCTTCCCCGTGAGTCCTTCTACGTCCCCGTTTTCTCCATATGTTGCAAAATTATTAACGCTACATCCTTATTTAAGTCTGGAAATTCCATATCGACGAAGCAATCAGTTAGGTTTCTAGGACTCATTTATGATGAAATACCTTGATGGCTGCCTTACCTCTTTCACCTCAATGCTGTCATACTGTCTACCCTTATCTTCTTTGGTCATCTCTACCATACCATATGGAGCGTTGATTGTTGCAGGTTGCTCTGTTTCTGAGCTACCTTTGTCCGTCCTAATTGGTCTTTGGCTGCAAGGTGTTGAACTCCACACCCCCCTTGACCCAATTTTGGTTTGGCTAAAGAGGTTATCCTCTCTTTTCCAGCGGTCTTCTTCTTGCGGAATATAATGTTCCTTCGCGATCGTATAGAAATGCCTTGCCATTCGCGAAGCTATTTTTGCTTTTTCGCAGCAATGCTCTCATCCTGTCTACCCTCATCTTCTTTGGCCACCTCTACCATACCATATCGAGCGTTGATTGCTGCAGGTCGCTCTGTTTCTGAGCTACTTTACCTCCATCCTAATTGGACTTTGGCTACAAGTTGTTGAACTCCACACCCCCCTTAACCCGATTTTTGTTTGGCTAAAGAGGTTATCCTCTCTTCTCCAGCGGTCTTGCATCTTGCAGATTATAATGTTCCTTCCCGATCATATAGAAATGTCTTGCCATTCGCGAAGATATTTTTTCGCGCTCGTAGCATTATATATCATCAGCGCCCTCGTGAAAATAAACCCTTCTACCCTGAATGTTTGTGAGAATGTCCTATTCTGGGGGAACTGGCTCGCATTACCTCTCTCTATATTGTTACGATGGTAGGCACTACCATCACGGGAAGGGCTCCTGGCACCAATTTGTGGTGTTATCGAATTTATGGTGGATGCGAGTTGAGAGCTATTTTATGCTAATGGTATAATTGAGTCATTGCTACATCAAAGTAAAATAAAAAATCCTGCTGGTGTCCATTGCCACTTTTAATGAAGATCAGTGGCATCTTTCTAGGACAGCGGCACCGTTCTCCTCCCTGTTCAAATTATCCCTGCCCTCCGTCTATCAGCCCCATAAAGGGCACAGCGATATGTCTTTCTGATCTCCGTGCTCACGCTACTCAGTGCCCTCTCCGTTACCAGATTAGCCTCTCTTCCTTCCTTCGCTAACCCCTAATCTCCGTCTTCTCTACCAACTCTCGCTCATCTTGCCCCTCTCCTTCAGTCGTCCATTTACAATCACCTTTTATCTACACATTTGGTTGGTCCCTTCTTCTCTTCTTCTCCTCTCCACGGACTTCACCGATCATGACTCGGGCTCATCTGGATCCCAGAACCGAACACTCATACAACAGGATCTAAGGCGCAGTGACCCTAACCACTCAGAAGCCGGTCACCAAGTTGGATCCGTCATCCAGACTTGCCCATCACCCAAAGTGTAGGATTTAGTCTTAGTTTTCCCAAGGGGTGGCGGAGAAGGCATATACCATTCCGAGCAGTGATCGCGGTCTGAGCAAATCAAAGGCGCCCAGTAGTGGCGTTTCCTTGTTGGGGTCAGTTTTGGCCATCACTGGCAGGGTTGGTGAAAACTTGCTTACTGCCATAGAAAATGCCAAAGTGACCATATATATATGGTCACTTTGGGTATTTCGTTTATCACTCCGGCCCGCAGCCTGCTTCCAAATGTCTCATCTTGCCCTCACTCTGAAAAGGTAGCCCGCCCCTGGTTTACTTGGACGCGGCCCAGATGCCAACTGTGACACCTCGACTCCAACCGGCATTGAACCTGGTCTCTAGCTATACCGAAGTGCACAGATTACTTCACATTTGTTCACGTTAAAAGGCATTTGCCACGTTTCCGACCACTCCCCAATCTTCCCAAGATCTTCCTGCAGGGGGGCCAGTATTTCCATCCTTTACAACGTTCATACCAAGCTTGGTATCGTCGGCAAATTTGTAAATCTTGGCAACCATGTCAGCGTCCATGTCGTTGACGTAAATGATGAATAGTAGTGGTCCCAGGACAGAACCTTGAGGCACCTCACTAGTAACGGGCACCCACTCAGAAGCCTGTCCATTCACCACCACCCGTTGCCGTCTGCCGCTTAGCCAGTTCTCTATCCAGCCGGCTACTTTCCCGTCTATGCCCAGCGTTCGCACTTTCCGGAGAAGGCGTCGGTGTGGTAACTTATCAAAGGCTTTCTGAAAGTCTAAGTAGACCACATCCACTGCCTTGTCCCGATCGTGCTCACTGAAGACGAAGCGGAAGAATTCCACAAGGTTTATCAAGCATATCCGTTGCCTTCAAGAGCCGTGCTGGGAACACCTCAGTAGCAGGTTCGACTCTAAATACAATGTCATTTTGTCCACCATGATGCTTTCAATGAGTTTACCGACTATCGAAGTCAGACTGATAGGTCGGTAGTTTGACGGTTGGCTTCGGTTTCCTCTCTTGAAGATAGGAGTCACCTCCGCTTCACGCCAGTCTCTAGGAACGCCTTCGGTCCGGATTGACATGTTAAAGATTGCGCTCAGGTGTCGTGACACTTGATCCCGCACTTCTTTCAACACTTTAGGTAGAAACCCATCCAGGCCAGGTGACTTATTCGTCATTAGGTCACTGATCTTTTTTTCTATTTCTCCTTCGGTGAAGTCCATATCCTCCAGCTTTTCCCCCGAGTATGAATTCCTTGACTAGGGGGATGGGACCACACTCTTCAGTAAACAGTGAAGAGAAGTAGTCGTTGAGGAGGTTAGCATTTTCTGCATCTGAGTGCTTTAATGCCCCCTTCTCATTCCTCAAAGGGACAATCGTTCGACGGATTGGTTTACGGCTGTTTACATATCCAAATAACTCCTTGGGATTCTCTTTACAGAGTCTCGCCACTCGGAGTTCCTCAGACCGCTTAGCTACCCTTATGCTGGACTTTACTCTCCTGGCTAGCCCCCGGTATTCGTCAAAGTCGCCCGAGATCTTCGATTGCCGGTACACAGTTCTCTTCTTCCTAAGCAGGTGGCCGCTTTCTCGATTAAACTACTTTGGTTGAACAGAAGACAGAAAGGGGCATTTTAGAGGGTCGAAACGCGATTGAACACTCATAAATGTGGTTTTGAAACTGTTCTACGAGTCTTCAACGCCATTGCACACTTCTAGCCTCGCGTCAGTCAGTCCAACACCAAGACCTGCAAAGTCTGCTCTTCTCAAATAGAGTTTCCTCGAATTACTAGTTGCAAGCCCTGCCTTCGGGACTTTGACTACAAATCTAATTAGTCGGTGGTCACTGCCCCTGAGCTCTTCGCCAACAGAGAGGTCCTCAACGATGTCATGCGCAGAGGTGAAAACCAAGTCGAGGATATTGTCCCCTCTCGTTGGCTCTCTCACCCATTGAGTCAGGAACTCGTTGTTTGCGAACTCCAGGAGTAGTGCGTTCTCGCTACTGGGTTCTCTGGTTTTACAGTCAACTTGTGTGTTGAAATCCCCCATGACGATACACACACTGTCTTTGACAAGTTCTTTTTAAACGAGTTGGGCAGGAGGTCTATAAAACACCAGGGTCCTGTATCTGGCAGGACCTATCTCTAGGTCAACACCTAGTAGTTCATGGTCGGATACGATGTGGCAATCCATCGAGTTGAGAGTATCTTTGACATACAACATCACACCGCCACTCTCTCTGTCTGGCCTATCTTTCAAGAATAGCTGGTAACTGGGAATTGTGAATTCACCTTCAAAATCTCGGCTTGAGGTTTTTATCCACGACACCGTTATGGCCACCATCTCAGGTTATTCTGTTGCTACGAGGCCACGAATTTCTAGAAACTTGTTTATGATAGACCTCGTATTAAACAGAAGAGCCTTGAGGGAGTCCCCAACTGTAGGACTCCCTACGCTCTTCCGTTTCCCGCTTTCTTTCTCTGTGGCGGGGTCACTCCTCTCTTTGTGACTTCAGAAAAGGTCGTTCCTGGAGTAACACGGGTGTACTGGCGTACGTCCTCCTTTATTCGGGGCCTGATACTTCTTTGGGTCCGCTCCACAACATTCTGGATCATGTTCGCAAGTACAGCTTTGCCTTTAAAGGAAAGATGCACTCCGTCCCTTTTGTACAGGTCATTTCTCCCGTAAAAGGTGCGGTAGGGGTCTACAAAAAAGACTCCTTCCGCCGTAAAAAGATCTCCCAGGCGTTGGTTTATGGAGACGTTCCTCGCGTGAGCATTGCGGGATGGACCTCGTCTTGGGAGTATCCTGACCACGACACGTCTGCGGGTTTTTAGCCCACAGTCGTCAACTCCTTGCATAACCGTGGTCAGAATCTTCCCACTGGCGCCTACTTTACCTCCTCGTAGGTAGAGATCGTTGCCACTTGCCATGAGGGCAACTACTGAGTTCTTAGAGATCTGGGATTTCTCAGCCTCCACCCTCATTTCTCCGTTCCCCCTTCCTGGAAGGCAGCTTACCTTCACACTGGTGCGAAGGCGGGCCACTAGCAAGGGTTGTAGATCCCGCGCTTGGGAGTCACCGATCACGATGACCCTCGCGCATTTGGGTTCAGAGGAAGGAGGCTTCTCTTTCAGTATGGGCTCTTTCGATTCCTCTTTCTTCCCTACTTTTTTCTTCTTCTTTTTCTTCTCCCACCCATCGTGGGTCAATGATCGTCGAACACTGCCCTCATCCAATCCAATTTGGACTAAGCGTGCTAAATTTACTCCTCAGTTTCACCCTCATCCCTTAAAATGCTGAACCCCATTCGCAACCTCGGAGTTCGTCTTTCCAATGGAGCCTTCCACACCTTCCCTGTGAACAGTTTTACTGTATAAGTAGGGTGACTCCCCTCGCCCTATCATTTACTCTAGATCTGTATGTGATACCTCTATCGTGTACGGCAGGCCCCTGCATCAGAGGTTTACGGATGCCTTGATTCTGCCGAGTCAACGGCGACATTCGATAGGTTGCCGTCTTTACCCTCCCCCTTGAACCTTCGGATAGATCATCTCTCCAACCTGAGGGCTTGTAAGGGAATCCCCACGTGGAAGATCTTTAGCAGAAAGGAACTCTCATGTGCAACAAAAGGCCCGGCTAGGACTAAAGTGGTAAGCCTACCCCCCCCCCCTTCCACAAGCGGTAGCCTCGAATCGAGTCCCCCACGATTCACCTTTATGCGGGCTAAAATAGCTCTGCTAGAAGATTCGAGGCCCTTCTAAAGTAGAGCTGTTTCCCGCTAACCCCCAACTCCGGGGAGAGCCTCGGATATGAATAACGCTCGACTCCCCGGAAGACACGCAGAGTTAAGAAGTCTCGCCAGAACCAAGAAGATTTCCCCATGGTTCCAAGTCAAGTGCTAGGAACAAAGCAAAGTGACAGCTGGACTATTTTTTGTATTTGGAATTAGCCCAAGCCAGGAGATAATTCCACTGAAAGATCGCCCCGAGTGATCTTCCCGACTTCTTTCATCAACTCCTGTCGAAGCCCAACTCATTTCGGGTAGCCGAAATATTCTCCCCTGGACCGGAAGTTACCCCCCCCCCCTTGCTTTTGGAGAACGGTCATCACTCCAACCTCCTGCTTTGAAGTTCGAGCGGCCTCACCTTAAGAGCAGAAGACATCCGTAAGCCAACCCCCCTCCCCCCTTCAGTAACCCAATTCAGTTAATCTTCATCCCCCCCTTCGTATATTAATGTGATTTTTGACCGTTAATTCTCTGAGGTAATTTTACCCTTGAATTCTCTTATTAATTTGTTTGTGTAAATAAAATTCTATTTTCGTACATGTCTCTTTAAATAACCTTGAACTTTGCCATTGTCCATAATTTTCCTGAACTCGTTGCACTCTCTCGCTACTCAGCCCGTCTGAACGCGTGGTTTTCCGTTCCTTTTGTCGGTTCGCTTTCAAGCTAGTGGTCCTCTCCCATAGATATAATATGGTATTGATATAATGTAATGTCATACCACGACATGTATATATATATATATATATATATATATATATATATATATATATATATATATATATATATATCTTAATATACATATTATATAATTCTGATGTCAAGTGTGTTGGGGTTTTTACGAACCTGTGTCATTTTAATTTCGACATTAGAAGTTCCCTTGTTATTCACGTACATCCCTTTTATTTAATTTTTGTATTGTACCTACAGAAGGCAAGTTCAAGTTATTTGAAGAGCAGTGGAACGTAATCTATTTAGATTTTGTGTTGGACCCCAGGTAATTAATTTTTTTTATTGTGTTTGAATTTTGGATACCTTCCTGGTTATTAATCCAAAAGAGTTAAGGTCTTTGGTGTCCTAATTCCGGTAGGACCATTTAAAAATTTTTTTCCCCGCTTAGAAACAGCAGAGGTAGGTAGCTGTATCTTATTTTTTTGGGGATCAAGGCCTTCACGATTATTCAAGAATTCGTTTCGCGTGGGTAGTGTCCTAGCTCGTTCGCGTATCAATGTTCCCTCAGTTAACTGCGTAAAAATGTTATCCTTTGAATAATTCAAGAGTCAGGGTGAAATGTTAGGTCTTTCGGGCAAAGACCTGCTAAATTACGTACAGGAAGAAGAGAGGAACGAACGGGCAGAGCGAAGGGAATTGGAGATGGAGAAGAACAAACTGAAGATGGAGGAGAACAAACTGAACATGGAGATGGAGTAGAACAAACTGAAGATGGATATAGAGGAGAACAAACTGAAAATGGAGATGGAAGAACGTGAACAAATTAGGCAGCATGAGCTGGAAATGAGCCGAAATCAAATGGATTTTCAGTCCATCGGTTCCCGGGCTGAAATTCCCCAAACTCCTTTAGTCCACCTTCCCGCTTTCAAGATGGAGACGACTTTGGGTTCTTTTTGACCCATTTTGAGAGAATCTTTCAGATCAATAGATGGGATCTCGAAAATGATGGCGTCGCTTACTTACTTTCCCTTCTAAATGCCAAGTTAAGGGATATCTTCGTATCCCTTCCTCCGGAAGCAACTTTGGACTATTCCACGTTCAAGTCCGAATTGTTAGCCGCTGTTCACATGAATAGCGAATTCTCCCGCTCCCGATTCCTTCAGGAAAGAATCCGCCCTGGCCAAACCTTTCGACAACACGGGTACATCCTCCAAAGAAACCTTCAGTGTTGGCTGGATGCGTGCAAGATTCCCCAGGTCTAGGAGTCCCTTCTGGACTTCTTCCTTAGGGATCAGCTTTTAGCTGCCGTGGCTCCCGAAATTCGCGCCTTCATTAAGGATTAACGTTGCGCCACTTTCAAGGAGTGCTTGGAAGAGGCCTATGTTTACGCGGGTAGTCACGATTTATACCCTAAGGATGTTAAATAGGCTCCCCAATCGCCCCACAAAACTAAATTTAATGGCCCTACGACCCCCCCTAAATTGGTTCCAAGATTTACCAAAGCTCCTAGTCCATCAAGGCCAAGAAACTTCCATCCATCGGAACAACGAGACGTTAAGCCCCTAGTTTCTTCTCCCCCGGTTGTGCCGTACCAAAAGAACCCGATCGTCTGCTACACCTGCGGAGTTCCCGGCCATTACCGCACGAACTGTCCTCAAAACTCCCGATTCACAAACTCTCAGTCCCACCAAGTACACTAAATCTGGGCTGACCCTGATCCTCCTCCGTCGCCTCAGAAGACCCTCGAACCTCCCTCTCCCGCCAAAGATCTGGTCCATCAGGTAAATTTTCTCTTTAATGAGAACAACCCTGGTGGATTGAAGTTCGAGAATGGAACTGTAAACGGTCGCCGAGTATCCACCCTCGTCCGTGACACCGAGTGCACCTGCACTATAGTGTCTGGCGACCTACTTTCCCCTGTTGGGCCCGACCACAAGAAATTTGCGGTGGTCCACGACTACCTTGTCCGGGCAAGTCGTTTCCCAGTAATTCGTTGTCACATCGAGTGTGACTATATGTCCGGTTGGGCCGAAGTGGTAGCAGCCCCAATCCAGTTCTGCTCCGTTTTATTCGGTCAGAACCCCGTAATTCACGACCATCCCGTGGCCCAGCCCGTGATTACCCGTAAACAGGCAGCCCTGGGATCCAGTGCACCTGTTCCCCTGAAAACCCCTATCGACCCAGAGTTCCAAGCTCTCCGGAGCGATAAGTTTTCCCGCAGGCAGAAGGAGTGCGCAACTCTCCCCCCCCCTTTGGGGATAAAACTAAAGCCCTCGAGCATGAGTACACCCGAGGCAACAAACGAGTCTCGTATCCCGTGAAGAAGGACTTATTAAGAGGTTTGAGACCTAATTGGACCTTAAGTCACGGGAACGAAAATTCAAGCCTGGCGCGAAGGTGCTGGTGCTACTTCCCACAGGAAGCAACCAAATCCTTAGCCAGTGAAAGGGACCCTACCCCGTCCTCGAGGCTAGAGGACCCGTGGATTACCTCATCCATACTCCGGACGGAGCGAAGGTTCTCCACGTGAATTGTATATATATATATATATATATATATATATATATATATATATATATATATATATATATATATATATATATATATATTATATCATCAATGTTCCTAATTATGATTTTTTGGGGTCCACTAAATTGTTAAGTTTTTTTTTTGTCCCATATTCATGCCTCCATTTAATTGTATCCTTTTTGGGGGGTTCCACTGAAATGTCACCAATGTTCTCCTGTGATTTTTTCTTTTGTTTAAAATTGTATTAGTTAAATTCTCTATAATCGACCTGTTTAAGGCTTATGCTCGTAAATTTCTCTCTGAGCTCAGATTTACGTTTTTTTTGTGTACACCTGTCGTAGCAGGTAAGAATTTCCCTAGACCTTTGATAATACTAGTTTGACGGGTTGGGATGATCCTTTCCTACGCAAATGCTCTGTAAAGCATCATCTTTTGGTTGGGAGATGTGTGAAAAAATTCCCACGTGGAAGATCTTTAGCAGAAAGGAACTCCAATGTGCAGCAAAAGGCCCGGCTAGGACTAAAGTGGTAAGCCTACCCCACCACTACCCTTTCACAAGCGGTAGCCTCGAATTGAGTCCCCCATGATTCACCTTTATGCGGGCTAAAATAGCTCTGCCAGAAGATTCGAGGCCCTTCTAGAGTATAGCTGTTTCCCGCTAACCCCCAACTCCGGGGAGAGCCTCGGATATGAATAACGCTCGACTCCCCGGAAGACACACAGAGTTGAGAAGTCTCGCCAGAACCAAGAAGATTTCCCCATGGTTCCAAGTCAAGTGCTAGCAACAAAGCAAAGTGACGGCTGGACTATTTTGTGTATTTGGAATTAGCCCCAGTCAGGAGATAATTCCACTGAAAGATCGCCCCGAGTGATCTTCCCGACTTCTTTCATCAACTCCTGTCGAAGCCCAACTCATTTCGGGTAGCCAAAATACTCTCCCCTGGACCAGAAGTTACCCCCCCCTTTGCTTTTGGAGAACGGTCATCACTCCAACCTCCCGCTTTGAAGTTCGAGCGGCCTCACCTCAAGATCAGAAGACATCCATAAGCCACCCCCCTTCCCCCTTCAGTAACCCAATTCAGTTAATCTCCCCCACCCCCCTTTCGTTTATTTATGTGATTTTTGACCGTTAATTCTCTGAGGTAATTTTACCCTTGAATTCTCTTATTAATTTGTTTGTGTAAATAAATTCTATTTTCGTATATGTCTCTTTAAATAACCTTGAACTTTGCCATTGTCCATAATTTTCCTGACCTCGTTGCACTCTCTCGTTACTCAGCCCGTCTGAACGCGTGGTTTTCCGTTCCTTTTGTCGGTTCGCTTTCAAGCTAGTGGTCCTCTCCCATAGATATAATATGGTATTGATATAATGTAATGTCATACCATGACAGTGCTCTAAGGCTCCTTGCCATTCTGTCCTCGCTGAACCCTAATTGGCGTGCTCCACCTCCCACAGTTAGCACCGGCATGTGGAGTCTGGAAAGTTCTTATGTGCACCAGTGCTCCCTTAAGAGCCTGTTCCTCGAGCATGCCACAACATACACAACATTGCCCGCTATACACAGATGGTTCCAAGTCAGCCAGAATCATGGGTGCTGCAACCTCTTACTCAGGAGTGTTTTGAACTTTGTCTTCGCCACTGGCAGCTTCTACTTTCACCGCTGAACTTTCAGCCATTCCTTTAACTTTTAGACTGATCCAAATTTTATATTTTAAAGATTTTTGTTATTTTATCTGACTCTAGAAGTCTTTTACAAGCAATTCGCTCCTTCAGTTTTTCCCATGCCTCAGTCACAGAAATCTGCAACTGGCTGGTTCAGAATGTGTTCCTCTATAAAGTTCTATTTTGTTGGGTCCACTGGCATGTAGAAGTCCTGAGCAGCAAGAGGGACGAATAGCTGCCCCGTTCAGCCTATTCTGATTCCCCGGATAACTCGGCATTGCATTTTAGAGATTTCTTTCCCTCTATAAGAGAATATATTTTTAAGTTGTGGCATGACGAATTGGATGGACGCTCATCATTTAAATTATATAATATAAAAAAAGTCTGTTCGTTCTCGGCCCTCAAGCCTGCAGAGACTACGGTTCCAAGAGGTGGTCCTTTGCCGCGTTCGCTTCGACCACACGATATTTACCCATGGCCATCTTGTTTCGGCTTCCGCTCGAATCAACCCTTGCTGCCGTTTTTGTGTTGGGGACAAATCTGTGGTCCATCTTCTACTGGAATGCCACTCTTCGGTCGCCCTGTTTCCCGACCCTTTAGACTATCCCTCGCTTGTCCAGCCTTCGTTTTCTTCTGGCAGAAGAATCTTTTAAACCTTCACTTTTTAAAATTTTATCTCATAGTGGTATTCTCCTTCTATTATAATTAATTTTCCCCCATATGTTCCTGCTAGCATTTAAAACCCACTTGAATTGGACAGCTGTCCAACTGGTTTCTTCCTTAAATCCTACTAGGCAGTTGCCAGATGTGCTCTTAATATTTAAGAAAATCTGTGAATCGGATTTATTTTATTCGCATTTCGTCGTAGATCAGGACTCCCGGAGGAATATGTGAGCACATCATGCCAGTAAGCAATTCCCTCAAGCCATTCTTAGAACAGTTTATCTTTACCCATGACCCTAGCTCCCTCCACAGCTTATTCATCTCCTGCCGCTGCCTGGAGACAGTTGCTCAATGATTCTCTTTCTTCTGCCTTCCGCCAGGATGTTCTTCTGAAGTGGGATATCTTTATCTGATCTCGAAGACTCTAAATCTTCTCTGCTCACTCCTGGAGGAATCTATGATCGCATCATACCAGTAAGCAATTCCTTTAAGCCATTCTTAGGACAGTTTATCTACCCCCATGACGCAAGTTCCCTCCACAGCTCATCTATCTCCTGCCGCTGCATGGAGACAGTTGATCTACGCTTCTCTTCCTTCTGCCTTCCGCTAGGATGTTCTTCCTCTTATTAGCTTGTCACCTTATGCTGGCTGCCCGACCACATTGAGATGCCTGCTAATGAAGCAGCTTATCAAGCTCCTTTGCCAATCTCTGCCTCAAAAGGCCAAATTATTCTTCCATTCATGGATTTCCTTTTACATGGGAATAAAATCTTTAACAGACAATGGCAGACTCTCACCCAACTTCGCCCCATTAAAACAGGCCTTAGATACTGGGCTTCATTTCTACATAGTTCCCACCATAAAGTGGTGTAACTGGATAGTGTAGCCATGAATAACTCTTTGCTGCAACTGATACTTCGACGAAAGGCACGGCCTCCCGTTCTAAGTGCCGGAGTGTGATAATAAATAATAGGTGATCACCCACCATACTCTTTACTAGACCCGCCTATCTCTACTCTTCCTTATTATATATCGTTATTTATCCAGCCCCTGTCAACTTTTCATGTAACTATTCTCCTCTAAGATAGAGACACCCACTCTGTTCTTTTATAGATGCTCCTTAATTCTTTCTCACTTTGGAGAAATGATTTCCCCTTTTCTATGTTTACAAGGTCGAAGTTTCTCTCTTACAACCTACAGCAGAAAGGTCTACAGACGACTTCCTGTAAGCGGTGCACCGCATCCCCCTTTGTTTCTTTCCAGAAGTCCGCTAAAAATAGCGTGAGGCAGAGGCTGCACTACCTGTGCTCCTCTCTTCCGATGGAGGAAGATGGACCAGGCAAAATCCCTTAGAGGCATATGGGGAAGCATAGGCCTTTGAGCCTTTCCCCCTCATCTTATAGGCACTCGGTTCTTGACTTTGTTAAGGGAGGGAATGCTCACCCACACATTTTCCAGTGGAAGTGGGCAGACCGGCTTCGACAACTTTTCGTACAGACTATAAGCCTATTGGGTACCATGTTGGGATCCATGATAGCTTGTAGCCTGGTCATTTTGAGACTCCTCTCAAGTGAAAATGGACCTGGAAGTGCCTCCTCTCAATATGGCTGTGTATTCCCTTGGGTGAACAAAGACTCTGTGGGAGACACCTTCGAGCCAAAGTCCTCCCTTTTGCAAGATTCACTCGAGGAAGCATGAAACCATGATGAATCAAGAGGAGAGGAGGGACCGCTTATCTCAGATGAGACTCCCAGGACAGCCAAATCTTTCACATTTCGGGGAGAATAATAAGTCTTAAACTGACACCTACTGTCTTGGGCCCCTCTTGAGTGAGGATAGAAGAGTATTTACTCCCCGGAGGGCGGCCAAGCCAACGCTGGCAAGTCCGGCCCTGTAGTGCCCTCAACTGGGAAAGGCAAGTCTAAATACAGCATTTCCAAAATTAAGGTGAGCAGAACCTCGATGGCACCGGAGTCCATCCTAACAAGGTTCTTCTCCTCGAAGGAGGCCTCCGTGAATCCTGTGAGTTAAGTTTGGAGGGCATTATCTTTCAAAAAAATTATCGTGGACTCCGGGGTAATTTGGAGACTCTTCTGTTCCCTTTTAGCTACATGTCTCCACGAGATAATGTTTATTTATCCCAGTCGAAGAGTTTAGGTCTGTTGATGAAGCCGTTGAATTCTTCTCCGTCAACCTGATTACCGGAGACTTGAATATCATTCCTAGAACATCTGGCCGTTTTGCACGTCATCTGCTGCTTCCTTGCTGGCCGGCAAAGTATGAAACAACCTAAAGAGAGAAGCGATATGCCTATAGAAACTAAAAGCGCTCCCGGAACGATTTCACTGTAGGTGAATTTCATCGAACTAGCGTCAGGTTCCCGTATGTTTAGAAGAACGCCCATCGCTCTTCTTGGTGGGAATATGTCTCTTAATTTAATGGGAAGACTTCTTTTGCAAAGGTGTGGATGTGGGCCAAAATAAATTGGGTCAAATTCTCGCAGGAATCTCCTTCCAGTCCTCCAGGAGGACATAATTGCAATCTTATGCCCCGCTTCTGTGGCGGAGTCTTTCTCCTAATTATCTAGCCTGAATGCTGCTTCTCAACATTTTATGCACGTCATAAGCATGTAGAAGGCCGCCGGCTGGACTTATATCCAGAGGCGGAGAATCCTTCAACGACTTGTTTAGGCTAGGTAAGTTGCGTTCCGCTCTTGCTTCATCCGCGTTTACTGCTCCTGCTCAAGGCTATATCCCGTATGTTTTGCTTTGTCAAGTAGGGGAGCAAGGAATGGTCTTTTTTCAGATTTACTAAACAGGATCTGGATAAAAGATATCCTCCTTAATTAGTGATGAATGACTCCTGTGATCGCTTTTCGTAACCCAGGGAGAGATGACCCTACACTAGCTGTTTTTAGTCCATTTTCTCAAACTTCCTGCGTGTGCAAGTTGATAGAGAATTTTGTTATATATAACAAAACTTAGTGGCCTTGGGGGGGGGGGATGTATTAATAGATAGACCCACAAACTCTTCATTATTGTGTGGTGGAAAGAAAAGGAATAATAACAAGTTTTACGAAAATTCGCAACCAAAACGTATTCTTTCGATATCATTTTCACATACGTTTAAATTCTATGGTTAAAATTATGACTTTCAAAGTCACATGAGTACTTTCTATGACTTCTTTAAAACTTGAACTATTTAGCAATAGTCTAGAAGTTCTTACAACCCTTTCTTCAACATCGCAACCTTGACAGTTTTATTCTACAATCATCATGGCAAATGGTAGGAAAATTTCTTCAATATCAAATTGATAATAATTACGAAATTTAAAAATGAGATGCGCTCCAAAAGATTTTTGAATAACCCAATATCCCCAAACCTACAGTCAACTAAGAAATAAGAAAGTGTAAGAAATTGTGGACAACTGAAAATCTCCCTCTTTCAGGTCGGCTTCAGAAAATTCCTCTCCACACAGTTTCGATGATCCTTAGATCTGTTCAAAATAACCCAAGGATGACTATAAGGGAAATGGCTGATCAGTTAAGAGAGAAAGGTATCCATGTTGGTTTGAACAAAGTGTCCAATATGTTGCATAAGGCGGAAATGCATAAATGTCATCCGAGAAAGTCACCTTTATTTGTTGAAAATATACATTCATTTGGAAACAAGTTTGAATGTGCCAACCATCATTTGGAGAGATTTCAATTTCTGAAGTAATGCACTATGGTCAAAGGGAACGAAGATTGAGATATTCGGCCAAAATGATGTCAGGTATTTGCGGTGACAAAGTGGTGAGGTTGGTCTTCCAAAAGAAACAGTGTTCCCACAGTAAAACATCGATTTGGATAAATTCTTTGAGGGAAGTTTATGTTCACAGGCGTCGATACACTTCATCGAATCAACGGAACAACGAATAAAGAATAGGACAAAAAGATTCTGGAAGAGTAATCCTATCGAGTTCGGCTTAGGAAGATTTCTTTCAACATAACAAAGACTCGAAATGCACATCGAAATTGGTTTCTTTCTGATTGAAAGAAGAAACCAATTTCGATGTGTATTTGGGTCGTTGTCGTGTTGAATTGAAGGTCCACGTGCATACTACACACCCAAAATACATCAATGAATTGGAAAAGTTTTGCAAGATGTGTGGGGAAAAATTACATCCTAAGTTTGAACCTAGTCAAAACCTATGATGATCATTATAGAATGTCATTAAGCAAGAAGGTTATAACTATTGACAATTAGTTATCAAATTGCATGGGATATAAATACTTTTTATTAAAAACAATTTCTTAAAAGTTTTATTATGCCTTTGTCTATCGAACCTATTGGAATTTGTGTTTATTAATACATTCCTCTCTAATTGCTCCTAAATTTCATAGCCTTGCAATTGTCAGGCTTCGTATTCCAATGTTGTGATCCGCCTTAAAGATTGTTGGTTTTGTTACTTTTTACAAATTATTTTCCTTGTCCTGTATTCATTTATTTATATTTTAATACAATGGCCCATGTCAGCATCTAGCTTGTTGGTAAGCAAAACAAATTGTTAAAATAGGGTTTTTAATTTTATTAGTATTTTGAAAGTTTTTCATTCATTTAAAAAACTAAAAGTTGACCACAATAGTTTCGAAGCAGAATGAAATAATTATAGTTAAGTTAAATGACTCATTTTTGATTGTGTTGATAACTTTGTTAAAAAGGAAGGTAACTTCAAATATTTAAAATATGACATAGGGAGGAAAGAAATGGACAAAGCCAGATTGCTAGTTAGTGTAAGGATGTTTATGGGAATGGAGAAGAATGGAGGAGAGGAGAGGCAAATAAGAAAAAATGCAAATGAAAAGTAAAAACATGAATAGGTGCGGAAAAAAATAACAAAGGCAAACTTCCTCAACCTCAAGGACGAATTTTCAGACACTTACAGGGGGCGGGGGCATGTAAATGTATATCAAGAGGTTATCGGGTTTTAATGTCTAGGAAAATTAGTAGAGAGACATATTTGGCATATCAATAATTTAGAATTTAAAAGATAGAGATGTAAAAAAAAGAGAATTTAATTAAACATAGCAGTTTCCCTTCTAATTTTTACGAAAGACGACAAAAATAAGAAGAATTCTGCCCCTCCAACAATTAATATCTATTTGTTAGAACATTGATTTTTATTTGTAGATTGAAACGTATCTCATCCTGTTCTGAGCTGACAGCTCACTTTGATTGGAAGAATTATCTTAAAAAATTAAAAAAGTTCTACTTAGCCTACTAATATAAATTACTACTCACTACAGGTGACCATCAAGTCTGGAAAAATTGTCTTTAACCAAGGAAGAAAACAAAATATTTTGGTATCAATTTTTGAATAAATTAAATCAAAGTGACTAGGAACAGACTTCAAAATATGCAATCATAGCTGTGGTTTATATCATTTAGCTATTCTCATCATCCATGTGAAGAAAAGAACACACCGATAGACAATTTGTTAAGCATCAGTGGAATGCTAGAGGCCTTGTGGTATTTATTGACCAAAAGATTTCCACTGGTACTTACCCTTCGTCCACATGTGTGCATATTTCCAAACTTTATAATCACACGAGTCACGTTTTAACTGTATCAGTACTATTATGTCTAAAAGCGTAATAATTTAACCAAGAAGCGGGACAGCAGATCTTAAGAATATAAGAATAACTGTGAGGAGGTTTTCAAGGAGTGGACAAATAATTGGGATGAAGCAAAAGGTAGTTATAAAAGTCAGTCCATTCCTGAACACTGGTCTGTTGTTAAGTGGTTGAGCTGGTCGATAGTTGAATAAAATCAAGTTTGTGTCTTCGTCTTTCATTTTTCGGAATTCAGCAAGCTAAGGCAATAATAAAATATTAAAACTACTTGGTTTTTAGTTATTGTAAAACTCACTTTTGGATAAATTAATAAAAGGAGGGATAACAATGGGAATGAACAGTAATCTAAACGTACTATCACTACATTTAATTGCTTGGTAAATTCCTAATATTCATATGTTAAAGTCCATACTTATTGTATTCAATTCTTAAAAATAAGAATTTGTCGTTAAAATTTAAATCGTCAAAGTTCGAAGTCTTTGTACAAAAGGTCGTTGTGCAATTACTCCATCCGTTCCATCCTTGTTAATGATGTGATCATTTTTTGCTCTTTGGTTTACACCGATTTTAGATTTGTTGGATGTCAGTTTTGAGTCATAGGTGGAAATAACTTACCGCCGTTAAATATTCTTTCCTTCTCCTACCTTTAAAAGCTTGGAGGGGTATGGTTATCCTTGGAAGGGTATGCTACTCGTACTTACCACTGAGTTTTCGTTTCAAGATTTAATTCGAGTTTTCACTATCAAAATCTTGTTCTCATTTATTGTTTTGTTTTTTAATTGAATAGGTATTCATACTAATTGGTTTTCTTACCTGAGTTTCCGACACTGGAAGAGGGCTCGTGAACACAGTCCACACAACTGCTTCATTACACAATGGCGTTGTTAGTGAACCTAGATACCTGTAGTAGTTGTATGTGTCCAAGGGAAGCAAGTCTCTTAATGTGAAGGTTTGATCGAATGGTACCTCAGTATCTATGAGTAAAAATAATTCAAATGGATACATTAAAAAATGGTACATTTACTATTAAACTCATCATTCTTAAAAGAATCCCTAATGGAAATGATAGAAGAATGGTGCGATGACTAACTTGCGTTTGTAACACTACTCAGGGCGTTTGTGATCGGAGTTAGGACTGGATTGTCGATAGAACTAAGCTCAAAAAGGATTCCAAGGACAGCTAATCCATCACTCGCTTTGATAGCGTCACTCAGCAATGGAATTGAAGTTTTCTGGTGGACGAAATGCAGCTCCAGAGGGTACCTGCATAAAGGGGAGACTTTAGAGCAGAAAATTGACAATTGAAATGGATTTATGGTGGAGGTTTGAAAGCGTGATCAAAACAGTGGGCAAAGATGCTTTGCTTACTAATAATACTCATACGACTGCATTTTGCCGGGTGTCATCCATTTGCGGTAGGTCTTGCAATCTTAATCGAGGGTGTAATATTTTATATTAATTTTAGCATTTGCATATTGGACATATTATATATTAAAACTAAATGCAACATACCTATAGTAGTGTGCATATAATGGACATTGTAAAGAGGCAGGATGTCTTTTTGAACCACTTTTTTGAATGTTCAGATATTGCAACTCTCTGCTTACTACTCAGGAAAGGAAAATCCAACTACAGGGCCTGCAAGGGGACTTCCAATCCAACTGAAGGAACTGCAAGGGGACTTTCAATCCAACTGAAGGAACTGCAAGGGGACTTCAAATCGAAATTTTGCTTTTATCCTTTCAAGATTTTTTTTTGATGCTTTGGACCCCAGTCCCCCGATTCCCGCTCAACTTTCGTAGTTGATAAGTTTTAATGTTCGGAATCCTTCTCGTTGCTGACTCTACTCCTTTACCCATTCTTTCTAACACCTGGATAGAGCAAAGAGAAGGAGTAATAGTGGACTTAAGAACCTTTAAAAAGCAATGTAGTTGGGAAACAAAGGACAAAAAAAAGAATATATGATTTGTAAATCTACCTAATTGAAGTGAGTAAAAGGGTTCGCAATTATCAAGTTTAGATGTATTAAGACGCATACTCGCAAATTCCTTCATTTGCTTGCATATATTTAGGAGACCACCGGGTATGGCAAAATATTATGTAGGGAACGAATGTTTCTGTCAAAATTATTTAGGAAACAATGGGTATGGGAAAATATCATTTAGGAAGCTAACGGTTCAGGCAAAATTATTCAGGAAACCAATAGGTATGGCAAAATCTATTTCAGAGAACCAATGGTTCTGGCAAAATTATTTAGGAAACCAATGGGTATGGCAAAATATCATTTAGGGAACGAATGGCTCAGGCAAAATTATTAAGGAAAAAATGGGTATAACAAAATATCTTTTAGGGAAAAAATGGCTCTGGCAAAATTATTTAGGAAACAATGGGTATGACAAAATATTTAGGAAGCGAATGGTTTTGGCAAAACTATTTAGAAAAACAATAGGTATAGCAAAATATCATTCAGAGAACGAATGTTTTTGGCAAAATTATTTAGGAAACCAATGGGTACAAAAAAATATCATTTAGAGAAAGAATAGTTCTGGCATAATTATTTAGGGAACTAATAGGTATGGCAAAATATCATTTAGCGAACGAATGGCTCTGACAAAATTATTTAAGAAACAATGGGTATGGCAAAATATCATTTAAGGAACGAATAGCTCTGGCAAAAATTATTTAGGAAACCAATAGGTATGGCAAAACTACATTTAAAGAACGAATTGTTGTGGCAAAATTATTTAGGAAACTAATGGGTATGGCAAAACATCATTTAGGGAACGAATAGCTCTGATAAAATTATTTAGGAAACCAATGGGTATTGCAAAATATCATTTATAAACGAATGGCTCTATCAAAATTATTTAGGAAACAATGGGTATAGCAAAATGTCATTTAGGAAGCGAATGGTTCTGGCAAAACTATTTAGGAAACTAATGGGTATAGCACAATATCATTTAGAGAACGAATGGTTGTGTCAAAATTATTTAAGAAACCAATGGTTATGGAAAAATATCATTTAGGAAAAGATTGGCTCTGGCAAAATTATTTAAGAAACAATGGGTATGGCAAAAGGTCATTTAGGGAACAAATCGTTCTTGCAAAATTATTTAGGAAACCAATGGCTATGGCAAAATATCATTTAAAGAAAGAATGGTTCTGGCAAAATTATTTAGGAAGCTAATGGATATGGCAAAATACCATTTAGAGAACTAAAGGTTCTGGCAAAATTATTTAGGAAGCCAATGGGTATGAAAAAAGATCATTTAGGGAACACGTGGTCCAGGCAAAATTAATTAGGAAAACTAATGGGTATCGCACAATATCATTTAGAGAACGAATGGTTGGGTCAAAATTATTTAAGAAACCAATGGTTGTGGCAAAATATCATTTAGGAAAAGAATGGGTTCTGGCAAAATTATTTAAGAAACAATGGGAATGGCAAAAGATCATTTAGCGAACAAATGGTTCTTGCAAAATTATTTAGGAAACCAATGGGTATGACAAAATATCATTTAGAGATCGAATGGTTCTAGGAAAATGATTTAAGAAACCAATGGGTATGGTAAAATATCATTTAGAGAACGAATGGTTCTAGCAAAATTATTTAGGAAACCAATGGGTATGGCAAAATAGTATTTAGTCAACGAAAGGTTCTGGCAAAATTATTTAGGAAACAATGAGCATGGCAAAATATCATTTAGAGAACGAATAGCTGGGGCAAAATTATTTAGGAAACCAATGGGTATTGCAAAATATTATTTAGAGAACCAATGGTTCTAGGAAAATGATTTAGGAAACCAATGGGTATGGCAAAATATCATTTAGAGAACGAATGGTTCTGTCAAAATATTTAGGAAACCAATGAGTATGGCAAAATATCATTTAAGGAAGGAATGGCTCTGGCAAAATTATTTAGGAAACCAATGGGTATGGCAAAATATTATTTAAACAACGAATAATTCTTTCAAAATTATTTAGGAAACAATGCGATGGCAAAATATCATTTAGGCAACGAATAGCTCTGGAAAAATTATTTAAGAAACGAATGAGTATGGCAAAATATCATTTAGGAAACGAATGGTTCTGTCAAAATTATTTAGGAACAATGAGTATGGAAAAATATCATTTAGGAAGCAAATGGTTTTGGCAAAATTATTTAGGAAACCAATAGGTATTGCAAAATAGCATTTAGAGAACGAATGGCGCTGGAGAAATTATTTAGGAAACCAATGGGTATGGCAAAATATCATTAAGAGAACGAATAGTTCTGGCAAAATTATTCAGGAAACTAATGAGTATGGCAAAATATCCTTTAGGGAACTAGTGGCTCTGGCAAAATCATTTAGGAAACAAATTGGTATGGCAAAATAGCATTTAGTCAACGAAAGGTACTGGCAAAATTATTTAGGAAACCAATGGGTATGGAAAAATATAATTTAGAGAACAAATAGTTCTGGCAAAATTAGTTAGGAAACCAATCGGTATCGCACAATATCATTTAGGGAACGAATGGCGCTGGCAAAATTATTTAGGAAGCCAATGGGTATGGCAAAATATCATTTAGAGAACGAATGGTTCTGTCAAAATTATTTAGGAAACCAATTAGTATTGCAAAATATTATTTAGAGAACGAATGGTCATGGCAAAATTACATAGGGAAACCAATAGGTATGGCAAAATATCATTTAGGGAACGAATCGTCCTGGCAAAATTATTTAGGAAACCAATGGGTATGGCATAATATTATTTAAGCAATGAATAATTCTTTCAAAATTATTTAAGAAATAATGAGATTGCAAAATATCATTTAGGGAACAAATGGCTCTGAAAAAATTATTTAGGAAACAAATGGGTATGGCAAATATCATTTAGGAAACGAATGGTTCTGTCAAAATTATTTAGGAACAATGAGTATGGGAAAATATCATTTAGGAAGCGAATGGTTCTGGCAAAATTATTTAGGAGCAATGAGTATGGCAAAATATCATTTAGGAAGCGAATGGTTCTGGCAAAATTATTTAGGAAACCAATGGGTATGGCATAATATCACTTAGTCAACGAAAGGTTCTGGCAAAACTATTTAGGAAACCAATGGGTATGGCAAAATATCATTTAGGGAACGAATTGCTCTGGCAAAATTATTTAGGAAACCAATGTCTATGGCGAAATATCATTTAGGGAACGAATGGTTTTTGAAAATTATTTATGAAACCAATGGGTATGGCAAAATATCATTTAGGGAACGAATGGCTCAGGCAAAATTATTTAGGAAACCAATGTCTATGGCGAAATATCATTTAGGGAACGAATGGTTTATGAAAATTATTTATGAAACCAATGGGTATGGCAAAATATCATTTAGGGAACCAATGGTTATAGCAAATCTATTTTGGAAACAAAAGGGTATGACAAAATAGCATTTAGGGAACGAATGGCGCTGGAGCAATTGTTTAGGAAACCAATGAGTATGGCTAAATATCATTTAGAGAACCAAATAGTTCAGGCAAAATTATTTAGATAACTATTAGGTATGGCAAAATATCATTTAGAGAACGAATGGCCCTGGCAAAATTATTTAGGAAAAGAAATGTGTATGGCAAAATATCATTTATTCAACGAAAGGTTCTGGCAAAACTATTTAGAAAACCAATGGGTATGGCATAATATCACTTAGTCAACGAAAAGTTCTGGCAGAACTATTTAGGAAACCAATGGGTATGGCAAAATATCATTTAGGGAACGAATAGCTCTGGCAAAATTATTTAGGAAACCAATGTCTATGGCGAAATATCATTTAGGGAACGAATGGTTCTAGAAAATTATTTAGGAAACCAATGGGTATGGCAAAATATCATTTAGGGAACCAATGGTTATAGTAAATCTATTTTGGAAACAAATGGGTATTGCAAAATATCATTTCAAAACAAATTGGTATGGTAAAATACAACGTAGAAACTAAATCGTTATGTCCAATTTTCATTTATAGGACGAAAGGTTCTGGCAAAATATTATTTATGAAACAAATGGGTATGGAAACATTTCATTTATAGAACAAATGGGTATGATAAAATACCATTCAGGGAACAAATGGTTATAGTAAAATATCATTTAGAGAACAAATCGTTATGACACATTTTCATTTAGGGAACAAATGTGTATTGTAAAATACCATTTAGGAAACAAATGGGTATGGCAAAGATCATTTAGAAAACAAATGGGTATGGCAAAATATCATTTAGTGAACGAATGGTTCTGGCAAAATTATTTAGGAAACAAATGAGTATGGCAAAATATCATTTAGGAAACCAATGGTTATGAAAAAATATCATTTAGAGTACTAATAGATCTTGCCAAATTATTTAGGAAAAAAATGTGTATGGCAAAATATAATTTAAGGAACGAATGATCCAGGCAAAATTATTTAGGAAATAAATGGGTATGCGAATATCATTTAGGAAACAAATTGGTATGGCAAAATATTATTTAGAAAACAAGTGGTCATGTCAAGTTTTCATTTAGTTAACGAATAGTTCTAGCAAAATATTATTTATTAAACAAATGGGTATGACAAAATTTCATTTATGGAACAAATGGGTATGGCAAACAACCATTTAGGGAACAAATGGTTTTTGTAAAATATCACTTAGGGAACAAGTCGTTATGGCAAATATTTATTTAGTCAACAAATGGCTATTGTAAAATACCATTTAGGAAACAAATGGTTATGAAAAAATATCGTGTAAGGATTTTCTGGGTATCGAAAAATATCATTTAGGGAACACATGAGCATGAAAAAATGCAATTTAGGGAACAAATGGGTATGGCAAACAACCATTTAGGGAACAAATGGTTATAGTAAAATATCACTTAGGGAACAAGTCGTTATGGCAAATATTTATTTAGTCAACAAATGGCTATTGTAAAATACCATTTAGGAAACAAATGGTTATGAAAAAATATCGTGTAAGGATTTTCTGGGTATCGAAAAATATCATTTAGGGAACACATGAGTTTGAAAAAATGCAATTTAGGGAACAAATGGGTATGGCAAACTGTCATTTATGGAGAATATGGGTATGGTAAAATAGCATTTAGAGAACAAGTGGGCATGGCAAAATTTCATTTAGGTAACAAGTAATTATGACAAAATACAATTTAGAGGACAAATGGGTATTGCAATTTATCATTTATAGAGCAAATGGCTATGAAAAAATATCATTAAGGGAAAAAATTGTTATAGGAAAATATAATTTATGGAACCAATGCATATGGCAAAATATTTAGGTAACACATGGGTATGCCAAAATATTTTCCTTTTCTATCGGTTAATTTTTTATGTGTTGAGGTTCGGGCTAGGTTGGTCAACGTTTTTGTACTTTTATTGGCTAATTAATACCTGTTAAAACAAAAGTGGCATTTATTTTTTGTTCAAATAGTTTATAAAAGAGGAAACTACATCGTAAGAGTTCACTAACGGCAATCTCATGTCCTGAGCAATTTGTAAACACACACACAAAAGCAAATTTTCATGTCACTCGTTTTGATTAGCACAACGAACTAGCTTTTTATTCGGTTTCTTTCCGAGAATGATCTCGAATGACAAGAATGCAGAACATCATCAAAATAAGTGAAGGACTTGATTATTTAGGGTTTCAAGTTATCTTTCATCTTCTGTCTGTTTCTTCCTTCATTCTCTTTCATTCCCTAATGTACTGGACAAAAGATGAAAAAGGTTAAACCTAGAAAAAAAAAATCGTCTTCCATTCCTGTTTTTTTATCAACCTGTAATATATATACGGATGAACGGTGTCAAATTCATTTAAAAGTAGCTCAATTGGCTGTGCGCAGCATACCATCTTCCATCACCAGTTCTTATGATTTAGATAACCTGAAGAAAAGCCTCCCTGAAATTCACACTTGAAGAAGCCACTTGAAAATAAACAAGGTCAACAGACTTAAGTCGCGTGTTCTCAATTATCTGACTTATGACCTACAAAACTTTCAACAAGTGGGGGAAATCCGACCTGCGGTTAGTTTTCTTTTAATAATTCCCAGCCTAACCTTGGGAGAACCCTTGGCATTTGAAAGAAAGTGTGAAACAACATTAGGGTTTCAAATTTCGTTACAATCGGCCGAATTTCTACGATGTTATTGCCAAAAAACTCATTGAAAAGTAAAATGGTTACAATTTGACCTATGGACCTACAGAATAACTTATGGAAGCGGGGCATGCGACTAATAAGCCACTCCCAATTTTGGTACCTGATGCGTCTGCTGTTACCTGATGCCTCTGCTGTTACCTGATGCCTCTGCGGTTTCCTAGATTAGGTCGGATTGTCTGAGTTTATCGGTTTCCTTATATGATAAAGAGCTATCTACTGTGTTTCGTAGGATACAGCAGTTTGTTTTAGTTTATTAAATGATAAAAAAGTGTATTTTTAGGTTTGGTAAGTGTGTTTGTTTTTATATACTTTGAGTAGAGCAATATATCTGTTGTGTTGATAAGTATGTTTGTTTTTGTTTTTTAGATGATTATTATTCTTTTTTTGTATTAGCCTAAACCAACCCATTCTTTCCAAGAGACTGACCTCATTGCTTAAAACCCTACGTCTAGAGATAAGCCACTCCGTAAATTGCTTGAGGGAGTGTGGGGGGGGGGGAAGTTCTTATCTTCATGTGATTCTAGGATTACCAAGGTTTGCTATAACTCCCTTCATCACTCTCTTTTTCTTTTTCTTTCTTTCTCCGCTGAGTAAATTATACCCGCGATGAATCAATCCAATTTTGTGTTTCAATAATTATTGTCGGCGTTAAGCGGACACGTGAATCCACATTGAGTGATGGAAGAAGGAGAAAATGAGAGGATGATTTTAAGGGAGAGATGGAAAGGAAAGAATCAGTTGAAAGAGGATAAAGTTAATAGGTGAAGTGGCTAATCTCTTTATTCATTATTCTATGATCATGTTGAGAAGATGAATTCTCAACATAAACCTACTGTTGGCCATCGACGAGGTGTTCGGATCCTTCAACGCCGTTTCGGCCCCAATGAAAGTGGTACCCGATCAGTTTGTATTGAGAGGGGAGGTCACCGCTGGAGATCATGGGTGCAACCGGGAAAGTGGGCGTAATTTGAGCTGTCGAGAAACAAGCATTAGATAAAAGGCGAAGAAGCACCGGATCTGACCGCGAAAATCGGAACACTTTGGTCAAATCCCGGCTTTTACTCTAATGCTTGAGTAAACGAAGATTTAAAGCCTTTTATTTATCATACATTTGTCAGAATTTTCAAGAGTAAATAAATCCATTTTAGTTTTATGTAGGAAAGTTGTAGAAGAGGTTCATCAAAACCGGTTAAGTCAGGGAAAGCGAAAATGGCAGCTTTCGATGAATACCAGGCCCAATTGACCCATTCGAAAGAAAAGAGGCACATCTTTACTCATTTAGAGCTACCAACTAAGACTAGGTAGCCTAATATCAAAAATAACTAACTAAATTTAGCCTAAAGGAACAGGTTAGAACTTATTAAACACAATAGGGTTACCCTAACTATGCTTACCTAGCCTCATATGTTGTTCATTATGTAGAGGCGGGTTGTTAGTTCACAATTTTTTCCTAGCAATCTTTTTTTTCGGATCAATTTAAGATTAGGCACCTAAAGTCACTCATTTGAAGATTAGGCACCTGGATAGGTCACAATACAATAACAGTCACCTAGGCTTTGTTAACGACTCACAAGGTGATTTGTAAGGAAAAAGAAAATATTGCAAATTACTAAGGAAAGTTTTATTGAATAGAAAAATATTTAAAGGATCAGTTAAATATCATTTTGTTCAGTTATATGATTACATAAGCTTTGAAATGGGTTTGACGAAAACCTGTCCTGCCGCATAAATTGAAACAAATATGTATGTAGAAAATCTCGTTTGCAACCTCTCATTGTTTTATTTTGTTCTGCTTATTCCAATAAGGCTCTACGTTTTATGTCTGAACATCAGTATTTTTATCAACAAAATTTAGTGAATGGATAACTGTCTTGTGAGTAAATCCTCTATTATTCAACTCCTTATACCATCTCACCTCATCCGTATGTATGTATAGTTGTACCAGGCAACACTATCTTCTCTATGATAGGAAGACGTGTATCTGCAGCTGTTTTCAACTATTTGTTTATATCCACATTTACTGTAAACATTATAAATGCCAAGAACTCATATCTGTTTTTTAGGTGCACGGTCACGATGAAATTTTATCTTATGTGAAAAGTATGATTCGTCAATCTGTACAATGCTTCCTAGCCCACCTAACAAAAAAAGGGTGCTTTTCAAAATATATTTGGCATACTATTCGCAAAAACTATAACAATCAACCATTGTAGTCTTTAATATACCAACTTGCTTACTTGCTGCTAATTCCGAAATATTTTGACTTCACAAATAAAAAATATGAATCCATGATTTTAGAACAAGTTTAGATTTTGCAAAAAAAAAACCCTAGTTCTAATTGAGGTTCTGGCTTGGTACCTTGAACAATTTTTACTGTTACATTTCCATGTAAATCAATCAATATGCAAAACAAATATTCACAACTCAAGAATAAGCACCTGCGTTTCGATCAATTTAAGAATAGGCACCTCAAGTGCCTAATATTAAATTGATCCTTTTTTAAATTATTATTTTGAAGTCATGACATGGAAGAAATTGTAGAACAAAAGAGAATAAATATAATTCATTAAATTTACCTAAAAAATATTTTAAAATGTCCAAACGTTACGAACTTTTCGGATGGCCTTAATATATGTGATACATACTTTATTCCCATTTAGGTGCTCGTTTGCGTAGATTTGATTTTATTGCAGTTTATTTTATTTTTAGTTACCAAAATCGCGCTTTTTCAAATTTTAGAGTATTTATCTCGGATAAATATGCAACTGTAGACATTATTGGAGTGTAAATTTTCTAACAGAAGTCTAAATACATGTCACTGGTACTGATTTTTATAATTATTTATTCAATTAATATTTTAATAATTGTGTCAATACTTAATGTTCTATATTAATTCTAAGAGAATACTGAATTCCTCCCCGCCTTTGCATAGAGTTCCCAAATCTTCAAGTGAATGATGGAGACCATATGCGACGAATTTGGTAGCCTTAATGCACAAAAAAGTCACCACTATCCAATACCAACCAAATGTGATGGATTATTCTGTCAATTTCCACGGAAAATTCATATTTTCGAGAGTCTATCTAGTCAATGAATACCAGCAAATACCCGTTGACTCGAATTAAGTCCACGAGACAGTCACTATATCGACTTTGGGGCTCATTTGAGAGGATGTGGATAGTACCTTTGGATGCGAGTTCCTAGCTGTATTTTCGGCATTGAAGCATTTTTTGGCACCGGGTGGAAGGGCGAAACTTCATCATCTATACAGACTATCGAGCAACTCCATTCGAGAGTCAGACTTTGTAGATCACCATTCCTTACGCGAATGTTGCCAAGACCGAAATCGAGCAAACTTCCACAGGCATCGATTACCACGCAATTGAGACGCGCGCAAAGAGGACTCTACAATACAAGCTTACTTCAGCGGCTCCGTGCCGTAAAATTTGAAAAGGGAACATTTGAATCGAGGAATTCCCTTATCTACTACGACGTTTCTATAAGAAAACTACTAATGAATATCGCGTTAGCCTGGTTTCGCTTTCTTGCACCCTTCATCATCTCACTTAGGGGTCAAAGCCACCCAAAAGATACCTTCATAGAGGTCTATTTGGAGATCACCAAGAATGTTTGTCGCTGGGTTTACACACGTGACAATGCCAACGCTCAAATGTGTAGAGACACACCGTTACCCCTATTTTATTTAATCCCCAAGCATCCTAAAGGTTCGAAGAAAATGCCCCTGGACATTGGAGGGTCACTTCCGCGCGGCTAAGCAAAGGCCTACTTGGTAACGATGCTGGATCGCGTAATGTACTGGTTGACAGCCATTTCTATGGAAAACATGGACCCCCGGTCTAAAGATTTTGATCCCTTTGACTGTCAGAACGGAACGCGGTCAGCAATTCGAGTCCTTCTTTTGGAGAGAACTCACTCGTGAATTGGCACCAGGCAAATAAAGACGACCGCGGGGCGCCCAGAAAGTAATTTCTAAATCGAGTAAATCACAAAAGCCTGAAGTGGCTTTTAGAGTGAGACTCTGAGTGGAATACATCATCTGGTCGTGGCAAAGGAGGAAAAGTTAAGAGAAAGCTGTGTGACACCCTCATCAGGCAATTTCATATTCAAGCAACGTGATTCGGAAGAAGAATATTCTCTAGAAGTATACGGTCTACACTTGAAGCAAGAGGAGTAGAAAGCCCGAAGTAGGCCATGGGGTCTCCCAACTGGGACTACAAGAGGGCACCCCTCTGCACTATCGGGGGAGTGACCAAAGCACCAATTCTAAAAGTCATGCAAACCATCTTCGGCATTCTCAATATAGCACTAATTCGGTTTATTGACACCCTCAATGGCTACGCATCAGTGTGTTGAAGGACGAGGATATCGAGAAACTGGTATCGGAGGAAGCCAAAGAGCCCCTACGTAAGATTTGTCTCGAATCTGTTATCCCCAAGGAAATCCTCGCACGCCGTACCATCATTCTTAGGAGTCTCGACCCTTTCTTCACGGGTAATTCTTGTGAGGACATCAAGGTCGAGCTAACCAAACAGCAGAATTGGGAAAAAATCGATAAAGTTGAAAAATTCGGAAAAAACATCGTTAAAGTAATCTTTGCGAACATTGAGATTACTCAGAGGGCCACGAAGGATGGACTCCTGGGATTCTTCCTACGTATAGCCCCAGATCAGATGAAGCGGAGGAGTTTATCTAACTTGAGTTCTGCAAACGCTGCCTTGCCGTAGAACAACAAGCCACTAAAGAGTGTATGACGGCTGACGTCACTTGCTCCATCTGTTCCAGACTCGGTCACGGATAAAAAGAGTGCACTTCCGAGAAACCAAGATGCGTTTACTACGGAGGGGACCACAGGGCCGTGGCCATGAGGTGTCCCATACGCAGGGAAGCTATCCGGGCAAAACGCGAAGTGATCGAGAATGTAAAGGAGGCAAAGTCTAGGACCTACGTCGAGGCAGTGGCAACAACGAAGACCAATAGCACAGAAAACGCTGCTAATGCCAGGTGAGTCCAAGGAGATTATGACCATGATCATTTTTGCCCACTTGGCGAATCTAGCTAATCTCGGCTCCTTTGCAGATGAGTTAAATTGCCTCTTGCAAAGGAACGGAGTTCAGAAAGAGTTATGGTTTCCGCCCAACCCCGCATCGCAGGAAATGTTAAGAATCCAATTTATCCATGAGCCACAACAAAAAAAAAACACGAAAAAAGAAAAAGTAGCGAATCAGCACCAAAAAAATTCGGAGGAACTACAGAACTACAGAATCTAGGACCAGCAAAGACCCTAAGGTCCGCTCGAGGCTAGTCCGCTACACTACATCCGAAACTACGATACACACTTATCTACGAGTGTATCTCTAACATGCTATATATTTTTTATTTTTTATTATTTTTTTTTTTTGAAATATATAATCTACTGTACACACTTATCTACATGTGTACAATGTCATGCATATTAACTACTTCAACCTAGGGGGGGTGATAGAAAGTTTTTCTTCTCAACTTCCGCAGCCCTCGACTGCTAGTGGTGAAAATCTAGTTTTAGGATAGTAAGACTTTTTATAGGATAGGCGGAAAAGAAAATGGATATCTAAACTACACATGCAAGAGAAATCGCTGGCATCATTTTTAGTCATCATTTTTACTCTCGTTGTTCCTCCGCTTCAAACTTTTTTTGCAAAGACGTTTCTATTTACTGTGCTCAGACTACGTTATATTTATACTATTTAAGTGCGCGTCGAGACGGTTTTTAAACATATTTATCGACCTACTATCCACTACGTGGGTGGGTAGCCTATTCCAAATTTGAGTAATTTTAAACGTAAAATAGTTTTGGGCTATACTAGTGTTAAATCGCTTGTTTACTAATTTTAATCCGTGTTGCCGAGTGTTTCCCCTGTGATCCAACTCGAACAAGTTCCTATAATCAACGTTTGAAAATCTTTCAATATTTTAAATACTTCTATTAGCTGGCCACTTAATCTTCTGCCTTCGAGAGATGGCAAATCTAATGCCCTGAGTCTTTCCTCGTAGGGCCTGTTTCTCAGCTCGGGAATTAATTTTGTAGCCCTACGCTGCACTCTTTCTAATTGCGCGATATCTTTGTTTAAGTATGGAGCCCAAAATTGAACCGCATATTCGAGCAGTGGACGCACAAGTGATTTATACAATGGTAAAATTATCTCTTTGGATTTGAACGTGAAATTACGCGCGATATAACCCAGCACACGATTTGCTTTTTTACATGCATCCGTGACTTTGAAGTCATCCGAGACTAAAACTCCCAGGTCTTTTTCCAATTTAACTACGTCGAGGACCTGGCCTTTCATGGTATACTCTACCCTCAAATTATGGCAACCCAAATGCATCACCTTACATTTACTTAAATTAAACTGCATTTGCCACTTATCCGCCCATCTGACAATCAAGTTTAGGTCCTTTTGTAATTTTTCTACATCCGATCTTACATAGGCACGGTTGCCCAGCTTCGTGTCGTCAGCAAATTTAGAAATCGTACTAAATAAGTAACAACGGAAGAAGACTTGTAAAATAATGAAAACACGAAAAGAATCACGGAGAAGGAAAAACAAAAAAAGAAAAAGGAAAGGGAAGTGGAACAAGATGCAAAGAAAGAAGAAGATACAAACCAATCACAAGAAAGCTCAGAGGAAGAAGAAATCCTAAAGTATCCAGGAGTTCCCTTCACGGAGAAAAGGGGTATTCTTCTGCGGGGCTGTTTCTTCGACGCCAATGACGTGGACCTTAAAGTTTTGGTCCATCCATATGTCGACGCCCTAGGGGGGAGGGGGCAATGGAAAACTGCTTGACGGCATCAACAAGGGCGAATACAAATGGACATACGAAGGACCATGGTCCCTGAAGGAAATATGTGGACTATTGATGGAGCGCGCGATGTACATCCCAGACTCGTGCGTACACACCGATAATATGTGTACCTTTAAGAAGATAGAAACTGTCCTAAAGAATTCATTGGACATTGGACATAATAAGTGAGAAATATAGTAGTAGAGGGTTTTAGTAGGAGAAATAGTGGGGAAATAGGGAAAAATATAATAGGAAAGTGAAAACGAAAGGTAGAATGAAAGACAGATCCCTGGTGAAAGGGTATCACTGGCTTTCTTTGCGTTTTGGTTTGTTTTTTTTTGATAGCATATGACTATACTATCTGATGAATGCGGTGGGCATTCGAGCCTTTGTATTAATACATTGTATCTTTACGTGGCTTTTGGAAGATTTTCATCTTCAATTCTGGGTGTTTTACACCTAGATTTGGATTTTTTGGTGTTGTTTGTATGTTTTTGGCGATATTTTCGCGCAAAAATTGGGGAAGTGTTATTTAAAACCAAATTAAACAAGTGTTAATTCGGTGGCTAAACTCGTTTGGCTTTGTTCATGTTTTTTGTGTTATGACTGGGGGTTATTTAGTATTTAAGTGAACTTAGGGTCGACGTTAAAGTCATTCGGTAGTCTACTGCTTTTGAAACTAATTGATCGTCTTAAGTTAGGTAAAATGTCGAAGTCGATGTGCTCCAGTACAAACTCGGGGGGGAGGTGCCGGTACACCTTGTCCCAGATTTTGGTTGCTCTTAGGTGAAGCTCCACGTTTATGGGGGTCATCCCCAGTTCACCATGGAGTTCACTCTGCCTTCTCCCTTCTCTCCTTCGGGCTCCCGTAATGATATATACTGCCTTATTCTGGACTCTTTGCAGTTTAAGGACTTGGGTCTTGGAAACTACGTTTATAGGGATCGGGGGGTACAGGAGTTTTGAGCGAATGCACGCATTGTAGATCTTTAGTTTGTTGGAGGTACTCAGGTTTACGAATTTGAAAAATTCGCCCAAGTCCCTCCGTGCATTCTGTGTAGTTCTCGCTACATGGCTCCTATACCCACCGGTCGTAATTTGTAGTCCCAGAACCGTGCCCTCCGTGCGGTATGGGATGCGTGCACCCCCCACACGGATGTCTGCCAGAGTCCTTCGGAATAATGAAATTACACGGAACTTTTGGGCATTGGTGGATATCTTCCATCTTCTCTCGAAGGAGTTGATGTTTTCGATTTCCACTGCCGTACTTCGTGCCATGAAATTCGCATTCCGATAAGGCCCCGTACATATCATCGTTATATCATCCGCAAATTGGACGTATAAGGAACCCTCAGTCAAGGGTTGGGGAAGGTCTATAGTGTAGATGTTATAGAGCAGGGGAGAGATGCACCCGCCTTGGGGCACCCCCGCCTCGAGTTCGAACTCAGGGCCGCTGTAATCTTTTATACTCAAAAACGCTCTCCTCTCCATCACATAGTCACAAAGAATCCTTTCAAGTATGGGATTGAGGCCTAGTTGAAGGATCTTATATTGTAGGCCTCTCCTCCATACCTTGTCAAAGGCCTTTTTGACATCGCGTAGCACCAGATTTGCATGGCGTTTCTCTGATTTTACTTTTGCCAACTTCTCGGTAATTACGGCTAGCGCCGTGTCTGTTCCTCGCTTCGCACGGAAGCCATGTTGTTGGATGTTATGAGAGTTATTTCTCTCGAGGAACATGTTTACCCTGTTGGCCAATATCTTCTCCAAGACTTTCCCTGAAAATTCTAGGAGAGATATGGGCCTGAAGTTAGCTGGACTGTCCGGTGGTTTACCGGCTTTTGGAATGAATATCATTTTCGCAACCTTCCAGTGGTCAGGGAAGTATCCCACGTTTAGGCATGCGTTCATGATATTCATGAGCCCCAGTAGGATATTGGGCGGGGCTCGAATAAAATTCTCCTTCGTCAGTCCTGTACGCCCCGGTGCTCGCTGTCGGAAGGATTTTAAGGTCATAGAGAGTTCCTCGGCAGTAATTCTACCGCCGAGTCCCTCCATTTCCCTGTTCTGTGATACGCAATGATGAGGATGCGTTCTATGTATTTGGTCATTCAGGTCGTTAATAATTTCGTTTTCAAAGTCCAAATCGAAGTCATCATTCTCTTCCGGGGAAATCTTAAAGATAGATGCCCAAAAGAGTCTGAATTCCTCTTCGATTCTTTCCACGTCAGAAATTTCAGTGTCGTCACGTATAAGTTTAACAGTCCTTGGTGGTTGTCCGCCTTTAAGTCGTTTTACCGTCTGCCAGAATGTACGTGAGTCAGTTTCTACATTCAGTCCGTCAATCAAATTATTCCAGAGTACACTCTGTTGGTCCCTTATAAGAGTCATTAGTTCGTCGCGTATGAGTCGTGTTTGTCGGTGTGTGTTAATGTTGGGGCCAGTGAGGTTTACTTCATCGATCCGTTCCTTATATTCCCTCGCGAGGGTTTTCATTCTAGGGGTCCATGAGGGGGCAGGGAGAGTTTTATACTTAACTCGGGGGATGGCTTCCTTGTCGGCTTTTAATAGTTTTTCATTTAATTTATCCAACTCCTCGTCAATTTCTTCAAGGGAGGCATCATTTAAGGGTTCTGGGTTATAATTTTCGAGGAGTTGATTATACTTATCCCAGTCGGCTCGAGCATAGCTCTTTCGCTCTGGGATAGGGATTTGAATGGGGGAGGTTGAGACTTTAATAAGGATAGCCTGGTGATCGCTGGGAATAGGGGGGCCCGGCTCAATGAAGTAATTATAAGGGAACATATTGCTGGTTAGCACAATATCAGGTTTTGTTGCTGACCTGTGAGTAATATATGTGGGGAAGTCTGGTCCAATTCTAGTCATAATGTTTCTATCAATAAGTGTCTCAAGATTCCTGCCTGCTGGGTTGGTCGACGTATAACCGGAGTCAGTGCTTCTTGCATTGAGGTCACCGGCAAAAAGAACGGTTCTGCCGTGACCACATAACTACAAGAAGTTTGGGAGGGGCAAATACCCTCTCCTTGGGGGTTGGTACCCCGTTGCCAGGACCAGGGGTCCCACTGCCGTACGGACCTCCACAGCAAGGTAAGATTCGTCGAGTCCACTTATTGATCTGAAGTCAAGACCTCTTTTCACAGCTATGGCGCATCCGTCAAAACGTTCTCCGCTGTGATTTTTGGTCAAGACTTCGTAGGGAAAGATTTTTATCTGATTAGCGTCGTTTATTCCATGTTCAGAAATAAATATAACGTCTGGGTCACTTTGTCTTAATACGTTTCCGTATAATATTTTTTTGTTTGTCCATCCGTCAGAGTTCAAATGTAAAATTTTTAGAGTCGTCATTTTGTAGTTCACTTAAGGGTTTTCGAGTGTAATATGATGTTTTAGGACTTTATTCTCTTACGAGTTTAGGTCCTTGTGGAGTGTTTGGGGGCGTTATGGTTTTTCCTGTACGTTTCTTTCTGTATTCGCCGTCGGTTAGGGTGATAAAAGAGTCCGGAGTCAGTTTTATCAGGCCTTGGAGTAAAGCCTCCTCGACCTGTTTTTCACTGAGTTCGTCCGAGGTGAACTCCCATTTGTATACTCCGGCTATTAAGCCTTCGGATACGTCAAGGGCATCCATCTCCTTAGGAAAAGGGGACCTTTCGGCAGCGAATACCTTCAAGTTAATGTTTCTTGAATGGTATGCGTGCCTGGATTCCCTCTTACAAGAAGAGGACGATCTCGGGCGTCTCTGGGGCTGCGAGGTTTTCCGTGAGCGGGGCGAACGTGCCCCTCCCTCGGCTCTCGCAACTCCAGTCTCCGTGCCCTCGTTATTCACTTTTTTTGTGGGTGTGGTTGCGTGGGTATTTTTGTTTTTTGTGGTTTCTTTGAGTTGTTTTTGTTCCGTGCGTGCTTTCGCAGCCTGGATCCTGGGGTCTCTGGAGGAAGCTGAGGTTGTGGCATTACTGGGGGTTGGGAGATTCTGACAATTAGTCTCGCACTGGGGTTTGAGACTAATTTTCAGGATCTCTTCTGACCGCGGGTTCGAGGGGAACCACATACTCTCCATTCCATTATTGGTTAGCATCTTATTAAGCTCATCTGCAAAGCACCCCGGGGAGGAGAGATTCGCAATATGAGCATAATATATGCAACACATAATTTTAGTCGAGTTTTCATTCTCGACGTGGAGATATGTGGGGTTCGCTTTAGACTCCGCTACCGCAGCTTTTGCGACCTTAGCATAAGTAGTATTAGCTTTCCTTTCTTCGTCGGTTCGTTTTTGAGCGGCTTTATTCTTTAGGATCTGTTTTTTGATGGGGCAGGCCATGGAGAGTGTCTTATGTTCCCCCGCGCAGTTCAGACACTTCATGATGGTGCTTTTACAGCTCCTCCAGAAGTGGTTGTCCGATGCACAAATGGAACATAAGGTAGCATTCCCTTTGGGGCAGTTGGCTGTGGTGTGCTCCTCATACTTATAGCATTTGAAGCACATCTGGAGGTCGATAAACTCCTCACGTTCGATCTGCTCGGGGCAGATTCGAACGTTAAAGAGGAGCATACCGCACTCCGTAGCCTTAACCGCCATTGCCGAATCAGTGAACACTATCTTAAAGACATGCGTGTAATCCTTAAATTTAAGGATTTCCGCAATTTTAGCCCAGGGGTGGTTTTTTTCAACCTCAGCATGAATTTCTTCAATGCTGTGGCTGCCGACCCAAGGATCGAGGCGTCGAAGAATAATGCTGCGGTGGGTTTTAATCTGTGGAGGCGTGTGGGGTCTTAGGTTAATCTTTTTCAACGACTCTGCCGCTTTTTGAGAGGTGAGGACCTCGCAGTCACTCTCCTTTTGGCAGATAGCCGAGTAGCCATTGTGAGTATCGATGAGGCGTACTAAGGTTACCCCTAGTTCCCCATGGGTTATCGCGAAGACTTCTCCCCGATCTGGCTTGGGGCCATCGGAGAGAGTCCTCAGCGGTATCCGCCGAGTCTCCCTCATTTAAATCTCCATTTCCGCATGGGAGCTGAAGAATTAAAGAAGTTACGAAGACTCGGGGTGTGTGGCTGTGTTCGTGTGTGTGAGTACGTGATATTTAACACCGGTGAGAAAGAATAGATAAAAGAAGTACTCCTTGTCCAAAACAAAAAAAAAAAACCCGATCAAAATGGCACTTTACCTTGGGTGCAGGCGCTTTTCGAGGGCCTGCAGGTCTCCGGTCCACCACAAAGGGAGTCCGGGGTGGAAAATGGAGGGGGAGGGCGGAAACAAGTTCACCCTCGCTACCGACGCACGAAGCGAGCGAAATTTCACTTTTTACGTATAGGAACGCAATGACAAATTCGTACGTACGCCGATTCAGAACTCCTGGGTGAGCAATCACTAAAATGCGCGAAAACACTATTCACAAAACGTAAGCGAAAACAAACTTAAGGTTGGCTTTTTCAAAAGTCACGAGTGAGAAGAGCAAGACTAACTCCGGCAAGCAAAGCAGTCTAAAGAATTCATATGGATTTCAGCCGTGTATATGTACAAACGGTTTGAGCGCTAGTAAGCTTTTACATCTATCATGGCGCTGATTGGACAATTATTACAGTGCTTATGTCTAAAAGCTGATTGGTCAATTGGTTAACGCTAAGGCTGTTATTCCAAAGATAAACATAAGGAAGACCATTAAATGTATATCAATCCTGATTGGTTGAATTTTTGTAGTGTCATTAGTAGATAAAATGACTATTTATATTAATGCACTTTTGTGGAAAAGAGAGTCAGAAAAGTTATTATTATTAAAGAAGAAAAGTTGTCATTACAGTTTGCCATTTCGAAGCTTATTCCAGTTATTTACCTAGGAATAAAAAATCTCTCTCTCCCTCTCTCTCTCTCTCTCTCTCTCTCTCTCTCTCTATATATATATATATATATATATATATATATATATATATATATATATATTCCTTCATCCCATAAGGAACGGTTGATCACATAACCCAGTCTACGAAACTACGAGAGAGAATACCTTATCCAGACCCTATAGAATAATTTTGCTCAAAATGTGGCTCTGAATGACACATCGGGCAGAATTGCTCAAGTTCTTTCAATAAAATGCCTTAATTGTGGATGTAGCCATCGTTCTCTGGCCATGTAATACCTATTTAAAAAGTATTTATTAAACAAAAATTAGAATTGTGTGTTGGATAAGAAGATCAAATAACAAAATAGTACATATGCAAATATTCTAAGGCAGTTAAGTATTCTGGGAGGCAGAATATTATACATTTGTGCATATCGTAAATGAGAATTTCACAAAAATAATGCGAATCGGTAGTGCAAAACAGAGGAACGGGGATTGCTGTTTGTGGGGGTGTTAGGACAAGTTATGACAAAACAGGACCTGCAGCCGCACGCTTCTGCCTCGTCTATTTAATAAGCAGTAGCTGATCGCAGATAGTCAGTCACAAATATTTCAACAATGGAGCGTGCAGTGATCAAACCTTTGACCAAGGAAGGCAAGAATGCAAAAGAGATCCATGAACGCATGGTTGCAGTGTACACCGACACCACTCCTTCCTATGCAACCATTGCTCGCTGGAATAGGAAGTACCGCTATGGTCGTGAGTCCCTTGAAGATGACCCCCGTCCAAGACGCCCGTCCAGGACGCCCGTCAGATGTGACCAACGAGGAAAATGTGGCCCGTGTAGAGAGGATCATCCTCGAAAAAAGACGGGTGAAGTTCGAAGAAATCGAGCGAGAACTTGGAATATTACATGGAAGTGTTATCAACATCATCCACGACAATTTGGCCATGCCCAAGTCTCTGCCCGTTGGGTCCCTAGAAACCTCACGTCATATGATCGACTTCAACGTTGTCAAAGTTTGGAGGAGTTGCTGCTCCTGTACAACCAAGATCCGGCAGGATTCGAGTGACAGGGGATGAAACGTGGGTCCATCACTGGGATCCCGAGACCAAGCTCGAAAGCATGGCCTGGAAGCACATAGGCTCTCCGATCTTCCCTCAGCCGGGAAGATCATGGCCACCATCTACTGGGATTCTGAGGGGGTGTTGATGGTAGCCTATGTGCTTCGTGGAAGGACCATCACAGGCCAATATCACGCCGAAGAACTGGCTGGGTTGAAGAAGTGCATCTGTCAGAAGCGGCGTGGCAAGTTGACACGCAGTGTCCTGCTCCTCCACGACAATGCCCCTGTCCATAAGGCCAGAGTTGCACAAGCTGCCCTACGCGAGTGCGTTTTCGAGGAGCTCAACCTTCCTCCATACAGTACAGATCTGGTCCCTAGCGACTACGTTTTATTCCGCCAGCTCAAGGCTGCACTGCGTGGACGCCGGTTTGGGGACGACGGAGATGTCCAGTTCGCCGTCCAGGAGTGGATTGAACAGCAGTCGGGAGATTTCTGGTTGTCGGAAATTGGAAGCCTCTGGGACAAGTGGCGCAAGTGCATTGAAGTTGAGGGTAGTTATATTGAAAAATAATAAAACACTCTTCCTCATATCTCGTTTCCTTATATCTGAATTGCAAAACTTATTGACCGCTCCTCGTATATTACGCGCGTATTACCAATCTTATCAGTCCATAAACCTTCGCCGGAGAATTAAATACTATGTTAGTAAATAACGGAATTTCTCAGTCAGATGTGGTTCCTGAAAGAGACTCTCTGGAGAGTAAAAGCCCATTGACTTCCAGCCACCTGTCCTTTCCAAAGCCACCTTGTACACGTGATCCCAAACTCCTTGCTAAATAAGTGAGCCTTAACCTAACCCTAACTAAAAAGAAAGTTATCACTAATCGCTTTTCTCTAAAATAAATCCAACCTGTTGATAATCTACTTGACCTCGAGATGGAAGATGAACCCAGGGAAAATGAAAATACATATTCGAGACACTGCTCTCGTTCACCATCAGTAGCATCTAAGAATCCGGCTATATTTTCCTTTCGACCAACCTATACTAGAGACTCGAGAATATGTTTCGCGCAAGTTACCATTCCACAAAGACATGGGTTAGAAAGAAGTAACTGAGGCCCTAAATGCCGGAAGGTATAAATGGGAATATAATTACATCGTGTTCCATAAGTCGAAGTACAGGTTGCTCTCTTACAAGGAAAGGTGCAACTATCCTTTGATGTCTTTTACTCTTTCGCTGAATAAATTTCACGTAGAGCCTTTATAAACACGAATAAATATTTTTCAATAGGTCCTATACACTTACTTCACCGATTTATATACGCTGGCTAACTTTTCACGCTATTTAAAACTCATTTATATGAATGTTAACGAATGAGAACAAAATAATAATATATAAGGTGAAACTATCTGAGAAGCGAATTTAGATGTAGTTCTTATTACCGAATATGGCTTAGATATCAGAAATGGCAGTTTATAATTTTTTCTCTATAATTTTTTATCTTCAAAGCGTACGGCAAAGCACGTTAACGGTTTAGCCCTTGCTATGAAACGAGGTCTCACATACAGGTTAATTTATACCTCTAATGAATGATTCGTATGTGGCAGCAAGACAAGAAAGATTAGATGCACGCTTAGTGGTTGTATAGAATATCAATCCCTTAGGCACAACTTGTACATCGTAAGTCAAAGGGTTTTCAAACTTTTATTCACCGAAACCTACTCACGTCCCCTACTATATTTATTTTTATTCTAATCTTTAAAAAAAATAAGAAATCTGTTTGTACCTCATTTTAATCCTTGTCTTAAATTTGGGATCCCAAATTTAGAGATCAATAATTTCAAGCAATGTAAAAATATTGGAGAAAAATTCAAATATGTCATATTTTCTAAAAGATTCTTTTATGAGCGGCTAAGTAAGTCCTTTTATGGAAATATCCAAATGGCACTCACGCAGAACAATATTTGAACTCTTCCTTACAAAGTTAGAATATTTCAATGTTAATGTTACTTTGGGAAACAATTCTATTTTTAAAAAGTTTACTTATCAGAAATTTTTCCGTAAATAGAACATATTGCATTTATAGAATCCCGTGTAAATCGTGCAATAGCTTTTACATAGGACAAACAAATAAAGGACTAGAAAATATAATAAAGCAACATAAATAGAGTTGTAAGAGAAGGAAAAGCTCTAATGTTCTTTTCATCCATCAATCAACTTTAAAAACCCCTATAGATTGGTTTAACGCTAAATCATTGATTCTCTTACCAAATATTATTTAAAGAAATTTAATTAACTCAGCCATTTATTTAAATTATACAACTTCATTGTTAATATAAAAATATATGGTTGGCCAGAAAGGCCTGACTCACTTAGGAAGCGGAACGAAAAGAACAAAATTTTATGGAGCAACACCAACATTCGGTTAGGTTAGCCTTACTCATTCGACCACATTCGGTTAGGTTAGCCTTACTCATTCGACCACATTCGGTTAGGTTAGCCTTACTCATTCGACCACATTCGGTTAGGTTAGCTTCACTCATTCGACCACATTCGGTTAGGTTAGCCTTACTCATTCGACCACATTCGGCTAGGTTAGCCTTACTCATTCGACCACATTCGGTTAGGTTAGCCTTACTCATTCGACCACATTCGGTTAGGTTAGCTTCACTCATCCGACCACATTCGGTTAGGTTAGCCTTACTCATTCGACCACATTCGGTTAGGTTAGCCTTACTCATTCGACCACATTCGGTTAGGTTAGCTTCACTCATTCGACCACATTCGGTTAGGTTAGCCTTACTCATTCGACCACATTCGGTTAGGTTAGCCTTACTCATTCGACCACATTCGGTTAGGTTAGCCTTACTCATTCGACCACATTCGGTTAGGTTAGCCTTACTCATTCGACTACCAGCCTGCGTACACTTCTGTCGTTTGTTGCTCCTGCGTAGATTTTTTTTTCTCTTTGTGTAAGCCCCAACTGACAGAAATGAGTTGGGAAGAAAGTGGAATTAAAATTTTGATTTTCTACTGTTCCAAACGAACACTTTCTACAAGAGTTGCTGTGAAGGAAATTTGCGATAGTGAAGGAGAAGGCACAGTCAGTCAAGTGAAGGTCTCGAGGTGGTACAGAGATTTCAACTCCAGGGATCTTACCCTTGACGATCAACCACGTTCCGGCCGACATCAATCTTTGACAGCGAGTCTTGAGTGGCAGCATTGCAAGTTGAACCTTCTGCAAGCAGCCGTGATATTGCGAAAGTCGTTGGAGTGTCATCCAATCAGACTCTGCTGAACCGATTGAATCGAATGGATTTTGTTCCCAAAAAGCCCCGATTGGATCCATATGACCTGACCAAAGCACAACCGCCCGTAGAGTAGAGATTTGCAGCCAATTTCTCATAACCCAATGGACGACCGATTCTGGAGGCGGGCGAATTGTCACATCAGATGAGAAGTGGATGTACTTGATTAATCACGATCGGGAGAGGAAATGGGTTCCGCGAGGTGATTAACCGTCATCCATTTCACAACGGAATCGGTTTGGAATTTCCAAGGAGTACTGGATTTCGAGCTTGTCCCACATTGTTGTGCCATCAACGCTAAACTGTATTCAATGCAGCAGCTAGACCACGTGTACGACAAACTAAAGAAGTAGTATCCTGCTTTGATCAATTGAGGTCAGGCTTTGTTTCACCAAGACAATGCGAGGCCACACACTGCCAGGTTGACTGTGGAGAAGTTCAAACAGATGGACGGTGTTGAGATTCTTCCACTTCCACCATTCAGTCCCGATGCTGCTTCGAGTGACTATATGGCCTATTTCCCTTAATTTCACACTTTCTCCGCGACCAACGATTCATCACTTTGTATTTTTTAGTTTTTTTTATAATTACTTACTATTTTTGATGATAAAAAACTTACAGATTTACTTTGAACTAGTTTTTGTGGTTCATCACGAAATCATTCACTTGTCCAATTTAGTCTTAAAAATGGCTTTGACATTTAAAGTGTTTTCAGTTACTTCTGACCACGTCGATCATAAACCCATTCCGGTGACAATGCCCAGGATTGTTCCTATTTATTCCAAAATTATTTGAGATATCTGGATTTCGTGAATACTAGCGAACACAGAAAATAGTTTCCTGTGTGTAAGTCTACCCGTTTTTCCATCAAGTAAAAATTCATGTTTGTAAATCGACTCGTTTCCCAGTCAAGTAAAGTTTAACAAAGGTGGTCATTTGTAAGTGTTTTGGAGGGTCTACAAAAAGGACTTTCATTCTATTTCAAAACGAAATGCCTTTATTTAAGTACGATTAAATTAATTTCTCATTTAATAGCCATACACGTTGAACGAAACAAAAAAGCAAGAGTTCTAATTGATTTTGGCTCGTTAAAAAAAATAATAATTGCTGCGGAGAAGCTAATTGAAGCAAAACTATTATAAGCATACGATAAAGTGAACGCTGAATTAAGAAATTTGAATCCACAAGAAAAAAACCTTAAAAAAATATGTGATCTCTCTTTCGGGAAATAACGCGGCTCACACAAATATACAGTTGCCCCAATTAATTATGTCACATTTTCACAAATGTTTCGGACAAAGGTAAATTAACCATGATATAATTATTATTGCGTATTATAAATTTTGGAAAATTAATTATAGGGATAAAATAAAAATAGTCAAATGTCAATGCAAATATTTTTGTAATATTGATGATGGAAAAATTAAAAATTGGGGGAAATTTGACATCCATGTTTTATAACAAACCCGTTTCACGTCTCTAAGGTAGTGCTTTAAATACTTCAATAACATAAAAATATTCCTAAATTTAATTTATTTTATTGGGAAATCTCCTATATAGTTTTATTTAGCGAAATATACCCCTAAAACTCAATCTATCATCAAATAATAATATATTAAATTGTCACAAAACGAAATTATGTATAGGTTGTGACATGACTAATTATGGCAAATGGACATCAACCTATTGATTTCTCTATCTAATAAAACTTTGCAATTAACACCGGGAGAGTATGGATATCGGGTGTATAAGTGCACAGTATTGACGGAGTTTACCTGTATGGCCATCATTAGATATTCTAGCCGAGGTGGGTCGAGTGTTGTAGTTGTCAAAAATAATCGGCGCCGAAAACGTGCTGCTGGAGATGCGGGCGCTGAGGGAAATAGGTGACTGCCGTGCTCCTCCGCACTTGTCTTTGAACAAAGTAGGCCAAAATTGTGGCCCGATATCTGAAAATTGAGGAGATTATAAATCTATCTATTAAGACTGCCCTAGAAAACCGCACACACAATCTTGTTTTTCTAAAGAAAACATTAAACCACTACGGCAAATGGTAAGACTATTAAGGATGACCACAGCCCCAGCTTAGCCTCTTCTCTTCTTTCTGACACATGTCTTATTACGCTGCTTGCTCACTTTCCAAACAACCTCTCTCACAACGATCTATGGTCAGCCTCTAATTTCACAGGGTAGACGCCGACCAGCTTCCTCTAACTCAACCATCCCGGATCGGGGCTGAGCCCCCGTAAGGGGCGCCGCGATTTGCCATCCTGGCCGCCATGCTGACGGGACTCAGCATCCCGTCCGACCCCAGCTTAGCATTCCTCCTTCTTTCACATAGCCTGTATTTCTCCCCTACTTTATCGCTTTTCATACAACTCCTCCCACAACTTTCTCTGATCGGCCTCTAATTTCATAGAGTAGATGCTGACCTTCCTCTCAGCCAACCATCCAGAATCGGGGCTGAGGGGGGAGGGGACAATGTTCCCTAACCCCTGAGCTCCGGTTTGGGATGGTGGGTTTTTAACAACCTGCTTCATCCCCACCCATAACTTCCTCACATCCCTTTTCCTTTTCTCTTGACACACTATCAATTTTACGCCGTGCTCAAAGTGGAGCCGCCATGCTGAAGGGCTCTCAGGTCACCAGGAGGGAGGGGTGGGCAGAAATGGCGGCACCTGGCTCTGGCAGGCCTGTACGCACCCCTAGCAGAGCGGGCTACTGCAAGGGGTGATGAGCTATTGCATCCCGTAATAAAAAGAGGCTCACCATGCCCAATGATGAGTCCAAAACAAAATCCCTTTAATTTCACCGCATCCACAGTCGGAGCCACCCTCGGGCAGCTCCACAGGAAAAATGGAAGTCTTTCCCCTCTGTGCTTGCGCAGGGAACCTTCCATATTTCTCTAACCGGAGAGGAGGCTTACTCCTCTCCTTCGCCTACGGGTGCAGGGGACTTCCCCTCACCCCCTTCTCTGGAGGTGCTTTCGCGCACCTCCCTTTTTCCAGTGGGAGTCCCCCTTTTTCTTTCCAAGGGGACTGCCAAGAAAGCCAGCAGGCAACTCATAGCCGACCGCTCCCCAGTGAAGCAGCTCGGTAGGGCAAACCCCCTTAGGGGGGAGAGGGAAGCAAGGCCCCTTCATTTGCTTCCCTCAAAAGACCTGCTGGCAAGAATATTGAACCTTGCAGGGGGCAAGGCCTGTGTCTCCCCACACAAGACTAGTGACGCTGCTAAGGGGACCTGCGATGTCCTGGGAGGGGATGGACAACTGGAGGCCCCTCCTGAGATAGACATGGTCCTTAAGGAAACCCAGCCTCAGACGGTAGGGCCTTCCATGGGAAGAAATCTGGGCTCGGCGCCAAGCCCATATGCAAGGTTCTTCTCAAACGGCCCGGGTATCCAAGGCAGTACAAGGAGGGGAGGGATCTCCTCCAATCGGTGCCCCTGAGACTACCAGGACCTTCTTCATCTTGGAAAAGGACCTGGCTGAGGCCGGTCCATCTGGCCTAGGGGCTTTTGCCGGCGGAGGAGAGAATGGGGTTCATTCCCCACCCTCCTCTCCTAAAAATAAAAAAATAAGAAAAAGACTAAGAAGAACGGGGTCCTCTCCATCCGCGGGGGCTGCGGGGAAGGATGGGTCTACTGCCACTTTGGTAGGCGACTAAGCCAAGATCGGGACATCCGGCCGCTCTGCCCCCCCGAGTGCGGAGCCCCCGACTATGACTAAGCCGAACAGAGCGCGATGCGGAGCCTCGATAACATCGAGGCACCTCATTCAGAGGTTACCTGGCGTTTTCGAGCCCGCTGGCTTTAAATGCTTCCTCGGTATTCGCTCCATTGATGGCACCATGTTGGCCAAGGGCAACATGATTGATCAGAGGAGAGCATTAGCTAGTGTAATTCGTAGAGAGCCGAAGGAGACCCGTTTCTCGGAGGGGAGCCTTCTGGCGAATGCGGTGGATCCCTCCGAGGTGGCCAAGATAAGTGCTCTTCGGACAATTGATGGCACCCCGGTGAGTGTGACGCCGCACTCTACAACATGAACTTTGTAAAAGGAGTAGTTTATGCGAAGAAACTCGTTGACTACTACTTAGAGGACATCACCTTAGAGCTGGCAGACCATGGGGCCGTCAAGGTCAAGCGTGTGATGCGAAAACAGGGAGGGGCTTAGATACCCACCCCTACACTCTTCGTCACGTTCGACTGAGACAAGCTCCCTTAGTCAGTCCGTGCCGGTTGGTATCGCAGCCACGTGAAGGCATTCGGGCCAGTGCCGTGTTGGTGCTATTACTGGCAACGCTTCGGCCATACGAATCGTTCATGTAGACGTGCAAATCGGGGTCACCCGAAGTATGTGTAAATTGGTCCAAGGCCGCACACGATAAGTCCAAATCGTGTGTAGACAAGTGTGTCAATTGCGGAGAGCCACACCCAGCTTCTTCTAAGCAATGTGGTGCATATCTCCTTAAGAAAGAAATCCTGGCAGTTCAGGCCCAGGATCGACTCTCATTCCGCGAGCTAAGGACTTGATCCTGGCGCGGTTGGCTCTGCCTGGGACGTCTTATGCCTCAATAGTTATAAAGGCACCCTCTGCTCCTGGCCCATCCAGGTCAACGAGCACAGTTGTTTCCGCGCTGATACGGAGCCCTTCTGCAGGCTCTACTCAACCCTGGCCCTCCCCTGGTAAAGCTGGTGGCACAAAGGGTTCACACCCAGCCCCGGCTAAAACCAAGGCTCCCCCCCCCTTACCCCCAGCGTGACCGTTTCCCGTAAGGCGAAACGGCCACGCGCCTCCACCGAGTCGTTAGACTCACAGGAGGCAACACCCCTGAAGTTGGTCGCCAGGACAGCAACAAAAGAGCTTCGGCTCCTTCGCCCACGCCTAGTAGTGGGTTGAGTGGCTTGGAGACGGTGGTTCCTCGAAAAGAGGGTTCTTCGCCTCCGAAGCCGCAACGCCCGCCTAAGGTTTCGAGGCGAAGGGAGGAAAAGACTCGCATGGCGAGCCCAACCTCCTCCAATAAGTCCTCGAAGGTGACAGTGTATTCAGCGCTTTGTTCGGCCAACAGCGCCTCCTGGAAGCGTACGGCCATTCCCGTGAGGATCTTCTTTTCGAAGAGTGCCCCCGCGTCTCCTCCGAGCTAGGCCTAGAGGCATATTCCTTCAATGGAAATGCCGTGGACTCCGGGCCAACTGGCAGGAACTGCGAAGGCTCGTCTCGTCCCGTTTCCCGTTAGCCATTTTTCTGCAGAAGACCATGCTAGGCACGTGCTCCCAGCCCACCCTTCCGGGGTTTAAGGGTCTTGCGACCCCACCACCACGAGATGGCCGGGCTGGGGGATGCGCAGTTTACACTCAGCATGATGTCTCCGTTCTTCCTTTCACTTTAGATTCCTCCTTTCAGGCAGTGGCTGTACAGCTTCACCTGGATATCAGGTTTTCTATCATTTCTGCGTACATTTCACCGTCAGCTGACTTTGACGCCTGGGACTTCCGCCGCGTCGTCGGGTGGTTGCCGAGGCCCTTTCTCTTGTTTGGAGATCTGAACGGAAGGCATCGTCTCTGGGGATATTTCTCAATAAATCCCAGGGGAAGAGTCCTTGGCAATCTGATCGAAGAGCTTGAGATAGGTGTCCTAAATGTGGATGAGTTTACGCATCACTGCTCGAGAACCGCTTCATTTTCTTGCCTTGATCTACCTTTTTGCTCTTCGGATGCACAGCCTTATTTTGATTCTGGGGTGGTCGATAACCTCCATGGTAGTGATCACTTTCCCATTCAAATATCATTTCCAGGGCAACTACCGCCTGAGAGCCCACCTCGGTGGTGCTTGGCGTGGTGGCCTCCATTTCAGGCAATGACTTAATTCTCTACCTCAGTCGAGGAGTTTAGGTCGGTAGATGAGCTCGTTAAGTTCTTCTCCGGCAACCTCATCGCCGCGGGCCTGACTACTATTCCCAGAACGTCTAGCCGTTTTGCACGCCGACCACTCCCATGGTACTCGGCCGAGTGTGAGACGGCACTCAAACAGAAGCGTTATGCCTACATGCGCTATAAGCGCCGCCCGAACGATTTCACTGTCGGTGAATTTCGTTGGGCTAGGGCTAGGTTCCGGTATATTTCGAAGTACGCCCGCCGCTCTTCTTGGCGGGCATACGTGTCTTCACGTAACGGAAAGGCCACTCTGGCAGAGGTGTGGATGCGAGTTAAAAGGATCCGGGGCAAGTTCTTGCAAGACCCCCCCTCCCGTTCTCCAGGAGAATGGGACCGCAATCTGGGACCCCGCGTCCGTGGAGGAATCCTTAGCGACCGCTTTCTCCGTATTCTCTAGCCGTGATGCTGCTTCGCCAGCATTTAATGCACGTCGTGATCTCACGGAAGGCCACCGGCTGGACTTTACCTCCAAAGGCGGAGAACCCTTCAACGACAAGTTTACTGTGAGTAAGTTGCGCTCCGCTCTTGCTTCGTGTGCGGCTCTCGCTCATGGCCCAGACGATGTCTGTACGCCGTGCTTCGACACCTGGGTGAGAGAGGCATGGCCTTTCTGTTAGATTTGTTCAACAGGATCTGAGTGGAGGGTCTCCTCCAAGATTCCTGGCGAATCACTACTGTGCTCGCCTTTCGCCAACCGGGAAGAGATCACTCTACTCCGGCCGGTTTCCACCCAATCTCTCTAACCTCTTGCGTGTGCAAGTTGATGGAGAAATTGGTAAATGTTAGATTAGCCTTTTTCCTGGACAGTCGAGGCCCTCTGTGTTCTGCGGAGTGCGTCTTCCGCAACTTCCACTCCACGTTGGATGCTCTGCTCCGGCTGGAAAATGCCGTCTGCGAGGCCTTCCTTCGTAGAAAGCACTACGCCACGGTGTTTTTCGATCTGGAGAAGGTCTATGATACCGCATGGCGATACGGTATCATGGAGACTCTCCACACGATGGGGGCGAGGAGATGCCTCCCAATGTTTATATCTGAATTTTTGCGAGATCGTCGATTCTACGTACGGGGGGGGGGAGCCCTCTCTGGCCCAATGGAGCCGGAAGAGGGTGTCCCGCAGAGGGGTGTCCTCAGTGTCACACTCTTTGCCCTGAGCATCAACGGCATCACCTCGTTGCTACAAGAAGATTTTTTTGCTCCGCTCTACGTGGATGACCTTTCGATCTCTTTTTGTGCGGCTTAGATTCCAACTCTGGAGCGTCGTCTCCAACAGGCATTGAACCGCGTCTCTCGCTATAACGAAGCGCACAGGCTTCGGTTTTCCTTGGCCAAGACTAAGGGGGTGCACTTCTGCCGCCATCCACGTCTCCACCCTAACCTATACTTATTTTCAAGTTGGGTTTGCTTGGAAGTGGTAGACTCGCGCCGTTTTTTTTGGTGTTGAATTTGACCGAGGCCCTACCTGGGAGGCTCATATTCGCAGCCTTAGGGTCTCTTGTACATGCGCCATGGATATTATTTGCTCCGTGACGTTCACCACCTGGGCTGCTGATAGAGCTACTGCCTTACTTTTTTATCGATCCTTTTTTCGTTCGAAGCTCGACTACGGATGCGAGTTTTATGCATCCGCAGCCGACCGTGTATTGCGGAAGGTGGACTCGATTCACAACACCGGTCTTCGCCTGGCGACCCGTGCTTTTCGCAAGTCCCCATCGAGAGCCTACTTGTCGATGTTGGGGGGATGCCACTTTCTCTGCGCCGTGCACAGTGCACTATTCACCTGTACGCGTGAGCCCGGCGCCTCCCTCAGACACCAACACCTTTCAGTGCATCCGCAGCTGACTTCGACGGTGCCTATGCTGCCGAGAGACGCAAGTCATACGCTTGGCCCTTTGGCTTAATGGCTAGGAAACTCCTTCGAGAGCTCTGTATAGAAAACTCTGCCCTGTGGTGCCCTTGGATTTCTCCAGGATGCCACCTTGGAGGGTACCACCTTTGAATAATCCCAAGGCTTGTACAGCGCCGAGAGTATTGCGCTCGGCCTTTTTGGAGCACACTTCGTGTCACGCTGGAACCATGCCAGTGTATACGGATGACTCCAAGTCCCATGAAGGGGCTGGTTTTCACGTAGTGTCACCTCTGTTCAAAGTTAGCGGGGCTTTGCCAGGTGCTGCGTCTGTCTTCACGGCCGAGCTAGCTGTAATAGATCGCTTGGTGCGAGAGATCCCGCGAAGTGTCCGATTTGGAGACCGGATTGTGATTTATAGCGACTCACAAAGCGCCCTGAGTGCTCTCGGGGCATTGTAATCTCCTCATCACCTGGTTCGCAATATTCGTGACGCCACGGTTTTTGCAAGCCAGGTGGATGTCAAGATATATTCTGCTGGGTTCCAGTACTCGTAGGAATTACGGCGACTGAGCACCTAGATGAGGGCGCCAAAGAGTTCGCGACGATTGGGCGACCAGACCAGTGTTTTGCTCTTCCTCACACCGATTACATTGCAGGAATACGGGCTGCCCTCCGGGCGTCTTGGCAAAGAAGATGGGAGACGGTCGAAGGGAACTTAAGGGTATGTGCCATTCCGCCGGGACTGTTCCCATGGACCTACCCCTCCAATGCCGCGACGGCTTCAGGTTGCTTTCTGTCCTCCGAATTGGACGCACTCGCGGGACGCACCACAATTTGATGGAGCGCTCGCCTGCGCCTTATTGCGACGACTGCGTTGTCCCCCATACTGTTCAGTGCATTCTTGTCGAATGACCCAGTATGGGTGATCTGCGCAAAAGTTACCTGTCCAGGTACCCGGAAGAGCGGGGTCGCTACCGCTTGTCCCTTGTACTCGTGACGGGTTCGTGCATACAAATTTGTTTTCTATACGACTTTTTGCCTCCTCCACTTTATTTGACTGTTGTGGGTCACATGTTCCTGCGCCAGAGGGAGGTGGCTCGATTCCCGACGCCGGAGCGCACTTGCTTTCTTCTCTTGCTTTTTTTGTTATTCTTGTTTTTTCAGCCTTTTTTCCTTTTTATCGTTATTTGTGGTTTGCATATTATTTGGGTTTTTTTATTGCAGCCTCGTAGTAGGCTATGGTGAGTACGGCGACCTATGCCCAAGTAGGTGGGCGCCAGATTGGCTCTTAACCCCCCCCCCCAAAAAAAAAAAATAGGACTTCCATTTCTTTAGTCATCATAGCGTGAAGGTATGAATGGTCTTGACCTTACGACCTTCAACACTTTCAATAATTCCTGGACTAACCTTCGTATGACCTTAACATTCATATCATTTTAAAGAGAATGTAAAACAACATAAGGGTTCCAAATTTCGTTAGAATCGGCCGAATAGTTAGGATGTTATTGCTAAAAAACTAATTGAAAAGTAAAATGGTTACCATCCGACTGATCTACCTACGAACTGACAAGGAACCTCTAGAGGTGGTAGGTTTTAGGGTTGTGAAGTGCCGAAAGAAGAATTGATGATAATGTAGTGTGAAGAGAAGGTAGGGTAGGGAGGGTGGTCCAGGGAGAGGATAAAGGGCTGAATTCCCCCCCCCCCCAAAAAAAAGGATTTCAGACCCGCTTATGTTTATATTTCTTCTTTTTTTTTTGCCATAATTGTATTCTGTTATTCAAAAAGAGTTTTCTAATAATATATATATATATATATATATATATATATATATATATATATATATATATATATATATATATATATATATATATTATATATATATATAAAGAGTTTTAAACCCTTGCGATCGAATGTACATTATATAATGCAGGTAATTCTCAAAAGTAATTATTAAATTTAAACCACATCCACATTTCCGCAAATTACATGCACACACTTCTTCTCACCTGCTCTTAAGCAGTTTCACATATTTGTCCCTTTCGCTGCTTTAAAAATCTATTTTGTGACAAAATCTTCTTTTGGTCATTCTTGACTTTTTCTCTCACTCCTTAAAAATGAATTTAATCTTGTACAGTACGATCATGCGGTAGGATAGGCCCCCTCTCTTGTATCTCTTACAGCTTTTGCATCAAACACTCCATCAGTATGTAATAATATAGAATACATTTATCTAAAAACTGTTTTTAAAACGTTGCAATCTAATGTATCTTATATGATACATGTATAAAATGCAGGTAAATCTCAAACATAATTATTAAATTCAGTATTATACCTTCGTTGAGGTCCAAAAACTACAATTCATAATTTTCTGTGTGGAAAAACATTTGGATCTGAGAGTGTTATTGCTCAGTCCTTTATGAGATGCTGTTATTTAAAATCAATGTTGTGTAAGGTAACCATTATTACTCATCAATGCCCTTTTCTCAGTCTACTCTGAGGGAGGAAATCAGGTTAGTTCCCATAATTCTTTATCCTGGATCCGCCACTGTAGTGTCATTGCGTACATGAGTTGGCAGACCACTGGAAGATCGATTGATCCTGATTATTTAAGAGAAAGTAGACTGACAAAAGACGCGTTGAAAATATTATGTATAATAAGTGTGTTTGGAGGAGGCTTTGGAGGCAATCACCGTTGAATTCGAATCTAATGCTAGGCTTTCGAATTATGAATAGTACGAGTTTATTTAAAAATAGCGGAGGGTGGGGGGGCAATCCCCAAAATGATTTAAAAATAGCGGGGATGCAATTCCCCCCGGCAAACAAACAGTCCACACAGTCTAAACCCCACCTCTCATCCCCTATCAATGTTTCAGTTATTCCTCTTACACGCACAAATGGAATATGCTAATACACTTCGCTCATAACACTCAAGACAGTTATCCCACTGTAGTTCTTTTATTTCCTTCCTTCCCTCTGCCCTTATTTAAATGTAGTAACCGAACATTCTTCCATCCCACAGGCTCTCCGGTCCGTTTGCACATGCCTTATTGGTCCATTTCATAAAAAATCACCACCACTTTTTGGCAACTCCATCCACTTTCATATTTAATATTAATAATTATTATAGCGACCTACCCATTCCCGTCCAAGCTCTGTTCTAATATTCGCCCAGGGTATGTGGAGTGTGTCCTGTCCTCACTTTCCGTTATTTCCCTATTTTTTGTCTCAATTTGTTGAGCAAAAAGCGGCTTCTTGGTCTACCACAGGTGGTATTACATCCTCTTATAGTCCTTCCTTGTATGATAGCGAATTCCAGGCTACAGTAAAGTCGAAACACCTATTTCCGATTAAACGAAGTCAAGCCACATTGGTGTTGTTAGTTATTGGATAGATTCATAATTTAGGGTGATGTTACACTTACCCTGCTTCGAATGCTACATCAAATTGTTGTCTCTCACTTAGAAATAAGGTTCTTAAAAGAGTGAAAATTAACCAAAACAAAAGCAAAGCAGAAGAGATTTGCCATATCTCCCATACACGGACTCTATTCGAAACGGATGCTCACACGAACCAGATTTTTACCTCGTATTTACTTACCCACGCTCGGTGTCTTCATCTTGCTTGATTCGTTATTTTATCTTCTTTCGAGGAGTCTGATTTTTTGGTAAAATCGAAGGTTCTATTAAGCATAATTAACAGCCAGTATCATGGCATTTCATCACTTCAGGGCAGAGGCAAGCTCTGAACTATACAACCATATGTATTCTCCCGCACTTATAGCATTAACGCCAGAATATCATACGCGATTCTTTACAATTTGCTCCAGTAACACAATTAGCTTAAAGCGAATCGAATGAAATTTTCATGCATTATATTGGGTTTAAGCGCATCCGTTGGAACTTACCACTAAAGGGGTCGTAGGAGAAATCTACACCAGTCACGCGGTGCATCGTATCTGAAAAGAAAATATATATATTAAATTTGATATTTTTGCGCTCTAGAATTTAAGAGTCTAGTCAGGCTTAACGAGATTAAGACAGCTTACTGAAGTTGAGCCAGAACTGCTGAGAATTATATTTCTTGAGAGGCTACACTTAAAAATTAATGGAATTGGTTCAGCGCGATGCTCGAAGTTTCCACTAAACTTCATGGACTTCACTCCATGACGTATCTCAATGACTATGCATATTCATATATTTTTACGCGACCTCAAAACAAGGCTTATTTTCCTTTGATGTAATACAAGAGAAATATAAATTTATTTTCTATCAAATTATATATATTGAACAAAGAAACGGGGAACAAGGGAATATCAATGGTGTACATGGAAATATCGTATACATGGGTAAGGAGTTCCATAAAAACTTTTCGAAATCAGTAGAAGAGGACCTTGTCTTAAGAGACGAAGAATACTCCCTTTTTTAAGGTAAGGGAGAGTTAATGGGTGACACACATCTTCCCAGTCACCTGAGGCCCCTGGGCCATTCCCTAGTTCCGGACCAGGTCCAAATTGGGTCCAGAACAACCTATCCTCTTCAGATACTCCCAAACCTTTTACCTCTCCCCGATCCCTACCAAATTATAAACGAGATGAAGATGAGAGTTATATATAAGGAGGTCCATGGATGAATAGTGGCTCATAAGATGTTGAAAGCCGTGCCAAGGAGTTTTACTCTGACGTAAAACGCATATGGTGCTTGCTATGATAGAAAGAAGAGCAAACTTGAAGTCTCTCTCTGCTCACCTCTACCTCTTGCAATATACTAGTATAGAAAAGTGAAAAACAACTGTGGCATTTTGATGAAAGAGCTTCTCCATCCATTTTACAAGAAAAACTGAAAAAATCTAGGATTGAGAGAAATAGTTTTCGCTAATTTTTCTCAGCTAACAATAGTTTATCTAGTTACTTTTTGAACTGATCAATCATATCGCTACTTACAACGCAGCAGTGAGTTGGTTCCACCATTCTATTATTTCGTGGGTGAAAGACTTCCTCAACAGATTATTCCGAAAGTAGCGCAATTCTGCATCCTCCCGTGGTTCTGAGTTATATTTTGATTCAAGGTGAACATCTTCCTCTGAAAACGCTTTTCGAAACCTTAAACACCTCAATCAGTTGACCACACAGTCCTCGGTGTCTAGCGAGAAGAAACCTACCTCTCAAAGACGGGTCTAATAGATAATTATTTTCTCGATCGTTTTAATGAGTTTAGTAACCAAATATTGGATCCTTTTCAAGGGATCGATTTTATTTTAAAGATTCATCGACCATAACTGTACGAATATTCCAAATATGATCTGACCATCGATTCATGAAGTCAATGCAACTACCCTATTCCTGATGTTGAAATGCCTTCTAATGTAGCCTAAAAAGCGCCAGACGTTCTTGTCAACCTCAACATAATCCATGGACAACTTCAAGTCTTTGATTATAATTAGCACTTCCAAGTCCTTCAACTTGGTCGATCCTTTTTTTTGTTGCATTTAGTATGTAATCTGAAAGTTGAAATTAGAAATGCCACATGTAAGAACACTCGCCTATCTCACGTAAGTCAGCTGGAAATTTTTTGTACGTCTTCAATCGACGCTAAACTCTTCACTAGTTTGTTATCTTCTGGCGGAGAACTGAGCCCTGCGAACTGCCTCTAGTGACCGATGTAATAACCAGTATTAGGCCTGGTCACCTTCTCCAAGCTTTTGCTCTCTGTCCGAGAGACGATTCTCTATTCATTTCTCCACTTGACCTCTAAATCGCCCCTTCGCCATTAGCTACGTGTGGAATACTTAACCGAAGGCCTTTTTTAAGTCGAAGTAAGGTATGTGCACTGATTGGGCTCAGTAATACTCGTCCACCATGTCATGGAAGAAGGGTTAGTCAAATTCGACCTCTTTCAATGAAGCCCATGTTCGGCTTCTATGATAAAGTTATTCTACTACAAGGGTTCAATAATTCTATTCAGCCTAAATCTCTTCATAGTTTATCGACTATAGAGGTCATACTCATAGGCCAATAGTTCTCCGTTTGTCTGCGATCTCCTGTCATGTGAAAGGGAGTTACATTGGCCCATCGTCATTATAACGCTAATTTGCTGCTTCGGAGTCACGAGTCGAAGATCTTCTTCACCCGTCGAAACTCTCGAGGCAAAAGGACATCCGGTCATGGCGACTTGGATGCATGTTTCTTACCCGCCTAAGTGCATCCTTTTTAGATGCTTTCTATTCTTCTCGAGGAACAGTTTTGGCTAAAAAAAAATATGTTGGGTATTGGAACCTCGGCATCTCTCTCTTCTTTTAATCCTAATTTAATTAATCATGAGGTCATTGGTAATTTCAAGGTTTGAGGAACTTAACCCCCCTTCCCCTCCGGCTGTTTAAGTACGCGAAAACTTTGATCGTGTTCTCGTTGCAAAGTGAATCCACACGAAGTATTTATTACAATTTTCCTTCCATCGATCTCTTTCATTTGACGGAATAATGCAAAGTAGATGTCAAGTCCATACGGTTTATGACTTCTATTCCAGTTCCTCTACGTCACTTCTCAACTTCTGATCCCTTTTACGATTACAGAGGCGTACCCTTTCGGCTGGGAGCTGGCGGATTTAGTCAACTTTATTGGCACGAAATTGCCCTACTAATCCATTAACTATTTATTGTAAGCTTGCATTTGGGCTTCAGCTCCAAATAATATATATATATATATATATATATATATATATATATATATATATATATATATATATATATATATAGAGAGAGAGAGAGAGAGAGAGAGAGAGAGAGAGAGAGAGAGAGAGAGAGAGAGAGGAAGATAAAAATTATCAGAGAACAATTACGCTTCTTTTTTTTTGGTCTCCTTCAGCAATCGTTGCAAAGAAAAATAAAGTTTTAGTTTCTCAGCCCTTTTTATTTTCTATTTAACGGTTTGGAACCTACATTAACGTGGCTTCAATACGAACCGCAAACGTTATTGCCTGTTGTTGTTTTATCCCTACTATTCCTTTGCTCTCATTTGTATGTTATCGGGACAAATGAATAATCTGTTGGTTTTTTTTATAAACTTGAGTTTAATGGTAGCAATCATGGCGTTGTTAAAATTTTTGGATTTGTAACGCGGGCTTAAGCTTTGTGGGAAGAAGGGAGGCACTCGTGTGTGGTATGTATTAGTGTCAACATTTGGATCTATTTTGTTTCTGTATTTTGTTCGAGGCTGTTTTCTTGGTTCTGCGAGTTGTGTTCGAGGTCTTAATATCACTGCTTGTGTGTCTATTTTAGGGTTCGAAATTTACCCATATTTTAATTACCGGTAAATATCGAAATGAAATTTGTGCTTACCGGTAATTACCAACAATAAATTTATTCTTAATTAGGATATTTAAAAAAGGAAATGTAAAAAATACTTTATTTAACAAAAAAAAACACTTAAATAAAAATATAGAGAAAAATTTCCTCTAATGAAAAAATAATGAACTTTTTTAAGAAAATAAAAATTATTTTGCAAAATATAACGTCCTTTAATGTAATAGAAAAAATAGCACTGTAATCCATAATGTATTCACTTAACTTCTAGTGAAATAAGATTTCAAAAAGCCTAAACCCTCAAAAGTTTTTGGAGATAAGCGTGATCTTATCTTTGAATCAAAGATTCCCGCACATGAAAAAGCTCTCTCTGATTCAACATTGGTCGCTCTGATAGTATTTAAACTTCGATAGAGTTCTTCTAGTTTTTCAGGTCTCTCTCCAGTAGCTTCAAAAAGCTTTATTTCATTAGTTAAGGAAAAGCAATGAGAGCTAACACGTTTGGATTTAGCTTTTTTGACAACCTCTTTGAAATATCTTTGAAGCATTGGATCACTTTCTTCATCTACAAATTCTATATCTGTGTCGTAGAATTGCTCATAGTCTGGTCCAATAATTATTCTAGTCCTTGATCTGGACACACCGCTTTTGTTTAAGTCCATGGTATTGAGACCCTCTGACTCAATCTACGATCATAATATATATATATATATATATATATATATATATATATATATATATATATATATATATATATATATATATATGCTTTAATTCCTACTGAACGTGCGAAAGCTGGTTAGAGGCGGGTTGTGCCACGGCCAGGATTCTCACTATAAAAGTCCTACTTGTTACTGGGGAGAGGTTTGTGATTGTTAAATTCTAAGAGTGCATAATACAGGTTGAATAAATTACCCGAAGGGATTCTTAATTAAAGTCTTGCCAAGGGTACGTCAAAAAGGAGGAGCCACAAATAAACACACGTACAAAAATAAACTTTACTTTACACCAAAATAATAATTAGTAGCAATAGTTAAACGGGCATTTAGGTAAATAAGGATTAAATATTAAACACGGATTAGTCCGGGTTGACAGCAATTATAAATAATAATATCAGGGAATGACTCACTTAAATCTCTTTAAAAAAGGAGGGGAGAGTAACACTGACGTTAAGCGTCTAGATTTATAATGACTCAATGGGAGTATCAATCACTGTTAATTAAATAGGTAATTTAAGAATAGAGGGACACTGGGCTTACAGATTACCATTAATTGTGATGGATTGGAGAGGCGACTACTCAGGTGCAGACGGGGTGGTTCGGGTAGCGTTAACACGAGTTCTCGGGGAGAGGGGGGATAAGACGACAGGTTCGGGGCTGCTGACTGCAGTTCCGGTTAGTTCACTCCTAACTGGATGTGACACTAACAAATAGTTACTTCCAGTAATTATTTGGATGTTCCTTTTTCTTTCTCAAGTTACGTTGAGCGACAGAACGTATTCTTCTAGTCACAGACTCTGCGGGGCGGGATTTGCCTCAGGAACACTTTGAGACACTTTGACGGCGCGTTGGCAGTCGATACCATACGGCAACGACTCTCGTTCAACGTGAGGGTTACGCGAGTAGGTTTGGAACACTTCTGCCGAGGGATGAGCGGCGTTGTCATTTATACCGCGGACTGTGTGAAATCGAGAGAGAGATTCCATATACGACAATTCGCTTATCGCAGCGCCTTCTAGACAATCTCCATGGTATCATAAAGAAGGCAAATAGAATTTAGGCTTCTCTGTGAGATAGGCCTTCTTTCGTCAGACTTCCTGTCGCCTGTTGGGGAAGTTTGGCACGGATAACGACTTAGCTCAAGGGGAAGGCGGAGGAGGGTGGTAGAATGTCGGGGGAGGGTGGGGGGAGAGAGAGGAGACGAAGGTCAACTCAAACGACAAATTTCTTTCGTTCCCACGATTGTCTGGCGGCATGCGAGTATGTACGTTCCATACCCTCACAATCTGAGATTTCATCTTGTGAACTTTGTTCTTGCATCACTTCCTCTGCATTTGGCCGAAAAGTTCTGTTGTATGTTTCTTCGGCTAGTTTCCCAATGTTCTTAGGATTTGACAATAAGAAAGAGTGTTCAGCTTCAAAATCATTTCTTTTCAAGTGCTCGGGATTCTCAAGATAACTTATTAATGAAATGACATTCGTCATCCTACGCGAAAAGTATCGTTCATGCAAGGTCTTCTTAAATTGCATAGCTAATACTGAATTGTTATTGTTCAATTGTTTTGAAATAGATTTTATGGAATTTTTGCCTCTCAACAATGAACATCTTCACAAGAAAGTCCTTTGATAACTATATGAAGGGGTGAAGTACATCCACAACATTTTCTAAATTCTTCCGTTCTTCATTGGAAATTACCTCAGTAATTCCACTAACTCTTAAAGCACCTGGAATACATTATTTTAATTCAATGAATCTTGAAATCATATGTAGAGTTCTGCTCCATCTTGTACGTGCATTAGTATAAGTTTAAGTTCTTTTCCTTTCAAAGTGCTTTTAACGATTTCTCGTAGATAATCGTTTTTCAAAGGAGATTTTCTAAACATTTTACAAATTTTTCCAACTTTTAAAATCAATTCAAATGAAATTTCTGAAGCATCGCATTCAGTATCATAATCAATTGTCTCAATCGAGTCAATAACTGATACCAAAGTCAGAGGAATGTTGTTATCGCCCCAGTCTTGAAAATCTTGAAAATTTCCTTCATCTTCGTCAAGCATGAGTTCTTCCATTTTCATTTGTATATGTTTTTTCTTGTAACAAAATATCGCAAACACTTAGGTGTGTTCCATGTACGATGCATAATTGATGAATGAAGCTACGAGGGGCGGTCAATAAGTTTTGCGAATAGGTAGGGCAAAACAGAGGAAGGGGGATGGCTGTTTGTGGGGGTGTTATGACAAGTTATGACAAATCAGGACCTGCAGCCGCACGCTCCTGCCTCGTCTATTTAAGAAGCAGTAGCTGATCGCAGATCGTCAGTCACAAATTTTTCAACAATGGAGAAGGTTGAGCACCGCGCAGTGATCAAATTTTTGAGCAAGGAAGGCAAGAATGCAAAAGAGATCCATGAACGCATGGTTGCAGAGTACACCGACATCGCCCCTTCCTATGCAACCATTTTTCGCTGGAATAGGGAGTTCCGCCATGGTCGTGAGTCCCTTGAAGATGACCCCCGTCCAGGACGCCCGTCAGACGTGACCAACGAGGACAATGTGGCCCGTGTGGAGAGGATGATCCTCGAAAATCGACAGGTGAAGGTCGAAGAAATCGAGCGAGAACTTGGAATATCACATGGAAGTGTTATCAACATGATCCACGAAAATTTGACCATGACCAATGTCTCTGCCCGTTGGGTCCCTAGAAGAAACCTCACGCCCCATGATCGACTTCAACGTCATCAAAGTCCACAAGGCCAGAGTTGCACAAGTTGCCATGCGCGAATGCTGATTCGAGGAGCTCAACCATTCCCCCTACAGTCCAGATCTGACCCCTAGCGACTACTTTTTATTCCGCCAGCACAAAGCTGCATTGCGTGGACGCCAGTTTGGGGACGATAAAGATGTCCAGCTCACCGTCCAGGAGTGGATTGAACATCAGTCAGGAGATTTCTGGTTGTCGAGAATTCGAAGCCTCAGGGACAAGTGGCGCAAGTGCATTGAAGTCGAGGGTACTTATATTGGAAAATAACAAAACACTTTTCCTCATATTTCGTTTCCTTATATTCGAATTGCAAAACTTATTGACCGCCCCTCGTATTTTCCTCGCCGAATATGCTATCATTACTGAAGCAGTTTGTTGTCGCTCCTACGATGTGACGTTCTAAATCTAACTGAAATTCACTCAATCGTTTTTGACAACTTCTGTGATTTTCTTGCTTGTTAATGAGCCTTGAGTGGGAACTAAACCCAGAGACCAATATTTTGTTACGTCATGTACATTGATGTTCATATATCTAAGATTTTTGGAAGACGAATACTCATCAAGAGAAATTGAGTAACCAATTCCAGCTTTAACTTGACTCCCAAATTATACAGACATCTCATTTTTCTTGGCTAGATAATAATTGTAAACTAATTTTTTTACACCATTGCCTGCAGTTGGGGGTTTCCTCCCATAAATATTTTGAGTATACTAATTTGAATTTGGAATATACCAATACCATTATGGTGAAAATTATTGGAGTTTGCCGCAATGCGCAAACGTTTTAATATGTATTACAAAAGAATAAAAAAAAAATCGTTTATGGCTTATTGTCCTTGTAAATTTAATAGTACAATATAATAAAATAATGAAAGTGGGGTTTGGATACTTTTGTGATTTATAGCATCTGTGATGCGTGAAATGTAAAAAAATATGCGCGTGAAGCTCTGGAGAAATCTGGCATACGGGTGTAGTTCTCTATGGCAGATCAGCGCAAGTTCGGAACATGTTCAGAAACGTTTTCGGACATTATATTGCATCATAGCATCACTTACATTATTACTTATTATGTATGAATATTTATGGGGTAAAATATCACATATATATTTCATTTAAGCATAGTATCGGTTAATTATGAAGTATTTTTCTTTAATTTAAATCCGAATTCAAAGAAACATTTTATTTACATAAGGTCCAAAATCGAAAGAAAATTGGGTCAGGGATCAGTTTTTTTTAACTCTATGTTATAATGACCAGAGTTTATCAGTGGTTGATTATTCATGATAATTGCCTCTAATTTTCGTTCATTTGAAAATACAAATTTAAAGGTCATCAATTTAGATGCATTGAAACTTCCTTTTTGCATTTCTAAATACATTTCTCATTAACAAAGATTATTCCTTCCCTGAGGCACCTTGAATATATAGATAGATTGTGGGTAATAAATATGTTCTCGTTCGAAAGGAGGTGTGTGAGAGGGGATATGATTGAGCTGTTTAAAAATTTTTCTGGGATAGATAAATTGGATGTTAGCAAGTTTTTTGAGTTAGATGATGGAAATCGGACTAGATAGATAGACTGAGGGTATTAAATATGTTCTCGTTCGAAAGGAGGTGTGTGAGGGGGGATATGATTGAGCTCTTTATTTTTTCTGGGATAGATAAATTGGATGTTAGCAAGTTTTTTGAGTTAGATGATGGAAATCGGACTAGATAGATAGACTGAGGGTATTAAATATGTTCTCGTTCGAAAGGAGGTGTGTGAGAGGGGATATGATTGAGCTCTTTATTTTTTCTAAAATCGAAAGAAAATTGGGTCAGGGATCAGTTTTTTTTAACTCTATGTTATAATGACCAGAGTTTATCAGTGGTTGATTATTCATGATAATTGCCTCTAATTTTCGTTCATTTGAAAATACAAATTTAAAGGTCATCAATTTAGATGCATTGAAACTTCCTTTTTGCATTTCTAAATACATTTCTCATTAACAAAGATTATTCCTTCCCTGAGGCACCTTGAATATATAGATAGATTGTGGGTAATAAATATGTTCTCGTTCGAAAGGAGGTGTGTGAGAGGGGATATGATTGAGCTGTTTAAAAATTTTTCTGGGATAGATAAATTGGATGTTAGCAAGTTTTTTGAGTTAGATGATGGAAATCGGACTAGATAGATAGACTGAGGGTATTAAATATGTTCTCGTTCGAAAGGAGGTGTGTGAGGGGGGATATGATTGAGCTCTTTATTTTTTCTGGGATAGATAAATTGGATGTTAGCAAGTTTTTTGAGTTAGATGATGGAAATCGGACTAGATAGATAGACTGAGGGTATTAAATATGTTCTCGTTCGAAAGGAGGTGTGTGAGAGGGGATATGATTGAGCTCTTTATTTTTTCTGGGATAGATAAATTGGATGTTAGCAAGTTTTTTGAGTTAGATGATGGAAATCGGACTAGATAGATAGACTGAGGGTATTAAATATGTTCTCGTTCGAAAGGAGGTGTGTGAGAGGGGATATGATTGAGCTCTTTATTTTTTCTGGGATAGATAAATTGGATGTTAGCAAGTTTTTTGAGTTAGATGATGGAAATCGGACTAGAGGTCACCACTTGAAAATTAAAAAGCAAGGGTGTAAGTTGGATTTAAGAAAATATTTTTTCACCAATAGAGTGGTAGTAGATAGTCCAAATTTAAATGTATTTAAGAGTAGGTTGGATGAATTTATGGGAAGGGAAGGTTGTGATGGTTCCTAAGTTTTGTATATATTAATATTGTTTGTATATATCTATAGCTGCATGGTTTAGTTCTTGACAAGCCTTGATTGGTGATACCCTTGTTTGTGGACGCAATCCTCTGGATGTAGTTTTCTTGGGAGTTTGGGTGCCTTAAAAAAAGAGGCCGTTTGACTCGGATGACCTATGATGGGGCCATGTGGCCTTTGTCATCTGTTATATTATATTGTGGGGGAATTTGATTTTGTCTTCCCATAGCGATGGTGCTTTTTGTGGGTGGGTTTTGACGGATGCGGATGACCTTTGATAGGCCCTTGTGGCTTTTGTCATCCGTGAAATTATGGTATGTTATGTTATGTTAATATAGAACAGGTAAGTGAAAATAAAGCTTTAAAGAAAATCTAAAAACACTGATTTTAAAGATCTACCCTTTGTTTCAAAGTGTTTCGTCAGGAAAGCATAATGACCATACCAAAAGGATTGCTTTCGCTAGAACTTTTCGGTTAACTTAAGGTGGTAACACTGCAATATACAAAAATATTTGACTGCCATGCGGTTATAAACTTATTTTATTATCCTTTAGAAAAGGAATTTCATGGAAATGCCTAAAAAAAACAAGATTTCTTTGATTTCCTAGAAAATAAACCAAATAAACCAAGGCACAAATAAAAAAACAAGGGATGGCATCGCTGGTTTTGGCGTTTAGCAAATTATATTGTATTTGAAAATATCGGAGAGGAAAAGATAGCGATTTATAACTTGAGAATATTTTAACTATGTTCAGCTTTGAATATAGTCCTAGACTATTATAATCTATATAAATACTAAATGGATAGGTGTAGAACAAGGATGAAATAGAATTTAATTGCTTTTCGCAAAATTAAAGCGACTCTAAAATTAATTTTAGAGTTTCTAAAAAAGAAAACTTTTGAAAGAAAATTGTTTTATGGCAGACCTTAATAAATTACAATTGCGTTTTAAGAGTCGTTAATACCGGTAATAGCAATTATGTAACAGTAATTTTTATTATTTTTAGAAATCGGTAATTTCGAACCCCAGTCTGTGTGTGTTGTTTCTTTATTTTATTTAATCGTTATTTTATACGATTTATTCTCTGTTGTTTTTTCAATAGATTAAATTTAAAGACTATTTTAGGTCAATCAAATTGTTTTCATTGTGGAGAGTCTTGATCGGAAAGTCATTTTCTGGCTCCATTTTATATTTTGAATGCGAGCAAAAGGGGTGGATTTTTCTTACCGGGCGTAAAGACTCTACTTCATCTGAAATTAGAGGGGATGACAGGCTATCTCGGCCCCTCTATGTCCCTTGTAATGGGGTATCGGGTGCAACATGGTCCAGCATGCCGTCTATGATATTTGGAAGATTACACCCACCCACCCCTGCCCAGCTCTAATACCCGCAGATGATCTGCGGCTATATATCCTCCAGACATTTTAACTTACTTAAGTCTTCACTGTTTTCTTTACGAGCTCTACCTCCGCAGGTGGTATCTTATCTAGCCTGTTATACTTGGTACCTCGAGAAGCCTGACGTTCTCTCAGGCTGAGTGAAAATTAGGAAATCCGGTCACTGGGTTGATTAGAACTTTTGATGAGACCAGGGAGAGATGTTGGTACGCTTCCTCCTCGCCCCATCTCAGCACAACTTTATATTTTCACTCTACGACTATCTACTAAATCTTTTGTCTACTTGCACTTGGTAGAGGGAGAAGCTGTCCTCCCCGGAGCGAATGCAAATTAGGAAAGCGACCGTCGCTGGATTGATTTGAACTCTTTGACGGATCCAGGGGGAGATGTTGGTGCGCTTCCTACTCGCTTTCTCTTTTTATACAACAATCCCCTCCGCCTTTTGCCTAAGTTTGAGGACCTGACCAGCTAGCTACCTCGTACCGTTCAGAAGAACGGCTTTGGAACCTCTATAAACAAAGCACTTTAACACCTGCAGGTTGCAATGGAGCAGGATTTTAGGGGTCTTTGGCGTTGGGGTGCGATTAACAATAATATCGGGTTTGTCCCAGCAACATCTTCCCTTCGTGTAATGGGCTGACGCCTTATGGGCTGACCACAAGGCTGTACTGCTTATGGCAGCTGGTTTTATTGCGTTGTTGGATGTCAGGCCACCTCAACTTTCCGGGTCCCTTATCTAGGCCTGCGATAACAGCTCTTCAGATCCTTGCCGTCTTGGCGACGATTACTACGACCTAGTAAGGATATCCACCCCATCACCCTTCTTCTTTGCCTGATCAAATTGGAAGTGTGCCTCTTGGAGATCGACCGATATACCTTGTGACATTTTGTCTGTGTTCGTCGCTGCATAGGTGCGAACACCACCCTTTTACGCATCTAGGGTGGAGACCTGAATAATCCGAAAACACGAGGTGCTAGATATGATAGGCTAGAGCGCCTGGGCTGTTAGCAGGTATTTACAAATGTGGCAACATTTCTGACTATATTAATCTTTTAGTTTTATGGCACACAGATGGATGTGGCTCCTCTCTAATCATTTATCTGCCCGAAAGAGTTTCTGCTTTGCCATCTTCGGAGCCACCCTCTGTCAGTTTCACATGTGAGATGGAAGTGTCCCCTCCTGTGTTTTCTCAGGCCACCCTCTAAGAATCTATTAGGAGAGAATGGCATTTCTCTCTCTCCATTACCGACAGCTTCAGGGGCTCCCCCTTAGCCTCTCTCGTAGAGTTAATTCCAAGCGACTTTCCATTTGCGGCGGGTCTCCATTTGATTTCACTGGGGTCCACCAAGAAAAGGATAGGACGTTTCAGTTTACGTCCCATCCAATGGGGACAGATGAACAAACTCAACCCTTTTAGAGGGATAAAAGGATGTATTAACACCTAGACCGTTCTCAGACACATCCTACTGATAATTGTGATAATGTAGAAAACCGTCATGCCCGCCTCCACTTTTCTCAAATGAGTTGGGCATTCTGGCCCCACTGGCCTTTGTGTTCCTCCATAAGCACTATGGGTACCCGTTCCAAATTCCCCACACATTTAGGGAGGATGTCCACTTGGAGGCCCCTCCCGAGGTGATCATGGTCCCGGAGGTGCAGCCCTCCCAGATGGTAGGGTCTTCCATGGGGGCGACCATGGGTTCAGTGCCAAATAAAACAGTACCTCATTCAGCCCATGGACAAGGTCCTACTGAGGTGACGCAGGCCCCTGAAGATTAACAAGGAGAATAGGAATCTTATTTGTTACATCCTGTCCCTATTATAGGCCAAGCCTTTCTCCGTTTCGGAGATGTTTATGGCTGAGGCTGGACCGTCCACCCTGGGGTCCCCTTCAGGGATGGAGAGAAACGGACTTACCTCCCCCCTCCTCTCCCCTCAAAAATAAAGTCAACGAGAAAGTCAAAGAAAACTGTGGGTTCTTCTATCTCTGCAGGGGCTCTAGCGTTGGACGGGGCTGCTGCTGTTTCGGGAAGCGACCAAGCCCAGACTGACACGTCCGGCCTCGGGCAGCTTTCTGGCGAGACAACCCGCAATAGGACCAAATAAAATTAACGGTGCTAGTGCAATGAGCGGAGCCTAGATTAAGTCGAGGAGCCCCCTTGAGAAACAACCTGGCTTTTCTTGAGCGCACTTGCTTCATACGACTTTTATTTATTCGCTCCAGTGATAGCAGCATGGTGGCGAGAGCCACATCTTCCATCATGATAATATTAGTTAAATTAACTGGTAGGGAGCAAAAGATCACTCGTTTCTTGGTTAGGAGCCTTCTGGAGAATGCGGTGGACTCTTCCGAGGCGGCCATTATTAATGCTCTTCAGACACTGAATGGCACGCGGAGAAATTTCTTGAAAAGGATGGTTATGCACCAAAGAATAGCCTGCTAGCCAAGTAGGAGTCAAGGTCAAACGTGTGATAAGAAAACAAGGAAGGGGAGCGAGAACTATCCCTGAACTCTTTGTCAAGTTCGATCGTGAAAAGCTTCCTGAGTCGTTATATGTCGGCTAGCATTGCTACTGTGTAAGGCCTTCGTACTATTTTCGCGTAGATACTACTATTACCACCGCTTCGGCCATACAAATGGCTCGTGTAGACGTGCAAAATTGGGTTTACCCAAATTCTGTGTGAATTTCTTCAAGGCTGTACACGATAAGTCCTCATCGTGTATGACCAAATGTAGAGAGCCTTGTTTTGTGAAAGTAATAACTTGGTCCTGTTTCGCCTAGCATAACATGGGCTTTCCTATACTTCAATTGTTAAAAAGCACCCTCTGCTCCTTACCCATTCAAGCCTACGAGTACGGTAGATTCAACTCCAATTCGGAATCCTTCCGCGGGTTTTATCCCTCTCTTGCACGCTCTCCTGGTAGAGATAGGGATCCCCAAAAGAGCTTACACAAAGCCGGGGCTAAAACCAGTTCTCCCATCCACCCCTTTCACACCGAAAGTGATCCTGAGACCGTCTTCGAGGACACCTGAAGCTGTCCACCGAAAGGAGAAAAACACCAAGGGAGCTTTGGCTCACACGCCCCCACCTAAGGCTGGACTTAGTGACTCGGAGAAGCGGATTCATCCAAAAGAAGGATTACCGCCTCAGGAAACGCCCACCTACCAACGTTTAGCGGCTAAAGGAGGAAAAGACACATTGGCTATCCCAAACTCCCCAGATAGTCACTCGAAGGAGACAGTGCCTTATGCCACCAACAGCTCCCGGACTTCTGCATCAGAGAAGCGTACCGTCATTCCAGTGATGCTCTTTTCATCGAAGAGGGCCCCCATATCTCCTTCGAACTAGGCATGGAGCGCATATTCCTTTAATGGAATTACCATGGACTCCCGGCCAACTGGGAGGACTTGCGGAGGCTCGTTCCTCCTGTTGCCCGTTAGCTATGTTTTTGTAGATGATGCCCACCTTCAGGGGTATAAAGGTTTTGCGACTTCACCACCATGTCATAAGGTTTGGGCAGAGAGATGCGCGATTTTCACCCAGCATGATGCCTTCGTTCTTCTATTTGCTATAAATACCATTTAATACACGTTGTAATTTAGCTGAAGGCCACCGGATGTCTACGCTGAGTGAGATGCATTCCTCTCACGTTTCGTGCGCGGACAACGATCTTGGTACGGATGATGTCACATACGAGGGGCGGTCAATAAGTTTTGCAATTCGGATATAAGTAAACGAGATATGAGGCAAAGTGTTTTATTATTTTTAAATATAACTACTTTCGACTTCAATGCACTTGCGCCACTTGTCCCTGAGGCTTCGAATTCCCGACAACCAGAAATCTCGCGACTGCTGTTCAATGAGCTGGACATCTTCATCGTCTTCAAACCGGCGTCCACGCAGTGCAGCCTTGAGCTTGCAGAATAAAAAGTAGTCGCTAGGGGATCCGAGTGATGGACCCACGTTTCATCACCTGTCACTATGCGTGACTCGAATCCCGCCAGGTCTTGGTTGTACAGGAGGAGCAGCTCCTCCGAACTTTGACAACGTTGAAGTCAATCATGGGGCGTGAAGTTTCTAGGGACCCAACGGACAGAGACCTTGGGCATGGCCAAATTGTCGTGGATGATGATGATAACACTTCCATGTGATATTCCAAGTTCTCACTCGATTTCTTCGACCTTCACCCGTCGATTTTCGAGGATCATCCTCTCCACACGGGCCACATTGTCCTCGTTGGTCACGTCTAAGGGGCCTCCTGGATGGGGATCATCTTCAAGGGACTCACGACCATGGCGGAACACTCTATTCCAGCGAGCAATGGTTGCATAGGAAGGGGCGGTGTCGGTGTACACTGCAACCATGCGTTCATGGATCTCTTTTGCATTCTTGCCTGCCTTGCTCAAAAATTTGATCACTGCGTGGTGCTCAACCTTCTCCATTGTTGAAAACTTTGTGACTGACGATCTTTGATTAGCTACTGCTTCTTAAATAGACGAGGCAGGAGCGTGCGGCTGCAGGTCCTAACTTGTCACAACTTTTCCTAACACCCCCACAAACAGCCATCCCCCTTCCTCTGTTTTGCCCTACCGACTTGCAAAACTTATTGACCACCCCTCGTATGTTATGCTTCGACACATAGTTGAGTGAGTTATGGCCTTTCTGCTATATTCGATCAAATGGTTCTGGAGAGAGGATATCCTCCCAGACTCCTAGCGAATGGCTACTTTCCTTGCATTTTCACAAACCGGCGAGAGATCATTCTACCCAGGCCAGTTTATGCCCAATCTATCTAACCTCCTGCATGTGCACTCGATAAATATACTGGTAAATGTAAGATTACCGTATTTCCTGCCAAGCAGAAGCAACTTCTCCTCTGCAGAGTGCTGCTTCTACAAGTTATACTACACGTCAGATGCTCTGTTATTCATAGAAATTCTATCTACGAGACCTTCATTCGTAGACAGCATTGCACCAAGGTGTTTTGTGATCTAGAGAGTTGCTGGTCGATGACGGGGAGTTTGCATTCGCCGTGAGCCATTTACAGGGCACTATGCGCCTGTACGCACGGGACCGGCGTCTTCCTCAATCGCTAACAGCTCTCATTGCATCGGCAGGCAATCTCAATGGGGCCTATACCATCGAGAGACACTAATCATACCCTACGCCTTTGGGTTTTATGCTAGGAAAGTTCTTCGATAACTCAGTGTAGCATTCGGTTTGGTGGTTCTGTCTAGGACGCCACCATTAAGCTTACCACCTTTAAATATTTGTCGCCTTGCCTTGGCTCTCAAAACTTCCATAGCGCCGTGAGCACGGCGTTTGACCTTTTGGGATTACACTCGTGTCCCGCTGGATCCGTGCCAGTGTACACGTATGGATGGTTCCATTTCCAAAGAGGGGGTCGGCTTCTACGGCGTATCTCCTGTTTGAATTCAAAACGGATCTACCAAGCATTGCGTCTGTCTTCACGGCATAACTGATTGTAATAAACCGCTCGGTACGGGAGATAATGCGTTGTGTCTGGTTCGTGCCTCCTCCCGACGCCGGAAACTGCCTTCTCCTACTTCTTGCATTTCTTTTGCTTTTTGGGGGGGCTTTTTTGTTGTTTGGTTTTGCCTTATTTTTTTATTTTTTTTTTTAAATAGCCTTATAATAGGCTAAAAATTAGTTTTCGGTGACTTATGCCCTTGTTGTCAGTCACCAGTCATTGATTTTGCTTAAATTTAATTCTAAAAACAGTTTCTTATTAACAATAGGCCTCTATTATTTAGAGGTCTTGGGGAGTGTGCAGTTCTTTGCGATAAATTTTGGGGATCATCTGGCCTACGCCGGAGAGATTTTTTTCTGTAGTCCTGTTCAATTCCATCAGTTTTATTTATTTTTTTTCCTGTTTCTTCCTGTCTTTTATTTACGTAAACAGTTCGTAGTCCTCATTTCCTCGCTGATAGTCTTCTATATTGAAATGAAGGTTGAAGGATTTTCGGGTTGCATCGTAGTTTGCTCTGCAAATATCGTAAAAAGGTTGTTTATATTCCTTCATATATTTTCCTCTCTTTCCTGAGAACTTTTCTGAGGTTCTAGTTCTGCTTCTTCGTGAAAAAATCCACGTTTTGTTTTTTTGGGGTTTTTTGTAAACATAATAAGGTACCAAGCTGTATTTCCTTTCTTTGAATTTGCATTTTCCTTGTCTTTAAAGTATAAAGGAAGGGATTTAAGGGGCACGTGAACACTGCCATGACTAATAATAAATAAATTTTCCTTTTATCTTCTTTGCTTGTCTCGAAGGGTGTATAGAGGACTTGTAGCCGTCCTTGTTTTTCTTATTTTCTCGGACAGTTACAAATGCTGATTGTTATTAACCTTTATTTTCCATTTCTTCGCATCGTGTTAATGTTGTTTATTTCTGTCGCAGTCATCCTCACCTGGAGCGTTCATTCCTGTCTGGTGAAACTGTTAAAGAACGTGATGTTAGGTTCAAGTTGTATATTCCTACTTTCACGAATTACCTGAAGATGTTTCGGTGTGATGGTCGAATATACCGCGGGGCTGGTTAGACTCCGAACGGAGTCCCTCATCCACTTTCAATTTAAGGGCTTATGAATTTATAATGAAGTGCGATTATCTCTCTGTTATATGATCGAAGGGAATTCGCTCCAGGGTTTTTTTCATGTGCATATTAAGGATCCCGAACTGCATGCCTTTGGCCTATACAGGGTCAACGGACTTTTCTATTATTATGCAGGCTAATTGCCTAAAACGTTTCGTCTATTCATAGATGCCCATCCCTTCCCTTCCTCTACACTTGGCTTCGGTGGAAGGTGCCATTTAACATGCCTACATTCTTCCCACCTTCCCCCATTCTACTATTCCATTTCTTGCTATCTCCCGTAAAGGGGGTGTGAAGCTTAGCATAGACACCATGCTAGAGCTGAAATCTGAAGGATTGCGTTTCCTCCAAACCCTAACGCCTGTAGGAGAATCAACAGCTATATATCTATCCACACATTTTAAGTTCATTTTTTTTTTACACTTGTTTTATAAAGCTTTCCTTACAAACCTTCTGCTGGAGAGGTTCTGGTTGGTTTTCTTTTTCAGTTTAAAAAACATCATTATCCAGGCGGTATAATCTCGGGGTCAGCTGGATATCAACTTTCCCTGTCATCTATTCATCTTCGATGGTAGTAATTTTAGACTATCTGAGGCATATTGTGATGGTAATTACCACTCTGTCAGTCAACTATTAGATGTGCTGCTATTGCGGTTGAGTTGAAATTTTTCAATTGTTTTGATTCCTCGTTCCGTGTCTGAGATCATGTCGGAATCAAATTCAGGGAAAAATTGTAAATGTTGTAAATTTTCCAGCCTTCTTCTGTTTATTCGCTGAATATTTACATTCACCTTTCGCTCATCATTGTGAGGACCTTTGAAGACTAATTATTATAGCGTACGAGAAGTGCAGGCGAGCGGCTTAAAAGCTTCGTTTGAATGAGTCTTTTGGGGGACTCAGGATGGCGGAGTGGATTCGCCGCTGGCTAACAGTGGTCCAGCGACGCAGGAAGCTGTTCGCAACTCGCCTACGCTATTATCTTTTCTTTGCCTCTTTTCCAACTCCCCTCTATCTACAATGGTTCCCAGGCCCGGGAGGGGGAGCGTTAGCCCTTGGATAACATTTCCAAACGGGCTCTCTTCATTTCTTCAAAATATGCTCCGTTTCTAAGAGAGGGGTTGTATAGCGCGCGAGAAGTGCAGGAGAGCGGCTTAGAAGCTTCGTTTGAATGAGTCTCTTTTGAGACTCAGGATGGCCGAGTGGATTCGCCGCTGGCTAACAGTATTCCAGGAACGCGGGAAGTTGTTCGCAACACGCCTACGCTATTATTTTTTCTTTGCCCCTTTTCCTACTTCCCTCTATCTACAGTTATACATTTTGGCTTCTGAGTTATTTTAATATATGAATAGCTTTAGGGGATTTTTTTGTATCTCATTTTTATCTTCATCCCGTTTTCTTTTAACAGTTTTTATTATTTTTTCATCTCTAAAGGTTTTATTAATGTCTCCTTGTTTTTTTTAGTTTTAGTAGTGGTATGCTTCAGTGTTATGTACATTTATTGGTGTGTTTGAAACATCTAAGGTATTCTTGGGTTCATTTGGTTTTTTGTTTTTTTTCTTCTGAATCTATCGTTTTGTAGTGTTATTTTCTCCAATCAATATTTATGCTTGATTTTCTTCGTTAGTTTTTTTGGGGGGCAACTTTAAAAACCTTAATTGTTTCATTCACTATATTTCTTATCACCACTTTGAGGCTTGCCAAAGTTTTGGCTCCTAAAGTTCCTCAGTCAGGTTTTTGTCCGTTGGTCCTTAATCTTTAATGGTTTTGTCCTCTTCTGAGCGTCTAAGATATTAGCAAAGGTTGGCTTAGGTATCTTCGATTCAATTTCCCGATTAGATAATAATTTTTGGTCGGGAAGCGGTAAGGTAGAGTTTTCGTGAACCCAGAATTAATGATGTTCCAATATGCTGTTGCTCTTATTTGGTATGCCTCGGTTAGAAGGCCCTCGTACAATTCTACACACGAGTACGCCTCCCAGCTGACTGGATGCCCCATCTGTTAGTTCTATATATTCCCATAAATCCGGACATCTTCATCAATTTATCGTTATAATTTAATGTTTAAAGATTCACTTGAGTATTTTTTAAATATAAATATGATAATAGAAAAGATAGATGAAAACGTTTGGTGAAAGAAAAAGATTTGCGAGCAAAATAAAAAATAGAACGCCAGCGATTAATCCCTTAAAAGGGAAGGAGGAAGAAAGGGCAGCCAGTTTTTGCTAAGCTTAAATAACGATGCCCTTATATTCACGTGCATAAAAACGTCTTTCGGCATTCAGGTTAAGCGGTTGCGAATTCCTACTATTTTATATAAGCAGTGCGAGTGGTTGAACTTATATAATAAAAATAAATGACTCTATCGGAGCTGTGAGTCTTCGCAGAGCGTATTTCTAATCTGAGACAAAGAGTGACACAGGAGATGGGTCTTCTTATGGTGCTCTTGTAAGCACAGAGTGGCTGAGCCAGAGCGAGAATATCTCTGCGGCCGGAAGAGGTTCAGTAAATAAGAAAGGCAAGGGTAGGGAAGGGGGAATTATTTAAAACCCTGTTACAAAAAGAACCTTACAGAAGATGTGGTACAGGAAAGGGGGCTTGTGGGGCTCTCAGACCAAGGGCATCTCGAGGGAAAAACGACCACGACGGAGAAGAACACGAGCGCCGTAATTTGGAACAGGTTGAAGGGGGACTTAGATTTCAAGGAGTGGATCCATCAAGAAGTGAATTGTAGTATTCAGGGCGAAGGATAATGAAAGCGTGGGTGATAAACTCGAAAGTCTAATGATGTGTGAGTGGAAACCGCAAAGATTTCGGAGGGATCAGAAAGAAAACATACAGAAACGCACACACAAATAAGAGGATTGTGATACCCATTATTTTAACACTGTATGTATGTACATGCGAGTGTCCTAATTTAGCCTTATTGGCAGAGTAACAAGTTCGAATTTATGGTTCGGTTTTTACCATATGTGCATTGGTAATGTGCTGCGTTACCAAGGTTACGAATGTGTGTAATTGTGACCTGTGTGGGGGGCTTGGGCAATACAAATACCGTACTTCCACGCGTGTTGTGAAAGGCGACCGACTGAGTACGGACGTTTCTCTCACGCAACTCCACCACTTCCCTAATTGCACTGGCCCCACATTTAATACAGAATGACCTTCAAGCTTCCCCTCCTCACATCGAAGACCTTAAATTTTGTAAAGGATGATAGCTGTATCAGACGCAAGCCCCACCCCCCAGCTGTGGGGCAGGAGACGAGAAACCCCCCAGTCAATCCTTCTATGTGTGGAAGTGTGAGATTTACAAGGAAACAGGGAGTGAGAATGTATGTTGTAGTAATGATAAACTGTACACTGAAAGTAGTGAGTTGCTATCAAATTTTAAAACGTGGTCATAAAGTGTGTGTTAATGAAGTGGAGAATTGGAATGGGCCATTTTTCGTTCCTTAGGGCGTGGAATGATCTGTCTAGTACTGTTGGCTCATCACACACTCTTCTGGTGACTTCATGACATACTACTTTGACAATCAAGGTAAACAACAGAGGGAATTTTAGGAGCGGGAAACCCAACTCGAGAGAGGATCTGCCCCAAATATACACAAGTAGGTGAAATTACTAAGCAATTGCACAAACTAAAACAAAAAAATCTGCAGTAGACAACAAAAAAGGAAAAAAAACAACGAAGAAAATAGAGTCGTGAGAGCCTCCAACTAACGAAGATAAAAGTTTGAAGAGCAAGAATTAGTAAGAAGAAACAAGGAGTTGGATGGTCACCCAGCAAATATCACTAACTATTATCTCACTCCCTTTCACCACTTTATTTAAACGCCAACTGTGCCCTCTACTCTTATTATATACTTTATCTTCTACCCTTTTCAAGACGTTAGACGTTCATTTCATGACTGTATGGTGTACGGCAATGGCACAAAAAGCAGAGGAGAATGGCCTGCTTTTCTTATCAGCTCAAGAGTGTTCGGATCAGATGGAACGCGAAGAGTTTGTCGACTTACAAATGTGCTTCCGGTGGTATAAGTACGACAAACACACCACGGCCAACTGCCCCGAAAAGAACTTGACCTTACGTTCTATCTGTGCCAGCCGGGAACATTTTTGATTCGATTGCAAAAGCAACACCCCAAAAGGCCTGACTTGCGATGGGAACCACCGGACAATGTCTATGGCATGCCCGGTGAAAAAAAAAACAGATCCAAAAAACAAACAGAAAAAACGTGAGAAGGAGAGAAAAAGGCCAATACCTCTTATGCTAAAGTTGCTAAAGCCGCTATCGCCAAAACCAATAACCAACGGACTTATCTAAACATTGAAAACGAATAATCTACGAAAATAATGTGTTGCATTTATTATGCACACATTGCTAACATTAAACGTCCCGGTACCTTCGCCACTGAAGTCAACCGCATGCTCGCCAAAAACGGGATGTAACCGGTTCCCGAAGGTTGCTATGTGATTTAGCGTAGCCCCACAATGCGAGTATACGCAACCCGCGTCGAAATAAACAAACAAACTCACAAACACATCAATAAGCCCCTACAACAGCAAGTAAAAATACCACCGCCACGGAACACACACAAACGCACACAACCAGCACGAAAACAGTGTGCCCCGAGGAGACTCGGGGCATCCAAGGTCAGCCTCCTCCTCTTGGAACGGTAGAGAGAATCAGCAAAAATATCACGCGAGAGGATTCAACCTAAGAATCTTTGCCTCCGAGTTGGCTCCCTTCCCAAAAGAGCTGGATTCCTGAGAAGTAGCTGAAGGTCTCCTGGACCGGAAGATAGAAGTGGGGATGTTCGGATGAGGTTCTCGAGCGGCAGGTTGAAGAGGCCCTTGCTCAGCAAATGGTAAAACTTACCCCGGACTGCCTCATGACTCTTATAGATACAGAACTCAGGGAAAAAGAGAAATGGCAGAGAGCGAACTCCGCCAGGTAAATCGCAAGGGGCTAAAGTAGAACGCGAATAAGCGTCTAGTTTAATCCTACACAATAAAGAACCAACACTACACAAAATGATAGACAGAGTCATTTAAACTTTTCAAAAACCGATGGAGGGATAACCCTTTCCCCTCAAAGGCTTGATGCCTCAAAATCTGACCTAATTAAACTAAACAGTTTGATTTAATTATTATAAACTATAGATTTTATAGTTTATAAAACAAAACACAAACAAAACAAATCCAAAGCAATCCAAAACTTCAAGTTAACCAAAGCTACCCTTTCACCAGGGAATTTTTTATTCAGTCTCCCACACTACTTCTATCCTTTAACTTCACCCAGTGTCACCACTTTACTCTCTTACTATTAGAACAAACACACACACACACGCACACACACACTCTCTCTCTCTCTCTCTCTCTCTCAATTTTCACCAAGTTTGTAAGTGCAAGTCCAAGTCTAAGTTCATTTCATTCGATTCGATTCCAATTCCACCATATTTCATCGGTAAAGGAGGAAAAGAATACCTAAAGACACTCTGAAGCTGATCGCATAGATCGAGAGCTCAGATATTAAAGTTTGTTTTTTACCAAACGCAGTTGCTTAAAAAAAGAGATGAACGTGAGAGAAGTTATCTACTGTCTACAAAAGGACAGAAGAAGAAGATTAAAAAAAGAGAAAGTTTCCAAAGAAAATTAATCAAGGTGAAATATACAATGGTCTTTAACAAAAATATATATATATATATATATATATATATATATATATATATATATATATGTGTTTGTGCGTGTGAGTGTAAAATACAAAGTGTCTTGTGATTAAGCAGTAGATGCAACAAAGACCACAAAGAAAATAAAATGAAGATTCCAAGTACTTTCTAACTTTATTTCAAGTTCATTATCAAGGAATGACGAGAACAAGAGAAAACTGCAAAAATAAAATCAATGGAAAGAAGAGAGAGAGAACGCCCAAAATGAACAATTAAACCAATCGTAGAACGAAAGAACGGCTTATGTTAGAATGAAGCGTAAACAGAAAATAAACAAGGGATCTTGGATCAGGTTATGCGTCGACTATTGTGGAATGGTAGGATTGCGGAGGGAGGGGGGGGAATTTACAAACCTAATAACAAGCATATGTTCAAGAATCATAATCGATAGTTTGGAAGCCTTACGATCAAAGCTGCTTAACAAAGAGAAAAGATGAGAAATGAGCCTCGGTTCTAATGAATATGGACTCCGAATACGGGACGAGTTTTCGTGCCCTTCTCATTCCACAAACACGATGGAACACGATAGAGGAATAATGGAACAGGTGCAATTAGTTGATGGTGGCGGTCGTTTATGTGTGTGGAAGTGGGCTTTTTCAAGACCCTCCAAACTAGCTTGATATGGAAAAGAAAAAAGGTTCATCGGTCCCCTATGTTTAATGGAGATAGAAGAAAAGAGAGATAGGGAGAAATCGCGTAAAATTGTTCCTTATTAATGATTAAAGATGGGGTCTAATCCCCTCACACAACACTATTGTTAAACATAAAAGCCAGGGTAGGTGTAAAGTAACAGGAGAGTGATGTCTATTAAAACGAAAATTTTGAAATTGGATAAAAAAAAGTGCTATGTATGTATACGTGTTTCCACGCTTTGTGTATAGAAGTGTACATGTCTTTACAAATTCCGCTTACCTGTAAGCAGGATGAATAAAAGTACACATCCTCTGGTAAAGATCGCCTTCATCATCAGTGGACCCATGCTTGTCGTGGCTCTGTCCGATTCCAACTACCAGGACAGCCTTTCTATGCACTTACCAAAGCCACAGGTACTTCGCTTGAAATCTGGTTTAGAACTTTCTCCTTACTGGTTCATGCATGACTTATATATATATATATATATATATATATATATATATTTGTTCAAAGGGCGATCAAAGGGTCGAGGGAAAGTCAGGAGATGGGGGGTTCTTTTGCGTTTCTGGTGGCATGGTTGATTTGGTGGCTCTGGTTTGCCATTAATCTAAGTTTGCCTATTTTGTCGGGTGGTGTTGAGGAGGTATGTAAAGATATGCCTAGCTACCTAATCAACTGTCCCCCTGATAAAGCACATCCCCCTTAGCACCGCTGAGTACCACCGCTTCATTTAATCAGGTTGATGTATCTACGTTTGGAAAAGGTAGCGGGAAATGAAAGGATTAGTTCATCATTAAGATTTTTCCTTTATCATAGCAGCCGTTGTGTGTAAACACTCGGTCCAAATTAGGTGATTCTTCCAATTTGGCTTAATTCCTGGTGTCAGTGCAAAAAATGGTGCTTCCAAACGACAATAAATGGAAATCAGAAGGATACGGATTTTTTTAGACTAATTTGTAAATGTTTTGTCGCGATTCTTTTGATACGTCGTCATGGGCGAATACAATGTCGATCAACTAAGATATTCATAAGACGGTGCGAATCAGTGATAAAAAGTCTGAAGACAATTGGACTTAGGTACTACAAAAAATATATCAGCATCACATTTAAGTAATATAATCGAGTTAAATTCCACCCAAAAAATAAGTCTGCTTTCAGCCAAGAGCTGATAACTCCCTAACTGTCAAGACATTTTCAATTTCCTATTTCATAAAGAGCAAAATTATAGCATACCCAATGAACTGTAACGCCCCCAAAACTACGGTGACGAGTTGAGCAAATATCTGCAGTAAGACATAAGTAAGAGATGCTGTCTAGTTTATTCTTCAGTAGAGCTCTTGTCACTATCTCTTCTTCTATAAGATTTCGGCCTAACGTCCGCCTTGAAATGACGTCAACCGAACAATTTAGACTTGCGGCAGTGGAATGTGTGATTATTGTGAGTGAAATGAGAATATATGGTATGCATATAAACATAAATATACAAGCCGCTGTTCTCTTCCTTAACAGGAAGAGCTTGGTTACACAGGTACCCCTGCGAAGTGTGGCCTACAGCCTTATTTGCTAATCTTAACCACCTTTTTTAATCCACTTTATAGACTCTTTATTTTAACACCCTGAACACTCTTTTCTTCTTCTTCTTCATCTTCATCTCCATTTTCATTTCCATCTTCTTCTTCTTTTTCTTCTTCTTCTTCTTCTTCTTCTTCTTCTTCTTCTTCTTATGAAGGAATTATTAGAAACAACTTTGATAAAAAAATTAAATCTACTTAGGTGACAACCGAACTAAAAGAAAAAATCTTATTCAAACACCTTCAAAAAGTCTCGTTCTTAAAATATAGGGTTATAGATTATTAGTCCTTCATATTTAGAATTACATTGTAAAATATTGACTTTCAGTATTGTTAGAAATAGGTACATTATCAAGCTTTATTTCCTACATTTTTGACGGGCAGGGATGCTAGTTTTGACTAAATGATATACAGGTATTGCTACAATAACGAAATACATCGTTATACGAATTCATCTAATAACTACATATAATCCATCAATAATTTTACTAATTATTTCTGAACATTTTTTATTCAATAATATCTTCAAGTAAATGATAGCGCGCTTTAAAAATATATATATATGTGAATTCTTCTGAAACTATTGCAATATATTAACCTATGTTGTTTGTATATGTCTTCCTTTATTTAACTTCGTTATATAGCCTAGGTAGTGACCGATGATCCAAACGCTTAACCTATACTACTAACCTGTACTACTAATACTATAATTGTAAACAATATTTGTAACTCAGAACTCACCTTTAATTACTCTTACAAAAGCTGGTTGCTCCATGGTTGATAGGAGATACACACCTTGTAAGATAAAATTGTCAATCAGCTTATCAACTACAGATTGTTTTACCTTCTTAGTATTCAATGCAAAACATTCCGGTAATGTCTTTACTTTAACACCGCTGCATGAAGGACCATCGTCTAATACTGAACATTTTCCCTTTGAATCTTTTAATTTGACTGTCACGTAGTTATACGCTATTTGTACTAAACCAGGATGCTTTCTCTGTTGATAAATGTACATGATAAGATGCTTGAAGGACATTTGTTTCACGTTGCCATAATTCACGTTAAATTCAATAAGCATATACTATAAATAAAGGTGTGGCAAAAGGAAGCTGTTAGGTTCAAGCATAGTAAACCTACGCTACTTAACATTATTATTAGCTACTAGCAATTTTGCCAATTCAATTCAGTATCATATCATTAGCTTTAATAAATTCTTAACTTCAAATGAATGCGTAGATTGGAAGTAGCATTGCACGCTGCAGAGATTTCGCCATTGCATGATATACATACACACGTCACTTTTTTTCCGTCCTAAGATTTCACTCTAAAAAAATTACGATCTAGTAAAGGATGACTATAATTGCATGATTCTTTATCTTCCTCGTCTTTTTTATTGTCTAATCTCTCCATTTCACACTCTTTTGAAGAAGCTGAAATTGCCATGCAACAGCTGAAATAACATTGGGCGCTCTCACTATACAACCAAACACAGCTGTGACCATTTGTTAACTGAATTCGAACTGATGCAAGCAATCTTCCCTCACTTTCTCACGCAATCAACGGTTTGTGTCATACAAGTTGCGACAAGCTAAAACATGCATTACAGATTCTTAACAGCTATATAAACTTATTAAAGTAAAGTATTTACAAAAGTATTTAAATATTGTATTTACAAATACAATTTTAAATAAATTAATGGATTTAAATACAAAATATTCAAATATTGCCCACCTCTGACCCGCACCATGGACATTCTTCGTTCCCTCATGATACTCAAAGGGGTGCTTCGAGGGCAACTGCCTTGCTCTTCTATCGATCCTTTGTTCGTTCGAAGATTGACCACAGATGCGACTCAATCGACCACACTGGTCTCTGCCTGGCGACCGGTACCTTCCGCACGTCACCCATTGAGAGCCTACTTATCAATGTTGTAGAGATTCCAGTCGCTCTGCGCCGTGTACTGTGCATTTTGCGCCTGTACACGCGAGCCCCGCGCCTCCTTCAATTGCCAATAGCTCTCTCTGCATCCGCAGCCGATCTCGATGGTATCTATGCCACCGAGCGAGGCCAGTCATATCCTTAAGCCCTTTGGGTTTGGGGCTAGCAAACTCGGTGTAGCTCTAGGGCTGGTGGCACTTTGTTTCTACCCAGCAGGCCATCCTGGATGGTACTACCTTTGCCTATATGTCACCATGCCTCTAGCCCCAAAGCTTTCACAGTGGTGGGATTATTGTGTTTGGCCTATTTGGAACATACTTTCTCTCACGCTGGATCCATATCAGTGTAAAAGGATGGCTCCAAGTCCCAGGAAAGGTTCAATTTCCACGCCGTATGATCTCTCTTTGGAGTCAGCGTGGCCCTACAATGCGCTGCCTTTGTTTATAAGGCCAAGCTACTCGCAATACACCACTCGATAGGGGAGATAACGCATGGTACCTCGTTCTGAAACCAGATTGTGATTTATAGCGACTCAAAAAGCGCCCTAAGTGCTCTGGAGACATTAGAATCTCCACGCACCCTGGATCGCGGTATCCGTAACGCCACGGTTGCCGCGAGCCGGGTAGATTTGGAGTTTATTTTTACTGAGTTCCTGGACATGTAGGAATTGCGGGGAATGAACGCACTGATGAGGGCGACAAAGAGTCTGCGGTGACTGGGCGACCAGAACAGCGTCTCGCTTTTCCTCACACCGATTACATGGCAGGGATCAAGGAAGCCTTCCAGGCTGCTTGGAAAAGAAGATGGATGACAGCTTAAAGTTTGGTGTCATTGCGTAGCGACTGCTCCCATTGACCTAACCCCCCCTCCCTCTCTAATGCTGCGTCCGCTTCAGGTCGCTTTATGTCGTCTTCGAATCGGGCACATTCACGGCGCGCACTGCCATTTGGTGGAGCGCTCATCCGCATCTCATTGCGCCGAGTGCGTTGTTCCCCTGAACTGTTCGGCTCATTCTTGATGAATGTTGCATTCTGGGTGATCTTCGCGCAAGTTACCTGTCCTCGTATCTGGACGAGTGGGTTCACTACCTACCTTCTTGTACACGGGATAGGTTCGCATACACAGACTTGCGGCCTATTTGACTTTTTGGAGGAGGCTGGCGTCCTCCATTTTATTTTACTCTCTTCGGTCTCGGTCGTAGGTTTTTACGCCAGGGGGGGGTGCGCGCCCTTCGCCGCGCTGGAGGGTTTCCTTTTCTTCTGTCCTCTTTGTTTATTTCTTCGTTTTTCTTTTTTTTGTATATTTGTTGTTTGGTTTTTGGATGTATTTCTTTTTTAATATAGCCTAGAATTAGGCTGCAGCCTGATTACTCCGACGTATGCCCTATTAGGAAGGCACCGGATAGGCCCCTTAAAAAGTAAAAACGCCAACCACTCCTAGAACCATCATAGAGCCGGGACATTTACGGTACATGGCAGTAGGTAATTCTTCCTTATTCTTAGCTTCGTCATACCTCCGTTTCTTTGTAAAAATAGTTACTAGGGTAGTTAAACAAAGTCACAATTTCCTTAACTCTTCACCAGGCGTGGATGGCAGTGAGTACGGCGTACCATGTCTGATTTCAGCTGGTATTCTCAGAAGAAACTGCGCATGCTGGTATCCTCCTAAAGTAATATTGTCACTTTTTAGCATTCGTTTTTCCTTTATTTAACCTTTGCTTTCTTTCGTTATTCAACTTATTCTCTCTCTATTCATTATTCCCCACTCAGCTTTAATGGTGATTTTTTAATATTTTTTATTTATTTTATCGTTAACATTTTAATTTATTTTATTTATTGGGTTGAGGAATAGGTTCTGGCGGTTTTATTAAATTTATTTATTACCATTAACAATTTTAGAAAAACTTCATTTTTAATTGATAACAATATGCAATTTAATCAATAATGTATTCTCTGTTGTTATTTACGACTTCTTCCCAACGTTCAACTAGTTTTTCGATGCCTCTGAAATAAAAATCTCTGGATTTTGACTCGAAGAATTCGTCTAAACGAAACGCCGCGCAAATTGTTGGAGAGCGATCGGAACAGATGGAAATCCGATGGAGCCAAGTCTGGCGAATATGGAGGATGCGGCAAGATTTCCAAATTAAGTGTTTGGATGGCGTCTTTTGTCATATTGGCAATGTGAGGACGAGCATTGTCGTGTTGCAGAAGGACTCCATAACGTCGATGAGGTCGTTTTTCACCAATAGCTTCGGCGAGTCGATACATTTGTTGAACGTAGAGTTCAGGATTCACAATCTCGTTGTTCGCAAGGAGCTCATAAAGAATGATGCCTCTACAATCATACCACACACACAGCATCGTTTTTCGTGGATGAAGTCCTTGCCTTAATCGCGGAAGTGTGTTTTTTTTATTGGGGCTAAGCCATTGTTTTCGATGGTTCATGTTGACATAAACACACCACTTTTCGTCGCCAGTGATGATGTGGTGAAGAAATCTGTCCTTACTACAGTTTTCTGATCACACGCTAATTGTAAAGCCAATTCTCTAGTCAATTGACGAGGATTTTCATGAAGAAGGTCGTTCAATCGATCTTCATCCAGAAAGTTCTTCGTCATTAAGATTGAAATGACTGTTTTTGAATCGTGAAAACCACCATTAAGCTGTCCTTTCTGATAAAGCATTTTTTCCGTACACAGCACAAATATCGCGACGAGCTTTGGCTGCGTTTGCATTGTTCCCGTCTCGATTGAAAATGAATAACAACAAGTGTCGAAAATGCGCCTTTCTTTCCACTTGACATTCCATTTTGAGTGTACAGAACAAAAATTAAATTAACACAACTTTTAAATAAACCGCAATGACTTATTACTCAACTTTAAGACTTAGCCTAAGCAAAAGCCTAATAGTCTACGCTGTTAAGAGACATAGCCTAACCTTTGCAAATTTTGTTCTCATTATTTATTATTGTTTCTTAATATGTGCACAAATCACGTCAATAAAACCTAAATCAGCACAACATTAAAAAAACGCAAGAACTTATTCCTTAACCTAATAGAATATATGTTAATTTGGTTAAATGTATTTTTTACGTAGTTTCAATCTTTTGTAGACACTAATATTGAGGAATATTAAAAATAAACAAACCAATGATTCAATAAGACTGTACAAGAAATTTCACTGACAAGAAAAAAAAAGATCTCATATGCATTTTATTATGAAGTGAGTGTGCTGAATTCGAATTTGATAAAAAAAACAACGTCTGCTGACCAAAAGGTCGCGTGTTCTCAATTATTCTGATTTATGACCTTACAACCTTCAAAACTTTCAATAATTCCCAGGGTAATCTTAGGAGGACCTTGGCAATTGGATCGGCCGAATAGTTACGATGTTATTGCGAAAACAAATAATTCTCTGGTTACCCTTGGGAGGAATGTGTCAATTAAATCATTCGAAAAAAATGTAAAACAACATAGGGGTTTCAAATTTCGTTGTAAACGGCCGAATAGTTAAGATGTTATTACCAAAACAGAATAATCCCCGGGATAACCTTGGGAGGACTTTGATAATCATATCATTCGAAGGAGAATGTAAAAAAAACAACATAAGGGTTTCATATTTCGTCAGAATGGGCCTAATAGTTATGATATTATTGCCACAACAAAAATAATTCCTTGGCTATCCTTGGTAGGACTTTAGAAATTATATGTTTAGAAAAAGAATACAAAATAATATAAGGGTTTCAAATCTCGTTAGAATCGGCCGAATAGTTCTAATAATATTACCAAAATAGAATAATTCCCGGGCTAACCTTAGGAGGACTTTGCCAATTACTGTGAGAACCTTGATATATAGAGTCACCCGCGACTAGACTCACACACGACTAAAAAACATACTAAAAGTAATATATATTAAAGAGAGAGTATACATATCTATGTTTTACGTTAGCATTTTGTAATATAAATCTATATCTCACTATGTCGGTTCGTTGGTCGACGTTTTGCTTTTTCTTTGTTTTGGTAATAACATTGTAACTATTCTGTCTATTCTAATGAAATTTGAAACCCTTATATTGTTTCACATTCTCTTCCGAATGATATAATTGCCAAAGTCCGCCCAAGGTTAGCCCGGGAATTATTTTGTTTTGGCAATAACATCATAACTATTCGGTCGATTCTAACGAAATTTGAAAACCTTATGTTCTTTTACATTCTCTCCTTTCGAATGGTATAATTGCTGAAGTCGTCCAAAGGTTAGTCCAGGAATTATTGAAAGTTTTCAAGGTCGTAAGGTCATAAATCAGGATAAGTGAGAGCACGCGAAGTTGGTCAACAGATCTTGTTTTTATATAGTTGTCTCTACAGAGATGAACCTTTGCTCCTAATCTCGTCTACCGGATACTCGTTTATTCCTATTCTCTACCAATCTAGGTTAAAAAAAGAAGAAAAAAAGTGCCCCAATGGCGATCATAAAAACTAGCTTAGCCGCTTCTCGAAACCTCCTTTTTATGCTCTTTGCCGTGGATGTAAGGACATCAAATATATACAAACAATTCGTATACACGGGCAACTAGCTCGTGCAGTGACGTAGAGCTTTCGAAAACCTTTTCTCCTACTTGATGCATGTGGGATGTTTGCATGTTTTTTGGACATATCTTTTCGGATACTGTGGAATGACTTATGTTTTTAAAGGGCCAAATTTAAGGTTAAGTTCTTTGATATTATAAAATTGAAACATCAATATTTACATTCATCAACCCAGAAATTTTTAAGCATTGTTTATCACCAAATTTAGTGGTGATCAAAGACATTGGGTATAATTAATTTTTATATCACATTTGTGCCGCAAAACATTTGATCTTGTAGTCTAAATATTCGATGAATCGGTGCCGGTTTAACCTAGTAACACATGTAGCATGTGCTACGGGCCCCGCGCTTCAGGGGGCCCCGCAGGGATGTAAAGAATTAGTAATAATTAAGTTTTTGCCTTTAGGCACAGAAAGCCGAAACAAAATAATTATTCATTTTTCTGATTTTTTTTATATTATTATTATATATGATGTTAAATAGAATTAAAATGAATCAAGAACGAGGTAAGAGTGGGTATGGGTCAAACAAGATTGAAACATCTCTCTCTATCTGTAATAAGCACGAGTTACTGAGGGAAATTAACACGTCAAGGATACTTGAGGAATTTTTTGTTGCCAAGTCTCGTAAGTACTTCATATGAGCCACGTAACTAGTTGGTGTGCACTAAGTTCAGCAAATGGTTCAAAGATTCTCCAAGGCAGCACAAATAGTCTACTGGCTAAGCTACTGGTAGGCACAAAGTTGTTCTTTATTAAAAAGGAATAAAAAATGTACAAAATAAACCCCTCTTTTTTTCAGTCGAGGCCTCCCAATCATACTAGCAGTTCTTTTAAATTCTTCAGATATTTTTTTCCCTCTCTGCAAAGGAAAATGGGGGGTAGGGGTGAGATACAATATATATATATATATATATATATATATATATATATATATATATATATATATATATACGTACATATACGGGCCCTGCAGCTCCTTAAACCGCCCCTGCGATGAATAAATATAATACTTCGGCTTTAAGTAGTATATAGGGTGGAGCAATGTCGATAGTTGTAGGCAAGACATAAAAGAAATATTTTAACATAATAACGATCGCAAACGACTGCGCAATGCTGCAGTAACTAAAGTATTTTTATTAAACATGATTAAAATAAGTGTTAAATATTTATATTTACCACTTACTTTAATCATCAAGATTCAATTGAAAAGACCGAAATATGATACTCGAAAGGAACAAGACATTTAAGAATATCCCAATTACTATCTAAAGTAATAATTAATTTTGTTGATTATGTTGATTTTCATAATTAGGTGTGGGACGATCAACATGGTGTGGCTCACCAAACAAAAAACAAATCGTGTTAAAAAATAACCTTGAAACCCAACATAAGAAATTTCCCGCAGAAACAATCGAAGGATAAATTTGTAAAGAAAGAGGACACTCAACTGTTGTCGTTGAAGCCAAGATGGTACGCAATTCTCCAGATGTTAATTGCAGTATGTTTGGTTACGCTACACTTCACAACCCATTGCGGGATTGGCAGCCCTAATGAAACTTTAACTTTTCCAATGAATGACCAAGTGGATTTAAATATCGTTGGCAATATACAAGGATTTAACATGGTTCCGGACAAAGGACTGATATATTAAAAAAAATGTTGGCCATCTCTTGCGTCGGAAATTAGTGTAAAGGATGACAAAATCCGAAGACCCCGCTCATATTTGGAGATTTGAATGCCCTTTACGAATTTTGCTCTCGAGGCGTACATTTTCATTCCTTTCTTTTCCCACCAGTTTATATATATATATATATATATATATATATATATATATATATATATATATATATATATGTGTGAGAATGGAGTCTTTCATGCAATATATATATATATATATATATATATATATATATATATATATATATATATATATATATATACTGGCGGGAAAGTAACAGAATGTAATTCTCGAGTGTCACATTTATAATGGCATTCAGATCTCCAATTATGAACGGGTTTTTCGGGTTTTTTCCTCCGTTATGTTTGACCACGTGGCCTACTACTTTTTATATAAAGTTTTATACACAATATTCAATATCTGTCAATTCTAGGTTCCTTTATTGACCTAAAATTTAGTATTTCACATATCGCTCATGAATTTTTTAACAAAATCAAGCGCATGAAATTTTCGTCTCTTACTTTTACTAAACAAGATTTTACCTTTTTTCGGAACCTTGGTTTGAATAAAGATATCGTTGTCACCCGTCCTGATTAAGGTAATTGGGGGGGTGATTTTGAATAGAATTGATTACATTTCAAAATTCTCCCAGATTCTCTTAGATAATCCAAGTTTACCCAAATTATGGAACAACCTCTGACTATTTACTCACCGTTTAAAGGACAAAACTAACCGTTTTCTGCTCAGTTTAAAATCTTCTTTGGTTCTTAGTGATTCTGTTTACAGTTATCTGTACGTTTCATCTTCATGATAAGGTTTACTCTATGGGCAACCTAAGATACATAATACAGGATACCATCTTCGCCCCATTCTTGCTTCATACACTTATAAAGTTGCTAAGTTTTTATTTTTACCGTTAACCCCTTTTACTTCCAATTTATATACCGTTAATAATAAGCCTTGATTTTGCTTCTGAATTCACAAGGGTTAAGTCTTGAAGTCCTCTATTCTTTTCCAGCTTCGACATCACATCCTTATTTACAAATACTACCCTTCAGGAAAGTATGGATAATATTTTAACTAAAGACTTCCAAGGTAGAAATGTCCTCTTTAATGGATTCAGTTTTTCACACTTCTCGCTGTTATTGCAGTTAGCCGTCAAAGACAAATATTTTACTTTCAAAAACGTGGTGCTATATCATCGAATTGAAGGTGATAGGATAACAAGCACATTAGGTGCGTTTTTGCAAATATTTTTATGGGCAATTTTGAGGATAGACTGTTCCGTGATTGCCTTGCTCAATTCCGTCCGGTACTATACAAACGACAAGTCAATGATACCTTTGCTGTTTTTCTTCTAGTTCGTGTTCCAAACAGTTTTTTCCGTTTTATCAACAATTTACACTCAAATATAACTTTTACCTAGGAACATGAGATTAATAATACCTTGCCATTTATAGATATTAATGTCTCTCGTACCCCTTCCGGCATACAATATAATGTCTTTAGGAACCCAACTAAATTTCTTTAGTTTCTGTGATATAACTCAAAATTGGCTCCTTTGAAAATTTCTTTTCAGAGGTTTTAACCTCTATTCAACCTACCTTAATATGCATTTTGAATTTTTCCTTTTTAAAAGAATACTTTGTAAACAAGGGGGAAAATCCCTCGAATGACCTGTGGCGTTGGGTGATAAGATGATAAATGGTTATTGCATTGATGGTTTCCCATGCCACAAATCACTTACAAGTGCCTTTGAATGGCTAAATGAGGCTTCTGCCACTAGATGGCACCAGGGTGAATAACCATATGACCAATGGTCATATGGGTCATTCTATGGCTTTCAATGGGTACAGTTGAACTTTACTCCCTTTGAAAGAAAAGCGACGCCTTGACCTGGCCCTTTGCCGCAGGTAAAAATGACTAGAAATTTTCTCTTCAGGGGTGTATTACCCATCCTATTCTTTTAATGTTGTCATAGAAATTGGTTTCATGTTGCTAGACATCAGCCCTTTAATGAACTGCTCCGGAAACGTTTAACTGTTATTTTAAGGGAATTATATTGTCAAATCAATTTTAAACTTATATTCATCAATAATAAAAAATATTGTATCGTTTTAGTGAAAGATCTCACACCGATGAGTTCACACAATGTAATAGATTTACTTGCTTCAGTTGCAATTCTGTTCTCACACGGGTATTAGGTATGGAACCGGAAAACTTTAGAGTATTCTTCCAACAGCAAACATGCAAGTGATTGTAAAACAGACGTACCCTAAAACGAATTGTTCGTTTTAAAATTTGCTATATCTATGTATATCCACTTTCCGTATTAAAAAATCTCTCTGTATTAAATACAGCAACCCAAATTTAAATAATGACACGATATCATTTCTATTGTTTATCACTTAACAATCAACCTAGCTGGATTTAATCTTAAAATTCATTCTCGTTTTCATTTGTGATTGTGATCCGACCATGAAAGGTAATGTTCGGTTTCTTTATTCAGTTTTTACTGTATTGTATATGTATCCAATTCTCTCTTTTGTTCTCCATTTCAATTGTTAAATATCGTACTGTTGGGTTTGTTTTAGTGTTTGCGTTTGATTAATATAATTTATTCTCAAATATTTCTTGCTGTACTTTATTTAACTAGTGTTTTTTCATTAACATAACGTTAATTATACTATTTGCCGTCGTTTATGTGTCATTTTCTCAGATTTATATTATTGCAGTATTGAACTTATGCTGTAGTATAGCTTTTTAGTATTAGATTATTCCATCTACTGATTTCGAATTTGTTTATAACCTGAAAAGTTAAAACTAAAGATGGTACCCACTTTCTTCATTTTGTGTGCTTCTTAATACACACACACACACACATATATATATATATATATATATATATATATATATATATATATATATATATATATATATATATATATATTAAGATAGAAAAAAACACAATAAAAAACACACCATAGTAGAATCATTTTATTACATTACAGAACTAGTTTCGGTAGCTGCTACCATCTTCAACTGTACAATGAGAAGACTGGAAACAAATGCATTATATATAGAAGCGGATGAGCGAAGGATCACAAGGAAGCTAGAGGCTAGGGAAAGAGCAAATTTGTGGCGATTTTGGAAGCAAATTTTGGGCCGAGAGAATTTTGAATGAATTTGTTACATTTAAATGATCCCTCAGACGTAATTTGTAATTTGGAATTTGTTGAATCAGCGCTTCTTGGGATAAGTTGTTGTATGTGCGTCTTTGATTTCCCCGACGATCAATTCGATTCTCAAAGCTCTCGATCGGTTTTCTTATCATCCGTCTCCTGATTCATCGTTCTTCTGTTATTTAGTGCTCTTTAATTAGTGTTGTCGCATTGTGATCTTAATGCCTTTTAATTAATTTCCTTGTGTGAACTATAAAATTTGCAAGTACCAAATTTTATTTGTAACTCATTTCGACTTCAATTAAGTTTTGCCTTATTCTATATATGGCTTTTTGCTTGTTTATTTTGTCCCACCCGCATGTTTATCGGCTTTTATTTATACTTGCGTTAATATAAACTCGCTTCTTTTTTCACTTTTTACTGCATTTGTATATCGCTATCAATTTTTATTTGTATATAGCCATTTATTTCTATTGCTTAAAATATTAACTTGCTGCTTTTTCCTTTTCACTCCATTGATTCATTTGTTGCCACGTGCTGCTGCTCTTTGTCTTCCTTCCTAATTCGACTCACATCGTCCTGGCTTACCATCCCCCACTCCCTTACCTCGGTGAACCGTCCCCCACTTTCTATTAGTCAAGTTAGGGTTAAGTTTTCCCGTCTGTTGCGTTCTTCATAATTCTCGCCTTTGTTTCCTCCTTTCTACCTTACTATGTATGATAGGGACTCACTCAACTGTTTATACTATCTCCTTTCGCCAGCTACATACGCGAAGATAAAGGGGGCTGGTATCTCCCGAACTCGCCCGACTAAGAGAGGACTGAGACTTTCGTCGTCCTTTAGGAGCCTCTTTCACCTTACCATTCTTCCTTTACCCAACACCTCCAAATCTCTCCCTTCCTCCTCTGCTAATCAGCAGGCGCTGTCGGCGTCTCTTCTGAACATTAGGAGCCTGACCAATAAGTCGGAGTATGTCCATGACCTCGTTGTTCGCACTGGAGTTTCCTGGCTCGAGTCTGATTCTGGTTCATGCACTGCCCTTATTTGACCTTGGCAAATGAAGCCAGCGTTAAAAATGCCATTATTGCATTAACAAGCCATCAATTCTTCAAACCTCGCTGGTTATATATTAGTATTTCATGTGACAGTTCAAGCCACCAAGACTTTGTTAAAATATTATGACTCTAGTGATTGAGAATTTATCAGTGGGACTCGAAGGTGAATCATCCAGTGATGTATTGGACAGTGACGATTATTTTGGATTTACAAAACCCTCTCAAACACGCTCAACCGCAGACTTAGAATTGTTCATTTACCTTCAGGATTCAAATAAAACATTTCAAAGTTTAGATAGATACCCAAACATAAAAAAGTTATTTATTAAATACGACACTACCCTTCCGTCGTCAGCTTCTGTGGAACGGCTCTTCTCTTTAGAAGGATTGACCTTATCTCCAAAACGAAGTTCTTTATCTGACGAAACATTTCAGCAACTGATATTACTTAAATGTAATGCTGATATAAATAGCTAACTGAAATTTCATTCTATGCAACTTTCTATATTTTTTGTAGTACTAAAGTCCAATCGTCATCAAATCCTACATTAGTAATTATAATATACAATTTCATTTTAATGGATATATTTTGTTTTGATACCAATGGTCCTTATCGATTTTCATTATACGAGGGGCGGTCAATAAGTTTTGCAATTCGGATATAAGGAAACGAGATATGAGGAAAAGTGTTTTATTATTTTTCAATATAACTACCCTCGACTTCAATGCACTTGCGCCACTTGTTCCTGAGGCTTCAAATTCCCGACAACCAGAAATCTCCCGACTGCTGTTCAATCCACTCCTGGACGGCGAGCTAGACATCTTCATCATCCCCAAACCGGCGTCCACGCAGTGCAACCTTGAGCTGGTGGAATAAAAAATAGTCGCTAGAGGCCAGATCTGGACTGTAAGGGGGATGGTTGAGCTCCTCGAATCCGCACTCGCAGATTCGAAAGCGGGGATGACACTTAAAATCTTTTTTAGACTGCTTAGAAAAGCTGGATTATACGTTCTGCTCTCATAATTATGAGAAGAGCTCTTTCCCCAAGGCTTTTAGGAAGAGCTTAGTTAGCCATAATATTGCCTTCTTAACCGCATATATATATATATATATATATATATATATATATATATTTATTACAGTATCGACCAGACGATTTCACCTATTTCTGAATATTGAATTTTAATCAAGTTAAAATAATTAATGAAGTCTGGATGGAAGTTGTGTGCAGGAGACTGAAATGGAATCTGGTGGAAATCGGTCGATACTTTAAAAACTGCATGCGAGTATAGTCGGAACTCTTATACGGAACAGGTGGTAATGCATGTATATAAAAGAGAATTATCTAAAAGGCTACCTTCTGTTTTCTATAAGTCAAAATAAAACATGGTTGAGTTAGGGTCTACGGTGAATTGATGGGCAGAGCTTAGCGATGTAATGAAACAAGATGCTGTTGGTATGTGTTAACACTTCCGACGAATGTTTGTCGCTGTGTGTCTAAAGGTGGATTGAAAATTTCCAATTGTGATCCTTTTGTAGGCATCGCAAACGAAATGGTTATGGTCTTGTATTAAGAGTGCTTTCTAGTGGGTACCTGTTTTCTCAGTAAGCATAGTGGTGCCGGAATATGGGGGGCGGCGTGACAGATAGTGTCAAAGAGGGTCAGCAGTCCAGCAGTCATCCTATTAGACTAGAGGAACGCAAGACATATATATATATATATATATATATATATATATATATATATATATATATATATATAGGGTAGGCCATAAGTTTACATATAGGAAAAATTAAAAATTAACTGTCCTTTTTTATTTTTCTTATACCCTATAAGGATGTGCTTAGCGAAAGAGCAACGAATTGAAATCATACTGAAGGCCGGATCAGGAAGCAATGGCATTGTTGCAATGGAATTGAACAGCAAAATATTGAACGAACATCACCCACGACACTGTGGCAAAACCTATTACAAATTTAATAGAACTATGAGCATTGCAGATCAGCAGATAATCCCTTATAAACTACACGGTGGTTGTCTGCGGAAGTGTTGTTAGCAGATCGACTATGAGGCGCATTTTGAAAGTAAACAAATGACATCATAACAAATTTCATATGGCGCAGCATCTGAAAGAAGACGTCTCGGATAAACTGATAGAATTCTCTGGATGGGTATTAAGCAAATTGAACGAGGATGCAAATGTTTCGAATAAGATCTTGTTTACTGATGACGCAAACTTTTGCGTCAATAGAGAGGTTAATCGGCAAAATGTACGCTTATGGAGAATTCCTAGCCCTCACTGGAGGAGTCGGATGAAGATGCAAGATTCCGGTCAAATGATAATGTGGGTCGGAATATGGGATTGACAGATATATTGATACGTTTTACATCAGTAATAATCCTAATGCCCAAAAGAGCTTAAAATGTTGCAAGAAGAGATTTTCCCATCCCTGCTAAATGAGGACGACAACTTCCCAGTTAACTTCCACTAAGATGTGGCTCCATCTCATCATGGTGTTCTCGTACGTCATTGGTTGGAACAATAGTTTCCGGATCCTTGGATTGGTCGGCGTGGCCCTGTGAGGGGGCATCCCAGATCCTTAAATCTTACCTTCCTTTATTTTTATCTTTGGAGGCACTTGAAGGCCAAGGTGTATGAGGAAATGCTGCAAAGAAATCCTTTAAAGAACATTTTACCAACGCCATTCCAAGCATAACTCTAGCGGTGTTAATGCGTGTTCATCAACAGTGGGAAACATGTGTATTCAAAACAATGGCAACCATGCGGAGCATATAAGTGCATTTTCTTAAAAAAATATTATTTTCCTATGTATAGAAACTTATGGCTAACCCTATATATATAGGGATTGGACAAAATAATTGGAACACGTGTTAAATTCAATGGATATTTATTTAATACGGAGTTGGTCCTCCTTTTGCTTTCTTAACAGTGTCGATGCATCTTGGAATTGATTCATACAGCTTCCTGACTTCATTGAGAGGATTCTTGAACCATTCTTCTTGCAATACTTGCTCCAGCTGTTTCAGATACGACGGTGGAAGGTAACGAGTTCTAACTTGGCGCGCCAAGACGCACTACAGATGTTCAATAATATTAACGATCTGGAGATTGTGGTAGCCACTCCATGTGCTATAGCTCACACCTATGCTCTTCATACCAATTCTTAACCACATGAGCAGTGTGTATTGGGGTGGGGGGATTGTCATATTGTAAAAAAACACTCACCATCAGGAAATAATGTCTGGAATTGATCTTTCAAAATATTCAGATATTCGTTGCTGTTGATCCTACCATGCAGGGCGACGATTGGACCAAGAAAATTCCAAGATATGGCTGCCCAAACCATCACTGACCCTCTTCAGGATTAAAAGCTGTCCCGGGCTGCCTTTTAGAATAAATTTTGGCGAATTTATCCACGGATTAACTCACGAACAAAAGCGGAATATAAGACAAATCGAGAGACTCAAAAAAACAAAATTAAAACTAAATTCGCAGTTGCCTTCAATAAAATATGTAATGAAGAGAATCTACTGCCCAACTCTACGTATATATATATATATATATATATATATATATATATATATATATATATATATATATATATATATATATATATATATATAATGATAATGTTCATTAGTACAGAATTACTAACTAACAAAGACCATTAGAAGGTCGGGACGCTAATAAATAAAGAAAATAGAGAGAGGAAATGGTGGAAATCAAAGTAAAGGTTAGGTAAAAGACAGAGAAAATAAGAGTAATGAGAAGACATTGGGTAAAGAACTAATTTCACAAGTCATATTTCTGAAATGCCATATTTTAAAGTTCTATTCATCGATTCTGTTTTAAAAAATATTTACTGTATAAATTGGACCATATTCCTCGCCAACACATTCCAAGTTGCTTTGTTTAATAAGCTAAAAAATTATATGCTATTTTATTGCTGTCTTTTATCTACTTATATGAAAGTATTAATTCTACTAGCCAATTTTGTATCTAGCTCAAATATTTAGTCATAATTTATATTTGTAATCCAGTTTAGTATTTTATATTCTTCCAGAAGTTAGCCACGCAGATGTCGATCTTCCAATGAGAATATATTGAGGTGCTTCAGGTTTTTTTGTTCGATCTATTTCTAACTTCATGATTTAATTGTGTCGCTCGGCACTAAACGCGTGCACAGAGTGCAATTTCTTTTTTCATATATGGCGCCTAGAATTCCTTTTCAAAGTTCTTTCTGTCTGTTTTTATTTTGCGTCTGACAAAAGACGATAATAAAAGTATCGGATTGGATTCTCGACACTATTGCTGGTTTTATACATTTTCATTCACTTGGTTACGATTCTTTATGCAATTTTAATCTCACTATTTATCAATGGCACCTAATTTGACCTCTAGGTATATACCGCACTATTTCGTTGTATATAGTGAAAAAAGTATGCTGGATGTCATCGGAGAACATTTCTAAAAGGACATTTCTTTTTCGTCATGTCTTTTCTTAAGGTTAATTCTCCTTTTCTTGGATTCTTATCTCTACGCCATGGATGAGTACTGCTGAATTTTGTCATAGTTTCACTTCTTCATCAACAGCGCAAACGCTGAACTGGCCTATCAACTTCTCTTAATAAGGGTTTCATCTGCCAAAATAAATCTTATTTAGTTTTTGGGTTGTACGTATTCACCTAAGATATAATTCACAAATGTTGGCAAAATTATTAGAACGACGTGTACAAAAAAAATACAGGAATGTGAAATAAAATTTCCTAATGTGAGATAAGACTTTGGTTGAAGATATTTGGATTTTATTATACTTTCAGTATGGGTGGTAGTGTTTTTGAACGATAGATAGTCAGGTAGGTAAGCAGAAGGATCGAGATGAAGAGAGGGAGGGAGGGAGTGCAGTTTTGAAAGGGATAGAGGAGCAGCTGTTTGCGTGGTTTTCTTCTTTTTTCCTCGTGAAGGTGACTGAATAAATTACATAGTGATGTGTTTAGAGGTGTCTGAAACAGGGATTTTGATAATATTAATCTGATATTTTTAGAAATTCTTAAAAAATTAGTGTCTATTATAAAATAGGATGAAGCTAGGGACAAAATTTATACATTACTGCCATTTTTAAAGCAAAAACAAACGAGCGCGTATTTCGCAGAAGGTTTGTAAAAAGAGATCAATCAAAAAAAGGGAAGATAAAGGAAGCGAAAGTGTGTGGAAAATATATAGCTGTAGATATTCCTGCGGCAATGGAGCACTGGAAGCATGCAATCATCCAGATTGATCTGCCGTATGCTGACCCGTGCCACACCAAGCACCCAATTATGGAACAAAAGGTGTGATGGGAAGAGTGTTCCACTCCTAAAGGTTTTAGGTGTAATTGGGACTTTAACCCTGCGGCCCCATTCACCCCCTTGCGGGCGTCATTACTAACTGAACCTGGTTGCTCTACCTAAAAGACACCACAAAATATGTTAGCATTAATTCTTAACAATGGAGAAAAATATAGAATTAGCCCCAAAGGAAAGAGTAATTACGATAGGAAATGGACCCTAACTCTAAGACCTGACAGAAAAAGGGAAACTTTACTGACCCTGACAACAATACCCATTTGTCAACTTAAACTCCATTTGGTCACGAAAAATATTATAGTATCTTAAAGAACTTTAAGAAGACGTGTAGAGGAAATTAGAATGAGGGGTTGAAGACCTCGAAATAAACCAAAATTCACCCCTAAAATGGGGAGAAACGTAGAAAGCGTTTAAAGTCGACAAATAAATACACCACCTTAATTTTTAGATGACCGGAAATTGGTATTTTTCTCTCTTTACATATTTGTTTAAACGATGAAACCTTTCGAGTAATGAGTGAAAAAGCCACAATTTGTGAGGCATGTTAATGAAAATTTCCATTCTGACTGTTTTATGAGGACTGTTAAACATCCATTTGTGACGACCTGGCTGCTAATTAATGGTAAAGGTACAGAGAGGATGTATAATTTTGAATGTGTCATGCGGAAGGATCAGAATAGAAAAGTCCTATTCCTCAGATACGTGTCTGAATTGATGGCGAAATATGATTTAACATCACGCAAGATGGTGCGCCTTGTCACACATCAAAATGTTACAGAATTTTTGGTTTCACGTAATATTCTTCTCTTTGATTGGTCTGGTAGCTCACCTAGCATTTTTCAAGGTGATATTTGGATCCATTGTATGAAAATACATAAGAATTATTTAATCTCATTTAAGAGGCAGAGAACTTTTCAAAAAAGTGTTGACTAGTGTTATCTAAGGACGTGATGGTGCGTATGGTGATTCTTACCCCTGTGTGGGTAAACCAGCGTACCCACCAATGGGCGGCCAGCTTGTGAAATCGCTGAAGCCTCTGGTGCTACTTACCCATGCGGAAGTAACCATCAGTGTAGCCCGCCAATGAGCGGCCAGCTTGAGACATCGGTGAAAGATTTTTGTACACGATACCTGGGATCGAACCTATCCTCTACCCTGGAAGATCAACGCCGTATAAAGTAGGGTATCGAATGCTTAACACCATCCCGACCGAGTTCGTGTATACATTTTATAGTCACTAAATGAACTTAAATGCTTCGAAAACTTTAATCGGAGACATCGAGTAAGAAATAATTAGGGAAAAGAAATTAATATGAGGATATGAATACCCTGTCGACATTTCCAATGCCATTTCAAGAACCGCAACTCGTCCATACTTAATGAGTTCTGAGCCTCCGAAGGTAACTTGCGGGCTTCCTCTCCATGTTTGGTCTGATCAATTATATGGTCCTGATGAGGCTGCTGTTACTGAGAATGTTTTATGCATGGACTTTCTTAACCTTCTAGCGATTTTTCCGTAATGTTTATTGCATTTTTAACGAGGATGTTGTTTTTTTATAGGACCCATCTGGCGAATGCTTACAATGGCATAAGCCGCCATATTTAATTTCAAGCTTAATACTAGGCCACATTAAAATAAGTCAATCCCTCCCCCCAACAAAAAACACACAAGACAAACTAAATAAAACAAAAAGAAACCGAGAAAAAACAAAATAAGAGAAAAATAAGGCACGGTCCCGCGTCGGGGAGAGGACTACTTCTACTGGCGAAGGAGCATGCGACGACAAAGACCAAAGAGCATAAAACGAAAATAAGGATTCCAGCTTCCTCTAAGAAGTCAAATAGTCTACAAGTATATGTGAATCAATCCGTCCAGAGTATAAGGGATATGTGACGAATATGCGGTAGCAACCCCGCTCATTTCGGTATCGAAACAGGTAATGTGCGCAAAGATCATCTAGTTAGTGGGCGCATTGTGCCGAACACTCCGGGAGATCACGCAATCGTTGCAGGGGAGCGCTCCATCAAATGGTAGTGTGTCCCGCGAATGTGACTAATTGTGGCCTAAAACATTCTTGGCATTGAAGGAGGGGAGGGTAGGTCCAAGGCAACAGTTGCGGCGTTACGGATACCCCGAACCAAAGGGTGCGGAGATTCTAATATTCCGATTGCACTCACGGCCAATTTATTAGTCGCTAAAGATCACAATCCTGTCTGCCTATCGGGCACGACCCATGATTTCCCGTACTCAGCAATGTATTGCAAACAGCTCGGCCGAGAAGGAGGGCATAGCACCCAGTAAAGTTCCGATGATTTAAAACAAAAACGGCGTGGAAGCCGTCCCCCCTTCTGGGACTTATTGCTACCTGTGTACAATGGCACGATTCCAGTGTGACAGAAAGTGTGTTCCAAAAAGGTCAAACTTAAAATTCCTTGCGCTATGGAAGCTTTGGAAGCAAAGGTGTAGCAACAAATTGTCAAAGGTCGTGTCCTCCGGGATGGCATCTTTGGCAGAATCAGAGGCGCCACTGGCCCGAGAGATGCACTGAACTCTTAAAATACTTTCTTAGCCCTCAATTCGAGTGCTATGTGTATGACTGGCCTCTTTAGAGGGCATAGGCACCGTTAGGATCGGCTGCAGATGCAGTGAGAGCCATTGGCGATCGAGTGAGGCACTGTGTTCGAAGTTATAATAGGATAATCCCCTGTGTATGGTAGCATATCCCCGTTAAATCCTTGGTATTGACATCAAGACTCTTAACCAGATGTGGGCACTAAATACATTTAAAGAATTTAAATACTAAATATTAAATACATGAGAAAATGTATTTAGATACTAAATACATTTTCAAAATGTATTTACTATTTAAATACATTTTCAAAACGTATTTATTATTTAAATACATTAAATGTATTTAGATACATTTTTAAATACATTTCAAATACATGATATATAATGACAATCGATAGGGACAATTAGTATCACAACAAAAAATATCCATTAAAATGAAATTGTATATTATAATTACTAATGTAGGATTTGCTGACATTTGGACTTAGGTACTACAAAAATATATAGAAAGTTCTATAGAATTAAATTTCAGTTAGCTATTTCTATCAGCATTACATTTAAGTAATATCAGTTGCTGAAATGTTTCGTCAGATAAAGAACTTCGTTTTGGAGATAAGGTCAATCTTTTTAAAGAGAGAGCCGTTCCACAGGAGCTGACGACGGAAGGGTGGTGTTGTATATAGTCGTAATAAATTACTTTTTTATGTTTGGATATCTATCGAAACTTTGAAGTGTTTTATTTTAATCCTGAAGGTAACTGAACAATTCTAAATCTGCGGTTGATCGTATTTGAGTGGGTTTTGTAATTCCAAAATAATCGTCACTGTCCGATACACCACTGGATGATTCAGCTTTGGGTCTCTCTGCTAAATTCTCAATGACTTGAATCATAATATTTTTAATAGGTTCTCGCTGGCTTGAACTCTCCCTTTAAATACTGATATTTAACTAGTGGAGTTTGAAAATTGGATGGCTTGTTGGTCCAATAATTGTACTAATTATTCTTGCAATATTTTTTCAATAATATTTTCAAGTAAATGATAGTGCGCTTTAAGAATATATCTATGTCAATTCTCATGGAAATATTGCAATATATTAACCTCTGTTGTTTATATATGTCTTCCTTTATTTAACTTCCTTACATAGCCTACGTAGTGACCAATGATCCGAACGCTTTAGTATTCAGTCGTTATAAGAGCTTAGCCTGTACTACTAATACTATAATTGTAAACAACATTTGTAACTCAGAACTCACCTTTAATTAATTTCACAAAAGCTGGTTGCTCCATGGTTGTTTGTGGATGCACACATTGTATCATAAAATCTGTAATCAGCTTATCAACACCAGATTGTTTGACATTCTTAGTATTCACTGCAAAACACTCCGGGAATGTCTTTAATCTAACACCGCTGCATGAAGGACCATGGTCTAATACTGAACATTTTCTTTTTAAATCTTTTCTTTTAGCTGTCACGTAGTTATCCGCTTTTTTTGCATCAATGCAGGATGCTTTCTCTGTTGATAAGTGTACATGATCAGATAATTGATGGACATTGGTTTCACGTTGCAATAATTCACGTTAAATTCAATCAGCATATACTATAAATAATGTTGTAAAAGGAGGCAGGTAGGTTCGTGCATGTTAAACCTATGCTACTTAACATTATCGTTAGCTACTAGCAATTTTGCCATTTAAAAAAAAAAATCAGAAATAGTGAAACTTTTCAATTCATTTAAGTATCATATAATTAGCTTTAAAATTTTTTTACCTTCAAATGAATGCGTAGATTGGAAGTGGCATTGCTCACCGCAGAGATTTCGCCTTTGCATGATGTACATACAAATTCACTTTGTCTCCTTCGGAAGATTTCAATCTGAAAAAATCACCATCTAGTAAAAGATAACTATAATTACATGATTCTTTATCTTCCTCGTCTTTATTATTGTCTAATCTCTCCCTTTCACACTCTTTCGAAGAAGCTGAAGTTGCCATGCAGCAGTTGAAATAACGCTGAGCACTTTCACTATACAAGCGAATACAACTGTGACCATCTGTTAACTGAATTTGAACTGATGCAAGCAATCTTCCCTCACCGGCTCACGTAGTCAACTGTTTGTGTCATACAAGTTGCGACAAGCTAAAATATGCATTACACCTTCTTAACAGCTATATAAACCTCCTATCAATAAAGTATTTGCAAAAAGTATTTAAATACATTGTCAAGGAATAGGCCGAGGGGTGGTTGGAGTTTTCCCCGACTCTTATATATATATATATATATATATATATATATATATTCCATTATCAAAAAATGCAGATGAGGCGTCGTACTACTCTTTATACTTCGTTCGGCACATGCCCTGAATGGGTTTATTGACTCAGAGTGCTTAGAGGTTGCCTACGGAGGGATTGTAATATACTTTGCCAGCAAGCGACCCAAAGGAAGTTAGATATACAAACAATATGCAAAATAAAAATTTAATGAACGCTAAACAAGAAAAATATATATGTATACAAATAAGTTTCTTTGAGAGATAAATTAATAAGTGAAGCTCGGATATCTCACTTGGCTTGTAAATAACTGTTCACTAAGTAAATATCTATACACTTTTAATGCTGGTAAGCTTCACGGTGAAGTCGGGGAATGTGAAAGCGAAGGGTTACCTTGGAACCTGATGTTCGGGTGGCGCTGGTGAGTGAAGGTGGTGAGATAAGGGGTGGAGACGATGAGGTAGGTTCTCCAGGGACCGACCTGATTCCAAAATTCCGTCACGATTTCCTGGAAGAAGGCCGTGACGGGAGCTTCTTGTTAAAGAGGGCCTCACCCTCGTGAACTCCGAGGAATCTTGGGAGCCTCTGTGAGGGGGAGGGGGGGCTATCGACCCATAGGGTGACGAAGAAAAGTCGAGATGTAGGTTTATCGCTTAGGGAACCAGAGTGAGGCTGTTTGTAGCTTCGGCTCTGAAAAAGTGATTACGAGCCTGGGTCCGCACTGACTTGCAGACCAACGGCGTAAGAAGCCGCCCTAACTGGGACCGATATCCTCTCTGAAGACTTGGTGCTTGACGATTTACCACAACACTGAGATAGATGGCAATTCCTGCCCCGCCAGACGCTGTGAAAGCTCTACTACCGAGGGTTAAAAGAATTCATCTTTTATACCTGAAAGTCGAGAGAGGTTCACATGGCTCTGGAAGTAGATTTGATGTCAAGCGCCTTTCTTAAGGTAAGAGCTGCTTGATTATCTCCTCCATTTCGTCCTTTGTAAACTTCCGGAAACCACCGGAAGCCAAGTTGGGCTCCCATCTATCCATAACCAGTCCGGGAAGGAATGCGGTGGTTAGCTGAAATGGCTGGTGGGTTCTTCCGGCAGAAGGCCACCAGCCATCTGGCCTGGACGGGAAGGTTTGATATCGAGGCCCACCCGGAAGGGAGGTGGGGAAACGTGGGAACATTAGGCTATTCTCCTACATACACTGTATTTAAATACTTTCAAAAATATTCAAATACATAATTTCCAATGTATTTACAAATACAATTTTAAATACATAAATGTATTTAAATACTGCCCCCCTTTGCTCTCAAACGGGGAGAGTGAAGGCAGAGGTCGCCAAACGGAGACCAGTATCGTGGATCGAGTATAACCACCCGTAATCGGAATTGACGATCTCTCAGGAATTCAGAAATAATGATAAGGCGGCGTACCCTCTACCGCATCGTGTGGAGAGTCTCCATGATACCGTATCGCCATTCGGTATCTTATGGATTCTCCAGATCGAAAAACATCATTTTGAGTGAAGTCTATGGTTGAAGTTTTCACAGATATTTAGTAATTTCTAGTCGGCTGAGTGCATTTTTTTTTTAATTAAGGGGCTATCTGGCGACTGCCGACTTAGGCATTAGTCGCCGTAAACAAACAGCCTAGTTCTAGGCTACTTTAAAAATTAAACAGGAAACAATAAAAAGAGATAACAATAACAATAAAAAAGCAATAACAAAAACAGCAACAACAATTAAACTGGGTTAAATGAAAGGGAGAAGGCCAGCCTCCCCCCAAAAGTCAATAAGTCCACTATTCATGGTGCACGCACTCGTCCCGAGTACAAGGGACAGGCGGTAGCGACCCCGCCCATCCCGGTACCGAGACAGGTATCGTGCGCGAAGATCACCCAGACTGGGACATTCGACAAGAATGTGCCGAACAGTCTGGGGGACGACGCAGTCGTTGCAATAGGGCGCAGGCGAGCGCTCCATCAAGTAGCGATGCGTTACACGAGGGTGTCCGATTCGAAGACGACATAAAGCAACCTGAAGCCGCCGCGGCATTGGGGGATAGGTCCATGGGAACAGTCGCGGCGCAATGGCACGCAACTTTAAGTTCCCCTCGACCGTCTCCCATCTTCTTTGCCAAGCATTCCGAAGAGCTGCCCGTATTCCTGCCATGTAGTCAGTGTGAGGAAGAGCGAAACGCTGGTCCGGTCGCAGAGTCCTCGCGGACTCTTTGGCGCCCTCATCGGCGCGCTCATTCCCCGCAATTCCTACATGTCCAGGAACCCAGCAGAAGATAATCTCGACATCTGCCTGGCTCGCCAAAACCGTGGCGTCACGGATTTCGCGAACCAGGGGATGCGGAGATTCCAATGCCCCGAGAGCACTCAGGGCGCTTTGTGAGTCGCTATAGATCACAATCCGGTCTCCGAACCGGGCACGTCGCGTAATCTCCCGTACCGAGTGGTGTATTGCCACCAGCTCGGCCGTGAAGACAGACGCAGCGCCTGGTACTGCCCCGCTGACTTCAAACAGAGGAGATACGGCGTGGAAGCCGACCCCCTCTTGGGACTTGGAGCCATCCGTATACACTGGCACGGTACCAGCGTGACACGATGTGTGCTCCAAAAAGGTCGAACGCAATACTCCCGGCGCAGTACAAGCTTTTGGAGCAGAGGCGTGGCGACAAATAGCCAAATGTGGTACCCTCCAGGGTGGCGTCCTGGGCAGAACCAGGGGCGCCACCGGCCCGAGAGCTATATCTACTTCTCGAAGGAGTTTCCTGGCCCTAAACCCAAAGGGCTTAGGGTATGACTGGCGTCTCTCGGCGGCATAGGCACCATCGAGATCAGCTGCGGATGCATAAAACTCGCATCCGTAGTCGAGCTTCGAGCGAACAAAGGATCGATAAAAAAGTAAGGCGGTAGCCCTATCAGCGCCCCAAGCGCTGAACGTCACGGAACGGAGAATGTCCATGGCGCGGTTACAAGAGACCCTAAGGCTGCGAATATGAGCCTCCCAGGTGAGGCGTCGGTCGAATACAAGACCAAGGAAACGGTGCGACTCAACCACATCCAGGCGCACCCCATTAAGAAACAAATCTGGGTCGGGGTGAAGCCGTGGATGGCGGCAGAAGTGCACCACCTTAGTCTTGGCCAAAGAAAACCGAAACCTGTGTGCTTCGGCATAGCGAGAGACGCGGTTCAATGCCTGTTGGAGTCGACGCTCCAGAGTTGGCATCTGGGCCGCGCCAAAAGAGATCGAAAGGTCGTCCACGTAGAGCGTAGCGAGAACATCTTCCGGCAGCACCGAGGTGATGCCGTTGATGCTCAGGGCAAAGAGTGTGACACTGAGGACACTTCCCTGCGGGACACCCTCTTTCTGCTCCTTTGGGCCGGAGAGGGCTCCCCCCACCCGTACGCGGAATCGACGATCTCGCAAAAATTCAGATATAAACATTGGGAGGCGTCCCCTCGCCCCCATCGTGTGGAAAGTCTCCATGATACCGTATCGCCATGCGGTATCATAGGCCTTCTCCAGATCAAAAAACACCGTGGCGTAGTGCTGTCTACGAAGGAAAGCCTCGCAGACGGCACTTTCCAGTCGGAGCAGAGCATCCGACGTGGAGTGGAACTTACGGAAGCCGCACTGTGCAGAAGACAGATGGCCTCCGCTGTCCAGGAAATAGGCTAATCTAACATTTACCAATTTCTCCATCAACTTGCTCACGCAAGAGGTTAGAGCGATTGGGCGGAAACCGGTCGGAGTAGAGTGATCTCTCTCCGGCTTGCGAAAGGCGAGCACAGTAGCGATTCGCCAGGAGTCTGGGAGAAGACCTTCTACCCAGATCCTGTTGAACAAATCTAACAGAAAGGCCATGCCTCGCTCACCCAGGTGTCGAAGCATAACGTACGGGACATCGTCCGGACCATGGGCGGTGTCCGCGCACGAAGCGAGAGCGGAACGCAACTCACTCACAGTAAACTTGTCGTTGAAGGGTTCTCCGCCTCTGGAGGTAAAGTCCAGCCGGCGGCCTTCCGCGACATCACGACGTGCATTGAATGCTGGCGGAGCAGCATCACGGCTAGAGAATGCGGAAAAAGCGGTCGCTAAGGATTCCGCTACGGACGCGGGGTCCGAGATTGCGGTCCCATTCTCCTGGAGAACGGGAGGGGGGTCCTGCGAGAACTTGCCCCGAATCCTTTTGACTCGCTTCCACACCTCAGCTAAAGGGGTCTTCCCGTTAAGTGAAGACACGTATGCCCGCCAAGAAGAGCGGCGGGCGTGCTTCGATCGGCTCAGTGCATCATCACTGTTCAGTAAAAAGGCCAATCTAAGACACACGAATTTTTTCATCAACATCATGACGCAAAAGGCCAGAGACATTAAGAGGATATCGGCCTGAGTCGAGTGATATCTCTCCTGTTTGCCAAAAGCAAATATAGTAGCCATTCTTCACGAGTCTGAGAAGGTACCTTCTGCTATGTTTAGCTTACCTAGGTGTAGAACATGATACATGGAACATCGTCCTGGCTATAGACAGCGTCCGCGCATGAGAAAAGAGCAGAACGCAACTCACTCAACGAAAACCTATCGTTGGAGGGTTCTCGGGCTCTGTATGTAAAGTCGAGTCAGTGGCCTTAAGCGGCATTAAGACGTGCACTGAATAAGGGTGAAGCATCATCTTGGATATAGAAAGCAGTCACGAAAAACTCCGCCAAGGACGTGAGATGTGAGTTTGCTGTTCCGAAACCTTTTGTTTCCTTCCACACCTGCAAGAGGTGTCTTCTAGTTAACCAAAGTCACCGGACCCAAGCCCATGTTCGACGAAATTCACCGACCGTTAAATTGTATGGGCGGCGCTTATAGCACGTGTAGGCATATCTGGTCTGTGTGCGTCTCACACACATGAAGCTTTTGACATGCAAAACAGCCAAACGTTAGAAAAATAATACTTAGCCCCACGGATCGATGAGGTGGCGGATAAGAGTCAACTGCATTATTCACCCACGTAAACTCGGGTAGAATAGAGAAATCGCTCATTTCCTCAAATGCGGACCAACGCTCCAGTTCCAAGCACCAACTGAAGGCAGCGGCCTAGAATATAATATTTGAATTGAAAAGTGCTCATAACCATGAAGGCCATTGACCATCTCCCATTAAAATCGTGGTTTGCCTCCGGAGAGCACATTGGCAGATCAAGGCAGGAAAATGAAAATGTTTATCAGGCAATGATGCGTAAAATCAACTCCATATATGATACCATCTCTCGTCCTTGGATCAGGTCGGCAATGATCCAACTCGCGAGCCGGAGAAAGAGCTTCGGCATCCATGCCACGACGCGACGGAAGTCTTCCACGTCGAAGTCGGCTGACTGTGGAATGCACGCAGAAATACCATTATACTTAAAGTTATAGCTGCACTGCTATTACCACTCCTTAGAGGAGGCATTTATAGCAAATTAAAGAGTTGAGACATCATTGGGTGTAAAACCATTATAGCCCGGAGGGGTGGTCAGGAAACACATGCCGAGCAGAGTATCCTACAGAAAGATAGCTAACTGGGAACGGAAGTAAAATAGTCCTTACAGTTCCTCCCAGTTGGCTCGGAGTCTATGGCAACTTCAGTGAAGGAATATGCCCCCTAGGTTTAGCTAGGGGGAGATTCAGGGGCGCTCTTCGGAGTGAATACATTCACTGGAATAGCCGTACGCTTATCGTAATAGGACTCCGGACGCTGTTGGGCTTGCAAGGCGCTGAAGAACTTTTTGTGAGAAGTTAGGTTCACCAATGCGACTTTTCCTTCATGTACCTTGAAACCTTTGGCCAGTGGGGTGGCTTCATAGCGGGGATCCTTCTTTTAGATGGTCCTAGGGATCTGAGTCGCCCGGCTCCGTCTTGGGTGAGGGCTGTGGAGGTGAAGATTTTTTGGTGTGGTCTTCCTTTCGGGGGACATATTTACGAGTCGAGTCCGCGAAACGGCCTTAAGACTAGTTTCGGATGGTTGCCTCCTGTGAATCGAATGACTTGGTGGAGGCGGGCGACTGTTTCACCTTATGGAAAACAGTCAAGCGGGGGGGAAGAGGGAGAAAAAACGAGAAAGGAGGAGCACTCGTTATAACTGAGGCTGGGTGTGAACCCTTTGTTCCATTAGCTTTACCAAAGCAGATCCAGAGGTGGGTAGAACTGCCAGAAGTGTTCAGAATGGGTGCAAAAGCAACCGTACTCGCAAGTCTGGAGAGGCAGGAGCAGAGGGTGTCTTCTTTAATAATAAGGACTACGTCCTTATTCTCAAGAAAGGAGGGACGACCATGATTTACTTCTCCAGGAGATACACGCCATATTGTCATACACGATAAAGACTTATTGTGTACAACCATGGGGTAACTTACAGACTTTGATTAAACCAAACTTTGTACGTCCCTATAAGCTAATGCCTTCATGCGGTAGCGATACCAAGCGCTAAACACCTACTCGGGGAATCTGTCACGATCGAACTTGACGAAGAGTGTATGGGTGGGTTCGAGCCCTCACCCCTTGTTTTCTTATTAAACGCTCGACATGACGACTCTTTAGTCAGCCAACTCTTTTTGCTATCGTCTAAGGAGAAGTTTATGAGTTCTCTTACATCCTCCTCTCCCTTTACTTTATTCATCGTTGAGTACGACGTCACATTTACCGTCGTGTCATTGAATCTCCAAAGAGCAGTAATCATGGCCACCTCGGATTGGTCCCATCATTTGCTGGAAGGCTTCCATCCTAGAAATGGGTCACCCTCGCCTTTCTACCAGTTAATCTAGCTAAGGGTCTCCTTCGATGCAGCATATGGCATTTGGACAACTTGCTGCCATCCGTGGAGTAAATAAATAAAAAGCATTTGAAGCCAGTAGGCTCAAAAACCACAAATAATGTCTAAATGAGGGGCCCCGACGTAATCGAGGATCCGCTCACCGTCTAGTCCTCTCCGCCCAAGGGTGTCTCGGGCCAGACATGCCGGGCTTAGCTTACTCTTTTGCCGAAACTGCAGAAAACCTGTCCGTCCCCGTAGCTTCAAGGAAGGAGTGGAACTTTATGTCCTCTTTGACTTATTCTTCTTCCTATTTGGATAGGAGGGGGTGGGGGGAGTGAACCCCTTTCTCACTTCCCACGGAAGGGGCCACGAGGTCGGATGGACCAGCCTCGGCCAGATCATTCTCCTAGATGGAAAAGCTCTTGGCAATCAATGGAGCACTAGGTGAGGGAGGGAATCCCTCCTCTCCTTCTGACTCCTCGGGGGTCCGTGCCGCCCGAGGAGAGCCTTGTACAGGGCCGAACTAAGGTTCGCTTTCTGTCACGAGCACAGGTTCACCCCCAAGGAAAACCCTCGTAAGAGCAAGCAGGCATGACCACTCCAATCAACATGACAAACCTCGGATCTACGAGGTGTCTCGGCAAGACCCATAGGGCGATGCCACCTCCTACCACTCTACAGGGGCTGTGGTAAGTCACCTAATCCAAACTGGATAGGCGGGGATAGAGGCCTTCGCCCTCTGTTCTGCCGTGGTCTTGGTGGAGCCCTGAGAAAGTAAAGGGGAAACCGCCGCAAGTGGAGAGTCGGCGGAGATAACTCTAAAAAAAGGGGAAAAGGAGGAAACCTTCGAACCCGTCAAAAATGAAGAGGGATAAACGTCTTATCCGCTAGAAGAGTTTGGAAAAGCCCCTAAAATATCATGGGAGGGGGGCTTCATAACAAAGGTGGAGCTTTCCAGTGGTGGCTCCAAAAATGGTAAAGTCAAAACTCCTTTACCGCATTCAGAAGTTTGGAGGAGAGTCGCTTTACCGGTCAGAGTAATTGTGGCGCTAGTCTCCTCATCCACCCAACAACTAGGTTGAGCGAAGATTTAGAAAGAGGGACATAATCTGAAATTTGGGCGAAAGCATATGAAGTCTTAACATTACATGAAAATTACTGAACGTGTGACCACTAAAGAAAATTAGAGGTCTTGGTTGGTGAGCTATATTCCGCGTCCGGCCGTTCCAACCTATCCCGTCTCTAGGTTTTCTGACTTTTCAGGGGCTTACTTTGCATACGTTAATGAATGGTGTTCGCAACCTTTTACAGTGATCACACCGACTAAAAGTTGGCCCGTGGCCTGCGTTCACCAAAGCTCTCAGCTTCCAACCGGGCAGCCGAGAGGCATGGCAGTAAAACAGATATCCTTAATCGAACGGACTGATCCTCGACAGAACGGCCAAGATCTAAAGATCTGTTGTGGCAGAAAAAGAAACGGTATCTGCGAATTTTAGTTGCCATGGCAGCCAACAAGACTGAAAAGCCCCAACGCCACAAGCAACGGCACGAGAACGGCCACAGGGAGTTGGTCAGTCTATTCCACGCAAGGAATTGGTTACTGGGGTAAAACTTATCTTCCCATCATTCGAGCCCAAACGCACGTGTCTCCTCATGGCCTGTTCTCTTGACACCTATAGGCGTTAAATAGCGCTGTTTATACATGTTCCAACGCCTCTCTTCAGATACGGCATGAGGTAGCTGGCCAGATCCTTAAACAAAAACAGAGAGTTGAGGTGATATTCGTAGGAAAAGGAATGTTGAGAGGAGAATGCGCACCAACAACTTACCCAGGCCCCGTCCAAGAGCTCAATTCATCCAAGTGACACAGCGTCCCAAATTTGCACTCTGTCCGGATGAGAACAGTTTCTAATGGTACCAAGTGCAGGTAGACAAAAGATTAAGGGGGATAGTCGTAGAGTGAGTGAGGGGAAAGAGCACTAACAACTTCCCGAATGCCTATATCAGTGTACACGTCTACCCAGTGACAGTCTTCCCTAATTTGCACTCAGGCTGGGAGGATGTGTAGCTCCTCCAGCTACCAAGTCTGACAGACTATACAAGGTATTATTTTGCGTGTGGGCGGAAGGGGGCGATTTAAGACCATGGATGATTACCGCATATGAGATCTGCTCAAAATTAAGCTTTGGTGCAACAACTTTGTGACCCAATTGTTTTCAGGCTAATTTTGAGCCTTTGTGGAATAAATATGCGCCACAGTTGTTATGAGGCTAGTTTTTATTCTTTGTGCCAGAACTTAGTGGCACAACTGTTATCAAGCTATTTTTGAGCCTTTGTGCCACATCTTTGTACCACATCCGTTCTCAGGCTAGTTTTGAGACTTTGTGCTACCTCTTAGTGCCACAAATGTCGTCCGGCTATTTTAGAGCCTTTTTGCTACAACCTTATACCATAGGATTCTCAGGTTTGCTTAGAGCTATGAGTTACAACGTTGTGTCATAACTGTTTTCAGGCTAATTTTGAGCCTTTGTCAAAGAACTTTGGACCGCAGCTGTTCTTAAGCTAGTTTTGAGCCTTTGTCTTAGAACTTTGTGCCGTAGCCGTTTTCAAGCTAGGTTTGAGTGTTTGTCATAGAACTTTGTGCTGCAACTGTTCTCAGGCTAGTTTTGAGCCTTTGTCTTAGAACTTTGTGCCGCAGCTGTTCTCAAGCTAATTTTGAGCTTTTGTATTAGAACTTTGTGCTGCAGCTGTTCTCAAGCTAGTTTTGAGCCATTATGCCAAATCTGTTCTCAGGCTAGTTTTTATCCTTTGTGAAAAACTTGCTGTAAGCCTAGGTTTGAACCTTTTTGCTACAGTTTTCTTAAGCTAGTTTTGAGCATTTGTGCATAAATTTTAGCTAGCTAATTCTGCGACTTTGCGCCAAAACTTCGTGCAACAACTGCTGTCAGGCAAGTGTTGAACTTTGTGGAACAACTGTGCCAAGCTGTTCCCAAGCTAGTTTTTAGCCTTTGTGCCAGACCTTGGTGGCACAGCTGTTCTCAGGCTAGTTTTGAGCATCTGTGACACAAATTTATATCACAAGTGTTCTCAAGCTTGTTTTGAGCCTGTGGTGCTGGAACCACTTTATGGAAACGCATCTGACTCAAACCCACAACCTCAAAGACGAGATTTTTGAAGTCTAATTGGTTCACAGTCAATCGGTCCTCACAGTTCTTTACTGAGCGAAGGCATTTTTGGACACTCCTTAACCGTTACCTACTTTACCCGGTAGCGACATGCCAATAGTAAATTTATTTCGTCTAGGAATTCAAAACTCCCCAAAATATTTATCCAATTTCAGCCCCTCTTATGTTTTTTTTGTGTTTGAACTTAAATTGTTCCTAAAATCTTTTTGATGCTGATTGGTCAATTTTTGCAGCGCTTATGTCTTGCGTCGTGAAAAAAAGTAGAATTAAAAGTGTATAGTCATAGTATAATGGATAGGGTTGTTAGGATAAAGTGGTGACGAGGAATGAGTAAGAGTTAGAGTTAGTTGTTGGGTGACCAGCCATCTCTTTGGTTCTTATTTGTTTATATTTTTTATTAGTCTTCTGTACTCTTAATGGGGCTCTCGCGTCTCTGTGGTTCTTTACTATTTTACATATTTTGTTTTGTTTTTTGTTGCGGATTTCCTTAATATGGTTTCTGTATTGACTCTGCAATCTCACCTTGGAGTGTATCTTGGGGGCGGTTCTTCCTTCGAATAGGTTTACTGCTTCTAAAGTTACCACAGTTATTTGTTCGGTGGTTATGCGGGATTTCAATCGCTCTTTTCTCGTTGTCGTGGTATTGCAAGGGGTGAGTAGTGGGGTTCGTACGTATAGGTTTGTTACGTACTTCAAAAACTCCTTGATTAAGTTTTCTCTAAGAGCGCTATATTTTAGTATTATTATTATTACGTTATTTTTAATTTTTGAGGGTTTCTAGTGCCATGCTCAGCGTTTCGAGGATTGAATTAAATACTTCTAAGAAAATAGACCTCTAATTCCATAATGAACAAAAATGAAATCTACCAAAGCAAATTACACAGTTATGAATTAACGAGTTTAAGTGAGACTTACTCAATTACACAAATGAATATACAGTATTGGTTGACTCAAAGTTCACCTCCATATTGAACGCTTATTAACCTTAAAAAAAAAGATAATGGAATTTATTTACCTTTAAAAACACAACACGAGAATCTGGTTGGAGACTGACCTTGGCCTCATTTTTTATGTAGCCGATAGAATGGGTTTTTTTTTTGCGGCAGGCGCGTGGACGTATTCACAGACACTCCATATGTTTGTCTGGCGCGGGGATAGTCTTAAAGCCACAGGTGATTTCAGGGTGGGCGACGGATGGCGTTAAGCACGTTTCCTAGGGAAGATGATTTCAACCACGGGGCCGGGAAAGTATGCTTCTTCCAATCTTCTGGTGAATCTTGGAATGATTCGCACTGACGAGCGATGAGCAAACGAGTGAATCCTCTAAAGAATAGGGAGTGTTTGAGGAAGTTCACTTTAGGGTATTCCTCAATGGCGAGGACTATCTCTTAGTTTTGTCGTAAACCGGGATAGGGGGTTTCTCTGACGAAAGATAGTTGAGCTTGTTTCTCAATACAAGCTAACTTAAATTTCGGTGTGACCACCAGGAATGGCTCAACATGAGCTTCTTCTTTGTTCCTTTCGTAGGGTTACCGGACACTTAGCCGAACTTCGTCATATCGATCGCAAACTCAATCTCTCTCGTTCTTCTACAATTATACGCATATATACTTCGCCACCCCACTGGGGGTAGGGGAAGGAGGGGGAAAGGTCTTTGGAATCAAGACTCCTTCTCTAATGGTTCTTCTCCGAGAGCCTTTCCCTTAGCTCTAAAGGCACCTTCTGGCTTTTGGTCGCCCTCTCCTCTAATTTCGTCAATGAAGTGAAATTAAATACCAACTCTTTTAGGGAAATATTGCCGGTTTAACCAATGTTAGGCTCGCCGGACCCGAAACCTGATGATTCAAGTATTATGTGGTTAAGGAATACCTTTCTGGTGATCCTCGAGGCGACGAGACAGATGGGGGAGGTAAGTAATCGGGTCACGCCGCCCAAATGCCAGGACGTTGCGGTTACCGAACAAAGCCTCAGTTTTTAGGGTGTGATATTGATTTCCCTACACCCGTCTTCGTTCATTTTAAGATCCAGTTTCTCTCACATCTCTTCTGTTTAAGGACACATTCATAATTGGAAGTTCTATCTCGTTGTGAAGATCTCTTATTCTTTTACATTCTCTCCTTCTTGTGTTGGTGATTATTTACACCGCTGAATTTTGCACTTTTTGAAGCTTCATTGCGCTTGTTTTCGAAAGACGGTTCATTGGGATAACTGGGTAGAGCAACGTGGCTTTGCAGATGGCGCTGTACATTTTCTTCAGGTTTTCTCTCTTTAGGTTTCTGAGTTGAAACAGTTTTGCTAGATGTGTTTCTGCCTGATTGATTTTATCCACAATGTGTTTCCAATAGACATTTCAGGTGATCTTTAGCCCGAGTACATTTCCTTCGTTTACATAGCGGTATCTCTTCTCTCCAATCTCTACTCTTGAGGTCAAGCACCTCCCTACTGGAATAATGAAAAAAAATTCTGGATTGGTGCGGATTTTCCGTTTTCGCTCAAATTCATTAATATTGGCCATTTCGGCCGCTGTGATTCTGCCCATGGTTGGGAGATGTCTGCATGTGCTGTTCGCCACTATCGTTATGTCATCGGCGAATTGGATGTATGTTGTTGTGTCGTAAACTGGCCTTGGTAAATTCATCTTATATATGCTATAAAGTGTTGGGCTTTTACAGCCCCCTTGAGAGACACCTTGGAGGATTTCGAAGTCCGGGCCATTGAAGCCTGCTATTGAGATGAACGCCGACCTGTCTATTATATAGTCACAGAGGCATTTGGTTAGGTCAAAGGGTATCCCTAGTCTCTTGATTTTATATTTCAGGCCTATTCTTCAAACTTTATCAAACGCATTTTGGACGTCTTTGAGTACGATGTCTGTGTAGTTTTTATCGTATTTGGCCTTTGCAATTGATTCGACCAGAATAGCCAGGGCCGTCTCGGTATTTCTGTCTTTCTGAATCCGTGCTGATGGTTTGGAAGCAGTGTTCTATCTTCCAGTTGCTTAACTAATCTATCGTTATGGCTATCTCCATTAATTTTGCCCCTGTCTCCAGTAGTGTGATTGGCCTGGAGTTTCCTGGGTTATTTGGTGGTTACCAGGTTTTGGTAGAAAGATAATCTTCTCCCTTTTTAGTGCATCTGGGAAGTATCCTGCGCTTAGAGAGGCGTTAAATACTAATGTTATTTGTGAAAAAAAGGTGACTGGTGCGCGTATTGGGTTTTCTCTTGTTATTCCCGATGCCCCAGGTGCCTTCTGCTTAGTAACTTTGGACGTTTTTTGAATTTCTTGTAGGGTTATCGGCTCGATCCCTTGCTCTATTAGTAGTGTTGGTGAAGCAGCTATGTTGGAGACTATTTCTTGGCGGTTTTGCTCCAAGTCTTCTACCACTCTTGCTTCGTGATCGCCGTTGAAATCCTCGTTTTTGTTGGGGGATATATAAAACCCCCTCATACAGTGCCTTTGGAACGCTTCTTCAATTTTGGGGGACTCTTTTTCCTTTACATCTTCGTTCTGAAGTTGGATTTTTAGCCTCGGCTTTCTTTTTCCCCTGGCGATGTTAATTTTCTGCCATATTTTGGTAGGATTTAAATCATTGTCTATGACTTCCACGAAAAGCTCCCACCTTCTGTTTATTTCTATTTTTATTTCCTCTATTAGTTGGTCTTTCACGCGCCACAGTTTGTCACGGTCGCCTTTCTGAAGGCCATATCGTTCGATTGAATCTATTATGTCTTTATATTACCTTTCGAGATTTTCTATTTGGGCTGACCTGATTGGGTGTGGTAAAGTTCTATACGTTGTAGTTGGAACATGTCTTTTATCTGCCCTGACAAGCGCTTCCATGATGTCGTCAATCTCTTGGTCTATTGAAGCCTCAGTTAGGTCTATTTGACCGTAATTGACAAGCCCTTCTACGTAACTGGTCCAATCGGCGTGTCTATATGATTTCCTCGGTGGGCACTTAACTTAAATGTGGTCCATAGAAAAAGTCATGACCACCATTCCGTGGTCGCTAGTTGATGGAGGGCCTTTCTCTATGATGTAAATGAACTGAAGGTTTGGGGTTGCCAAAACTATATCTGGTTTTGTACCACTACTTTGGCCCAGATAAGTTGGAAATTCCGGTCCTAGATGCTCTACTATCCCTCTTTCCAGTAGTTGATCGAGGTTTTTTTCCGGTTCTATTGTGGTTCTGAGTGTAGCTGGAGGCTCTACTCCGGGCATTTAAGTCGCCAATGAAGACTGTTTGGCCTCTGTGGCCGAATATTTCTATAAAATTGTAGAGGGGTAAGAAATCTCTCCTTGGGGGTTGGTAGCCCGTTGCAACTATTAGATTGCCTGTTGTTGTTTTAATGCTAATCGCTAGATATGCTTCGTCAAGGTCTTTGAGTGTTTTGAAGCTTATCATTTTGGATTGCCATAGCGACGCCGTCGTAATTGATGTCATTTGTGTTTTTTGGTAATTACAGTGTAATTAAACATATTGATTTTATTTCCTTCTGGGTCGATGTTGATCTCATTTAGCAGAATCATATCCGGGTCTTCTTTTAAATATGCGTTGCTCAGAGAGAATCTCTTCTTATTCCATCCAGCTACGTTGTGGCTTATTATTTTTAATTTTCTTGCGTGGGCCATTAATTGTTTTCTTTCCCCCCGGCTTCCTCTTCTCTCTGCTTTATACGCTTCACGCTCGATGGGCGATTTTGTCCTTCCAATTCTTTTTCTCTTGGATTCTTCTTTCTTTAGCGTACAGCGTAGTTTCTGCGAGATTTCTAAGATGCTTGCTGTTATCATTGTGAATAGCTCACGTTCTGACTACGGGCCTTCGTATTCGTATTTATAGAGTCCCTTTTTAATACCTTGTGCCAGATCTTCGTTGTTATCGGGGAAGGGCTTTTCTTCAGAGGCGTAAATCTTTAGGTTGAGGCTTTGATTTTCTTCACCTCTTTCTTTCACAAGTTTTAGGGAGGGAGCTGGGCTCGGTCTTTCTTGGGTTTGGTTTGCTGTGTTCGTTTCCTTATTGTTGTTGTTGCCTGTGGCGATTTCTATCTCCATCTCTTCTTCTTCTTGTTTTCTTTTTCTTCATCGGCTAAAGAGAAGGAAAAGAGAAGAGTTAGATATAGCTTGCTGTTATATCCGTATATTCTAATCAGCTTATTCAGCTGGCGAGTCGGTATTCCCTACCTACCTACCTAGTCCCTAGTCCTAACAGTGTTTGCTCCACTTGACTTGTGTCCGCCGCTCAGATGAGATTTAACCCTTCCCGGCGCATATCTTAGCCGCCCGGTTTAGATATGGCTACTGCACAAGTAGTTATCTAAAGATATTTCAAACTTTCCTACCCGACTCGCCCGAAAGAAGGTAGATAGGAAAGTAAGAGTGAGTCTTTGTGCAGAGTCCAGCAATTTTCTCGTCTGACAGTTAAGGTCTCTTCTGTAACTTCTTTTTCTTGAGTGAGGAACGATGCAAAATCGATGAAACTCGCTTTACAAAGTTGAAGGTGTAGATTGCGTATGATTCTTCATGAGTAAGAACAATTTATTCGCTATCCGTCAACGCTTATGTGTAAAATATAAAATTTGTTTTAAAGCTGAATGAATAAATTAAACAAGATTTTCATTATAAATCTGCTTAATCCTGATTGGTTGAATTTTTTATAATTATGAATAGATGGAATGACTATTTATATAGCTGTATTTTGTGGTTTAGAGATATAGTATTAGCAGTTATTATTCTAGAAGCAAGAAGATGTTATCTTTACCGTTTGCCTTTTCAAGATCTCTTCCCGCAATTAAGGACGGAAAAAGGATTCCAGCTGAATATTTTCCTTTATACTAAGGAAGCCACGTTTGATCACTTAACCCAGCCTACTACACGAAAAGAGCTTCCCTTTTCGCACTTTACATAAAAGGGGAATATATCGTCCGAATACCCACCTCCATAACTGGTGACCCTTCTACATCGGACAAGCAGTGTGATTAAACCATAAATGGATTCACAAAGCGAGCAACAAGCTTCTAGCTTTACCAACCTGGCGTAATCCGCCTCCATAGAGCCTCCCGTCTACAAAGCAACAGCCGTTACGGGCCGGCGGAAATCATGGACTTTTTAGGCTGCCTTACCGCTCGAGAGGCTGGAGCGAATTCCACCACCAGCGAGCCTCCCGTCTTCCCTTAAGCAGCCGCAGATTTCTGCTGCTTTGCCGCCCGACAGCGTGGATCGAATTCCACTGAGCAACCTCTGGATGAGCTACGATTAACTGCTTTAAGTGGACTTGGGCAGAGACCTAACCCGGCAAAAGATTGTCCAGTCTCGACCTACGAACACAGCACCCATCATCGCAGTTGAAAAGGACAACACTGGAGCAAGAGAAAACCAACAAACGGGCAATAATCGTGTTTTTTTATATAAATTCCAGTGCAAGTAAGTTTAATAATGTGGATTCAGTGGAGTTTATTTTTAAATGGTAAATAGTGAAAACTCCAGAGTCCGGTGATGAGAATAATAGTAATTTTGTTAGACCATATTGGATGTGTAAAATATTCGTGTAAATATCAATGTAGAGTTAACTCCGCATTAATAGGTTCCATTAAGTTAAGAAAAGTGGTGTGGTGCAGACATACAAAGAAATGTAAGAAAAAAGGAGGTTTAGTTCGCGATGAGGAACTGCAGCTACTACATGTGAAACGCTCTAATAAATATTATTGAATCGCTTGGCACAACATAGGTTAAACAAAGATCTCAGGACTGCTGACCCCTCTGAAATCTATGCTGTGCCGTCAAGGATAACAAAAATGAAATACGAAAGTACATATTGTGTTGTCGGCGCGCACGCGAAGCTGTAGGTGTGCATTAAAGAATGGTACAACTCCCTCAGGAGCGCTTGAAAATAATTTATACTGCAGCAATAATGGGCATAATAAAGCAGTGGCGCACACGCACACAGGCACGCAGGCATAATTTTATTCGCTTTATGTCACCTCTTTGTGCCACAACTATCCGCTCCCTAGATGTAAGCTCTTATGTCCAAACTTTGTGCAACACCTGGTTTTAAGCAAGTTTTGATCCTTTTTTGCCACAACTAGGTACCACAGAGGTATTCAGGGCGATTTGAGCCTTTACATAATATCTTTGTGTCACAACTGTTAACAGCTAATTTTGAGCCATTGTGCAACAACTTTGTGCTTAGCTAATTTCAGACTAATTATGAGCCTTTGTACCACAACTTTGTACAACAGCTGTTTTCAGGCCAATTTTGGCTTTTGTGCCACAAATGTTCCATGCTAATATTAATTTTTTTTATCACAACTGCTCTATTGCTAGTGTTGAGCCTTTATTCCACAGCTGTTCTCAGTCTAGTTTTGAGCCTTTCTCCCACAAATTTGTACCACAAATTTTATCACGCTAGTTTTGATCAGTTGCGCTACAACTTTGTGCTACACCTGTTCTCAGGCTTGTTTTGAGTCTTTGTACTACAACTTTCTGCTATAATTGTTCTCAGGCTAGTTTTTAGTCTTTGGGTAAGAACTGTTCTCATGTTAGTTTTGATGTTATGTGCACCAACTTTGTGCCAAAGCTGTGGTCAGACTAGGCTTAAATCTCTATGACCTAGCTTTTCTGATGCTAGATTTAAGCCTTTGGACAACAACTGTTCTCAAGCTAGTTTAGAGGATTAGTGTCACAAGTTTGTGCAAAGGCTTTACCTAGGCTAGTTTTGAGTCTTAATACCAGGAGATTGTGGCAAATGTTCACAAGCAAGTTTTGAGCCTTTGTGCGGTGTCGTAGAATAGACTCTCGACGATATACCATATATAACTATTCGTTGAGGGAACTATTCTTATATTTCGAGTGCGTGGTAAATCTGATTGACCGAGGTTATTTGTCTTCAATATGCTTAAGAAGTGGAACTGAGCTCAAGGATAATAATATAACGATCATTAATAAAATAGAGTTTTATTAATTAAACTATAAACAACACACAAAACGGAAAATGTTTACATAAACAGAGAATGGAAGGGGTCGTGGGAATATCTGGCTAATCCGAGGATTAAGATTTGGGAGAGATTTAAAAAGGTAAACAAATAAAAATTAAAGGGATGGGGGGATCGCTAAACCATTTAAAGCACAGGGTAGGGTTGACGAAAAGGTTAGATACTCAAAGGTAATGCTCAGCTTACGTAATTACAAGTTGTTGTGCAGAGAAAGGCGACGCGAAGGAGTTTTCGGTCCGCTGGCGAGTTCCAGCCGAAGGACGGGGGGGATTAAATTATCGTGACGTGACGTCTTGGGAATGAGAACCGTTTCTTGACGAACAGGCTTGAAGAACAATGGCTGTTTAGATCATTTATGCCACAACTTTGTACCACATGTGTTTTCAGGCTAGTTTTGAGCATTTGTGCTTTAAATTTATAATGCAGATGTGTTCATGCTAGTTTTAGTCTTTCTCCCCAATTTCTACCAAAGCTGTTCTCAGACTACTATTGAGCATTTTCCCCTAAATTAGTGCAACAGCTCTTATCAGGCTAGTTTTGAGTCATTGTGCCAAATTTTATGTCACAACACTTCTCAGGTTAGTTTTGAACATTTGTACCACGACTTTGAGCCAAATTAGTTTTGAAGTTTCTGTTACATATAATTAATTATAATGATAAGTATTTAAGTAATCATCCCAAGTTGCTGCATGACACTCGAGAAGAATACTTACTTGAGCGGCAGATATATTCAGCGCGTTAAATTAATGGGTTTTGGCTTCAAAGTTAGGGAGAAGATAGGTCTGATTAAGAAGTATTCTCTGAGGGTTATGGACTGCGACATATGCAGTGCGAATTAAGCAACCATTAGGTGTATTTGTTTTGCGGTGTTCCTTCAAATGAAACCCAAATATTATTGCTAATGTTAGGTTTAATTATCTGATCTGATTTTACAAGGGGGTACGGATATGCTGGCGTGGGTTGATGCGTGATCAATTCAGCAGGACAGGGGTTATTAACGGTATATTTAGTCTATGTAGTGTATATGTGATGATTTGGAGAGAGGAATAAGTAATGGATGGAAGTTTTTAGGCGAATACGCTTTGCTTTACTGGTGTTATTAATTAAAATAGGGTGTCGGAAAAGGATGCAACTGATAAAGGTTAAGAGTAATTAAATCAAACAGCGGTATGGCAAGGATGTACGTGCACTGAGTAGCTTTGTGTGTAGTCCATGTACTTTCAAGAAATTGAAGATAGTTGGTGTCATTTAGAAGAAATATAGTGTTAAGATGTAATGTAGTTTGTGCCATATGGGCGAAATGCTGTAGCACTGAAGGAGGTTACATATTCAGTATGGTGTTTGCGGCAGGTTAGAGTGAGAAATGTCGCTGGATGATGGGTTACTGGGTGTAGCATCTCTTGTCCGAATAGAGATGTCAGTATGGACAATTTTTCGAGGGTTGTGAAATAATAATTTATGGAGGTGTTTTTGGGGGAGGCTTAACTTTTTCCCGAGATAAGGGGGACCATGATGAGTTATTGATTTCTTTAGCTAGGGTATGGATGTTCTGAATGAAGTGCGCAAGCTGGTTCTCCAAATGTAGGGGGTCCTAATGTTTACAAAAACATTTGCAAAGACTTTTATCTGTATACAAACCAAATAAGATAATTGGGAGAAAATTTAGTAAAGATCGAGAAGAGTGAAGGTTGTGTAATCCAATCGAGGAAGAGAATTTGTATATTTCATCCGAGAAAAGAGACATAAATATAATAAAAATACATAAAAAATTAGTTGGTGAAGCCAAACAACGAACCAAAATTTTAACGGTTATATATAGAATAGTTCATTTATTAAAGATAATATACATATTGTAATTATGAATGTAGGAGACAATTTTTCGCCAAATGAATTGAATTAAGTCCTAAGGAGGCAGAAAATAAAGATATAAAAAAAAATCGACAAACACGTATTTGTTATGTAATATTTCAAAATAAATATATAAATGGTAGATACTAAAGAAGGAACGGACTAGCAAAAACAACAAAAGAAACAAAAGGGAATGGAAGATACAAAACTAAGATAATATATCTTTTTGAACAACGAATAATCACGGATAATGTGAGTAAAAGAAAATAGTAAAGGAGATTAACTCGGGAAGAAAGATGTAAATTAGGATTATAGTGAACAAGAACAGACAGGTGGAGACGAATGATTGAGTCAGTGCTCACGTGGAGACTCCTTTAACATAGAAAACGACTCGGCGGTGAAACAGAATAAGTAATTAGACGAATATATATCGTTCAAGGTCACGAGACACTCAGGCGAGGAATAAAACAGCAAAAAAGAATACATTAATAAAAGTTTAAGAGAGAAAGCGGATACATGGAGAATATTGAATTAGGAGCTATAAAAGAAATGGAGGATAAATTTATGGCATAAGAAAGAATACCTAGCCTAGCCAAAACTATGAGAAAGTAGAACAGATGGAAAAGTAAACAACCACAAACATCTACATTTTCCGGAAAACAATTTCATTTGTATGGTTGTACAGTTCCCATATGTACAGGAATGACAGGTACCGAAAAACTCTTTACCTGGGTATCAATGAAAAATGAACAAAAGGGATTTAACTCCACATGATTTAGGGCAAACTGATCAGGGACAGTAATTTGATTTAAACGTCGGAAGTCTATGCAAGGGTGTGTGTCTCCGTTTTTCTTTGATGTCATAGGAGCTGACCAAGGGTTGATCGAGAGTTGAATGACTCACCGTTCAAACATCTCCTCGACATCTCCTTCTGCAACTTTTAAGTGAGAATGGGGAGTGCGATATGCGATAGGGAGGTATGTAAAGGCAACTATATTAGTGCGTCCCAATGGGTCTCCAGAAAGAGCAATCACATGCTTGTTCTTAGTTAAAAGATGAAGGAGTGCTTCTAAAACCTAAGGGTTCTGGACCTCATGGGACTTCTGAAAGAAGTGTTGGAGACAGTTGGTATAATCGGTAATACGATTGATCTTAAAGCTATGGTTGCCATCTAAATCTACAGCAAAGGCATGGCGAATTTCTTGGTTTTTGGTAAGGGCAACAGGCTTATATCCTTTATTTATACAAACGATAAGAATCACAGATTCGTTAGATTCAGCAATAGATTGGTCTGAAAGAACATTTCTAGTTATGTTACCCTTATCAGTAATGAGAGTATGAAAGTCTGCCAAAGGTTGATTATCGGAATTAGCAATTTTAACTGGAAAGCAAAACTTTTACATGGGACCTAAGGTTACATTTTCTTTAGGATACATATACAGACGAGATGCCTGCGATTCAACTAAAAATACATTGGTTAAGGCAGTGAGGATAGAATCTTGTCTTATTAGCTTTCCATTCTACCCTTTTGAACTGCCGTACATCATTTTGTCTTGTTCAGAATTATTAGGATTATTAGGCGTCACTGTATTGTGACTGGAGTGAAAATTGAGCGAGCTTGCTTGAAAAGGATTATGAGAAGGCAGACCACAAACATGTCTCGCTTAGACCTCGAAAGGATGCAACTTACAACGACATCTAACTAAATTTCTGGCAGGAAATATTTCCCATTCGTTTTGAATAAAGAAATCATTGCCTAACAGAATGTCAGCATCGAAATTCGCTCAATTATCATCAACGATACAACAATGAGCTGGGTAAATAGAGTAATTGAAATTGAGAAATAAATCAATTTCTCCATAAGTAGGAATATAGTTGCCTGTAACGCCACTAACTTGTACAGTAGGCTTGGTTATAGTATATTTATGACTTGTATGATTCTATAAGCGCTTTACTGTTCGTTGTTTAATTAAAGTGGAATGTTCTCCTGTGTTTAAAATGGTTTTAAAATTTAAATGATCTATATGAACTTTAACAATTAAGTCAAGATCTAAGTTCCTCTATCCTATTACTCTAATAGAGAGATGTTTAGTTTTGTTATTAGGACCTACATGACTGTGGGAGAATATGTGACGTGGTTCGATGGTTGGAAACGTTCCGCTTAAAACGTTCCGCTTGGACGTGAAGATTGTGAAGTCAGAATGTTCCTCGGAAGGTTACAAGTTTGATTTCTATTACTTGTACTGGCAGAAGTGTTTGTAGTGTTGAATCCTATTCACCGGATTTCTCGGACTTTCCTGGGGGGAAGGAGGGTGTTAGGTCGTTGCATTGGGATTTTATCATATTCAAAGTCTCACTTAAGCTTTGGTTTATGTCTAAAATCCCCTGAAACTTATTCGTTGCAAGAGTTGGTAACTTTTGAAAAGCAGCGGTAGCTATAAGGAAATTATACTGCCGGAGGGGATGGGGGGTGAATATAATGTTAAATTGATTGTGTGCTGGCTTAAGGGCTTCTATAATGTTAAATTGATTGTGTGCTGGCTTAAGGGCTTCTAAAATTTTATGAAAATTGTTTTAAAAGTCATTTAAGTCCTCATTCTCTTTTATTTCCCATCTAGCTTGGAAAAGAGCCGTCATCATAGTTAGTGGTTGAGCTTGTTTGTGTCCTTAGATCGTGTTATCAACTGTGTCTCAAAACCTAGCCAGGTACTAGCTTGGGCTAGTTCTGGGGATTAAGTTACTGTATCTAGTGTATTTCCTTCTTTTGGATCAATAAATCTACGTGCCTCATTTATTTTTATGTCATCATGTACAATGTTTTCTCTAAGAAGTGTTGTTCTAATGAATTTAACCATGGTTGCACCCGTGGTTCTGTAAATTTCCCATTGATAGTACCTTTAAACAACACTATTTGGGAGGGCCATAAAATGGTTGTGGTTTATGTAGGTGGGTGATTGCTGTTGAGCTTGGTTTGTGGCATTGGTTGCACGAAAGGCTTGAGAAACATTAAGGGTGGGAATAGTAGTAGCAACAGTGGAAACTGGAGTTGTCATTGTGGTGTCAGTATTTGTGATGACAGGGATTAAGGTTGAGGTGGAGTGGAGGATACTTGGAAACATAAGAAATCGTTAAATCCACTCATAGGGTGGTAATTAACTAAACTGGGAGGATCACTTACTAACTAAATATTAATTTTAAAATATAATGAAATATGATAAAACACAATTTTTAAAAGTTTGGTTAAAAATTCTTAAATATTTTATTTAATTAAAACTCACTTTTATATTTAAAGTTGATATATTAAAAAGTGTCTCGTTGCAGTATTCACTTTTTCGATTATAGTTGATTTGAATTGATTTTTTTAAATATTAAATTTCACTTGTATTAACTTTATATAATTTATATTTAATATATTGCTGGTGTTTTGTTTTGAGAACTGGATTTTATTCCTATAATTTTAATTTTAAGGAAAAGTGTTTTATTTTTCACTAAAAAAAAAATAATGAAAATTTATTCTTTAACGTTACTTATATGAAGAACTGGAAGTTTCTGAAGACGTCACACATGTAAAGTGGTTTGGCAGGTAGTATAGTTCTTGAAGATCAATGTTGAAGAATTGGGGCTTTCTGCTGAATGAAATTGGATCAGGCGATTAAAAAAAATGAAGAAGCCTCTTCTTAGGTCACTGAGGAGAATGATTTGACTCGTCCTTGAGCCAAAGATTATCCTTCTCTTCTGTCAAAAGTAGCTGTATGTGGAACCACCACGGGCCCGAAATGGAGAGATGATTTCACAGAAGATTTCGGGACTGAAGAAGGGGGTTGTATGTAGGTCGTTAATAAGACTGGTATGGAAGTTTAGCCAGTTTACGGCTGTTAACGACCTCTGTTACGACTGGAGAAGGCACGATGCTCGGAACATCGTATGATACGACTGGTGAGGAAGATTACTCCACATTGCGGCTGGTAACGTCGTCTGTTACGACTGGAGAAGGCACGATGCTCGACGGAAGAAGAGAGGACCAGTCGCTTGAATATGTGAATCGGTTATGTCGAATTACCCGGGAAAGAAGGGCGTAATGAGACAAATTCAAGGGTGGATTTATATCTGAGAGTCTCTTCTTTCTTAAAAGAATTTTTAGAATTTGTTATATGCTCATTTCAAGTGGGTGTGGTTACATAAAATATAAAACATAGTAGGAGGGGTTTTATAATAATGGGCCAGTTATATTTGATTTAGTTACTAAATTTTTTTGTCTTACAATTGAGCCAATGTTTATATAGAGCATTGAACACAGTGGGATGGATTTTTCAATAACTATCCAGTTATCTTTATCATAAGGTTAATGAGGCGGACAATTTTTTACAACTGAGCCAATGTGAATACATTTTGGAGATAGAGGATACTCCTACCTTAGTATTAACCAATACATATAAGTCAAGGTGATTAGAAGTGGAACCAGACAGGGTTTCTCTAAGAATTTGTCTTTTGCGAATAAATATGGAAACCACAGGAAATTAGTCAGCGGTATTAAATCATTTTGCTACTTAAGAGGAAAGATTGATTGTTGATACCATAGGAGTTAGCTGAAGCAGGGTGGTTGGGTCAGCAAAAAGGGGGTTTGGGAAAATGGAATTACTGCGTCAGATACTGCAGTTTTAATTTCGGAAAGTAATGTACATTTGTTTGAATTTCTGAGCTCTTATTTTATGCTTATCTGATAATCTTTTAATTATTATTATTATTTACATTATTTTTATTATTTTTATCATCACCATTATTATTATCGTAATATAGTAGAGTTGTTGATTATAGGTAAGGATGTAATCCTTTATTAGACATTTATGTTGTACAAATATTATCAGGCTACTTTTGCGCATTTATGCCACAATTTGTGCTATATCAGTTCTCCCGCTAACTAGGAGGAGCCTTTGTCTCATAACTTTTCTCAAGCTAGTTTTGCGCCTTTGTGCCGCAACTGTTTTCATGATAGTTTTTAGCCTTTGCCCCACTACTTTGTGCCACAGCTGTTCTCAGGCTTGTTTTGAGTCTTTGTGCTACAGCTGTTCCTAGGCTTGTTTTGAGTCTTTGTGCTACAGCTGTTCCTAGGCTTGTTTTGAGTCTTTGTGCCACAGCTGTTCTCAGACTTGTTTTGAGTCTTTGTGCTACAGCTGTTCCTAGGCTTGTTTTGAGTCTTTGTGCCACAGCTGTTCTCAGACTTGTTTTGAGTCTTTGTGCTACAGCTGTTCCTAGGCTTGTTTTGAGTCTTTGTGCCACAGCTGTTCTCAGGCTTGTTTTGAGTCTTTGTGCTACAGCTGTTCCTAGGCTTCTTTTGAGTGTTTGTGCTACAGCTGTTCTTAGGCTTGCTTTGAGTCTTTGTGCCTCTTAAACGAAGGTTGTCTTAGAGAGATTTTCGATCATTCACTCATTTTGGTATCGGCGATATTTTCTCATTTTCTTTAGATTGCAGAATTTGTTTGTTAATTAAAATTAAATAGGTTATTTTACTGTAGTAAAATTTTTTGAAATATATATATATATATATATATATATATATATATATATAAGTGTAGATCCTCCTACAGGCGTTAGAACCGGGAGTGCACGTAATCATCTGGATATCAACTGTAGCATCCTTGTCCATTCTCCATCATCTGATACCCCTTCACAATCTAGGTCAAAGTGGTGAGGTTAGGATTGCCTGTAGATTGTAGGATTAAATGTATGTATTTTGGTGAAGCGAGAAATAGTAGGTTCGTATAGAGTTGCAAGAAGCCTGAAGATCAGGTTGATCCCTGTTTTTCATATTTTTGTCTGATACATAAGAGATATTTAGCATCTTGTTACCCTTTGTGGGTTTAAATGTCACTAATCTTCCGTTGTGAGTAAAAAACAGGAGTCCAAGATTGGCTAGCTGAGTGGATACGACGATGATCCACTAACGTCGCAGTACCGGGTTCGATCCCTGCATGAGTGGACATAAACAGTGCACGGAGAGAGAAATCTGGCTACTAATTGCTGGACGCGCTGTGCTCAGCCCTGTGCCGGGTTGGGTAGATATATCACTTCTCATCATAAACATAGCTAATTACAACAGAGCTTTCTTTCCTCTCCCGTCTTCAGAGCATAACACACACACATTCACTTTTTTAAAAGGAACCCTGCTGATGGGTATCTATATTTTAAAGAATAATAGAATTCTAAAATTAAATTATCTCTTTGTTTTTCAAAAATCCTTATTCCTTTGCAAAACAATAAATTGTTCCTATAATATATTTAATATGTTACAAAAAGCTGATAATACCCATAATCACCAAACCCGCAATAGAACAAAATTTATTTCACCCTTGTATTCAAAATCAAAATCACAATGTAGCTTTCTGTACAAATCTATCAAAATATGGAATGGCTTAGACGACAATATCAAATCCCAAACCAATTTAGCTCAATTCACAATATAATTTCGGCTTACTAAATTTCTATTCAGTTTTTGTTAGTGTGTATTTATTTGTTACTGTACACTATTATACTGTGTACTATTACTATGATTTACAGATTATAAATATGTTATGATTTATATACGACTGTTGACTATGTTAACTACAGATCTTTTGAAATAATCACTAAAAATTAAATCGTTTTTTAATTTATCTCTAAATTTAAATGCTATAATTATTCGTTATTTGCAATCTCTACAATGGTTAGGTTCTCAAATGTATACTAAGTTGTTTATATTTTTATAACAAAGGCGTTCTCTGTTCGTAAACATAAAGGGATTTTTTTATGATAATGTTATGCTTATTTAGCTGTTAGTCTTAAGTTTTAAGTTTCTGCCCTAAAAGTCACTGACAAATTTTGGACCCATAACTAATCTATGTATATATATATATATATATATATATATATATATATATATATATATATATATATATATATATATATACGAGTATGTATAAATTACTTATTGTAACTTATCATTAAGATATAAAATGTAATATATTTATACTGTACATTGGATTAATATGGAATAAATAAATATCCACATACCTCTGATGGCGAATAGGTCCCTCTGCCCCTGGGCGACGAAGGCTCCACCTGATCGCTGTTTTGTGTCAAAACATAATATTTTCTGGCAGCGCCCTTCAAAGAGGACCGGCCCCTGGTGCCCTCGGGCTCACCAGTGATTGTCATACTGACCTTCATGTCTATTTCATTCTCCGGTCAGGATCCGCCTGGATAAAGGCAGGACAGCAGATCTGCAAGTGTTACCAATTTGGACGATTTCCCCACGACTGAACAATTATCTAATGAAGAGCAACCTTTTTCTTAGTTCTTGTTTTCCCAGACAAATCTTAGCCAATCTTTAGCAGGGTTACTATCTGAAATATATGAGTTTTGTACAGCAAAATTAAGCATGTAAACTGTAATGTTACGATGAGTCTTCATGCTCTTTTCTCACTGGTATTTTTTTATTTTATCTTTATTCTCTTTCAACTTTCATTATCTGTCATAATAGCAGTGTTAGCCAGCGCCAATATACTGCTTTCAAAAACAGGAGATTCTTCCGTGGTACGTTGCAAATAGTTTCAACTAGACACAAATCTAAGCGATTTTGATCACGTTAATTATAAATGCATGGCAAGAATTTACCATTTCAAAATTCCGTCAACAATTATAAACGACATTAAGACTTGAGTAAGTGTATAAATTCGATTGAAGAAGTATTTGGTAACTATGTGATGGAAGATATAAGAGTGTGCTCAGGATTGTATCTGTCTGAGCATGTTTGTAGTGTATTTTTGAGCAGAGTTCTTTCATTTAACTGGTTTTCGAGCGCGTTATCTGGGCTTTGTGATTTCACTAACGATCTTTATTAGTTATGATAACTATTCCATTCATGGGTATCATTATTTAATCATCGATATATAGTCTGCAAATATATAATTTACAGGCACTCATTTTAAGTTTGTATACAACCATTTTAAATTTGAGAACAACCATTTTAAAGTTAGATACAACCATTTTAAATTTGGGCACAACCATTTTAAATTTGAACACAACCATTTTAAATTTGAACACAACCATTTTAAATTTGACAACAACCATTTTAAATTTGAAAAAAAACATTTTAAATTTGAACACAACCATTTTAAATTTGAAAAAAAAACATTTTAAATTTGGACACAACCATTATAAATTTGACCACAACCATTATAAATTTGGACACAACCATTATATATTTGGACACAACCATTATAAATTTGGACACAACCATTTTAATGTCATTGCGTTTCTTAAAGAAACGCAAAGATAGAGATTTAGGGTGACCTTATGTGTACGGAAAATAGTCCCAGCACCTTTATTCTAGTAGGGTTGACTAGAAAAAGGGATGGGAAATTTCTTTAAATGTTATTTAAAAAGAAATTGACTACGGCTACGAAGATGAAGTACTTCATGTTAACCTCGCAAAGAAATAGTAGTTCGTAACGAGAGAAAATATTTGGGAGAGAGGGAGGTCAAGCTCCCACTCCCGTAGATTTCTCTGCATATGAAACCCCCAGGATAAACTTTCCTTTCTATAAACCCGTTCTCGCCACTAGCTGCTACAGCCGTACTCAGATCCCCTTTGCCGTCTCCGAATGGCATTATATGGCCGTTAAGCAGACTTCAACGGACCCACGAAGAGGGGTAACATTCCATAGCATTGATTGTATTTAAATTAGTTTCACCTGAATTTTGTATTTAACACATGGTCTGGTCGTAAACCTACTTTTCGAGGAATACTGCCCCAAAATTCAATGTATGAATACACATGTAAGTGTAGAATATCCGGAAAAGTCTATTCCAGCTACTTTCTCTTGTATGCACAACGGCATTTGTAGTGCCTTTTATCTGGGTGCATTCATGGCATGGCGTAAATAACATCTCGAAGATTGCGTCTCTCTTCCATGACCCAACGCGGAAGAGAAATCTTTCCTAAGTTTGGTTATTTCGAAGTAAAACTCGAGGATGAGATATAGTCGTGTTATCCGGTTTTATGGCGGAATTAGTTGTGTTGCGTCTTATTTTGACGGCGTGTATCTGCTTTCAATCCTCCGTGTCTGTCTGTATGAAAGATCTTGGTTGAACTTTACTTCCGCCGCCTTGATTGTGTGCTTCACGATGTTATATCGATTGATATAATTATCATGGCTACAATTATTATTATTTATCCGTAGTATAAGGAATGTGTGTCACGCGTGTAGGGTGATATTCGACCATGAGGCTTACAACATGTTATCAATAAGTTCTTAGTCAATATTCAGTGTTTTTTTTTTTTTTAACATACACCTACAATAAGCCTATGGAGCATAAATACAGATTTAGACTGCCTAAGTAGTCTTTGTACTCGATTTTATCATAGGGTGCTACTACGATAGTCGCACCCTATTTGCTATCTAGAAGCTGCCGTGGCACCCCAATATAATATAATTTACGTATATATACTTAATTACGTGGAAGGCACTTCAAGTTTAAACACAATTGACATTTAATTTAATTTAATTGAAATAAAACAAAAAAATTGAAGATAAATAAATCGCCTTTAAAAGTTTAATTAGAAATTTGAACTTGATGATTATAACATAATTCTTTAATATTGGGACAGAGTTAACAAGGCAACTTTCATTTCTTCATTCACTATCTGCAATCTTTCTCTTTTTGTTATTTTTCTGTTAAACAAAGCAGAGAAGTGTCATTAGATTTATTTTAGAAAGGTTTGAAATACGTATTTTTTGGCAATTTAGGCATTTTAAAAATGATTTCTTGGCTGCTCCCACGGCAGCCTTAGTTGGCTCTTGTGGCACCCTGGTTGAAAACCACTAGTCTAGATTAATTCATGGCAGCCGTCTCTGCTTTAAAATATCCAAGGGCAACAGGGAACTTTGGTCAGTATTTTAAGATTATAAAATACCTCCGTGGCCATTGTTGTGATATGTTTTTGTGTTAAAATGGTCGATCTTAGTCGAGATTTACACTAGCGGCTATGAGTGTGCTTCCCGCAGTTATCTCGATCAATATAAATATTAGAATTACAATATGTATAAAAAGTTGCTAGTAATGTATTATGTTTATTTTTTTTATTTCATGGCACACTCAAAATTAGCCTATCAAATTCTTAACAATGAAATGATAAAAGAAATTGGGTACAGCACTTAAGTAGTAAAAGAAATTTTGGAAAGATTGGCCAAGTTATTTTCTCGGCTTATAACCAAATACCATTAAAGACAATGTGCTCCGATTTTATCATTATATTACAATGCTGCGAGAACTACTATTGTAGATGGTCTATCCTAGGGACATGTTATCGATTCTGGATAAATATTTATTCCATTTTCGGCCATCGTACTAGTAAAGTTTCTTTTATGTGTTTACACTTAGGATTCTTATGAGACGAAATACATCAGTCAGAGTATAAAATATAATGATGAAATAAAATAAGTGTAAGTTATATTAGGAGATATGTGACTTTTAAGGGTTCTCTTTAGTTTCCTTTCGAAGCCTACACTGTAAAATTGGCAGTAGCCTACTGCCTAATGTTTACAGTAAAGTTCTGCTGTGTTGCATATTGTAAGTTACTGTAAACTGGTGGTTTCATCGGAGAATTTGGCCCAAAGATTTGATGTGGAGAATTTTGCCTGCTTAGGCTTTGTCTGGTAGAGACAAAGGCTTGTTTAAATTTTAACATAATCTTTTTACAGTTTTACAAACTAATATCTATATATATGTGGCAGCAAATCTTTCTTTAACATTTCTTTAATATTACTTTGAAAAATCAATGAATGCAACCAGACGGGAATCACCAAAGCTATAAGCGCAAAAAGGAACAGCGGGTGGCATTACATTGAAAGGAATAAAGAAAAGAAAAGTTAGTAAAGAGAAAAGAAAGATAAAAGACATTGCTCCTGACCCCACCCAACCAGAGAAATGAGGAGGGGTACAGTGACTAAAAGTCAGATGCGTGACTATGGAATTAATGCTAGACCCACGCATAATCCCATCAACGCTCGCATTAGTTATGGAAAAAAAAAATAAAGGTCGTCAGTTGTCGCCGACAACCCGACCACGAAACATGTAGAACTGGATTACATGTTTAATGTTCTCTCTAGGATTTGTTTGATAGTTAATAAGAAAAGAGATGCAACCTTGTTTTTTTTTGTATCGACGATGTTTTCTACGCGCCAGATCTAGTCAGAAGTTGGTTACGAGTCCGGATGGGTCAGCCCTTATGAAATCGACTTCTAACTCTCAAAACGGCTTGTGACCTAAGGCGTAAACATAGAATTTTAATGCTGAGCTGCGAATCAGTTCGCTGTTTTGTGCCAGTATTCGTTGGTTGTGTTTAATTCTGAACAAGTAAAAATAAGGGAGAGTTATCTATATTAGATTCTGGAGCTTTTTAGCGTCCATTGTTAGACTTCACTTTATCGATATGTCGTATTTATATAAATGCTGACGACCATGGAATGCTATTCATTGTAAGGCAAGAATTGCAATGGGTTTAGGTTTTTTTTTTTTCCCAGGATATATGGTTATAATTAGTTTCTACAGTTTATTTATAGTAAGTTATTTCTAAATCTCTATTTTTGTAACGAAGCCTAAATGGCTCTTGCAAGTTGTATAAACTCGTCCCTTTGATTTTTGTGTTTTTGACGCAAACCAGTAATGGTGAAAACCTTCGTGATCCCAGGAATCACGAAGAGAGGATCACCTGTTCCACGTTAGCGGTAAATGAATTTGACTGCTTCCATACGAGACACTAATACTCCATCGGCAGATATCTGACGCAGAGGAAAGAGTGGGTCTAATCTACTGTGAAGGTTAGAAGGGACACCTGTGCGCTTATGCGGCAGAATAAATGAATAAGCGCACGAGAAATTTCGCGACAGCACGCTTTGCCCCATCTGCAGACCCCCAAAGTTCATACGGTCATGTCGACGAAGATCTTCCTGGACGGTGAGCAAAGTGTTATGAACCGTCCTGCACAGCGTCCAGACTTGAATCCCGTTGGAAATGTTTGGGAGGCACTCGGGGAGAGGTTAAAATCGAGGAATGCGAAAACTGTTCAAGAACTCCCAGAAATTCTTCACGATCAAAGAAGCAAGAGTGTCAGTTGCTTCGTTCCTGTGACATCAGATCTCAAAGTATCATCGAGAATAAATGATAATTACTTATACCTTGTACAAAATATTTTTCACTGAAAGTTTAATCGTTATATTTGAATCGAAATCTGTTTGCCCCCTGCTGATAACTTTCGTTTCATCCATCTACATTTTTATGACCTTAACCCATATGTATTTATACCACTTTTGGAAATCTATTTTCTCTGGCAAAAAGTATGGATTTGTTTTTTCAGAGCACATCTAGTGAATGCCTACTAGGGCAAAAAACAAAGATTGTGCAAGATGCCGTGAGAGAAATACAGGAGTTCTGATCTTTTTGGACGGTATTGTATATTCAAACATTCCTCAAGCGTTTTAACTTAGCATGAAAAGGTCCCCTCAGTCTTCAGACTAGATTTTCGTCTTCACGTTTTTAAGCTTTCTTATTTTCGCTACCTCGTTAATTTTGAGATAATATTGATATTCTCTCTTCCCATTTAATTGCACCAAACCTAATATTTCTGTTTTAAAGCACAAAATACGCCATTTAGCGTATAAGTATGATACCTTTACAATTTTAAGCATTTAAAAATATTTTCTGCAGTCATTTCTAAATCGGATTTCTTAATCTTAGAAAAAAATTGCTTGTGAAAAATCCATCGTAATTTGAAAACCTGACAAAGCTTTTACATAGGGAGTCGTAGTTCACAAAAATTCATCATATGCTAAATTTGAAAAGATCGTTATTATTTAGTTTATCCTAATTACCTTTTCTCTACATTTTATTATTGCTCCCTGTAGTATTTATTGTGTTTTGCCCGAATCTGTTGTTTTGTTTTTTTTGTTGTTTTTTTTGGGGGGGGGGGGAGGAAACGAAATGCGGCAAAATTGATTGAATTCGAGTCAGTAGAAATCGGAGCAAACCTTGATTTTTGCCGCATTTTACCTTGCAACCGACCAAAATGAAGGAGAGATTTGTTTACATAACCTAAAATAGTTCAAGAAAAAATAACCTGGCTTAACTTAACCTAACCTACCCTTGTATTTTTCTTCAATTTTCAAATTACCAGTTTGTGAAATTATATAAACCTTTTGTACCTTCTTTTTTGGTAGGAGGTTCCTTAACCCCCGACTCCGATTTTTTTAATCAACTCGAAAGCAAAAAAATAAAAATAAATAAATAATTATTCGGATAAGTATACTTGGTATTGTTGTTTCTCGTTGTCCTACATTAAATAATAACCCTCCTATATTTATACAATGTGCCTTTGACCACCAATGGAGTCTTGTTTAGCAGGCCAATAAGCACACACTTCGCAACAAGATCTCTTCCAATCCACAAATACTTTCGAAGAAATTCTTAGAATTACACCGTGTTCCCCGCCAAAATCCACGGTGCGATTAGGTTCAATGTGAATCACTTTTACGAGGACTTCGAAATATATTTCACATCCACCACAAGTCACAACGCAAAGCTGTCCATTCCAAGACAGAGAGATAAATGGGTTAAAAGGGTGATGAACTTAGCTCGTCCGAAAATATGTTGACAATGTGACGTCACTATATAATATTTTGCAAAAAGACTTTCCCAGTGTGACGTCATCACAATTGAAGAAAAGAAATAAATTCAAATTTAAACTGTTATTATAATAATAAAAATAACATCGACCACTCAATAAATTTTATATAGGTTGATTCACAAAAATGTGATTGACAATAGGAATAATTAAATTTGTTTTAAGTGAGTACAATTTTCGAAATATTAGCCAAAATTATTACTACCTCACCTTTGTCCGGTTTTACACATTTAAATTAAGCAACAATTAATAGGATTCTAAGGAAATTAAAAAAAAACAAAACTTAACGTTCTTCCTGAAGATGGCTATAGCATTTCGTTTAGTTCTTGATCTTCTCCTGTGATCCTTTATGGTCTTCCTAAGATCCGTAAAACTGATCTACCTATAATGCCTTGTTTTGCTGTAAATAAGACGTCTTCCTCTTTATTCGGAAAGTTTATAGTATTTATTTTATCCCTATTAACCTCTAATGAATTTACTTGTAATAATTTGCATTTGTTTGTGAAAGAGGTTACAAACTTTCCTGATGCCCGCAAATACGGCATGGCCAACTTTGGTGTCAAGTTTGTTTCCTAATTTTCGTCTTTCTGAGCCCCGCAAGGAGGTGGATGGTATAGCTAGAACTGAAATTAGGGGATCGACACGCCCTCCCGGAGAGAACCAATAACTAGTGGAATTGGCGTGAAACGTTCTAAAATAGTTCATCTTTCTGAGACGATTCAAATTTGCATAAATTCTTTGATCCTTAATTCTAGCCACGTAATGTCTAACGGAGTCTTTGGGTCTTTTTCGCAACACGCCGCGGAGCGAATTAGGCGTTTGAGGCTCTCGCGAGGTTAAAGGGGCCTGTCACACCTAGACGAATAAGGTCGACGAGTGTGAGACGAATAAAAATCGATTACATTCGTCGGTGTTCGTTCCAAAACTGAAAAAAAATATCGATTGGTAACGAATACAAAGCGTACCATAAAAGTATGTGACGATTATATAACGAATACGACGTTTAACACGACGAACAACTGATTTTGGGATGCCTTGTCAGCGATTTACGAACGCATGAAGAACAGATTTGTAACGCATAGGACGAATGCGCAACGACTAATGAACGGATGCAAAACGATATTGAAGAATGGCGAACAAAACAAAACGAATCGGGAACGATTACGAACGAATAGGGAACGAATTAAGAGCGCATGCGTAGCGATTAGAACTAATGGGGAACGAATGAAGAACGCATGAGTAGCGATTAGAACGAATGGATACCGCGTCCGCGTCGGCTTTAAAAGCAGAGCGAATTCACAACGTTCTTCACTACAGCTTTGACTTTTGAACACAACACACTACTTAGACTACTGCTACAAGATGATGAACAAGAATGCCAAAAGGACGAAGTGTACCTCACAAGCTGCCTCTACCCATGATCTTGCCTCTGAAGGTTCCTCTGCTGCTACCGAAGAGCTGAAGCTGGTCCTGCCCACCTCACTGCTCCTGATCGTCAGCATTGTCGTGGCAAGACACCCACTAAAGAAGAGTCCATGTCTAGGTAAATTAATGATTAATTTTTTTAAATGTTTTAATTTGTAAAATAATTAGGAAATATTTACTAATCTATCATAATATATATATTGTTTATATGTATATATATATATATTATATATATATATATATATATATATATATATATATATATATATATATATATATATATATATATATATATATATATATATCGATGGTGAGTGTTTTAAAGGTTCTTCCTTGTATTCCTCTAGGATTTTTAATATCCTAACTCATTATAAATTATGAATTTTCTTAGGTTTTGCATTACAGGAAAAAAGTCTCTTTTTGTAGATATTTGTCAACACTCTTAATATTCTAATTTCTAGACAATTTCTTTTAATATTATAATTCATTGTAAATTATGTATTCCTTTATATCATAGAACCCGAAGATGAGCAGACAGTCCGAAACGTTGTTTATACCCAATAAATGAAGATGAATTTCTCCGCATTCTATGTACTCTCATTCCTGGTGAAATCAAAGATTCGTCTGATTAGCAGCAACCCCATCGATTTGATTGGACAGCAGCCTGAACTTCTCACGCATGTCTGGTTTGCTCCATTCAGCATCGACTCCCGAAACGATCAGTACCACAACCACGACCACAGTCACCCTCAACACCCTAGAGCCAGCACAAAGCTCCGATCAAGAAGACTAGACAGTCTATTTTTGTAATTATTATTGTATCGATGAATTTCACTATATATTAGGATTCCTGGCGGTTTTTTTACTTAATGAAATGAAAATAATAAAATACTTATCAAAATAATTGAATTTATTTTTCTAACCTTTTTATAAAATTTTAGTTACAAGTTCATGATACATTCATTGCCGTAGAATGACCCTTGGCTTTGATCACTCTACGCTTTGACGCCCTTTTAGTAGCGGTATGCTTTAAGGGGCGTGAGTTACTTCTATGATGAAGTAGGCTTTGTTCTAAGAGTGCTATTTTAGAGGTTTAGTCCTTAAGGAAGAGCTATTTTTAAACACATAAGGATAAGAGGAAACACCAGAATCTACCAAAATAAACTTGTATTTTAAATTAAATATTACAAACCAACAGTAAAAGCATTTCTATATTTGGCCTCAAAGATTTTTCAATGACAAAACATAAACAAGTAGGCTTCCAATAAACAAACCAATTGCCAATTAGTATTTTTATCACGACCCTATTTGTTTAGCATAAAACATTAAATTAATGTACTGTCATCTACAAACACATATGACCTAGGTTCAAGAATAATGGTTTCTACTCTCCTTTAAAACGTGGGACGTACTAAACTTCTACTATCGCAATAGAGATATAAATGTTATTGTTAACTTACAGGTAGGTATTAGGGATTGCCGGATGTCGCTGGAGGACTTATCTCTCGCTTTGAAGTGGTGTGGCCGCTGGTTGAAATTTTCGACGAGGGATTGCTTGTCGCCTGTGCCGGGGGATGATTCTTCAACGTAATTAAAGAACGGGAGCTCGTTGGGGCAGGGTTCTTCTCCTCTCACTCTTACGGTGCTTGAGATGTGAGAATCACTCGAGCGTGAGCGGCTTTGCTTTTCTTCAGTCGGGCTTCTTTGCAGACGGAAAAGGCTTCTTCGGTATGGCACCGATATAAAACTTGACTAATTAGGTTAATACGGCCCTGAAAGGGGGGGGATCGATTTTCTCAATCTGATCCTATCGTTTCTCACGGAAATAGTCTTGTATGGCTGAAGGATCGATCTTTACGAATTAATCTTTCTTCTGGCGAATCGACTTCTAATAATCTTCTTGTCTAGCCGATGGATCGATCTTCACGAACTAATCCACCTCTAGCGTATCGACTTCTGATAATCCTCTTCTCTTTCTTTGCGGGGCTTATATATAGGCGGATTGCCGCCCCATCTAAAGGGGAAAGTGACCAGGCCACAGATGCAAAAGGGGGGGGGGGAGCGAATGGAGAGTTAGCATCTGGGGAGAGCGAGAATTCTTGAGGTGGCACTGGGGTGCCCAAGTCAGCTCGCAAATTATAGGCTCGCAACCGCACCGCTACTTGGCGTGCCTTCTGACTCGCACCGTTTTTTTTTCCTAACCACGGGTTTATGGGTCTCGTAGGTAATACGATCGTTAGAGCGTCGTTTAAGGACCTTAGGTGGTCGCCTTCAAACATATGTTAGCTCCAACCGCCACATTATCCGATCCTGCCATTGCACTGATCCGGCATCTGAGCAAGACCAATGCTTAACGAAGTTTCTCTGTCTTTTCCCCTGTCTGGTGGCTCTGTTGGGTTCCTACACATCGATGGTGTCAACCAGGTTCTGTCCCTACCTCCAGGCACCAGGCACCACATCCCCATCCTCGTTGTTTTTGTCCACAAGTTAGTTCTGGAAGCCAGGGAACCGGATCCGCATCAGGTTGTGAAGAGGCAGGGAGGCTTTTACTATCAATTGGACTGTCTCTGAGTGGTGTTGTATGGTGGTGAGCAGGACCTGGAAGCGGTTGGCAAGGATGTCGAATGCATTTTCCACGACCCGCCTGGCACGTGACAGTCGGTAGTTGAAGATCCGTTCGTCATGATCCATCCCCCTTCTGCTGTATGGCTTCATGAGGTGTGTCCTTAGCCAAAATGCATCATCCCAAACGATGAAATATGGCACATCTTCATTGTCGTTGGGGGGAGGCTCTGGTTCCGGGAAGCCGATTACGTCATCTTCGATGCATTCCTTCAGCTCGCTGTTGTTGTAGATCTGTGCATCGGAACAGGAGCCCACGCTGCTTACATCCGCCCATAGGAATTTATAATCTGCGTCCACCATGGCAAAGAGAATGATGCTGAAGAAGCCTTTGTAATTGTAGTACTTTGTACCAGTCTGGGGGGGGGGGAGGGGCTTTGCAAGCAATGTGCTTCCCATCGACAGACCCACAGGTGTGGGGGAAGTTCCACATCTGATAATATTGGTTGACACTTGTCATCATTCATTGGGGGTGGAGGTCGGACCATGAATTCATCAAGGTAGTCATCAATGATTGCCTGGCACAGTTCACGGACCACCGAGAGATGGTGTTTTGGGGGACCCTCCAGGAAAACTTCATATCAGCGTACTTGTCGTCGGATGCCAAGTGGCGAAGGGTTAATGCCAACTTCAATCCGGGTTGAAGCGCTTCTCTGTAGAAGGTGTTCCGTTTGACCAGCCTTGGTGTTAGTCGATCCAGGAGCTCATCGAACATGGCAGGGGTCATGCGAAGAAACTTGTGGAGTGTGCTTGGATCATCTCTCTTCAGCTCCACCATCAGCTTGTCATACACGCCGATGAGCGGTCTCCTCTGGATCCAGGGCCGCCTCAGCCAATGGAGCGTTCTTCTTATTCTTTCTTTCTGCCTTTGTCTCTGCTGGATGACTTGCAGAGTCAGTATCATAAGGCTCTGCTGTTGTTGTACCAGTGCAATAGTTGTGTTTCTCCGTACTGGATCATCCATAGTGATGGCAAGTGTGTACACCTGGACTACTGGATTGAGACTGAGGACATTCACAGAGATCTGGGTTTTTTTCAGACTCCTGAATAGTCGTTACCCATTCGCTTACCATACGTCGTCATCGCCACTGCTTCGTTGTATAATCGTTAACTAATCGTTGTTATCGCTTTGTATCCGTTGCATTCAGTAGACATTCTTTACGCAAGCGTTAGAAGAACGTTCTAAGGTCGTTCATCAGTCGCTTCTCATTCGTTCCCTCTGCGCTACCATCACAGTAAACGATTAAAGAACGTACGCCTAACGATTGACTAACGTATACAACGAATGGCTAACGAATTTTGAACGAATTGTGAACGAACGTTTAACGATCGATCATTAGTTCCCGATTTGGAAAAATTGTTTTGTGTATGCACAAAACTTTCCAGAGCCCCACAATGAATACGACGAATGATAACGATTGATAAACGACGGATAACTCCTGAGAAACGATATGGACGAATGAGTAACGAACAACTCAAAATATACACGTTCCACAATCGTTGACCCCTATTCGTCTAGGTGTGACAGACCCTTTAGGTAAATGTTAGGCTATGGCATTCGATGTTCTTAGTGTGAGTGCAACCTGTAGGTTAGGTTAGGTTATGGTAGGGAAGGTTTTGGAGCAAGGAATTGACGCAAACTTCTCACAGAAAGTTTTTCCAATCAGTTATGGATTCAGTTAACATTTTAAACTCGTTAAAACAAAAATATAGCAGTTAACCCCTTCTTGTACCATGCGTGAATGAAATAAACGATTGTCAAAAAAGATAATTTTGATTCTTCTAACCAAGAGTCTTCGCAATCCAACACTGTAATTGCATTCACGCTTAATACAGCGCCAACGGCAATGCAAAGATGCCAATGACAGTTTCATATGTCCATTTTTGCAAAGTCGCTGCTCTAACCTAAACTTAATCCAACCTTAACCTCGCGATAGTCTCGTACGACTGATTCACTTTCGGTTCCGTTCCGAAAATGAACCGAGATTTTATCCAAAACTCTGAACTTTGCTGTTTGAAATTCATTCTGATGAATATCATTCTATCGGTATCTTTGTAGCTTGTAAACGAGGAAAGGAGACGCGGCTCTTCTGGAAAACTTTATTCAGGAGATAAGTTTCCGAAGTGACTGGCTTTCATATCCAGTCCAATAAAATTCATAACAAACTTCTTTACATCTTGAAAAGGAGAGTAGAAAGTTGAAGGATACAGTGTAAGTAAGTAGTATTAAGATAAATTCATCTGAAATAAAAAAGAGTATTTATTACAGTTTCCTAGGTGACCAGGCATCTGTAATTTTGTCGAAATAACATAAACATAAAAACCCATAATTACAATAGCGTTAAATAAATGGCTTTAAAGCCTCTTATATTCATCGAAAAATACAACAATCTTTGGTAATTCTACAGATAAACAACAACGTTTAAAAAAAAATACTTTCAATCTATTTATATGATGAATCTGAATTGTCTGTTGCTATTTATTCGGTGGTTAAAGCACTATTTTTCGAGTTATTAGCAATTGAAAGTAGTATTTTCCAATATATACAGCTACCAGTCAGTCAATGGCTTCGCCACTCCCCCCTACTGGGGGGGGAAGAAGCTTGCGCTTCGCTAGTAAGATTAAAATTTAAAATCTAAAAAAAGCAGCGATGGTTAAATTTTTGTAAATTTTCTGAACTTCGCCAATTATAATAATTTTAAAAAGGAACTCTAAACTAAATTTCCCCACTTTCAAAATATCACGTTGCTAAAATATAGTTATAGATATCTTCCATAACTATATTTTAGCAACGTGATATTTTGAAAAGGAGGAAATTTAGTTTAGAGTTGCTTTTTAAAATTATTATAATTGGCGAAATTCAGAAAATTTATAAAAATTTAACTATCGCTGCTTTTTTTAGATTTTAAATTTCAATCTTAGTAGTGAAGCGCAAGGCCTACCCCCCCATAGGGGGAGTGACGAAGCCATTGCCTGGTTATTCAAATACTAAAAAAAAAAACCCTTCTTAAATTATAGAGTTAGTGAGAAGTGATGATTATTTCTTGCTGTTATGACGTCATAAACCTTGGACGAAAAATGGAGTTTCATTGCACCGATCTAAGAAATACATATTACCAAGGATGATGCTAATTTAATAACTACCTTACTGCGACGATATAGAAGGTTTAGGGGTAGTAGGTTATTTAAACACGTTTAGTTGTAAGTGTTTTTCAGAATTGAATCAGACCAGTTACATTTTCTTTTTTCGAATCTTTAAATTTCTTTGGCATCTCCACATCCTTTTCGGTAAATGTAATTCAGCCATTCTCCCACACGGTTTACAAATATCTTCTTTTCTCATTAGAACCTGTATTTTACAAAAAGCAATTACAAATTCTTCTTCTTCTTCTTCTTTTTCTTCTTTTTCTTTTTTCTTCTTTTCTTCTTTTTTTTCTTTTTTTCTTTCTCCTTTTTCTTTTTCTTCTTCTTTTTTTCTTCTTCTTTTTCTTCTTCTTCTTCTTTTTATCCTTCTTGTTCTTATTCCTCTTCTTATTCCTATTCCTCCATACTTAAACAAAGATATCGCGCAATTAGAAAGAGTGCAGCGTAGGGCTACAAAATTAATTCCCGAGCTGAGAAACAGGCCCTATGAGGAAAGACTCAGGGCATTAGATTTGCCATCTCTCGAAGGCAGAAGATTACGTGGCCGGCTAATAGAAGTATTTAAAATATTGAAAGGATTTTCAAACGTTGATTATAGGAATTTGTTCGAATTGGATCATAGGGAAAACACTCGCCAATATGGATTAAAATTAGTGAACAAGCGATCTAACACTAGTATAGCCCAAAACTATTTTACGTTTAAAATTACTCAAATTTGGAATAGGCTACCCACCCACGTAGTAAATAGTACGTCGGTAAATATGTTTAAAAACCGTCTCGACGCGCACTTAAATAGTATAAATATAACGTAGTCTGAGCACAGTAAATAAAAACGTCTTTGCAAAAGGAGTTTGGAGCGGAGGAACAACGAGTAAAAATGATGACTAAAAATGATGCCAGCGATTTCTCTTGCATGTGTAGTTTATATATCCATTTTCTTTTCCGCCTATCCTATAAATAGTCTTACTATCCTAAAATTAGATTTTCACCACTAGCAGTCGAGGGCTGCGGAAGTTGAGAAGAAAAACTTTCTATCACCCCCCCACCCCTAGGTTGAAGTAGTTAATATGCATGACAATGTACACGTGTAGATGAGTGTGTACAGTAGATTATATATAAAAAAAATAAAATAATAAAAAATAATAAATACAAAAAATAAATATATAGCATGTTAGAGATACACTCGTAGATAAGTGTGTATCGTAGTTATGGATTTAGTGTAGCGGACTAGCCTCGAGCGGACCTTAGGGTCTTTGCTGGTCCTAGATTCTGTAGTTCTGTAGTTATTCTTCTTCTCGGCTTTTCTCTATTCAGGGTCGCCGTTCTTGATGAGTCGTTTCCAAAGATTTCTGTTTAGTGCCCTTCTTCTATTTAGTCCTTTCTCACTCATGTCACTCAAAATACAGTCATTCCATCTCATTTTCGGTCTTCCTCTTATTCGGGTCCCGTCTACATCCATATTCACCACTTCCCTTGCATGCTGCCCTTCATCTTCTTGGTAGTTCAGTTACTTTCGCCAATCCTCGAATGTGCTCCTTCCTAACTTTGGCTCTGAGTCACTCCTGTCATCCACCTCAGCATCTTCACCTCCGCCACATCGAGTCTTCTTTATTCCGTTTTCTTCAGTGGCACTTTTTACAGTGCATAAGTCAGTGCGGGCCTCACTACAGTCTTATGGACTTTGCCTTTTAGTTTTACTCCTGAGACCCTTCTCCACTTCTACCAGCCACATTGGATACGTTTGTTTATTTTTTTCTCTCTCATATCTCCTGTTTCTTCTACTACAGACCCCAGGTATTAAAATTGTCTCGCTCTCTTCAACTTTGTTCCACTCAATCGAAGCGAAGCTTGCTGATCTCCATCCATATCAGTTGTCATGTATTCACTCTACTTTCTACTTATCTTCATCCCTCCATTCTCTAGCGTAAACCTCTCTAAGTTTATTTGTAAAACTTCTCTACTCTCCGCTACCAAGATTATGTCGTCCGCATAGAAAACACACGAGGGTGGTTCCTCTCTCACGGCTTCTGTCAGAACATCGATAACGATGTTAAAAAGGAATGGACTTAGGGCGGATCCTTGGTGAAACCCACCCTTCACCTGGAAGTCATCTGTTGTTTTGAGAGTAGATCTCACTCTAGTTGTTACATTTATATAAGTCTCCTTTATCATTCTGGCACGCTTCTCTCTTTCTCTCAATTATCTCCACACTTCTTGCCTTAACATCGGTCGTATGCTTTCTCTAAATCTAGGAAACTCATATGTAGGATCTTCTGCTTCTCTCTGCATTTTTCCATTATTTGTCGTAACGTAAATATTCCATCAATCGTGCCAAAAACTTTTAAAAATCACAACTTTTCTTCCCAATCTCCCATGTATAATCCGCTCGAGTAGTTTGAGTGTGTGGGGCATGAGTTTGATGCCTCTATAATTTTCGCAACTTTTCTTTAAATATTAGTATGAGTACACTATCTCTCCATTCATCAGGTATTTCTTCACAATTCATGATCTTTCTTATCAAGTTTCACAATGTATCGATGCCCTCCTCTCCCAGTGTTTCCAATCCATCAATAGGTACTTCGTGTGCTCCCGTCGCTTTCCCACACTTTATGCTCTTCATAGAATTAACCACTTCCTCTTTTGTTACTTCAGTCTCAGCTCCATAGTTAGGCTCTCCATCTCTTCTTAAGAACCTTTAATTTTTCTCGTTTTGTAGCCTTTTAAAATACTGTTTCCATCTCATGATTGTCCGTTTCCTTGCCCATCACGTTTCCATTCTCATCTATTATCTGTCTGATATGTGTTATATCTTTTGTATTTTTATTTAGGCTTTTTGTTAAACGAAACGAGCATAATATTCACGCGAGAATGCAAGTACAGTTATTTCACAACAATCACAAAGAGCAGTCATTTTGAATTAAATGCTATGCTAGTGCGTGTCACTAGGATAGGCTTCTTGTTTGATTCCTTTCCGGCAGAGAAAGGCACACAAATCTATTAACTTACTAGCCCCCTCCTCCTCCCCTTAATTAACATAAAACAAACTAAAAAGATTAACTTACCTAACCCACATCTAACCCAACCATTATTTTGGTGGTTCAAAACAAGCTATCAATGTTAAGATGGCTGCCAATCTATTTTTCGTACTAACATCATAATCAGAAATTTGCGCACCTTAATCAGGAAAATACGTATTTTTTTAAAAATAGATATATTTAGAACAAAGTGCCTTTAATTGCGTATTAGTTGTTCATCTGTATAATTACCAACTACTTATATGTTCTTTTTATGCAGAATTTCTCATTATAATATTTATTTATTAGTTATATGTAATATGGTTACAGTATCGATTTCTTAGAAATACGGTCTACATATTGTGATAATTCAAAAGAAGTTTTAAGCAGTTACCCTTTATTTTTGTATTTAAATGTACGTTTTCTTAATATTATATATTGCGGGAAAACTCAACTTATGAAGTGCTGCTTGAGACAGTTACACTTTCCAAAATGGATTCATCATACTTTTTAAACTTCTTCACTCACCATTGTTGACCACCAATTAATCAATTTCCCATAAAGTGAGTTTGGTCAATGCCCTATTAGATCATATTGCCTGGATGGCAATAACATCAGTTAGCCGAAAATTATACTGAATAAAAAAACTGTGAATCACACATAGTTTATTGAGTGTTTTTTAATGTATGGTTTCACTAAAAAAAAAACAACAACATTTTTTCACTCCCAGTTTAGAAGATTAAATCAGGTTATTTTTTTCTTTAACTATTTATTATTTATTTTAGGTTATTTATCCCCAAATTTGTTCTTCATTTTTGGCGGTCACAAGGCAAAATGCGGTAAAACGAGGTTTTTACTCCGATTTTGACAGATCGGAGAATCAAAAACTGTTTTGCCGTGATTCACCTTCAAGCCGTCAAAAAAGAACACAATTGAACAAATCGCAAAAAAAAATGTCACAGGAAGAGGTAATAAAATGTAATAAAAAAATGATTACGGTAAAGTAAATAATAACCTAAAAGAAGAAAGGGGACAAAAGTACAACTAGTTGTGTAATTCATCTTGAATGCAAACAAGACAAAATGATAAAAAGTGCAAGAGAGTGAATAATCCAACAGAGAAATGCAAAATATATATATGTAAGAGACAAAAAGGTTTAAAGAATTCTCACTGTATATATATGACACAAAAAGTACAGAAGCAAATAGAGATTTACGAAAACAAGATGGCAAAAGAAATTATAAAAGCGTATAAAAGCGTAATTAAAAAAAAATCTAATGAATGGAGAACTGAACTTACAAACTATTGTAATTGTATATTCCAAAATGGTATTAATACAGAATAAATAATTATGGAATGAAAAAAATCAAATTCCGTACTGTATATAAATAAATAAATGTTTGAAGAAGAAATAAACAATGAAAGAAATTACAGTTTTCGGACCTTTTGGATTTGTTGGACGATGTCCGATTTTATTAAAAATTTTGTCAATCAATCGTGCAGTTAGTTTTTGCACGCTGATTTCAAAAGTGAAATTTATTTTTTGGAGAAATGGACGGTTAAAAAGTTATGGTTGTGTTAGTTTGGGCTTCGTTAAGTTAAGTTATTTTAAGTTAACAAGTTAGTTTAGGTGATTTGAAGTAAATATCTGTAATTTGAACATATATATTGAATTTTAACATATATAGAAATAAGACTAGCGTTTAAACTTCGAAATACACTGCAATATCTTCTTGAATAGATCTGTATTTTCCTATCTCCTATATCAAAAAGAATTCATACAAACGACGACGCTTGTTCGAATATTTCATCAAAGTCCATGTCCTCTCGATTCGCTGAGTGTGTTTCTACCTCCGAGCGAACGAACTCGACACTGTTTTGTGTTTGAAATTGAACCCCGGAATATCTGTTATATGGCCGTAGGACTTCCACATGTCGTTTATTATTATGATTCCGAGTCGAATGGAAGTTTTAATACATCCCTCTAATATCTGATGATTTCCTGATTCAACATTTTAGAACTTAAGTTAGGTTGGGTTAGGTTAGGTTAGGTTAGGTTAGGTTAGGTTAGAGACCACATTTCAATTCCAAAGTGAAGCCAAATCATCTATAATGAGTAAATTTTGTAAAAAAAAAGTTTATATATGTAAGACATATGTTAACTTAATCTAAACGAACCCAACCACAACCTTTTAATCGTTTGTTTCTCCCCAAAATAAATTTCATTTTTGAAATCAGCGTGTAAAAAAAACTGCATCATCGACAATATTTCTAAAAAGATCGGATACCGTCCAACAAACCCAAAATGTCCTAGTTTTCTGAGACATGAAGGAAATGAAGGACTAGTTTGCTAAATGCCCAAATTAGATATTCTGTGAATATTACAATTTTATTGAGCAAGTGAATGACAACAAAGTGATGAAGACAGGCTGCACCCGCATACGAGTAACTTGAAAAAATCGAAATGCTCGAATATTCCTAGTGCAACTAAATTGTATTAATAGTCATTAGAGCAACATCCTGAAATACAAATATATATATATATATATATATATATATATATATATATATATATATATATATATATATATATATATATATATATATATATAGATATAGCCGGGAATTTCCAACAATTTGCCCTGGCGTTATTTCTGTCTTTTCGGTAAAGGATTGCCTTCATTGTGCCGCCCTCTGCTATCTTTGATTCCAGTGTTCGTCTAATGTTCCTTTCTCTTACCTATAAAAAAAAAACAGGTTTCTTGTCTCATTGCTCATTCGCGTTCAATTTCTCTTTCTCTTGAACTTATTGTTATATAGTCTGCAATACAAGGTTTCTGCATCTTTCTTTCTGTCTTCAAAATTGTTTTGAAAGGCAGAAAATAAATATGGCGAAAGCCCTGTGGGGGTTGTTGTTATCACCCGCAGAACTTGTATTTGCTATTTCCTGTTATATATATATATATATATATATATATATATATATATATATATATATATATATATATATATATATTAAATTTTAAGTGGTAATCTTCTTTGTTTATATCGGTAATTCTTTTACTCATCGGGTTTCTCATTTTGTTTGTATAATCGGTATTCTTATTCGGTTTCTCATATTGATTTTGTTTGTTTAATCGGTGGTCTTATTCGGTTTCTCATAGTGATTGTATGGTCGGTAATCTTGTTTTTTACCTATATATCGGGTTGACGTTGTTTACTGTTTTCTTCAGGCTGCCGTTAAAACGATTTTTTTTAGTGTATTTGCCGGATTTCGTTTTCCGGTACTACTATTTGGTTAATTTCGTTTTGGGAAATTATGTTTTTTATATTATCTCACAGTTTCGTTGTTCGTTTTTGTAGGGTTAAATTTAAGGGTTCTAGTGCAGATCTTCGATATAGTTCCTCAGATGTTATGCCGTCCTGTCTTTTTGAGTTAGTGATGAACTGTGTGGCTTGATTTTGAATGCGTTGGACCTTTTTTAATTGTGTATTATTTACTGTATTCATCGGTACTATTGGGTAAAGGAACTTGGGACGAACTAGGGCCACGTATAATTTTCTTTTGCTTTTATTGCTTAGGTTTTTGAATGTGTACAGCGCCAACATGGTCATTTTCAGTTCGTTGATTTTCTGCGTTATGTGGCAGTTGTACCCTATTGTTATTTTTAGACCGAGGGCGCGTCCTTCCGTAGGGTATGAATATGCTTCTCCATCGACTCTTACTGCAGCTGTTTTCCATCTGTTTACGGGTATTACTTTGAAATTATTTTTTTTATTTTTTTTTATTTTGTTTCTTCTTTCGTAGTCATTGAGGTTTTTTATTTCCTTCGCTGTTCTTTGAGCTACATCCCGGTTCTGCCTGTCGCTGGTGATTATTTGTGTGATATCATCCGCTAGTTGGGTGTACATCGCACATTCGTGGGTTGGTTGTGGAAGGTGTCTGGTGTTAACAGTATACAGCGTCGGAGAAAGGCATCCTCCTTGGGGGACTCCCGTTTCAGGTCGATATGGTCGCCTGTTTGGCCGTTTATTTGAAGTACGGCTTTTCTTTCATCCAGGTAGTTGCATAATGTTTTGCAAACATTTATTTACAGGTTAAGGCTGCAGATCTTGGCTTTTACGCCGGGTAGCCACACCTTGTCGAAGGCTTTAGCAACGTCACGTTGCCTCGCGCTATTTCTGTGGTAATTTTCTCGGTTATAATCGCTAGCGCAGTATCCGTTCCTCACTTGCTCCTGAACCCGTGTTGTTGTGGGTTGTACAGGTGATTTTCCGTAAGGTGTTTAATTAACCTGTCACTTAGGAGTTTTTCTAGGACTTTACCCAGAAATTCCAGGGGCGAGATCGGGCGCTAGCTTCCGATTTGGTGTTTTGGTTTGCCCGGATTCAGTAGGGAGATGATCTTTGCCTTTTTAAAGGTTTGGGGAAAGTACCCAATATTAAGCAGGCATTGAAAATCTTCACTATCGATTCATGTACGTTTTCTGGAGCATTTATTAGGTGTGCTTTTGTTATCCCGCTTTAACCTGGTGCTTTTTGTTTGAAAGATTTTATGACTGTTTTGTATTCAGCCATTAAGAAGGGCACTTCCTCCCCCAAGGGGTGGTTTCTCTCTTCGTTGACGTGTCTGTATGGCGCAGTGCGTTCTTGTTACGCCTCTATGGCTTGTAGGACTTTCTCTCAGTGCTGCATATCGTATTCTTGATTCTCCTCGGCTGTTATTGAGAATATTATTTTCCAGTGATTTTGGAAGTGCTCTTGGAGTTCTTCGTTATTTTGCACTTCCCTGTCCTGTATTTTTAGTTTTATATTTTCCTTTGGTTGAGATCCTCGTAATTTTCTGTAGTCTCACCAGAATTTCCTCGGATCTGCTTCGACATCCATTTTACTTATTATGTTATTCCAAACTTGGTTTGATTTTTCTTTAATAAGAGTATCTATCTGCCTTCTGATAGCAATTAGCTTTCTGTATCTCTCCATATTAGTGCCGGTTTCTGTGATTTATTTTATTAAGTTTTGAAATTCTTCTATCATTTTCTTTATTTCGTTGTTCCGTCTGGGAGCAGGTAGAGGGCTATATTCTATTATTGGGGTATGAATTATGTCTGCTTCAATGATATTTTCGGTGATTAGTTTTAATTGGTTTTCTATTTCTTCTGTTCCTTGGTTGTTTAGGGATCCAGTTTCTAGTGTACTTAAGTGTTCTTTATAACCATTCCAGTTTGTTTTGCTGATGGCTTTCTTTGTGAAATTTTAATTTGAATGGGTGAAGCTGAAATGGTTGTTATCATACTTAGATGTTTGGAGGGGGTTGCAGAGCCTGGTTCTGTGTGGTGATTTAGGTTGGAGTTTGGGTTCAACAGTACTATGTGAGGAGTTGTCGAGGTTTGGGCTGTTAAATAAGTTGGGAAGTCTGGCCCTTCTCTGCTTAGCAGGTTCTTTTGTATCAATAATTGAAGGGCTTTTCCTGCTTCGTTTGGTTGGCTTGTGTTACCTGCCTCTCTGTATCTTGCATTGAGGTCTCCTGTTAATATGGTTGAGGCCTGTCAACGAGAGTTTGAGGAAATTTGGAGTTGGCAAATACAAGCGTCTTGGGGGCTGGTATTCCCCAGCTATGACCAGATCTCCTGTGGTCATTTTTATTTTTATAGCCAGATATGACTCTTCTAAGTCCTTTACCTCTGTAAAATGGAACCTGGTTTTGATGCCAATTGCTACACCATCGTACCTTGTTTGTGTGTAATTCGTGGTAATAAATTTATAGTTTGGAATTCTTATGGTGTCGATCTTTGTATTTAGTCCATGTTCGGTGAGAATATTTATGTCTTCGTCTTCTTTTCTTATTATGTTTGAGTATGATATTTTTTTTCTTGCCAGCCGTTTACATTCAGTGTAAATATTTTAACTTTTCGTTGGTACGTATCCATTTTTATTTATTTGTTGTGGTCTCTTCCTGTCTTCGTTTTTTGCGGGCGGCCTGGGAAACGAGTGCGTCCATTTTGTTTTTTCTTGAATTCGCCGTTGAGATGTTTTGACTCGATACAGGAGTGATATGTGTCATGCCTTGCTTTAAAGCATTGTGACCCCCTGTCTCATCGTCGTCTGCCTCATATTCACACCTGTACTTTTCCTTAACTAGTTCGTCCACGATTTCTTTTTGTTTGAGTTGTTTAGGTAACAGGTTGGCGTGAGAACCGTAAATTTTATGTTCAAATCTTGGGTATTCAGTTTGGGTTTTTGCTTTTGTTTTTTGAGCTTTCTGGGGTCGTCTCCGAGGTTTCTTCGTCGGTGGATTCTTCTTCAGAATCGGCATCCATTCCGGTTTCGTCTTCTTCCGGATTCGTATTTTTCGGAGTCTCTTCTTGGGTCATGTTAATTCTGTACAGCTCGCTCGAAGGAGGGTTCTCCGGGAACCACATTTTTTTAAGCCCGTTCTTTTCCATCATGGTGGTTAATTCGTTTGCATATGAGCCTGGCTTTGCCATGTTTACAAAGTGTACGTGCATTATGCAAATAATTAAATCTGGCCTCATGTTTCCCTCTATATTCAGCGTTGTGGTTTGTGTTGGTGGTGTCGCGGGTTTTCCACTTGCAGTTGCTCCAGCGTAGGAGGTAGTTTTCCTTCTTTCTTTTTCTGCGCTTATTTCCATTTTTTTATCCTGTATGAGCTGCTTGGTCCCACCTGTGTTCTTGGCTTGCGCATTCGGAGCATGCATTCCCTTTGTAATCGCAGTCTTTGGTCGAGTGTTTGTCGAGGGCATAGCATGTGAAGCATACTTACACGGAGACAAGTATCTCCCTCTCGATTTGATTGGGTGAGATTTTAGTGTAGGAGACAAGCAGTCCATGTTCCGAGGCTTTTAGGGACATTTCTGTCGATCTAAATACCCCTTTGAAGACGTGGTTATCCTCTTCTCCATTTTGGTTTTTAAATTTGATTATTTCCTCGACCTTTACCCAATTCTGACGTTTTTCTAGTTCTTCCTTGATTTGATTTGGAGTATGCTCACCGACCCTTGGATCGAGTCGTCTGCAGATCACAGATCTTTTCGTTTGTACGTCCAGAGGGGTCGCGTAGATAGTCCTCAGTGCCAATTTGCGAGTTGGTTTCTCCTGGCAAGGAAGGATGCGAAGGGGGATCCTCTTCGCTCCTTCACGGTCGTCCATTTTGGCTCGTTGAAGCCTCCTTCTTTGTGTTTTTTTCTTTTTTTTTTCTTTTTACCTATTGATTTGCCTAGGACAAAAGTATGTTAAAGTTTTGAGATGAAAATTAAGAATGAACCCCCGATCCCACAATCCCTAGCGTAGTCGGTATATCTCCCTGGGTGAGGATGATGGATGAATGATATGATAGACCCAGGGAGGGCCTCCAGAAGGATGACTCATGGCGGACTTGATGATGAAGGGTGATTGAATCAACTACTACTACCCGGAGTGCCACCTCTTCTGGGGTTTGGGTATCGAGGCTGCTTCAAGCTCACATAGAGACGTTTTGTTTGTCCCTCTATGATCACTGCCGGTCCATCAGAGATAGAGAGAACTCTTCCCCAATGGTAACAGCATCTCATCTCGTCTGGGGTGCCTATGACGGAAGGTTCCACAGTGGGCTAGTCCACAAACCTGCTCTCCCAACTGCCTCAAATTATGCCTTGTCTCACGATGGGCATAGTTTGAACTAGGTTATGAATGGCAGTACACACGGCCATGCCTTAAAAGGTGAGAGCGGAGCGGGAGATGAGTCTAGGTAGCCATAGAGTTAATTATGACCACCTGGTAGTAAATCTCTTTTTAAGTCCCAGCTGATGGCAAGCTTATCTTCGTTTATTAGTATGGCTTCTAAGATGTTCACCCTAGCTTTATTGACCCCTTTTCTTTTAATAACGGTGTTATCAACGAGCCTATCTCTCGTTAGGTTAATATTATGAGCACTCTCTATATGATTTTTAGGCCCTCCGTTTTGTAGATGGATAGTTAAACGTCTTGAAAGTGTAATAGTTGTCATGCCAATATACCACTACACTTTCGAGATGTTTAACTATGCATCTAAAAGCGGAGGGCCGAAAAATCATATGGAGAGTGCTCATAATATTAACCTAACGAGAGATATACTCATTGATAACACCGTTATTAAAAGAAAAGAGGTTAATAAAGCTAGGCTGAACATCTTAGAAGCCATATTAATAAATGAAGATAAGCCGGCCATTAACAGTCAAGCCACAAGCTTGAATCGCACATTAAAATTATTTTAAAATTCCACTCACCGGACTGGCCCATTTCCTTTACGTTATATTCAACCTAGGCGGAATAAATACCCCTTAAAAATCGTTTTCTTTCAAAACTCTCCGAAGATGATCGAATAAGATCGAAAGCTCAGCAATTTAGTTTGTTTTTTACCAAACCTATTCATTTAAAAGAGAGATGAATACAGGGCAAGTGATCTACCATCTACAAGATGGAATAAAAAAGAGTTAGAAGAATAGAAAGTTTCCAAAGCAAATTAATTAAGGCAAAATCGAGCTATTATGAACTTTGGAGAACTTATACATGGACTAAATTCAGACATAAAGGCAAATATAAGACAAATTGAAAGATTTGAAAAAAGAATCACAAACGCAAAATTAGCAGTCGCTTTTAACAAAACTTGTTACAATGAATATATATATATATATATATATATATATATATATATATATATATATATATATATATATATATATATATATATATATATATATATATATATATACAAATTTCACTGAAGACCATGGTGTATCTCGACTTCGTTAATTTCCTTTGGCAACTTTCTATTCTTCTAACTGTCCTTTTTATTCCATCTTGTAGATGGTAGGTCACTTGCCCTGTATTCATCTCTCTTTTAAATAAATGGGTTTGGTAAAAACCAAACTAAATTGCTGAGCTTTCGATCTTATTCGATCATCTTTGGAACGTCTTCATATATTCTTTCCTCCTTTACCAATGAAATGTGGAGTCAGAATCGGACTGAATGAAAGAACTTGGACTTCGACTTGGACATAAAAAGTGATGAAATTTAGGGCGAGTAATAGAGAGACAGTAAGAGGGGGAAGTGGTGAAATAGTCTGAGTTTAAAGAATAGAGGTTGTGTGGGAGACAAAATAAATAGGTCCCTGGTGAAAGGGTAGCTTTATTTGTTTTTGTTTTTGGATGTATTTTGTTTGTTGTTGTTTTTTTAATAAAGGAAAAAAATATAGTTTATTCAATTAAATTAAACATGTTAATTCAATTTATATTTTTTATATATGATCTTAATGGTCTTAAATGGCATTCAAGCCTTTATTTGAGACAGGGTTTATTGTTCCCTCTGTGGGTTTTTGAAAAAGCTTTTCTAGTTAAATTTTGGATTTTGATATTTTTGAAAAGTTTTGAAAAAAGGGTAAATCTTAATGATGGTTTATGAATTTATACTAAAGAAACTTGAGCATTACACTAGTCGTTTTTTTGTTCTTTGTCGATTTTGTCGTGTGCATTTTGGAGTCACGTCACCGTCAGACTGTATCATACTGCTTTTAAATGGTCTTATTTGTCGGTCGACCTCGATGTCTAGGTGTGTACGAGAGAATTCAGAGGTCAAGCGGGCGCCAATGGCTTGCCAGATCCTCTTAGCTCTCTCGTGGAGCACCACATTGATCGGAGATAATCCAACCGAGTCGTCGAGCTCCCTCTGTCGTTTGTGTTCTCTTCTTCGGATGTTTGTGATGATAACCACCGCTTTGTTCTGGATCGTTTGTAGTTTCGCGATGTGGGTCTTGGCGCTCGCGTTTAGCGGCACCGGGGGGTACAGGAGTCTCGAGCGAATGCACGCATTGAATATCTCGAGTTTATTTGAAGGATTTAGGTCACGGAACCTATAAAATTCCCTTAAATCTCTCTTGCCATTCGCGACTGTTCGCTCGATATGACTCGTGTAGCCCCTGGTGGTGATTTTAAGCCCCAGAACCGTCCCTTCCAGGCAGTAGTGGATTTGCTCCCCTTCTACACGTATATTGTTGAAGGTCTTGAAAAACATCGGAATTATTTTGAATTTTGGGCCATTCGTTGATATCTTCCATCTCCTCTAGAAAGAGTTGATGTTAAATATCTTCCTAGCCGTATTCCTCGCCATAAATTCCCTGTGAACATAAGCGGCGGCACAAATTTGCGTGTATAAATGTTGTATAAAAGGGAACTGAGACAGCCCCCTTGAGGGAGCCCTGCTTCGAGTTCGAATTCGATGCCTTTATGTCCTCTGATTTGTGTGTATGCTCTCCTCTCCATTATGTAGTCACATAAAATCCTCTTTAGAATGGGGTTGATGCCCACTTGAAGGATCTTAAATCGTAGTCCTCTCTTTCAAACCTTATCAAAAGCCTTTTTGACATCGCAGAGCACCAGGTCGGCAGTTCTTTTGTCTGTCTTGATCTTTGCAAGCTTTTCGGTGATGACCGCTAGTGCTGTCTCAGTCTCTTTTTTCCTTCTTAAGCCGTGTTGCTGCTCGTTGTGCAAGTTGGCTTCATCGAGAAAAGAGTTAACTCTGTTGACCAATATCCTATCGAATACTTTGCCAACAAATTCTAGGAGAGATATCGGTCGAAAGCTGGCAGGCTAGTCCGGAAGCTTCCCCGGTTTGGGGATGAAAGTCATCTTGGCCACTTTCCACTGGTCGGGGAAATAGCCCGTATTCAGAGCGGCGTTCATGATGTCGAAAGGCCGCTCCAAACGTTAGGCAGGGCCTGGATGAAATTTTCGCGGGTCAGTTCCGTAGTACCCGGGGCTCTTTGACGAAAGTATTTTAGAGTAACGGAGAGTTCTATGTCAGTTATTTTACAGCCATAGCCATCCATCAATCTTTCCTGTGACACACAATGTTGAGGAGAGGTTTTGTGTATTTGTGTGTTTATCTGTTGGATTACGTCAGTTTCGAATTCGAGGTCGTAATTTTTATTTTCTTCTGGGATAATTTTGAAGATTGAAGATCAGAATATCCTAAACATTTCTTCAATCTCTTCAGTCTCAGTATTTTTTGGGCCGTTGTGAATAATTGTCACTTTTGTTTGTGGAGGTTTTCCTTTAAGACGTTTAACCGTCTGCCAGAACGCGTGTGAGTCTCTTTCTATGTCGAGTTTGTCTATTAGTCTGTCCCAGAGTAGCATTTGCTGGTGCGTAATTAGTGTCTGGAGTTAGTCTTTAATTTGTCTTAGTTTTCTATAGGCATTGTGATTGGGGCCTATCAGTGCTACTACATTGGACAGATCCCTATATTCTTGGGGCAGGGCTCTCATGGGAGGAGTCCAGGGGGGAGCTGGAAGGGTTTTATTATTAATACAGGGAATACTATTGTGATCTGCTTTGATTAGAAAGTCAATTATTTTATCCAGCTCCTCATCTATTTCTTCTAAATTAGCATCAAATAAAGGGTCAGGGATATAATTTAAGAGGTAATTTCTATAATTTTTCCAGTTCGCTTGCTTGTAGCTTTTGCGTTCTGGGATTTCAATTTGAATGGGATTTACTCCTATTGTAATTTTGATAGCCTGGTGGTCGCTCGGAATGATGGGGCCCGGTTCAATGTAGTAATTGTAAGAAAACCTGATACTAGATAGGACTATATCTGGTTTCGTGGCTGCTCTTTCCGATATCTACGTCGGGAATTCTGGTCCGATCCTTGTCATGTATTGTCTGTCGAGTAGTAGTTCGATGTTTCTACCTGCATTGTTGTAGGGAGTATATTCTGCCGCAGCACACCTTGCAGTTAGATCTCCGACGAAGATAACATTTTTTTATGTGGCTAAATATCTGCAATAGTTTGTGCATGGGCAGATAGCCGCGTATTGGGGGTTGGTACCTCGTGGCCACGACCAGTACCTCTAGGGCAGTACCTACTTCAATGGCAAGGTAAGATTCATCTAAGTCCTCCAGGGTCCTGTATTTTAGACCTTTTTGACGGCTAATGCGCAGCCGTCATACCGTTACTGACTATGATTTTTGCTAATAACGTCGTATTGAAATAATTTAAGTTTTTTTGTGCGGTCAGTCCGTGTTCAGAGAAAAGTATTATGTCAGGCTCATTCTGTCGCATAATATTGCCATAGATGGAACCTTTTCCAACCCACCCATTGACATTCATATGTGTAATTGTAAATATGTCTGTCATTTTGCGTAGTGTTAGGTCTCTAGTGTGTGGGATTAAAGTAGACTCTTATTCGCGTTCTACTTTAGCCCCATGAGGTGTACTGTGCGGAGTATACTCCCTATCATTTTTGTTCTTGTATTCTGTGTCCGTGATCGCGAGGAAGCAGTTCGGGGGCACTTTTATCATGTTTTGAGCGAGAGCATTTTCAATCTACCACTCGGAAACCTCATCTGAGCATTTCCATTTGTACCTTCCGGTCCTAAGACCTTAAGCTACTTCGCGAGAATCGAGCTCGTTTGGGAAGGGAGCTTATTCGGGGGAAAATATTTTGAGATTGATTCCTCTCGCGTGGTATTTAAGTTGATGCTCTCTCCCTCGCCGATAAGGAGGTGGTTGATCTTGGGTGGCGGGTTTTGGAGGTTTTTCTTGATCGTGGAGACTTGGCCTCCTTGGGTCACACTGCTTCCTTGTTGGATGAGTGTGTTTGCGTGATGATTGTAGTGATGGTGTTTTCCTGGGTGAAGCTGGCGCCTGTTTTGTTGTTTGTGCGACTGCAGGTTTATTAAGACGCGGATCGCATGTATTGGCTCTGTTTGGGGGCGTGGGAATCTTTTGGCATACTTCTTGGCACTGAGGGGCTACGCTAATGCTTATAACTTCCTCTGAGGGTGGGTTGTCCGGAAACCACATCTCTTGTAACCTGTTCTTTACGAAAATGCGGTTGACTTCCGTGGCAAAGGTACCTGGGCGAGTAATGTTTGCAATGTGCGCATAGTAGATGCAACACATTATTTTAGTTGAGTGTTCATTTTCAATGTGGAGGTATGTTTTCATTTTTGTTGGCCTCGGTAATGGCGGCTTTGGCTAATTTAGCATAAGTTGAGTTTGCCTTTTTCTTTTCGAAATCGCGTTTAATTTGGGTTTGCTTTTGGATTTCCTACTTTTTAATCGGACATGTCATAGACATAGTCCGGTTGGGGCCTTAACAGTTTAAGCATTTGGAGGAGTTACTCTTGCAGTTGCGCCAAAAATGGTCGCGGCCGGTGCAGATGGAACACACTATAAGGTCTTTTCCCGGCTAGTTGGACGTAGTGTGTTCGCGGTACTTAAAGCACCGAAAGCAGATTTGTAAGTCGAAAAACTCCTTACGTTCCATCTGCTCTGAACAGACGACTCTTGCGATGAAGAGAAGTAAACCGTTTTCTTTGGCTTTTTGAGCCATAGCCGTGTCCTCAAAAACAACCTTAAATACGTGCGTGTAGTGTTTGAATTTAATTACCTCAGCTACCTTTGCCCATGGGTGATTCCTTTCAATTTCATTTTTAATCTCATCTGCCGAGTGGCACCCGACCCAGGAGTCGAGGCGCCAGCAGATTAAGCTACGGTGTGTTCTAATTTGTGGCGGTGTGGTCAGTTTCAAGTTAATAGTCTTAAGGCATTCAACGGCCTTGCTTGAGCTCAAGGGTTCACAGTCAGCCTCCCTCGCGCAAATGACCGAGTAACCAATTTTAATGTCTATCAGTTTAACCAAAGCAATGCTCAGGGATCCGAAAACCTTTTCAAAAAACCTTAACTCTATCTAGTTTTGGGCCCTACGAGAGGACCCGGAGAGTGATGCGGAAGGTCTTTCTCATTTCTCCTGCACTTTATCGCGAGATAAGGAATGGTGTTATGATGGTATTTGCATATGAATTTATGTATATATATATATATATATATATATATATATATATATATATATATATATATATATATATAGATATATATATATATATATATATATATATATATATACTGAGAAAAGTTTAGAAAGGAGAGGGGAGGTGGGTGATGAGAGAATGAGGCGCCAAAGTCCAAGTAATTGTATACCACTTTACCTTATACTTCCTTAGGGCTTTCGGGTGGGCCAGATGTGGCTCCGTTCCTTATGTCTAGCAAAGGAGCAAAGACTTCACCCTTCACTTTCCTAAATCGAAAAGCTATTGGTCCACTTTTCGAACGTAATCGCGCTTTATCACTTTACTAGTTTTTATTGTCACTACTCTAAGCGAGTCGAACAAATTCACCTTCACTGATATTTATTTTGTAAAAATTCCGAAAATGGGCGCAGTGAGAAAAGCAGACTAGCACCGGCAAGCAGAGCAGTTGAATGAAAGAAAACGCTTTTTAGGGGATATCTATTCCGCCTGGGTGATCATAACGTTAGAGGAAACGAGCTAATCCGGTGAGTGTAATTTTAAAACAACTTTAATGTTCGATTCCAGCTTAACGCTTGACTATTGATGGCCGGTTTTCCTTCATTTATTAAAATGGCTTCTAAGATGTTCAGCCTAGCTTTATTTCCCTCTTTTCTTTTAATTACCGTGTTGATGTTATGCGCACTCTCCAATTGATTTTTAGGTCCTTCGCTTTGCAGAGGCATAGTTAAACGTCTCGAAAGTGTGGTAGTTGTCATGCCAATATATTTAGAGTTATTATAAAGCTTGCAGTCTTTATTGGGGCAGATGAACTCGTAAACTATGTTGGTTGACTTGAGATTCGAGGAGTTTTGGCAGCTGTTCTTTTTCATGAGGAGATTGTTGGCTTTTGTTGTTTTATAGTAATTAATATGATGAATTTTATCTATTTGATTCTTAACCTTGATGTTACGGTCAATAATCTCATGTTTTTTTCATCTATTTTATAGGCCGTGGACATCTGACTGTACTACAGAAATCAGATGTCTACGGCCTATAAAATAGATTAAAAAAAAACATGATGTAGATTATTAACCGTAACATCAAGGTTAAGAATCAAATGGATAAAATTCATCATCTTCACATAATGACCTTTGGCGTGGCCAAATGCAATCACACCTTTATGACATTCCATGACGTCGCTTTCCCGGCCCATTTGAAGTAGAGCTAATTTGCTATCTACAGATCTTCACCCCGTTCGTAACACAAATAGCGCCTAACTAACGTTTCGACGTAAACTAAGCTACGCCTGTCGGCTGCCTAAGGTTCATACATTCTTCAGATGTTAAATTAGGTTTTTTCTCCCTAGGTGGTTAATTTTTCTGCCCGGTGAGCTTATAAGAAAAATATAGAAAACTTCACTAGAGGATACTGCATAGTATAATTTGACTGACATTATGTTATAGTAGTACATCTTATAGTCCAGGGCTACTCAACTGGCGACCCGCAGTCCAAATCCGGACCTTCTGGGTGCAGCAGAAATAAACATATATAAATTGAATAGCATGAAGGTCCTGGTGATGGATTCTTAAGTGAGTATTTCCTTCACTGACTGTAGGGCAAGTTAGGGGGTGTATTATACATAATATACTTAACCTATTAATGCAGATAAAAATTTAGTATAGGTTATATTAAATATCAATAACAAAAAATGGGAAAAATCAGCTGTGTGGTGATATTGATGAGAAATATTGAGATCGTGGCTCAGTGAAGTCCTGTGTTGCCAGGTCTACCGAAATATCATGAGATTTACTGAAATTTTGATGAAACTCAGAAATAATTTATTAATCTCATGAATAATTTGTATATTGTTTTTCCAAATTTTCACCAACTAGATTTTCTTTTCCCTCTCTGCGAAGGAAAATGGAGGTTGGGAGTGAGACACAATATATATATATATATATATATATATATATATATATATATATATATATATATATATATATATATATATATATATATATATATATGGAAAAAGTCCCAAGACAAATTGGTGCGGTTAATATAGTGGCATTATTAGACAACTGCTCTACTTCAGGTCCAGCGTGACACCCTTCGTCCTCAAACTGGAAGACCGCAGTTACTCAATACTTCTACAGTGCACCAAAAAACACATTATTAGAACATCTATGAAAGGAAGGGTATTATTTTCTTCTTTTTCTAAAGTAAATTTAATTGACAGAACCAATGAATTAATAAATAAAAGAAAACCATCGAGGTCAAAATCTTCCTTTAGAATCCTCAGGACATCGTCTACATAGCAGTACCAAACAATTTGAGTGGACCAAACCGGTGGAATCAGCCTCGTTTCAAAATACTTCATATATATATTTGACAGTAGGGGAGATAAGGGATAACCCATAGCCATGCCAAACACTTGTTCGTAGAACTTGCCGTTGAAACTAAATTTAAAGTATTTAATTCATAAACAAATGAGTTAGATGATCGAGTTGGACGATAAAGGCAAATCATAAGAGTTTAGAATATCAGCTAGGAAATCCAATAAGGCATCAACGGACACTTTAGTAAATAATGAAGTCACATCAAAACTGACTAATCTCAGGTCCGATGTTACATTCATATTGTCTAACTTATTGCAAAGATCAACTGAATTTTTTATATGTGAGGGTGATATGGATCCTAAGATCGGAGAAAGTAAATTTAATAAATATTTTGAGAGTTTATATTGGATTGACCCAGTTGCACTGATGATTGGTCTAATGGATTGCCTGGTTTATGTTTTTTTATTAGGCCATACAAATAACGTAATGATGAACAACTAGAAGAAGCTAAGTCAATAATTGATTTTTGTTTTGTAAAAATATTATTTAATTCTCTATTAAGATTCTTAATTACATCATCTAAGGGAACGCTTCGTAACTACACGTATGTATTAGTACAAGGGTGACCCCCCAAAACGGGCCCCAACTTTCGATAAGCCTCATTTCTTAATTTTATGCAAGGATTGAATAAAACTTTGGTGATAATTAGTTTCTTGTGTTTAAAAACATCATATGAAAACATAAGAGTCTTTGAACTTTTCTTCTTTATTCTAGATCACGTGCTCGAGATGACCCCCCACTTCTTGAGGTGCAGCACAAAGTTGTCCATGACATCCTTACAAACCGACCGACTAATGGCTCTGATGTCCTCCCTGATGGCTTCCCTGAGTTTCGTGATGGTCATTGGTCTCCGTGCTTACACTCTGTCTTTAAAGTAGTCCCAGAGAAAGAAATCTGGGGGGCTAAGGTCTGGGCTGTGAGGTGCCCACTCAAAATCAATCTTGAGACTGATCACACGGCCACCAAAGTTCTCTTTCAGCCAATCTCGGGAGAGGTTTGAGGTGTGACAGCTTGTTCCATCTTGCTGAAACCAGAACTTCCCCATAATAGACGGGAACATGGTCTGCAGCTCCCTCTTTAAGGTTTTAAGGACCTCAACATATCACTCCTTATTGACTGTCACTGTCGCGCAAGATTCCTCGAAGAAGAATGGTCTGATGATGCCTCTGGCTGCAATTGCAGCCCATACCATGCACTTAGGGGAGTGTAAGGGCTTGATGGCTACTTCATTTGGTCTGGAGGTCCCCCAGAAGACATTTGTCTTCAAGTTTGCCTTTCCTTCAAGATGGAAGTGAGCTTCATCTGATGTCCAAAGGAGGTTAAGGAGAGTTGGGATCTCCTGAATTTTCTACAGTATCTTGACTGCCATAGCCTTTCTCTGCTTCTTGTCTGAGGCTGTAAGGGTATGCTTCGTATTTATTCTGTATGGGTAGGTCTTTAAATCCATTACCTGCAATACAATGTTTTATTCATTATTTCACACATGTTGGATTTATCCAATATAATATTTATCCAATATTTTGAAACGAGGCTGATTCCACTGGTTTGGTCCACTCAAATTGTTTGGTACCACTATGTAGACGATGTCTTGGAAATTCTAGAGGAAGATTTTGAGCTCGATGGTTTTCTTTTATTCATTACGAGAATAGAAGGAATAATCCACCTTTTCTTTTTTAGATTGCTTAGAAAAGCTGGATTATAAGTTCTCCTCTCGTGATTGTGAGAAGAGCTCCTTCCGAGTGCTTAATGAAGAGCTTAGTTAGCCATAACTTTGCCTTCTTAACCGCATAATTACAATTGCGCTATTGCCAAAATAATTATCGATATATATATATATATATATATATATATATATATATATATATATATATATATATATATATATATATATATATATATATTATATCATGTTTTATTAAAAGCGACCGCTAGCTTCGAATTAATAATTCTTTTTTCAATCTTCTCAATTTGTCGTATATTCGCATTTTCTTCATTGTTTAACCTGTGGATAAGCGTACCGAAGTTCATCGGGGACTGATGATGCTTGTTATTTTGCTAAAGATGGAAGTAAATTAATGTAATTTAGCACTTTCTTTAATTTAACTGGCGCGTTTCGATACATCGAGTATCATCTTCAGAGTTACAATGGGGAATTACTACAAAGTATTTAGTTTATATATGCTATAAAATGTATTAACAAAATTACGAACGAAGCTATACACTTATAGGCAGGTTGGATACAGGTGATAAAAGGTCAGAGAAGTAGGTAGCCAGAGAGGGAGGGGGATCAAGCTGCTTGCCAGAGTGGATTAGTGGCTAAGGGCAACTCTGAGTACACCTGTCCCTATGTTTACTTTTCTTGCACTGGGCAGGATTTCATTGGCATTAGACTGTATATTTAAATTCGGTTGCTTCTCTTGGATATATATAGCTTCAAGGAAGAGCAGTTGACGCCTGTTGGGAGCATAGTCTAAAAATTTTGTGTTTTCTTCTATCATTTTTCGGTTGAGTTTTATTAGAATTAAGATATTTTCAATATAATGCAAATTAATATTCTGAAGTGCTGATACTTAAATTGATTAGGTTAAACGTGATAAATAAAAATATTCAAGTAAATAAACCTACCGATTAATGAGTTCTCAAATTGGATGAGGATGAATGATCAGCACTATTTAGTCTAGGTTTTTTCGGGCATAACAAAGCCAAAATGTGCTAGTTTTAAATCATCACTGCAATCTTGAATTTTAAATTATTTTTTGAAAGTTATCAATTATAATTTAGCCCATTTCGTATCTTTTATTTTATCAAGAATCTTTTGGATCATCAGAATTATCCAATGTGCAAAATAGAAAGAGTAGCTCTACGGCTACTAATGAACGACTGCACTAGAGAGAAACAATCCCTTATTTAATTAGCCAAGTGTAGTGACAGGTTTGGACATGTGCTTACAAAATGAGCGGCACTAGAGAGATTCACAGTCCAGCTGTGGAGCGAAGCTACGTGCTGCAACTTCTAATAACAGTTCTTTTGATAACAATAAACATGCCAATAAGAGTATCTTTCCTACTCACAGATTATTTATCCCTAAGTTTACTGTAATTGAAGAGTGAAGTGACATAACTAATTTGGATATAGTATCTAATTTTGTAAAAAACATTCAATTAACTTGCGATTAAAACTTTTCAAACTAACAAATTACTTTTTTTATTGAAATTTATTTCGGTAGCCTTATATTATCCCTTATAAATAAATGTACATTATGTGTAATACATCTAACCTATGTATGAGTGTCAGATGGCTGGGTCATTATCATGAAAATAGTCACGCTCTTGCAAAATTAACGGATATTTAAATTCGCATAAATGCTGAAGAGCTATAGATTATTTGTGAGAATTATATTATTAAGAATATTATCAAAGCTACATTGATTTTAAATCTCATAGGAGTAACATTTATAGAGTATCGCAAGAAGAGTATTGGACTTAAATAATATCCATGACAATGGCAAACATTTGGAGGAAATACAACGGAGACAGCGCAATCAAGCTTGAAAATAACCAACCCTTAATTTCAATTTATCGCATATGTTATTAATTTATGATATATATGACGAGTTGAAATGAATCAAGGGTTTTATTTGAGAGCTATTCGCATTTGTAACGAAAGCCTTTTGAATAATGAATTTGAGTATATTAAGAAAGCCTTCATGAAAATAAAATATCCAGAAGTTCTTTTGATATAATTACGTCAAATAGCATTAAAAATAGAGAGGCGAGGATCATAGAAGCGGACATAGGTAATGAGCCCGCCGGGAAGGGATGAATTAGAAGGGAGAAGGTACTTGTCTGCTCCATAATCCATGGTGGCAAAGAGATTGAACAGGTCGCTTAGGAAGGCGAGTATTTTGATAGCTAACTCTGCGGGAACCAGAGTTGGGGAGTTAGTGAGGCATAGGAATTCGACAGCTAAAAACGAGAAGAGTATTATTAAGTCAATAAAGAACTCCTGAGTGTTTCAGGACTTTTACTTCTTCCACCCATTCTCACCTATACGTCGTGAAGTCCAACGACATTAAATATATATATATATATATATATATATATATATATATATATATATATATATATATATATATATATATATATATATATATATATATACTTCAGGTCCAGCATGACGCCCTAGTCCTCGAACTGTAAAATAGCACCCAATGAGCCTTGCTAATGTGCTATCTTTCAGTTCGAGGACTAGGGCGTCTTGCTGGACCTGAAGTAGAGTCAGTTGTCTATCTAATAATGTAAATACATTAACCAAACCACCCTGTCTTACAATTTTTTCCATATATATATATATATATATATATATATATATATATATATATATATATATATATATATATATATATATTCACAATGTACTGTTGAAACTTTTAATTTGAAAACCAATATTTAAATTAATCTTGATAACAATTTAATTTTATTTTGTGTGCATCTATGTAGACTTATGTTTTTGTCTGTATTTATTTCCATTTGAATCAAGTCTTTAGAACATTTGTACTTATTCTACCTTGGTTTTTAGATCCTGATCTCTGGAGTTAATTTCTCGTTAAGATTTTCTCCTTTCCTAATTGCTTAGGCGGTATTTTAATCCTCTTGTCAACCTTTAGTCTTTTGAATTAACCTGATTTAATGATCTTATTTTGTATTTATCTTTGCTCCTCAAGAAGGTTTCCATTTCATATTATTTAATTTTGTTGATTGATTTTTTGCTTTTTTGTGTGGGCGTTCCCTTTGGCCCTAGCCGGTTTTCAAACGACGAATCTAATTGCAGTAGATATTAGCAGTAACAGTTCATGATGGACAATTCCTTCAATATCCCACCATAAACTCAACATAATGAGGTCCTAATCTCGGTTGTTGAGAAATTCTGCATCCTTGACTAATTCACAAACGACAGCGTTTAACGTTATGATAAAGGATCCACTTCTCATCACCAGTAAAAGGACTGCTCAAAAAGGTGCCTGAAGCTATTGTAAAAGCAATAAGTCAGAGAAACCAGTCCGTTGGGGCAAATTCGCCGTGGACAGTTCGTGAGGGACCCATTTTCCAATCATTGCAACCTCTCTGATCCTTTTCAGTTGGCTAAGGACAATCGTACGGGTAAAGTTAAAATTTTCTGTGAATTCCCTAAAAGTTGTAACAGGATTTACAGTAATAACAGTTCCCAACTCTTCGGAACCAAGTTCATTTGGACGACCATCTTTTGATCCGTCTTTTAAGACTGAATTCACAAGTTAAGAAACAAGAAAACTACCTCCAGCAACTTCTTTCATTTATTTCATCATCCTCATGAGTGGTATAAATGGATCTTGCCGCTGTATTTCCTCTGAAACCTTTATGGAAACTCATAGAGTAAAACATGTCAAATGTGATCTTTACATGGGAGGACATAGGAGTGAATGCCACAGAAGTTTATGAACAATATTTTAATAATCTGAAAGAAAAAGGTATAAAATTACTCATTATAAAAATCCAGAATGATAACAGAATACACTTATTTAGTAATTACTATCTAAAACTGTATTCTAGAAAATTTGGCATTACTTTTGTTCAAACATTATATATATATATATATATATATATATATATATATATGATTATATATATATATATATATATATATAATCAATATTGAATTGAAAACCAAGCACGCTATTGATACAAACATCTTTATTTGTGTGGATTTGAACGTTTCGAGGTTCTAAGAAACTAAGATAGTAAAGGGTTAAAATTTCTAGTTTTCATAAAACACTAAAATTGAATAGTACAATTTACGATAAGCTGCCTAATACAAGAATAAAATTTTCATACTATATTGGTCAAGTTGAAGATAGATTATTGGACAACAGTAAAAGTAAACCACACACATATTGCCGATACGTAGACGACATCTACATCAACATCCAAAACGAAGAACATCTGCTAAACATCAAACAGCCATTTGAGGAGAATTCCATGTTAAAATTCACTTATAAATTTAGCACGGGCAATAAACTTCCTTTTTAGGACGTTGAGATTCAAAACATCAATGGTAGCTATATCACAAAAGTATATAGAAAAAGTATAGACATGAGAAGCTGCCTCAATGGGGATAGCGAATGCATTGAAAGATATAAAATAAATGCAATCGACTCATACATCCGCCGAGCATATAAATACTACTATACGTGGGAACCTTTCCACCAAGATATCTCACGTGTAAAACAAACACTCGTGAAAAACGGCTTCCCGAACAGCATGATTGACAAACAACTCTAATTAATTTTAAATAATCGCTTCGGAGATACGGATACAACGAAAAGTAATCAGGGGGCATTTAACAACATCAAACTGTACTACAGAAACCAGATGTCCACGGCCTATAAAATAGATGAAAAAAACATCAAGAAGATCATTAACCATAACATCAAGGTTAAAAATCAAATGGTTAAAATTCAACTGATTATTTATTATAAAACAACAAAAGCCGATAAATCTCCTTATGAAAAAGAAGAGCTGCCGAAACTCCTCGAATCTCAAGTCAACCAACATAGTTTACGAGTTCATCTGCCCCGATAAAGACTGCAAGATTTATAATAACTATAAATATATTGACACGACAACTACCACACTAAGGAGACGTTTAACGATGCATCTGCAAAGCGGAGGACCTAAAAATCATATCGAGAGCGCACATAACATCAATCCAACGAGAGACATTCTAGTTGACAACATTATAATTGAAAGAAAAGAGGGAAATAAAGCTAGACTGAACACCTTAGAATCCATTTTAATAAACGAAAAAAAGCCGGCCATTAATAGTCAAGCGTTAAGCTGGAATCGAACATCAAAGTTGTTTTAAAATTCCACTCACCGGAATGGCTCGTTTCCTCTAACGTTATGATCAACCAGGTGGAATAAATACCACCTAAAAATTGCTTTCTTTCATTCACTCTGATTCCGACTACACACTTCATTGGTAAAGGAGACAAGAATATATCAATACGCTCCGAAGATGATCGAATAAGATCGAAAGCTCAGCAATATAGTTTGTTTTTTACCAAACCTATTCATTTAAAAGAGAGATGAATACAGAACAAGTGATCTACCATCTACAAGATGGAATAAAAAAGACACTTAGAAGAATAGAGAATTGCCAAAGGAAATTAACTAAGGCGAAATACACTATGGTCTTCAACAAAATTTGCATTCAAGAAAGAGTGATATATATATATATATATATATATATATATATATATATATATATATATATATATATATATATATATATATATTGTGGGGGGAAATAAATATCACGAGGAGAAACACACACTGGTTTGTTTATACAGCATCAACTATTACGCTCCACATGGGCCAAGACTTTACCCCCCCTTCCTCCCCTTTTCCCCGCTGCCCCAAAGACTCTTCGAACGTCGCTCGCACAGAAGGATTTCAGTCAGCAGATTTCTTGGTCCGTTAATAAAAACAGAGGAGGGTGTGATAGCCTTTAGAGTAAAAATCTATAAACAGGTTCACTGTTCCCTCCGATTGTATATGTCTATTTTCGCCAAATAGAGGAAATCTCACTTTCTCCGTGCGTAAACCAGAAGGGGCGAAGTGTCACAACGTTTAAAATTTATGCTCTAGGATAGAAGCTTAACTGTGGGCTAGTGAGGGTTCGCTCCTCCTTAACTCTCTCCCTTCCCCTTCCCCTAGGAGATAATCGACGTATATATAGTTCAAACTTGAGAAATGAAAAGGAGAATCCACGTCGCAATAGAGAGAAGAAGAGTCCCTGAGTCAAACAGAGAATCAAGAAGATAAGTGGAACCGAGCCGGATTTTCCCTCCCGAGGCCGTTCCTTTGCTCGCTTAAAAGAGCAGACCAGTGGTATCGAAACCAACTCTCATATCATTCTCGTCCACAGAAAATCCCTTATCTCAGTTTTCTGAAAAATCAAATATACCCCTCACCATTGAGGAATACCAACGTGAATTCCACTTCGAGAAAAGATTCACCTCTTGGTTGTCTCATCATCGAGAAGCTCGAATATGTAACAAAGGGATCGGAATAACTTGCGTTCATCCAAGATACCCTCACTTACATCTTCAAGTCAAAAAATCTCGCCTCACGTCTCCATCTCCTCGGGATAAGCATCAGCTGTTTTCTCCACCATTCTCACGTCAGCGAGGAAGGCTATAGTCCAACTCGCCGCTAATCAACTCATCGAGGAGGTTCTCGTTAAAGGTCACCTCACTTCCGACTCCCTCTTAATTAAAAACAAAAGGAATCCAAAACTTATTCATGTTTGTTAGTTACCATTCCGTGCGAAAGTGATTTTTGCGTCAACCATCGCGTATTACTCATCGGTAGTGTTAATTTTTAATAGATCCTCTTATTATAGCATTAGTATATTTAAAGATTTAATATTTCATTTTTTATGTAATTAAAAGTATATTTTTTGTCCGAGTTGTTTAATTAGATCTTCGAACGCTGCAAATGGCAATAGATATATAATAATACGAATCTTCTCTGGTTAAAGAATTAAGTTAGAGCACTCTTAGAGAAAAGTGGAACGGAGTTACTCATGTACGGAGCAAACGTACATACGTACTCGGCCGTAAATAATGACATATATATATATATATATATATATATATATATATATATATATATATATATATATATATATATATAATTGAAAATCACATGACAGGTGATATATAATAGATGTATTTTTAAAGCTCAAAGAAATTAAATCTGGTAACACAACCGGGAAAAACGCTAAGGAAATTATTATTACGTGTACCATTAAAACTTAAGAAAGAAAATGGGAGATATAGTAACAGAAAAAGAAGAGCAAACTATTTTAACCGTTATAAGAAAATAAATAAAAGAGTTGGATTTGAGCTTGTGTCATTAACCGCTCTTCGCTAAAATGACCATGACTCCCGTTGCCAAAGCTCATCGTCAGATGGTAGCTCTAGCGATGATCGTCGTGGTTATTTTAGCGAAGAACGCTTAATGACACAGGTTCAAATTCAACTCCTTTATTCTTTTTCTTATAAAGGTTAAAATAGTTTGCTCCTATTTTTCTGTTACTATATCTCCCATTTTTTTTCTTAAACTTTAATGGTACACGTAATAATAAATTCCTTAGCGTCTTTTTCAGGGTTGTGTTACCAGTTTTCATTTCTTTAGGCCTTCAATATATATATATATATATATATATATATATATATATATATATATATATATATATATATATATATATATATATATATATATATATATATATATATATATATATATATATATATATATATATATACTTTGTCGGAGTTAGGCTTTACTAATTTAAAGTTTTTGAAGAAATTTTATTTGCAGACATTTTTAACCATATAGGATATCTGCAAATAATTCTAAGTTGGGCCTGTTTTCTAAATGTAAGGACACCATCTCGCTTGAGAATTATAGCATGCATAGTTGTTTAAATATTTACCTTCCCTTGGTGTAACCAATAACCTTACATATGTAGTACAATAAATTCTTTGAAGTTTAGAGCATATTTCCATATAGGTATCACATTAAGAACCAAAGTAGTTCTTTAGCAAAAAATAAAAATCCCGAATTTTTACTACTTCATTCAATGTATAACTGAAATATCAATCAATATAATTTAAAAAAATAGATTGAACCCTAAGACACAGAATCTGTCTTTTTCGGAACATGCCTGGCGGCGAATTAGGTGTTCAAGGCTATCGCTAACTTAAGGTTACTATTAGGTTAATGTTAGGCTATGACGTTTGACCCTCGCAATGTTTGGATAGGATAGGATAGGATAGGTTATGGCAGGGTATGTTTATGAGCAAGGAACTGACGCAAACATCTTCCAGGAAGTTCTTCCAATCAATTATCGCTTCTGTTGTCATTTTAAACTCGTTAAAACAAAAAAAATAGCTGCTAACTTTTTGTACCATTCGCGAATGAAGTAACGATTGTCTCAAAAGAGAATTTTTATTCTTCTAACCGTGTCTTTTCGCAATCCAACACTGTTATTGATTTCACGCTTATTACAACGCCAACGGAAACGCAAAGATGCTAATGAAAGTTTTATAATATGGATATTTTTGCCGAGTCACTGTCATAACCTAACCTTAGCCTAACCTTAACCTCGAATGCCAATTCACTGCGGGGCTTGTTCTGAAAAAACCCCGAATTCTTATTTCTCACGTTTGAAGATTAGAATACCAGTTTTTGCTTAAATTAAAAATAAAATATCGGGAATTATAGATAGTTCTACTTGTAACGCCTTGCATGGTTCTCGATCTTACCTAGGTTACGTCTATGTTCTTAACAAGTATCTCAAAGAAGGTTTACCCCTTCGACCAATTTTGGCGTCATATCCTTTTCCGTCTTATATTGTAAATTGGCGAAATTTTTAGTTTCTCTTCATCTCCTCTTATAACTAATCAGTTCAGGCATACAAAACAGTTTATCCTTCGTTAAAGAGATATTCCACCTTAAACGCCCCTCACCTTGTTTTATGGGTGGTTTCGATGTGTTATCGTTGTTTACAAATATCCCACCAGACCAGACTATTTATATTATAATTAAACGAGCCTTACCTTTTTCCAATTACCGTTTCCATGGTTTCAATCCTCTCTTTTTTAGAGAGGTTTTAAGATTGGCAGTAAGACAACTTTTTTATCTTTAGTAATGAGATTAATTGCCAAACAGATGGAGTAGGGATGGGAAGTCTGCTAGGTATCTATATGACATGGTTTGAAAAAATATTGTTCTGTAAAATACATGGGTTATTACACCTATTTTCTACCGTTCCTATGTGGACCATAAACACCTTTTCAATTCTGAGCATCCATGCCCATAGTATTCCCCCCAGCATTCAATTTACGGCTGAAAATGAACATAACTTCTATTTCGTTTCTGGACATTGATATTTCATATTCTTCTAAATGTTTTGAAACCAAAGATTTCGTAAATCTATTTTTACGGGTCAAGGTTTAAACTATTTTGAGCTTATGTGACTTTTCATACTAATTGTTTTCTATAAAAAAACTTATTTTTTTATGCATACCACCTTTGCTCATCCTACACCAATTTCCATAAAGAAATCTGCTTGCTCTTTATAATAATAGGTTTCCCTGTCGCCTTTGTTGAGGAAATTTTGAGGAAATTTATGACTAAAAAATGAGAGTTCCCATTGTCTCCTAAAATATTCGCTATATTGCATTCCGTAATATAAACTTTTTTTAAACTTAAGTTTAGGAAGGATTTTCGAATGTTCTCAAAAAGATAGCTTTATAAACAAACACCGTTTAGGTAAATATTTTAATTACTAGCACTGGGACCCTTTTGAAGCGAGAAGCTTCGTGGTGTATGAATTTAATTGCTCCAGATGCAATCTTGGGAATTTCGTTTGGAGCACGGTGTGGTCGCCAAGATCGAGATTTTGTTCTATGGGTCTTACTTAGCTTGTGAACTGGAAGGGTGCTTTTGAAGAAAGTGTTTTCCCCTGTTAGTTCACACTCTATGAATTGTAAAAGAAATATTTATATTGATAATTTTAAAATTATTAATACTGCTCATGACCCAGTTTCCTAACCTATTTTAGAATCCTTGTTTATTAAAAGTATTTCTCCTTCTCTCAATTCTGACAGCTCCTCCCATCAATTACTTCTATTGTAAGTATCAGTTTTAGCTAACCAACCAACCATCTCTTCTTCCTGCCTTCTCTTGTGCATCCGTCAGTCTTCTGTCCTTTTTAGTCAAAGAGGTACGTAACTGAGTTTGGAGGCAACTACATTGTGTTTAATTTACATTGTCTTTGTTCCCTTCTTTTTCACCCCTTTTAAAGTAAGTGAAAGATTACTAGTGTTCCCCATTTTAATATGCTGTTTTAAATGTAAAAAAATAATTCTGCCAACTTTAACCACGATATACTAGTGAAAATGAGCTCAGATAAAGTAGTTTCGGAGGAAAGTACAAAGAGGTATTCAGCTCAAATAGGAAAGGATCAACGAAAGTAGAGAAAGTACGCAACCCTTTGGCTACAGAAATTGGAAGTACACATTTGGCAAATCCTCAGGGCTAAGTCTTCATTAGAGATCCTATAAATATGAATCCCTCTTCTGGGGAGCTTGATACCTTTGTAGGAAAATGTATTAAGCAAATGATTATATTTTGTTAATTGTGAGTTTTATTTCTTTTGATAATTTTTCATGATTACAAAACGGAGTTTTGCATCAAGAAGCAAGATCTACACTGCTCTAGTTAAAGCTAATGTTCTCATTGTGGGGTAGATGACAACGAGCTTCAAATTTCAAAACTTCTTGCCATTTCTTCATGCTATCAGTTCTGTTGCAGTTTTGAAATGATGTCCAGGTAGCTATAAGAAGCTTATTGTTTTGGGCGTATGAGCAGCCATTTGATCCAATTATGTCATCCTCTTTTCGACCATCGAAGCTCCCGCAGACACCTAATAGGGTACCAGCTACTCTTGGAGATGGCCAAATGCGGATACTACCATCTACTTCTATCTTAACTGATTGACTGAGATTAATTTTTATGGATCTGGCTCTTCTGAAAACTTGAAGGACAACTTGACCTTCTCGATTTTTATAAACCAAGGATGAGTGAGTCATCGCCTTCCCATTTACCTGTAGTGAGGAAACAACTTGAATTAATAGATATACATACGAGAAGTTGAATATTAAAATCATAAAAATCTGCGTAATATAACAAAAGAATACGTACTAAGTTGTAGGTTTATAAATATTTTGAAGATAATTTTTTTTAAGCAATTTGTAAATGAGCCAACAAGAGGTGCCAATATTTTAGGTCTATTACTTACAAACAATGATCATTTGTTTCAGGAGCTAACTATCGGGGACGCATTGGGAAAGAGTGATCATCAAATGATTCGTCTCAACTTAGCAATAGGAAAAGTACGACATTAACACAACAAACGCTACTAAGGATCCAAACTTTCATAGAGGGGATTATGATAGACTTCAAAACAAACTAAATCAGGTGAACTGAGATGTAGAATTCAGTTGTAGGAAAATATATGAAACGTAGAATACTTTTAAGAATATATTAAGCGTAGTCCAGAAGAGGTGTATCCCAATGAAGTTCAACAAGAAGAAATGCAGTAAGCTATTATAGTAGAATCGATAGAGAGCGATAAAAATTTGTGAGAAGAAAAGGGCAGACCAGAGATCGCCAATGGAAGGTACTTTGAGAATCTAAATCATTATAGGCCGACTAGGAAAGAGGTAAATAAGAGTATTAAAAAAGCAGAAAAACATCATAAATTTACTTAGCTCAGAACAATAATAAGGATCCAGCTATTATAAAATCAATAGCAAATATAGCAAGGATAATGTAGAACCTATTAATATGAAAAGCTTATGAAGGAATCAGATGAGGAAATAGTTGAGGTACTTAATGTTTATTTTACTTCAATATTTACAGAAGAAAATCTGTACAATATAATTTATGATATATGTTCTAGTTGCGGGGAGGAGGTGTTAAATACCATTAATGTAGATAGGGAAATCATTAAAAGACATATTTGAGTTAAATAGTAGCAAAGTGTGGAAAGAATTGCAATAGCTCTAGAGTAAATATAAACTAGATCACTAGGATTTGCTGACGTATCAAATGATTGGAAAATAGCGAATTTAGGGCCTATTTTTAAGAAGGAAAGTAAAGAGGACCCGAACAACTTTACACCAGTAAGTTTATTTTTTATAATTTGTAAACTTCAGGAGAAGGTAATTTAAAGGGGTATTTCTGAGCAACTAGAGTGGTAAGTTAATTAACGATGCTCAACGTAGATTTATAAAGGTAGATCATGTTTAACAAATTTATTGAAATTTAAGGATTATTTAACAAAAGAATTGGATAAAAGATAGAATGTAGATGTAATTTACTTAGATTTTAGCAAAGCCTATAATAAGGTTGAATTTAGGAAAGTGGTTAATAAATTAAAATGGCTTAGGATATGTGGGAGAATATTGAATTGGGAGATAGGAGGCGGAGGATAGTGTTAAATGGATTAAATTCACATTCGAGGATTGTTATTAATGGGGTACCTCAGGGATCAATTCTGGGTCCACTGTTATTTTTAATCTATATAAATGACCTAGGGGAAGCAGTTAATAGCAAAATGTCATTTTTGCAGATGACAGGAAGTTGGTAGTTCCTTTAAAAGAAGTTGAGAGGAACTTTAAGGGTAGAGTGACTTAAACAAGTTAGCTAATTGAGCATATAAGTGGCAGATGACTGTTGAACTTCAAAAAGTGCAAAGTTATACATATAGAAACAGATAATAGAGAATTTAGCGATGCAATAGATGGGTATTGGCTGAACTCAGTAGAGAATAAAAATAACTTAGGGGTAGTAATATGCAAATAGGCTACTTAGGTTTTATAAACAGTGTATTGGGGCAACAAATAAAGCACATATAGTTTTGGGCTTTATTAAGAGAAATGTTAGAAAAGTAAGGAGGATATCTTTAAACTTCATAACTCGTATGTTAGGTTACATCTTGAATGTTGAATACAAGCATGGTCCTCACAATTTAGACATGGTATCAACCTGCTAGACATGCAAATGAGGATGCATCAAAGCTGATACCTTCGCTTAGGCACCTCTAATGTGGAGATAGAGTAAGTGCATTAAATATGTTCTTATTTGAAAGAAAGTGTTTGAGAGGCGATAGGATAAACTTCATAAATTTTGTTCTGGGATGGAGAAGTTGGATTATGGAAAATTCTTCGATTCGGAATGTAGTAATAGGAATTAGAAAACAAACGTGTGGGTTTGATGTAGGAAAATATTTTTTCGCTACTAGAGTGGTAGATTTCTTGGATGATTTACCACAGGAGGAAAAAGAGAGAAAAAATGTAAATGTTTTCAAGCGCAGGTTGGACAAGCATATGGAAAGGGAAGGTTATTGTGGTTGTATAGTTTTGTCTCTTGGTGGTATTATCGTACACACATATATATATATATATATATATATATATATATATATATATATATATATATATATATATATATATATATATATATATATAAATAATGATAGTATTGTATAGTTTAGTGACATGGTCAAGTTTTTAAAGAGTCTTGAATGGTGATAACTTCAAGGCGATGTGATGGACACTATCCTTTGGATGTAGCTTATGGAGGGAAGCTGGGTTGAGGATTGACTCGGATGACCTCTGATAGGCCCTTGTGGCTTTTTTCATGCAGGAATATCATAAAATGTTATATATTTTCAATAATAATACTCAGAGTGAGGGAGAGAAAGAAGTAGTGAATGCAGTGTTAAATTAAAGGTTCGTGTGTGAGGTAGATTCATATCAGACACGACTCGTACTGATAGGGAAAAAGAGAGATGGCTGTGATATTGTATGTGGAAATGCGTCATCAGTGCTGTGCACTTCGGGATATTTCACATTTTCGCCATGATGACACTTCTCATCAAATTACATACCGCCGGATGCCACATCTCCACCAGAAGACTGGAGGGCACACAGTCCTCCAGATACCAGCCACAGTATGGTTGTTCCTGATACACCAGACACCTTGCATGGTCTTGGTTGTTAAGTCGTACTATTTCGTGCTAAGTTCTTTTGGTGGTTTTAAAATAAACTTTATGTGAATCAATGCATAGCGAATTGCTAACATCCCATCCTCAAGGAAAGCTCGTTCACGACCTAAGTTGGCTATGAGGTGAGGAGATCGAAATAACGTGAAAGTAAAGAAATTACTCGAGATTATTTACTAATACACAGATCGCTTTCAACATTTTGTAGAACGCCTAAAACGATGTTCATAGATGACATTAAAAGTTTTAATTACGTTTACAATCAAATCTAAACTTATTTGGAAGAAGGATCAATGTGCATATAAGAATGCGAAGGTGAAAAATGGATTAACTTTCGGAAGAAGTTAAAAATTGGTATAAGAAATCTTTTTAAAGTTTACTTTAAGAGATGATGGGTATGCACTCGGAATATGATTGATTTAGTGATGCCCAAAGGGGCAACTGTAATCCATGAGAGAAGAATAGATCAGTGAAATGAAGGGGCAGTAGAGAAGTTTAAGAATGCGACTGCATTTAATATGAGCTCTTTTTTATCCTAATCATCCACGTTTTAATGGTATTACTGAGATTAGCAGAGGTAAAATAGGGTTGGAGATTCAAATTAATTAATAGCATCCAATTTAAACTTTCACACTAGCCCTTCCTAACTTAAATCTAAGTTTGGACCCAGATGCCTAAGAGACAATTTTGAGTTGTAACTAGGTTTAAAGTAGAAATTTACACTGAGTCTGGTAACTGACCTCCATATTCAAGGAAGAAAAGGTCGCGACGAAATTAAACGGGACGCTAGCAAACTTCACTTCCAGTTTGCCCCAAAACGGTGACTTTCTGGCCAGTAGCATCCATTCTTCGCCGTTTTGGATGGAACCTGAGATAAGGGTCCAACACGAATTCAGATCTATGTTACTTAGCCTCATGTCGTCAAATGTTTTGATCTGGAAAAAAAACATTAAGAAAATATCGCTCACAAGAATATAAGTTCACTTTTTATAAGTTGCCCTAACAAAAAGCAACCCATTTGTAATATATTTTCAGATGCATTACGTTCCTTTGTATGATATTTTTGTTTGTCTCGTCCAGGTAACTACTAGAACTTTAGCTAATGTAAGGCTGATAAACTAGCTTACACCTGCCCTATTTCGAATGCTGGCTGGTATCCTACCGGATATTGATTTAAGTAACTTGGATAATTAATAGGTCCTCTCATATACCGAAGAGAGGCAATAGTAGAAGGTGTACTCATGTATCGCATTTGAAACTGTCCGCCCTTTAGAGTAAATTTTCTTCTTGCTTTACCTTACCTGAAGGGAGGCTGGGCATTCGCATGCATCAATTTGACAGGGCAAAAATATAAATATGAGTAGGTGGTATGAGATAGAACTTGGAAAAAGAATAGGTCCTCTAGAATATATGGAAAAATCTGCCATGGGATAAGTTAGGGTCGGCCAGTCTCTCGGTTTAATTCATTATTTGTTGGGTATTAGTTGGGCAGATTTAAAAATGAGTTGATCCCGGAGTTTCCTAACATATTTCGTTTTTTTAATTTATTGATAGTTTAAAACTATATTGTGTGTGTGGATTATTTTCTCAACCAACGAGTTTTCCATCTATGCCAAAGATTGACCCTTCCGTCATTGTTCAAAATTAGAATGAAGATGTAAGTTTGATACAAACTACTCTCTTTCTTTCTACCCTACATACTTTGAGCTTCGTCACTTCTATTGCTCTAAATTGAATTCTTACTGGTCTTAAGATTTCCATACCAATTCATCTCGTATCTCTTACCTCGCCACCTGAAACTGAACAATGGGCATTTGAATAAAGCCACTTTGGGGTATTATGTTGCCCCAGTCCTTGATAAGGTAAAATCCGGGTAAATAGGAGAGGGATATGTATATCTTTGAATCTTGAATTTTCATAAGGTTTGTAATTCCAGAACGTCCACTCATTGGAGTTCAATGGTCTGAAAATTAGGTAGGTTTTAGTTCTGAGATAGGTATATCCGTTCACAGACAAGCGACTTCAGATGAGAAGGACCAAGCTAGCAACACGAAGATAGTGTTAACAAGGTGTAGTAGAAGAACATGAAATGTCCTCATATCCATAAATGAAATTGAGTGCGACGCTTTACTTGGACCCTGTTTATTGTGTAATAATCTAAGGTAATTAGATGGGTCTAGGGAAGTAGTAGGTCTGACTTGCCTTAGGATAGGTCAGGACGTTTCATCTTCTTCTACCACATTATTATTTCCTTACTTTTTAAAAATTCTATATTTTCTTATTCTATGGCAATTATTCAGTTTGTAGTGGAAACTTAGTGGGTCGCCCAGTTGATCTATCGATCAGTCGTATTAGTCTGTTTTTCAGTGAGTTAGTTCATTCAGTAGGTTCTTATATATATATATATATATATATATATATATATATATATATATATATATATATATATATATATATATATATATATATATATATATATATATATATATATATATATATATATATATATATATATATATATATATATATATATATATATATATATATATATATATATATATATATATATATATATATATATATATATATATATATATATATATATATATATATATATATATATATATATATATATATATATATATATATAACAGTGATAACTACAACAATGTCACTTTGAACCTCTTCTACTATCTATACCTAATTTTATTTTACCAGCTTTTACCTTTTCTCCCTCTTTATTGGAAAATGACATCGTCCTCAAATAAAAGTTAAACAAAATAAATCATAGTAGAAGACATAATTATAGAAGAAACAACAATCCCCGATCTCTGAGATAGACAATCTATGACCCTTATTCTTATATTTTATAGACAACGCAGCCCAAGGCAGCTTTAAAGAATTCGAATCTAAAATTTCCTATAAGATTTTGCACCTGGATCAAATACATTTTATTAGTGCGAGCTACATCATGACAATGTGATATGAAACAAACATGTTAGTTAATCAGGAATAATAAAGTGCTGTACCAGTATTTTTTAAATTTATTTTTGATCATGTCTTTGGCAAGTGAAACTTAAAAAATTAGATAATATTTTCGTCATTAATTAATTCGACGGCTTACTGAAAGGTTGCCCTCAAAACCATTCTAAGTTACTATACAAATTTAAAAAATATTCCTTGCATTATTAATAGAATTGAAAGTATTTTGAAGAAAATATATGTAGATTTTTGTATTTTATTTTCTCATTTTGGACGGTACATTTTGTTAAGCAGAGATTCTGTTAAATATTAACTAAACATTCAGTTTAGAGAAGAGTGGAAAAAGATCATCGAGATAATCATCAACCGCTCAGTCAAATTTCGGGGCGTAGCTCATCTATCCATTAAAAACTACCTACCAATTCCAAACTAATTTAAGACCCATTTTGTGCAAAGCCACTATTTATCTTCACACGATAAATGCCATTAGTAGCTTTTAGGCTCTATGTGGCATAACAGCATATCATTGGTCTTCCCCAGGAAGAAGTGCCTATGCACACTCCCTCATAAACTTCATGCATGCACACCTATGTGTCATATTCTATACCATCCACTTAGTCATCTATCAACCAGCTTGACCCCTCCCACTCACGTTTATTCTTCTCTTTACAGAACTTATTTTTCCACGTAGTCGCCAACATTGTCAATGCATTTCCGCCAGAGATGAACAAAGGCCTGAAAGCCGCGCTGGTAAAAGTTCGCGCCTGCCAAGGTGATTCATTTCTCCATAGTGTCGATGACAGCGTCGTTGTATGGAAAACTCTGCCTGCGTAAGCCGTGCTTCATAGGCTTGGACAAGTGGAAGTCAGACAGTGCCAAATCGGGGCCATACGGTGGGTGCGGCAGCACCATCCAGACGAACTTTGTCACACATTCCGTGGTCTTCAAACTCGTGTATGGTCTCGCATTATCGTATTGCAAACAAAATGTTTCTTTCTTCCATGCTATTTTACGGGCAATGCGGGCCTACAACTTGATCAACATTTCAACGTAACGGTCAGAGTTGAAAGTTGCCCCTGGTTCCAATAAATCCAAGAGGATGACGCCCTTTCTGTCCCAGAAGACGGTGCACATCCCTTTGCCTGAGGATGTCTGCGTCTTGAACTTCTTCTTCGCCGGAGAGCCTGAGCGGTGCCATTCCATCAACTGCCATTTGTACTGGGGCTCGTATCGGTGACACCACGTCTGGTCACCAGTGACGATGCGGTCCAAAAATGCGTCACCTTCTCCCTCGTACTGGTCCAACAACTCCTGACTGACAGCCAGCCGGTGGTCTTTTTGCTCCTGCGTGAGCATCCGGGGAACCCACCTGACATACACTTTACTGTACCTCAGGAATGACAACATCGTTTCCAGTGCACTGACACCCACTTCCAACTCTACACACATTTCATTCACCATTATTCGCCCATTAGGGCGGATGAGCGGATCGAGGCACGCTTCATTTTCCGTAATGGCGGCTGTGCATGAGCGTCCGGAGCGCAATTTGTTACGTACATCTCTGTCGCCTCTCCTGAATCGACAAACCCATCTTCTAACCATACTGACATCAACCACCTCGGCTCCGTAAACATTCATCAACTGTTGGTGAATGTCGATTGGTTCAACTTCTTCTGCACGGAGGAATTTAATGATGCATCTCTGCTTCTGATGAACGTCCATGACAGGGGTTGCTTTCTTAGACTGTCAAACCATCAATATCTGCAACAGAGAAATGAAAATTTCAGGTTATTAGCGCAAAGGGTCCCTTTGGGAGGATAAAAAATAGGAGGCATTACATGTACTTTCGGAAAGACCCTCATATCTTTCTTACATGACCATACCATCTCGAAAGATTCTGATTCACAACCACGTTTACACAAATATTTACACCAAAAACATATCTTACCCACTCGCTTCTTACTTTATTTTACACACAAGGAATCTCTCTCACATTGTACATTTGAACGGCTCTCAATCTACAAAAGATTCGGAAAGTTAGTTAATATATATGTAATGGCAGAAGGGTGTTTTTGCACACACGCACATTGGTATACGCTTAAGGTCCCATTTGCACAACCAAGTCATACCACCAGTGAAACGAAAGTAAACGGTTACTCTCCTAAGAAAGTTGCATCACTGAATGCACTTAAATATAGCTCTTCCTCGTTTGGAAATTGCTTCAAGGTTTATTGGTTTTATTGTATAAGGGGAAATGAGAGCAAATATTCACTCCAATAATAAGGGAAATTAGAGATTAATTAATACCGCGTAAAAATTACCACATGGCATGCGGAATGGTTGTGACGTTAAAAGAACTGACGACTGACAGTGAATCATTATGGTTAGCTCGTAGAGGATCAACGGCTGTAAAAGTACGTGACGTTATATATGGCAGGTAGGAGGAAAACTGGTTACCTGAGCGTCATAATGACTGGCCACAGAACTTGAAATCACCAGATTCAATTAAAGAATGATGGTAGACGAGAGACTGTGCTAAATAATTGTATCGATCCCTGGCGTACATTTTCGTTATAGAGTGGCAAACAGTAAAGTTAATTAGTTAATCCTTATTTGCATATAATCGGCTGCTTCATCTGATCTTTTGTGGGGTCTTTTGATCTTTTGATTCACTAGGCAAAACTGGCGGGCTTGAAGAACCGGTCCAATCTCGTAAACTGCAAAAGTCTTTTCTCCAAAAGAAGAGAAGGTGACGCGTGCGAACCCTTGAATGACATATGCTAGAGCTTGAAGATTTGAGAGAGTGAAATGTAATGCTCGATGTAATTAGGCGGTAATAGTAAAAAAATATTGATGAATTGAATTTCATCTCGCATCCACTATAGCTCCACTCCATTTACAATTTCTTGAAGAGTAACACGAAATATAAATATATATATATATATATATATATATATATATATATATATATATATATATATATATATATATATATATATATATATATATATATAGAGAGAGAGAGAGAGAGAGAGAGAGAGAGAGAGAGAGAGAGAGAGAGAGAGAGAGAGAGAGAGAGAGAGAGAGAGAGAGAGAGAGGGAGAGGGAGAGAGAGGGAGAGAGAGAGTAGGAATATGAAGACCCAGGTGATTACACTAATCATTTATTGGCCGGACGTTTCGGACGTTCACTAGGACCATCTTCAGCTTTAGGGAATCAATGTGAGGGGTGTTCCGGCTCTCTCATCAACAGGCATGATTAAAAATAGTTCCCATATTCACCTCTTGCCCTCGAAGCTAATTTGATGTGCTGGGTTGTTAACACCGAGGAAGAAGGACTGGCTTTTGGGGAAGGACAGGCCGAGCATAAGACGGTCTAAATTGAATCCGAGGCGTCTCGCAAAATTTGGAATTCCCTGAAAGTGAATAGAGGCTTTAACTGATACAAAAATCTCCTGAATAATACAATGCTTTTTTTTAACATTTGATAAATTAAAGTTGCTGAAGGGTTGCATTTTTGATCCCTGATATTGTCAGTTATTTTACAAAAGTGCTCTTCTTCGGTCTGCTCTTTTCCACCTAGTTGCAGCCATCAATAATGTAAAGAAGTGAAGTCGAAAATTAGATGATAAAGGCTAAAGAAATAAACGAAATCACCAGACAAATTCCTTGAGATTCTTGTTCCCATCTTCAGTTACAGCAATGAACATAAACGAACCTGACTAATTCTGAATTTCAACCAAATAGAAAGAAAGTTACACCCAAGTTTCCTTTTGCGGAACTCTTTGTTAATTAGGCTGCTTCATTTTAATTTTTCCTCACCTGTAGGGAATCTACAAAATGGAATATTCCTGCCTTAACATTTACTTCTTTGTTTTAAACACGATTCCTGTATATGTGCTTCCTTTACCCATGGATTACTGTCTCATTAATTTATTTATGATTGCTCTTCCAATAATTCATTTGATACTGTTGACACTCTGTTCCCTGGATGGATAACTCTATGCAAAGCTCATTTTTTCCTATGAATAGACATTTCTCTTTTCCATTGGTGTAACGATAGAATTGCAACTTTCGCCTTTAAAAATATCCACAGCGTATCAATCGCTAGGTCAAAATTAACCGCTGATCCATAATTTCACGGAGATTTTCAGGGTCGGTACTATATTTTCTTTTTGGAAAACAAGCACGCAAGATTGCTATACTAGAAATCAAGTTACCCTATCGAAAAAACTATCAGAAAAAAATCTTGAGATATTTATCGAAACAAGAATACTAAATAAAAATAATTTGAACAAGATTTCCTTCGTCTAGGTAATATATTGGGCAGGACAAAGGCCGCTAAATCTGTCAATTGAGCCAATCAAAACTTAAACCGAGTTCATGTACCAAATTACTTGCAGAAACTCGTATCCAAGAGCAACATAACACTCAATAAAAGGAGTTTCTGCCCTCGTCCTGTCACACCATTAAAAAGGAGGAATAATAGATTATAAAAGTGATTATCAAAGCGAAATGGGAACGTATTTGTCACACTCTCGAAGAATTTTCCTACCTCTAATCGGATGAATTGAAATCTGTCAGTGACTTGGCTAAACAAAATTCGCACGCACAACTGAATCATGCATTAGGTCCTAGACAAGCGGACTCTCGCGGTCGAACGTATGGACATTACAAGTTGCTAACCGAATACCAGTCAGGTGGATTTAATTTCCTATTCACAGTAGGAGTTTAGATATTGGAAGTACACCTAGCACTTTTAGTCAAAATTTAACGAACAAACGAGCTTATCAATAACAAACAAAATATCAAAGAAGCTACAAATTTAAAAGAAATCTGAGAAGAGGATTTACGACTAGATAATGTCATACGAAGTTAAGAGAAAGGCGATGCTTTGCTCATCGAATAGAGACATACGGATAATTTTCAAACCAGAGGCTGTACAACGTAAAAGTGGAGTGCAGAGGACTCCTCGCTTAGCGAAACCCAGTCGTTGAAGGATTTTCAAACTCATTTAAAGTGCACTCCGTGATTCTTAGTGAATGTGATTAGTTTTAAATGTGGTAGCGATGCATCTCGGTAGGGAAATGCGGACAAAGGTGGACGTGAAAAACTGCTCAGCTGATTTCGAGATGGTAGTCTAGTGTTGGATGCGAACTGGAAGGAACGTCATAGATGAACCTACCATGAATCCTTTTGAAAATGTTTCGACCTCTGAAACGGAATTTTTTCGATTTAAAGGGCAGGTATTGGGTTAACTCTTTTGTTTAGGAGGTTCTCCAGAATATTCAAAACCTAAAGAACAAGAGTGAAAGTCCCTCTAATGACCTGCAGCGTTTTGTGATAAGATGATAAATGGTTATTGCATTCATGGTTTCCCATGGTTCAAATCACGTACAAGTTCCTTTAAATGGCTAAATTAGGCTTCTGCCACTGGATGGCGCCACCCAGCGCCAAATCCGATAGCAGATTTGAAATCTCCAGGGTTAATAACCATATGTACCATGGTCATATGGGTCATTTCATGGCTCTAAATGGGTACAATTGAACTTTACTCTTCTTGAAAATTGAACTTTTCCCCTCTTGGAATAAAACGATGCCTAGACCTGGCACTTCACCGCAGGTAACATAAAGGAAGAATGAACTCATCTTGAAGAATGCAGGAGGTACTTAAACTTTCTCGTTAATCTCGTATAAGAACTTCAGAACTTTCCCTGGCACTTCCCTACAAGAATATTATTCTTGCCCCTTCGGTATACCCACACCGACCATAGGTCAGTCACTCGTTGGCGAGTCTCTAAGGGCCCATAGTAGATACTAGTACTCAATCGGCAGGGTTCTAGAACAAATTAGTGTGTATGTCGTACTGTGAAAATGGGAAGGAAAATTGTAGTGGTGTTGTGATTTGTTATGTGTATAAGACGCGTGTGAAACTACTTACCCAGCAGGGCCCAGTATCAGCGTGTTGGGATAATATGCAGCCAGTTCATGGCGCCCCTGAATGTTAGGTGGCCGTGCTCTATTAGATTGAGCTCCTGCCTCGATATCAGAAATCCAAGCCGATAACCACTAACCTAGCGGGAGCTCCAAATGTGATGTTTTAAAGAGTTTTGTTTATAAAGGTTCCAAAAACCTCTTGGAACATGATATGAGGAAACTATCTACGCCCTTGAATTCAGAGGAATTGAAAATTGAAGAAATGACAGGTAAAGATGTTTAAACTTTGCAAATAAGGACCGAAAGAACTTACTAGTATGAATAGGAAGGGGATGCATTTGTGAAAGTTGTCTTTGCCTTAATTGCATCCTTCGTAACTATGCATGAGCTTAGATTTATTTATGAAGATTATGTCCCTCGACAAATAACCTAACTCTAATAAAACTCAAAGTGGACAACGGCAATGGAAAGGAAAAAAAGTACAAAACATACATCAGTAAGGGATCCAAGGTACTTCGTCCCAAGTAGACGAAGATTTGCAATGTTACATCGATACAGGGAGGGAGGATCTATATTGTACTCTCCTAAACTATGATACTCGGCCGGGTATTTGTCCTCATATATTATAAGAAAAATCATCTGAGGAATCCTGAAATAAATTGCTTAACCTTTATCTACACAATTAGGTTTGTTTAATTAGCTGGTAGAACTGAGTACGGGGGACACACAGAAATTCTGAGACTACATAAAATGTTGTTTAATTACATTTGGACCAAAATGCACGCACTATTTTGTCTAACTCTAGAGTCTAGAGGGTTAAATTCGTATGTCATCTCTAGAACAATAACAAATATTGAAACGTTTCATATCAAATTCAAAACTTTTGAGGGCTTCCAAATATAAATCTTCCTTAAAGAAGACTGGAGAGAGGTAATTTAACTGGATATGTTTAGGGGATTTTATTAATTAAAACTTTGAAACGCCATAACAGGTGGTATTTTTCTATTCTCAACTACGTTTGAGTAACCGCCTAGATAAAAGTTCCTTACGATAATTTAGAAAAAGTACAAACGTAATGTAACAAATAGTAGCGTAGCCATAAATACATAATTAAAAATTCGCGTTTGATGAATTGAAAACAACTAAGTTGATTTGCATACTTTTGGAGCAAGCTTTTATGTGTATTACTACATAATGGAGAGGAGAGCATTCGTGCACTTAAAACGTTTTAATGCCCCTGAGTTTGAACTCGAGGCAGGGTTACCAAGAGGCAGGTGTGTAAAGTCTCCTGCACTATAACATCTTTACAATTGACCTTCCCCAACCCCTGACAGACGGCTCGTTATACGTCCAATTTGCGGACGATATATCAATGATCTGTACTGCACCTTATAGGAGTATGGATTATATGAAACGGACTACAGCAGTGGAAATCGAAAACATCATCTCTTTCGAGAGGAGATGGAAGATATCCACCAGTGCTCAAAAGTTCCAGATAATTCCGCTGTTACGACGAACAATTGCGGACATCCGTGTGGGGGTTGTACGCATCCCTTACCGCACTAGTTTCTGGGAATCTGAATTACGACAGGTGAATATGGGAGTCATATAGTAAGAACTGCAGTGAATGCACGGAGGGACTAAGGAGAATTTTTCCGATTCTTAAACTTATGTTCTTCCAACAAACTTAAAATCTATAACGCTGGCATTCGTTCGAAGCTATTGTACCCTCCAGTCCCCATTAACGCAAGCCCCAAGACCCAGGTGCTTAAACTGCAGAGGGTTCAAAATAAGTCTGTCTTAATTATAACTAAGACCTGAAAGAGACAGAAGGAGGCATATTGAGCTCCTCGAAGAACTGGGGTTAACCCCCATAAACGTCGAGCTACACCAAATAGAAAGAAAGATCTAGGAGAACGTACACCGGTGCCTCCCTCCCGAGTTTGTACTCGAGCACAAAATATGAATGACTTGAGACGCGTGAGATCATTTACAAGTAGCATACGGCTCATCGGCAACGACACAAACCCACTGTTCACGAAAAATTTCTAATACTCAACATGACAACGATAAAAAAAACAAAAAAAACAAAGCCATTATTTACCCATTTGATTTTTAAATTTAAGTGTAATTATTAGTAGACTAATACCCCCCCCCCAAAAAAAAATTAACTTGCCTGAGATTTAAAAGAAGAAAACAACAAACAAACACAACTCAAAATCCAGGAATAAAAATCTGTATCAAAATACTTCACCATATCGGTAGGGACTAAAAACCCCTCTGCTATAAAGCCTCGAATGGCTTTTTACGTTACATTAAAAAAAACAAAACAAATAACCGAAACGCAAAGCCAGAGATACCCTTTCCCCAGGGACTTATACTTTCATTTCACTTTCTTATATTATTTCCCCACTAGTGTCTTCTACTATATCATCTAGCTACTATATTCCTCTCTCTATATATCAAATGTCTAATTCTTGTCTTAGTTTGAGGAAGTTCCAGAGGTGCGAATAAGTACCTTGTACTAGTTTTGGTTTCTCTTATTCTCCCTCTCCAATAAAGAAGTAGTCCTAGCTCGAATGTACAAATTTATGACCCATTTTAGACATCCTTCGTGAAATTGAAATGACCTCAAAGCAAGCCAAGCAAGTGCGATTTGAAATGATGGTTATGGTTACTGAAGATAGAATATCGGCAGAAAAGGTGTAAGATAGAAACTCCTTGCGACAACGGCCTTTTCGTTACATAAATTATAATTAATGCCTATAAAATATTGAGAGCTGGATGGGTTTATATGGTGCAATAAAATATGAAATTTTATACGCAAAAAGATACAGAATAGACTATTAGCTAAAAAACCTATGGATACAGTCAAGGACAAGAAAATATAGAGGATATATACAGAGTTGTGTGTATCGTGTATTCTGTATAAGAATGCCCCAGGAGTGCATATTTGGATAACTTGAATGGAAGGTTTGATTGGAATCTGGACCATGACAAAAGGAAGGGGATCTACATCATTAGCAACTATTGACCGATATAGTTTTGAAGCAAGAAGAACAAACCAAAACATCACTGCATCATAAGTTTTGCTAGAGTATTCTCAATAACGCAAGATATGTTTACTGCCTGAATTCTTGTGTGTTTACACAGTAAGTAAACTTACGTAATGTATATTATATAGATTTCTTTTCCTATTTACCACAAGCAAGCATGACTGATATTCAAGACTGATTCCAATTAATTTCCTTGTTTAAATATATTACAAGAGTACTTTATTTTAAATCCATGATATTTCGGCTCCCAGAAACGACTCACCGGAGGGGTATCAGCTGTACATTTTACCCTATCGTAAGTCGGGACCGTTCGTAAGTCGATCAAAGGCTCATACTTGGCTGTGTTGCAAGAAGAGTCCAGCTCGGTCACCAATCTCTGTCGCCGCTCTTCGCTGATATCGAGGTCCCCCTAAGAAAGAAGGGAACTTATTAACCAACCATTGCAGAGACAAATAAAAAGCAAATGCTTCGATTTCATATCATGTAGAAAGAAGTGGGATTTATTATATTTCAGAGGGCAAAGAGATTGCCGGTATAACGATGGTAAGAGTAGAAACAAGAACGAAATGAAGACATATATTGAAAGTTGTGAAGCTATAGGATGTAAAACTGTATAAGTAGCGCAACTTAATTAGCCGAACTATAAACTGATTGCATACGACACGTCTCCGTGTTCCATATCCCTTAAGGCACGCCGCTCTTCCTTCTGTCCCATGCTTGCTCCCCTCATTTTTACTTTACAACAGTGCCAATTAGCAGTCTTATTTTCTATCCGAAAGGACAATATAATTGACCACCCTTCATCATCATTCAACTCGTAAGTTTAGCGTTATATAGGAGGAGTATTGTTAAAGAATTTGCAAAAACTTCTGAAGTTTGAAGTTGAAATTACGTCAACCTACATCTGGAACACCAATATAATCGGAATCCGCATATTCAAACGTATTCTGTGATAAAGGTCTATGTATTATACTCGTCTCATTATGCTATGGGTACTTCGTTATTTTCTGTAAGTTTATCTGTCCCGTTATCTTTAATTCGCTTCTTTCTTATCAAAATATAAGTGATAGTTACATCCTCAAGACAATTGACTAATTAATTTATTTTATTGACAAAATTTTCTATTTACATTTAATTTAAATGCTATAAATTACCCCATATCAGGTAAAACTGACTTTATATCCAATACGTCGATATTCACAAAATGATGAGGTTGAATAGATCGAGGTTTGTAAGATAAAAGCGAGATGTAAAACATTTCATTCAGAGGACTTGTAAGGAGTGTGGATTATTTAATACTTTTCTTCAACTATATGACCTTATACAGAAGTTTATGCCATATTTACATGGTCATCAACTTTTAAAATAAATATCGAAAAGTTTCTTCACTCTTTTATACCGTAGTATTAAACACCATTTGATGTATATTAGTTAAGACACCGACAACTTTATGTGTAAAAGAAATTTTCGTTTCATTGTAAACCTGTCAAGACCTTCCGAGATTAAAAATTCAATTTGTATTCTCAAATTTCTTCGTAAGATTGAAATCTATGGCCACCTATCAAGATGGCGTGATGCTAACCATATGCGGGCATCACACTTTGGTAATCTTCTTTTTTGCCATTTGATATGGTGATTCCAATTTTATCTATAGTGTTCGCGTAAAAACGGTTATAAAGATTAGTGAACCATAATTACATGCATTTGGACAAAATATTGTGAATAAGGTAACATTAATTAGTGTTTGGAGTACAAAAAGAACAAATGACATCGAATTTTTTATATTAAGGGTGTATATTCATGTTATTAATTTCCAAGTATACGGATTATAGTTATATAAATTCACATTAAATACCAACTCTGCTGAAGAATAGAGCATTCATACACCTACAGAGGGCTTAAACTTATTGAGAGAATAAAAATCGTAGTATACTGGAAGCTTTATTCGTAGTGTAGTATCGAATTTAAAACAAATTGTTTCTGAATTGCAAAGACTTCGATCTTCACTCCCTCCGGCAAAGTTTTGAACTAGCACTGAGGGGAATTAAATACCTAAACGTCTAAATATAAACTAAATATTTCAAGGATCTTAGGCATGAGGGCTAGAAATATTTTAGCAAAGTCAAAACTGAAACTATATAAAAATAAGTAAAGCAATTAAACACCTAAACGGAAGAAGACGTGTTTTGGAAGAATTCGACAACTCTCACCTGCGAAAGTTTTAAAGAAGCTCGAATCATCTGACGAACATCAAAAGTTACAGACAAGATACCGACAGAACCGATCTCAACTTTCACTTTCTGCACTTGGAGGATGCCATTTAAGAGACTAAAACCTCCATAGAGACTATTCCACTCAGGAGCATTAACTGAAAGTTGAAGTTATCCCTGGGCAACAGGGAGTTCTAGAGGGGCTTGTTAGATCCGTGTGTGCGGGAGCTCTATGAGTAAGTGGGAATACTTACTCATAGAGCTAGGCGGTTAGGTAGTTATGGAGTTATGGAGTGTTACGGCCACTTAAATCTGCGGAATTAGCTAATAAATTCGATAAACTCAATAGAGCCGCTCCAAAATTTCTGGATACCTATAATTTTCTTTGTATATCGACTATGCATATATATTAGAATAGGTTTTATATGTTCTGTAGATTAGCTTATGACTAAAGATTAGGTTTAGGCGGTGATCGATGAAGAAATTGTAGCTCTCAAGATCAGCGATCAATGGACCAGTCCAAGCGTATTCCAAATGTAAACCCTAATGGGGTTCAGTCGCATCTGGAGACGGAATCTTCAAGAAAGTCTTTTGTGATTTGTAAATGCTATTGGCTCGAATCCTCGACGATGTTTCAATTTAAAACCTAATATGCGAGTAAGAAAGGGACGTCAACACTCTACTCTCATACAAGGGAGAAAAATTCCTGTCGCCTTCTAGACCCATATGTAGGAAACCACTCCCTTCAAGCGCTACTCAAAGTCATAGAGAGAGTACGGTCATACAGTCATGAACAAGGATATAAGAGATATTGAAATTCAAGGACTGAAAGATGAGCAGAGAATTCTCCAATGGTTTAATATAATTTTCAAGGGTGGAATCATTTCTAAAATTGTGAAGAAGAAGTACTTCCTAGCGTTGAGAATGAAAATACTTCCAGAACAAATCCTTAGGGAAGACTTCATTTGCGTGCAAACATGATTCAATTGCTAGCAATAGAAGTTCATGCAACGAGAGACTCTCTAAAAAGTACTGTGTTTCTTCTGAGTGTGAAGGTAAGGACCATATATGGAAAGATTGCGAGAACAACCGCAAAAAAATACGTAAACTGCAGAGGTCTTCACATTTCATTAGCCTTAACATGTTCTAAGATAAAAATATAAAAGAAACTATACAAAGAAACCAACACGGAAAAAGAAATAGAAAAGACTAACACAACTTTAACCAAAATTGCAAAGGTAGCAGCAAAACAATGTCAACAACCTTAACAAGTTATTGAACATAAGCAAGGAGAATTGGTTAAAGAGTTGGCATGTATTTTCCATGAAATCATGTTGAATATTGAACAAACTGAAACTTACTCAACAGAATTGAAAATGATGCTATGGAATAAAGAGATACAAAAAATTTGGTTCTCTATCCTACTTCTCTGATAGATATTTAACACTTAATTAAACTCTTTAAAAAAACAAGTCAAAATAAAATCAAAACAAATAATTCAGTTACTTTGGAACTGAGTCAACTGGCTCCTGGAGATCCAAGGGCAAAAAATCGGGACAGAAGAAAAAATGAAACAACGGAGCATAGAAACAGCAGAATAGCATTAAGAAAGAAAAAGAGAGAAAACAGTATACCTCAAGAAGCTCAATTGTTTCATTCCATAAATCTGAAAAAACAAAAATAGTTTACGAATTCGATGAAACTTTCGATGGAAAGGAAATAGGGAAATATTTTAGCCCTAAACCTGCCAAGCAACGTATATAAAATGCACATAGACCACCACATAGATAGATCCCGAATGCAATTAGCAAAGCTATAAGAATTTGGAAGAGTGAATGTAAATAACAAGAAAAACATATAACCTCTTAGTAAAAGCAACCTTACTCTACCCACAGATGTCCTTACACACAGTTAGAAAAACAAACATGGGAAGACTACAACGAGTTCAAGATAGAGTAATACAGCTAATATGAAAGATGTAAGAGGTATGAATATGAGACTATCTGAACACATGATTGTGCTGAGTAAATTTATATTAATTAGTGCATGAGTAAGAAGACCCGAGGAAGGTAGAAAGGTAGGAATAATTATAAGTGAAAAGTTTCTAAATTATAAAGAAAGAGCAGAAAGAGTAGAAAGATAAAATAAGTACGAGTATAGATTTAGAGAATATATGGAACAAATTTTAAAAAGTGGTACTATAAATTACAAGGTTTTTGTGTAGGTGTACCAAAACTGAAAAAAGTAAGCAAAATACTGAATTGTCGATTGACAATAAGGTGACGAAAAGAAAAGTGAAACGGGTAATTTAAAAAACAGAGTAAGAAACCAAAAAATGAAGAATTTTAAGAGAGATCAATGAGGATCGCCATGGGAACTGGAATCTATTTTGGGAGGAAGTGAGAAGGCTGAGGACCAAGAGAACATCTACATGAAAATCAAGGAGAAGATTTGAGGGATATGTATGTACAAAGAGGAGGTAAAAAGTAGATGATGGGTTTACTTTAAGGGTTGTATAATGCGGGTATATAAGATGATGCAAATTTAAATACGATTGACTTACTATGTGTGAATCTAGTGCTGTTCAAGGGTATATAAGAGATGTAAGCAGGCAAGAGGTTGTTAGTGATGTGAGAATGTTGGAAAATGCGAAGGCAATTGGATTAGACGATATAGTCGATGAGCGCTAGAAGTTTTTGGTAAATGTACTTTGGAATGGTTCTGGTCCCTGTGGTGGAAAGCAGTTGAAATTAAAAGAATGCCTGAAAACTGGAAAAGTACGGTAATAGTGGCGTTGTAAAAGGGTGGCGAGGAGAAATGCGAATGCAAGAACAACAAGGGAATAAGTCTGTGGAGTATTGTGGGTAAAGTTTATGGAGAAAATCCCAATGGTCGTATAAGAAGGATAACTGATAGATTGCTAGGTGATGAGCAAGGCATGGTGATGGAGCGTGTAGGTGCGTGTGGCTCAAATATTTGCACTTAGTAAACAATTGATAAGAAGTGAGTGTATGCTGGGTTCATGAAATATTAAATTCGTATAGAGGGAGAAACATTATGGTAGGTGCTAAGAATATTCGGAGTTAGTGGTAAATATTTACACGTGCGTTAGTGTCAATATTATCTGGAGTAAGTGGTTTGACAACATGGGGGTGTAAAACAAGGTTGCGTGGACTCGCCATGGCTGCTTAATATCTTTATAGATAGATTACTGGAAGAAGTACATATGATAATGAGAAAAATGTGGTGAGATTGGTGAGGAATGGTGGAGGATGAGTTCTATCTATAAAGGTGGATGTTGCTGACCTGGTATTAGTGGCTGAGAGTAAATGAGATTTTGAAATGTTGATCGATGCCTGTGTGAGAGAAATGGGCTAAAAGCAAATGCAGAAATGAGAATGGTAACGGTATTTGAAGGCGAGAAAGGCGTGGAGTGTGATATGCGAGGTCGTGGTCTCGCGTCTGAACAAGTGCAAAGTTGTAAGTGTGTAGGATGCATTGCAAACGATAGTGGAGCAGATGAAGCAGCTTGCGACCACAATGTTTTAAATAGTATGAAAGTCTCCGGCGTGATTAGAACGTTAGTGAATGGCAACGGTTTGAGTGAAGAATATGCCAAGAATATGTATAAGACTATTTTTGTACCAATCTTGGTGTATGAGAGTGAGACTATGGTATGGAAGGAGAAGGTAAAATCTCGAGTGAGAATTCTAGGGAGAGTTAGTAATAGTTGTAGTGGTGGTTGACTAACCTGACTGATCCCGACCGGATAATGAAATATACATAAAGGCCAGTATGTCAACTTCTAGTTAGCCCGAGAGGACCGGGTGCTGGTCCTCTTTTGGGGGAGGTACCAGGAAGTATTAGGTTTTGGACACCGAAAACCGTTCAGGCCTTCGTCGCTCCCAGTCAGAGGGACTTGTTGCGCGTCAGAGGTATTCAGATATAGATCCCCATCGGCAGAATTCTTTGGAGCATAAAGAGTTTGTGTGCTGATGAGAAAACGGGAGAGGAAAGAAAGCAGTGTTATAATTGCCTATGTGCGTGGTGAGAAGTGTAATATCTACCAGCCTCAGTACAGGGGTGAGCACAGCGCGTCCACCAATCGCTAGCCAGATCTCTACATGCGCTGACGTTCGTGATCGCTCATGCGGGAATCGAACCCGGTACCGCGACATTAACATACCAACGCCGTATCCACTCGGTTAAGCAAGAGCTCTAAAAAAAATGTGAAACGCCTCACGATGTTGTGTGTCATCCTTGCTCAGGGGCCATGCTAATGTTCTCTGTATCGTTCCAATTTTAGTATATGTACCGCCGTAGCTGGTACTCGAAGGAGTGGTAATAGCGGGTAGTTTTTTGGCATTGAGATGCCCCGACCCCGCATTAAGGAAAAATGTTAGTAATGATAATGCCTTAGGCATTATTTCCCATTATTTTTGAAAGATTTTCGATTCGGTCAGGAAGACTTATAGAGAAGATTATAGCGCGAAGGATAAGAGGATTTATCTTAAGTTCGGTAGAAAAATAGCTTGAAAATCGTAGACAAAAGGGAGTGACAAGTGGGTATTGAGTGAATATGCTAATACCCCTAGCGGCGTGGCTCATAGGTTAATTCTGGGTCTTGTAATAACTGATATCTTCGTAAACGACTTAGTTTCGAGATTAATTACTAAAGATGATTGCCAAGTTCACGGCCAATGCTAAACTTGGTTATATAACGAACATGACCGATATTAAGAAGAAATAAAGCATTAAAAAGGTATTAAAATGGTTTGTTACAGGGCAAGTTAATTTTAATCTTAATAAGTGCAAAGTAATGCAAGTCGGCTCTCGAAATGTAAACTTTAATAATACGTGAGGCGGTTATCGATAAGAAAACGTTTCCAAGGAACATGATCTCTGTTTATTAATTTAGAATGAGTTTATATTTAAGAAACACTGCATTCAAACAGAAAAACAAGCAAATAGAAGCTTCGGTTTTATTGTGAGTAATTTTAAATATAAAAGTAGAGAAATATTAGCTTCATAGTTTAAGTGAGCCGTGCGTCCTCTGCTTGAATATCCAGCACAGTTTCGGTTTCTTTATCTGCAAAAGGATATTTTTCTTTGGAAAAATAGAGCAAAGGTCAACAAAGACCATTCTGGTGCTGCGAAACAAGTCCCATTTAGACAAACATAAAGAACTAAATTTGCGCTTGTAAGAAGATAGATTAGACGCCTTTGCCTGGATATTGAAAGAAATCTCCTAAATTATGGAACACTATGAAAAATATATGAGTAAATTGATTTATCATTTAAATACACTGAAAACTGTACGCGATAAAATATTCAAATTTAAGCGTCATTAGATGAATGTCTCGAGGTAACTTTTTTATACTTATAAAACCGTTTCAAATTGGAACGCTCTTCTAACTAATGCAATTTAAGTACGTCGATCATTATGTTTTTAAGAAAATAGACAATCACTCATTTAATTGTTAATACAGCCATTTTAATGCACACATAATACTAACCATAGTTTAACTTGCTACCTCTTTCTGCTCTAAAGATCCTCCAAATACCTTCTTTACTTTTTCTATAACTCCCTAAAATACCTAGTAATAAGTTGCAATAAATGCTTCCCTCATCCAAAACAATACCTTCTAAACCTCCTGAACAATAACTAGTCATTAGCATGCGCAATACCCTAGAATAGGATCAATTATAATAGATAGAATGTGGGAAAAGATAGATTTAATTGGAATAATTTGCTTAGGAACATCTGGGTCTGTTAGTCACCCGACGGAACCCCATTCAGAGAATTTGTGTGATTGTTCAAGAAGAGATTCCCGTCCCAGCGTCTCCGCCTATTTCAAGGGTTTCCTTCATGTTTAGCCACCTGTTACCACCTATCCCCCATACCCCTCCCTCGTTCTTTCCCCACTTCCCCCTCCTTGACCAACGTTAGTTGCGGTCTTCCGCCCAACACAACTTCATTTATGGCAATAAAGCGAAATGTGCTTACGAATAATCTAAAGAAGGTGTTCTCGTTGCATATGTTCCCGGCCTGTAGTTCGAGGGCGAAACGGGGCTTTATCTGTGTTCTTTCTAGTCGGGCACGGAACGTGGTCGTGTCCTGGAGGTTGGGCATCTCAAACACCAGTGCCGAGCACGTGCGATAACCACGGTCAAAATAGTTGGGAATCCCTTCGAAGAAGGAAAACACGTTGAGGTTCCCCTTCTGGTAGATGGAAACGTGGGGTTTGTGACCTTTCCACCGGACAGAAACATCATAGATCCGCGATCCCGGGGCACTGATGAACTTCAGGATGCCGCGAACCGATACAGAGACCATTTCTGGGGAGGACAAGAACTTCAGGATGGAGCAAATATGTGAACTGGAGAAGGTATGAATCAAAACCATAGCTAAAAGTCGTACATACCCCCGTTATGCGTTCCCAGCTGGTGCAGCCTCTCGGTATCGGTGTTATTAAGCGACAGTGATGTTTTCTCCTATAATGGTAGTTTAATCAATGATAATATGCATGATTATTTTGAGTACTATCATCATTAACCGCTTTGCAGGCCCCTCGCCTGCTCTCTTATAATAAGCAAAAATCAACGATCGAATTTTGGCAGAAAAGTGATAAAATTAGGGGATGTGCAAAGTGCATAGTTAAGTAACCAAAAGAGAAGATTACATGTAGAAATTGGAGCCAGGGGGAATGAGAACTGGAAATGAAAAAGGAGTCATGATAACGATTGGCCATGGCCAATCGTTATCATGGCAAGAATTATTTCACCAAATTTAATTCCATTTTATGCTTGGGAGGCTGAAAGTTCAATAAACAAATAACCAACCCCCAAATGTGCTAATAGGGCCTTATTTTTCATTTTGCCCCGCTCCCTACGGCACCATAAGGTTTAGAATGCAAAGTACCATAAAAGGTGATGCATACGCCTCTTGGTTTTGCTCATCGATGTCTCTAAGCGTGCGCCTCTAAGCGTGCACAGAACATTTGAGCATTAAAGAGAAAAGGACTCTGAATCTCACTTTCCAGTCATTACTTGACTCCATTCCTTAGCTCTAAGGCGGAGGTTTTTATCTGTGTGTTTATTATTGCTTCTTAAGTATAGTATATAAGTATTCTTCATTAATTCTGATGAAACAATTAACGTAGTTGTTAATCTTGAGGACGGAAGAGCATATTGTAAACAACCAAGAATAGTTTCGTACAAGAAAACATAGGAAATCAATTATAGGAAATTGAGCCTCCTTGAGGATCAAATATTAGATCATGTGGTTGAAACGGGTCAAGAATAGAACAATGTTGCGTCAGATATTATTTAGGTATAGTATTAGTAGTCCATCAATTTCGACGATGACATAAGAACCTGTGCGTGAATGGTTTTAGTTTGGTCAAGCCGTTGCACTAGGGGAAGGCCTACTCTCTCGGCCTCAGGAGTCGGAGTCCAGTAGTGCGCAAGACCGTCACGAGCGGAGACTAATATGTTTAGTAAACAATGCCGGACCTTCGAGTCATGTTCTAACCACAAATAATGATGAGAAAATCTTAATACAAAAAGATATTCAAACACTTTACCTGCCTTACAAATGTATTCAAATCATTTGCTATTGTCTCTGACGTGTTCATCGCGTCATATACATGAGAGCTTCTGGCGACTGAAAATAAACAAATATAGAATATATCTATAAAGCATAATGGTTTTCTTCGAAAGTGTAATCTTCTAACCTTTTCAAACTCTCAAAGCGCAAAGTTATTTAAAGATTATCTCTCTGACAATGGCTTGTATGACAACTGTAGGGAATGGATGATACAGACAACTTTGTAATTAACATCACACCAACACGCTCAATAATTCGTCTCCCAGACCTGGAGTCGGCCAGAATTAACACAGGAGTAGAAAGGAATATTCAAAAATTGTTTCCATGTTTATTGTGAATTCTTTATATTATTATTGCCGCCTTTATTTCTTTTTTAATTCCATATGTGGATAAATTACACTGTTTTGATTAAAGGATATCTGCAGTACCATGTTAAATCAAGAGAATAAAGTACCCAACTTTACCTTTTATTGAAAATGCGCATTTAATTTTCATGAAAAATGCATAGAATATTCTCAACTTTTACTCTGATACCAAGTTTCTTTTCATATAACAGAGTATAAAAATGTTATTAGAAAAGTGATAGGTAAAAATTCGTAAGATATCGAAGGCAACACTTCCAATTGTATGATACACTTCTAATAATAGTATTATTTATTTAGCAGGACGACAGCGAATTAGGGTCGACAAATCCTCCAGAAAGCAAGCTTTCCAGTCGAACTTTTTTTTGTTTGTTTTCTTAACAGCGCTCATCTGGCGAGTGCTACCAAGGTCATATGTCGCCGTAATTATAATTTCAGCCAAGTACTAGGCTACTTTAAATTTTACAAAAAACAAACAAACATAATCAACAACCAAACAACAGACAAAAAATAAGAAACATAAAGGCAAGAGGAAGGAGGAAGCACGTTCTGGTATTGGGGAAGATCAGCTTCCTGCAAAATAGTCAAATAGTCACCAAGTTTGTGTGAACGAACTCGTGTAGAGTACAAGGAACACGTGGTAGCGACACCATTTATCCCGGTGCCGGGACAGGTAACGTACCGAACAGTCTGAGGGCCACGCAATCATCACAGTAAGGTACAAGCGAGCGCTCCATCAAATGGCAGAGAGTTCCGCGAGTGTGCCCAATTCGAAGATAGAAAGCGACTTGCAGCCATTGCAGCATTGTGGGAAAGGTCCAAGGAAACAATCGCGGCGCAATGACACGCAATTTTAATTTCTCCACGGCCAATTACCATCTATTTTTGCCATGCAGCCAAGATGCCTGCCCTGATTACTGTTATGTAGTTGGTGCGAGGAAGAGCGAAACACTGGTATGGTCGCCCAGTCCTCGAAGACTTTTTTAGCCTTTATTGTCGAGCTCATTCCCCGCCAGTCCCACATGGCCAGAACCCCAGCAGAAGATAATCTTGACATCCACCCGGTTTGAGGCAATCGTGGCGTGCCAGATACATTGAACCAGGTGTATAGAGATTCCATTGCCCAGGAGCTCCTTGGGCGATTTGGATATCGCTAAAGATCACAATCGCGTTTGCGAACGCGTTATCTCCCGCACCGAGCGGTGCATTGCAACCAGCGCGGCCGTAAAGACAGACGCAGCATCTGGTAGAGCCCCACTTTCTTCAAACGAGGAGGATACGACGTGGAAGCCGACTGCCTCCTGCCTAGTAAAGGAGTGAAGGAATGACATTGTCTGACATTTCGAGTCATTGAATCGGATAAAAAGTGTGATTCATGCAATATAAATCTCCATTAGCACTTTGACTGCCGTGCCATGCACATATGCATGCCACGGCTGTTTCTGTAGCAGCTGCGGCATACATATGTAAATACCACATGACTGCCAAATAACTTTCAATATTAGCTGCTGCAACCACATTTGCTTGCCAGTGAAAGCAAATACCTATGTTATTTGAATAGTGCGACTGCTGAGAAAGATTGTGGTGCATGTCAATGGCCTATAAGTAAAATATTTTCGAATTTATCCACCCTTAGTTTCAAGCCAGATTTTTTTACATTGAATCCAGGTTCGGGCATGAGAAGCCAGTTGGATGATGGAACCCATTGTTTTTTTTTACTAAAAAAAAACAATTTGAGTTGAAGTATTTTTTATTTTTTCTTATTATTTTTTGAAGTTTTATTTTATTATTATGATTTTTTAATAATTGTATCATTATTTTAGCTTATATTACATCGTTGCCTGTGGATGGATTTGAAGTATGAAATGCAGAGGTATGGTTCACCTGGGCAACCTTTGCAGAATGTGTTCAGTTTTTGATAAACTTCGAGCTAGATCTCTTCCACCTTCTGCACCTTTGGTCTCGTAGCCTCTTTTGTATTTTCTCCTCACTTTCTTCTTCCCACCTGCCTTGACTCTGAAATCTAGAAAATGATTAGAGATATTCACCTGTTGCAGACATGCGGGATGTGTATCAAGGCCCAATAGCTTTTCAACAAGTTTCTCTCTAAATTTCTTGATCTTTATAAGCTTTCCTATTGCTTTCTCGTAGATTATGAAAGCATTTACTATAAAAATTCCAAATAGCATAAGTTCGATCGCTCCCTACACCATTTTATCCCTTTTCTCAGGCAAGTCTCATAGGATTTCATTTGATCAGAGATATCAATGCCAACTTTTCCTTTATTATATGCCACGAGTGGCAGTGGTTTCTTCTGCGTTCGTCTTCTCTTACTCCTTCTTCTAGCTAGTCCTTGTTCATCTACATCTTCTTCTCCTTCTTTGGCCTCTTCCACATCCCCTACATCAACAAAATCAGGTGTATGCTTGGTGGTGATCATTCTGACATCTCGAGTATCCTGCCATTTCAAAACAACTATGCCATTGATGTCTTCCATGGTTACCATCTCCTTTCTTCAATTTGGTATCCATAACAAATATAAGCCAAAAAACGATTTGAGCAAATTCATGTCATAAAAATGAGTGTTGTGGCCTTTTTTGATGTGGCACTCACATTGGCATGCCATAGCTGCATTGAATATATACAAAAAAATATTTAAAAAATACTATATCTACAAATTTTAGAAGTTGTTAGCAGAATGATCTACATTGCTCAACAAAAGTTTAGGCCAGGTGCATGTCAGACAAGTTGCAGCATGATAAAAGGGGGATAAAAAATATTAATCTTACCCTTAATACTTTGTTGGGCATCCTTTGCATTTCTTGACCTTCCTCAGGCGCCGTGGCATGGACATAGCGAGATCATGTAGCTTCTGGGTACGTATAGCATCCCAAAAGCCCTATTTCCTTCTCCAGCTTGGGGAGAGTGATGATGTCCTTCCCTTGTAACCCGTGCTTAACCACTTGCCAAAGGTTCCAAAGAACTTAATCTCACAGTCTTTAAGCCAGGTTATAACAGATTTGGCAATGTGGCAGGGAGCACCATCCTGTTGGAACACGTTTGCGCCTGTTAACTCAAAACACTCCTCCATATGTTCATTTAGTAGCTCATAATAAATGTACTGGTTGACTTTAATGTTGGCAGGCAACACAACAAGCTTCCCCAAGCCCCTGCCTGCCAGCCCCTGAGAAACAACCCCATAACATTAATGAACTGGGGTGTTTCACAGTTACACAAAGGTAACGTGGGTCAAGGGGGTCACTGCTACGCTTCCGATGCACGTTACCACCCCTCCCCTCAGTCACTGTTAACACTGCTTCATCAGACCAAAGCACGTCAAGCCATTCAACATCATCCCACTGAAGATATTTCAGAGCATAAGCGACCCTACGAGCCTTCTGCACACAGGTGAGAATTGGTTTCTTGACGGGGCGGTGGCTTGTGTAACCAAGCTCATGAACACGTCGACTAACAGTGCGCACAGACACCTCACTGAACAGACCACTATTATTTTCCTAAATTTTACGGGGTGAAATACGAGGACACTTCTCTAGGTCTCTCTTAACAACGTTATCAATCAATACGCCTAGAGGTTTTTAAGGGCCTACCAGACCGCTCTTTCTGGGTTGGTTTGGCGTCACACTCTCCCTCCCTTCACCTAGCAATGTAACGCCTCACAACACGATCACTTATTTTAAGTTGGTCGTCTATTTCCTTAGTTTGCTTACCGGCCTCCTTGAGAGCGATAATCTGGGCAATAGTTTCAGACGATAACTGCCTCACTTTCCCCATAGTAAGGCCACAAACACTCCCAAAGTACAAAAACCTAGTCACAAAATGGCGTCGGTCAGGAGAACACAACAGCAAAATCCTTCCACTACCGCGGCCAAGCCGACACTGAGCACATGCTGGCAGGCTGAGCTGGAAACTAAGGGGTGTAGTGACGTCATGCAGCCTGCCCAAACTTCTGACAAAATTAAATCACCCTCATTTATACCATTCTTTTTTAGACATAAGTTTAGTCTGCTCCCGCTTACCCGGCCTAAACTTTTGTCGAGCACTGTATACCATGCAACTTCCTACACTGGTACCAATATAATTAGAACAAAAAACGGCTGCAATGACTTTTTTCCCGTTATGGGCTTGGCAGTCAATGTGTTAAGATACTGGTCCTGCGAGTTGACGAAGTAAAGGGATCACCGTCGAAGAAAACATTCCCAGAGAAAATCACTCAATGCAACGGATGTCATTGAAGAAACATTTGAGAGATCAGTCAGTAGTGCAAATCAAGTTGCCGAGAACATGAATTTTTATCTTTCGCCAAACTGTCTCGCGTCCCTTGTGATAGTTGGTACTCATAGAACGCCCAATTGATAAGAAACCAAATAAAAAGTAGGAAAATCAAAGCGGATGGTTGGACTTTGCTACTGAGCATGTCTCTGAAATACTGAAAAACTATGAAATAGTGTTTTTTTAGTGACGAGGGCCATTAACTTTCGAATTGGGAGGAAAAGCAGCATGTCAAGCGTCATATATGTGAATGATTGAAACTCACATAAATAAAAAAAATCAGAGGCGGTAGCCTTATGGTCTAGAACATGTTTTCAAGCGTTGGAGTCTCTCCGCTTGTTCGTTTACGTGCCAAAGTAAACGCTGTGTTATCCAGTAATCTGATTCAGGAACATTTGATAACCCTTCTACGAACATTGGTACTGCGCTGTGCTAGACAGCAAAGACTATGTTGCAGTTCTTGGATGATGTAACTATCGATTTCATGAACTGGCCTCTGCAGACCCATGATTGAAACCCGATAGGAAACCTATGTACTATACTAGGTAAGAAGGTTTTAGCTCAGGGACAGATACATGATGAAGAACTAGGGCAAAAACCGAGAAGAGAATAAAATATAATAATGCCCGGGTAATGCAACCAAATGGTGAAGCACTGCAGTTGAAGATGAGCTGGTCATTCAGAGCAAGAGACTGTATAATGGATATTTTCCCTTATTATGGCGCAATTTTGTCTCCTAAGTCAGATGGCTAAACGCCCAGCTGAAGAGGCTGAACTGCTTTTCTCACGCGCGGAAATCCAGGGATGAAATCATTCCTATGTTATAAATATTTGGGGGGTTTGGGGAGCGAATAAGAGGAAACTAAAAAATAAAAGCTAAGGAAAGTAAAAGAAAAAGTAAGAGCTAAACATTATTTAATAGATAAAACTGTACAGTCTTTTTAAATTTGAGCAACTAAGTCTTTTCTTTTATTTCGTTGCCTCCATAAAAACCCGCAAATACATAAGAGTCGATCAGAGAACGAGCAGTTCCAAATTCTTTTTTATTCCCCATTTTCGCCTTGACCCAAAACGACTCATTTTGGTTTGTGTGGGCAACTGTTTCTGGATCTTTAAAGGTTTGCGAGTGATTAAGAGTCAAATGCTTTTACCGCATCTCTCGCAAGGATTAATTATCAATTAATAATGTTTCTGCGAATCTATCAGGAACTGCATACATGAAACACTCCCACGTTTCCCTGAAAATCCCTCTGAAAACCCACTGCACTACCAAGTTCGTACGTTGTTATTTTTTAAGAGCGAAAACAATGCTTATGCTTCTAAACCTTCCACCAAAGGATATTGTAATACTACCTAAAGATGTCACAACCTATTCACTCAAATAACCGGCCGTTCAAACATCTGGCTGAAGAGACGAAACTTCGACATAATAAGAGAAAAGATCCCTGCAAAATTATTACTATTTTTAAGAATTTTTTATGAGATCATTATGTAATTTTCTGGTCATGTTTGCATTCATACTTATCGTTCTCCAATAATGGACTCATCTTTTTATCAAATGCACATTAATATACTCACAGGAGGAGCGGCTTCGCGACCTTGGCAGACCTTCAGTCAGTGACCTATAACCTATCTGACTTTAAACACGGCCTTTTGGTTTAATTTTATTTTTAAGGTTCCCAGTACAGATCATCATCACTAACTCTATAATTTAAGAAGGGGATTTTTTTGAGTATTTGGATAATAATTTCATCATAGTTTGGTTATGACTTATGTTTTTTTATCAAAGTTATTTCTAATAATTATTTTATAATATCAAAAAACAAAATGGTGAAGTTCAGAAATAAATATAAGTATCTAAATTTTGTGAATTTTTAAAACCCAAAGAATTACAAATGGTGAAGTTCAGAAAATTTATTTTTATGTCTTCTATACTCTATATTTTAGCAACATGATATTTTGAAAGGGAGAAAATTTAGTTTAGAATTCCTTTTTAAAATTATTATAATTGGCGAATTTCTGAAAATTTATAAAGATTTAGCTATGGCTGCTTTTTTTTAGATTTTAAATTTTAATCTTAGTAGCGAAGTGCAAGTTCCCCTGTAGGACAGGGGGGGAAGTGGCGAAGCCATTGCCTGGTATTTCTATAAATCTTTTTGAAACTTCGTAGATGGGTTTGGAAATGGTCTCCTAATAATATATTCTTGGTCTATATTTTTCACATCGATGCCTATTTTCTAGGTCTAAAGACCGGAAAAAACTTTTATCGGAATTCTTTTTAAATACTGCAAAAAAAAAACCCACCAAAATATCTCACGATTTTTTTTTCTCCATCTAATTTTGTTCTAATAATTTCATTTTGCTTTACTCGTCTTTAGCGACCAGTGGATATTTCCTCCTGTTTAATGTTAAAATTGAAAATCTATTATATAACTTCGATAACACTTTCGAATATACGAAAAAATAAAATAAAAAGCAGACATGCATAAATTTCGAAAAAATTCCGAACTTCACCATTTGTAATTCTTTTCTTTTTTTTAATTCTCAAATATTCGAGAATCATATTTATTTTTTCTGAATTTCACCATCTTGTCTATTCAAAATCTAAAGGAACCTTTAGAATAAATTTGGATACCTACCTAACGACGGGCCATATCCACCTGGATAAAACTTAAAATACACCTAGTTCATAACCAAACTAAGAGAAAAAACTATCTATCATTCTTCAAAAGTTCCCCAAAGTCCCGTTCTTAAAAAATAGTCTCATGGATAACGTTTTTTTAGCCAAGATTTTTTGAAGTGAAATTAATTAAGTATTTTCAAGAAAATGTGGATTTGGGTATTTTTTTCTCTATTTTGAACGGTACTGTAGAAACACCTTTTGGGAACGTGTGTGATATAGCCTAGTAATTAGAGCGGTTGCCTGAGAATCAAGTGGTGGTGCACGAAATTGTCCAGTTGGGTTGACTTTATTCCAACTACACTCCTGTCTATCGTCGATGACAAGGATGGTGTTAATTGGAATGACCAAACGGTTTTGGATTTTTCCTTTTATTTCTCGTGAGTTCTTTAGGTCCTGGGCTAGCGTAACGCCTGATGCACTTAGTCAACTAGAACTTCTTGACCCAGTGAGTATTCACTACTGAAGACAACTTCGTCGCGAGTCTGTTTGTGAAAAAGTGTTTGGGTGGTAGTGACTACAATATTTTTAGGTTTATTCTTAGAATTCAACTCTTAGAACACTCTGTAAGTAGCTCAAAATGTTTCAAAGATCGGTTCATCGATCACCAAGATGAGTACGTGCTCGCAAAAACTGTGAAAGCCGCGGCTTCACAGCCTAAGTGGTTAGTCTAGGGATCCCAGCCGTTATTAGGAATGGTAAGGAGGCCCATATGAAGTGTAAAGCGGGCCACAATAGATATGACCTATACATGTATGTTAGAGAAAGGGTGAAGGCAAAATGTTTGGATGAAGGGCCAAGTAAATGAGGAGGTTTTCGCGCACTAGAATAGCCGAAAGCTATTTCAGCAGCATGTGGCCCCATAAGTACGATTAAGTTGTGCTCCGAGATGTATTCATGATCATTGGTAACCTCTTTACCGCCTACTTTTCTTCTGTTTTTACGAGAGAAAGCTATAATGAGAGGAGGCATGGGGCTAATGGTTTAGAGGAAATTAAGAAAAATGGGGTCGAGATAGCAGCACGGTTTTTTATGACCTCCATGCGTGAGGTCATAAAAAATATGGCGCAACATCTATTCCTGATCCTTAATACATTTTTGAAGAGTGGCAGGATTCTAATGGGCTGGTAGATTGCTGATGTTACTCCGATTAATTAGAAAGGGGATCGAAGTTGTTGGGGTAACTACCGGCTGATAAGCGTGACTTCAGTTACGTGTTCCGTAGTAGAATCACGGACAACCAAGATTCATGCAATCTGATCAAGGGTTCTTAGTCTGGACTTCATATAGAACGGTCGTGCTTAAGAAACTTGTTGTATTCCCATAATTAGAGATAGAGTAGCCATTATTAGAGAGCGGGACGCTTTCCATCTGACCTTCCAAAAGGCGTTCGATAAAATGGCCCTTGGAGTCTTTTGACTAAGGTGCGAGCGCTGGGTATTTTCGGGAATATTGGTGTTAGCGTAGTGTCGAGGATAATGGTCAGGTTTTTGCTGGTCGCCCGTGACGAGCCGAGTATCTCCTGCCTCGTATAAGGCCCTTTGTTAGTCATCCTGTATATCAACGATATAGGCGATGGATCATTTAGGGAAATAGCCAAGTTTGCATATGACACAAAATCTGGTGATGATGTGCATAGTGTCCGCCCAAATCTTCGAGAGATTGATGCCCAACCTGTTGCGGATAGGGCATTGGTCGAATACGGGGCGGATGCCCTTCAATTTGGAAAAAGTGTAAGCTAATGTATCAGCTTTGCAAGGGTTGGCTACCTTCTCCAATGGTTGGTATAAAGACCACCGACGTAGAAAAAGACCTCGGTGAGCTGATTGCCACACTTTTATAACTTTTCGATCTCACTTAGATTATGCAGTTCATTTTTGCCCTTTGTTTTCTGATAAACATAGAACGGCTAGTAAGAAAGAAAACCGACCCTATTAAATTGATCCTATTGATTAGGCATAAACACTATCAGACACGACTGTAAAAGCTCGATCTCGTTTCGCTAGAGACTCGGAAACTGCGCGGTCAGCTGATGCTAGGTATTCAAAATTCTTCGATGCTTCAAAAATATTGATTATTAGAAGTTCTTTACCTTCACCTAGAATATGACAAGAACTTACAGTCAGTTGTAAGCCTCAACTTCCGTGGTTCAGGCATACTTCGGTAAGCAAACCCTTGAAATATATAATATGGGGGATATGGAACGAGCTCCAAGCAAAGATAGTTAATACGTTCAGAGCTGAGAAATTCCAGGCTAAAATTGACGAAATGTTTTTAGTGCTCGGTAATTTTCATATTGACAGTTTTTAATATTTTTTGCAATTATCTTGCTCAAATTTTATCTTTGTGTAAACTCTGAATAAGAGATTCTTCTCACTTTTCAGTGCCCACTTCAGCAAGGGGGGGCCGGTGGGAGGGAGAGCTCTCACCGATACTAACTAGATTCTTCACATTGTACTTCCATGGTATGGGGCTGCAAGGATCCTCGAGGGATATTTTTTTATCCTTTCTCTCTCTCTCACTGATCAAACTAGGTCAACCGTTAGACTGCCAGTTGCATAAATAATTAACTATTTTAGTCTTCATAATGCAGTTACTAACCAGTGGTATTGTGGCGTTAATGGTGAACCTGGTGTGCTTATTAAAAGAGGCAAGGATTGCTGCGACTAACCATCAAGACCAACAAACAGTGATTAAAGTCTACCCAATCATCTTTGAGAGAAATCTACTACTGTGTCAATGCTTTTCCTCAGTCTTGACCACAAACTAAAGCCAAAACCCTTTCCAAACCTCGTACTGTGTCATTATCACCTTCAGAAAACAAAATGGCTTCCAACTTCAGCCTGACCATTACAATGACAGTAGCACTCTTCGAACCAACAACCTCCTGGACCAAATTTCGCTCATTTGCTAGAAGGGAGTAGGCTGGTGGCTACACTGTCCTCGTCACAAAGGCGAATGGAGTACTACCATTGGGGTACTCCAAGTGTCTTATAAAATCTTCCCCAATTCTATACTTTCACTAGCCTGCAACGGTAAGTGATTGCCACCTTCCTTATAAAACCTACTTTTCTAAATGATGGTTGAGTTTCTACAACTAATTCTAGCAGACTTCAAGCGTCTCTTGGCAACAAGCCACTCACTCCCTTCGGGCGTAAACTCGACCGCCTCATGACAGTTTCCTAAGACCTCGCTCGAAAACATAGAGACGAGCAATTTTCACCTCAATGAACAATATTTTAGTATCGCCAAGTGTAGTTTTAAGCCCAAAAGGATGACGAATTCTAAGTATACATCCCAGAAATTAAATAAAAACTTTTAGCAGGGAAAGTGCGAAGCGAGAGCTTATAAGCATCGTTTGATCTGAATCTTATATGCTTAGGGATAGATAGTCCACTGTATCTCACTGGGGTAGAGTCAATGGTTCTAATATTGCCATAATTTCGATTTAATTTTCTGTTTTGACGAAAGTACGTTACACATCGGGTAAACAAGAGTATAAAGGAATAAACTTTGAGAACGATACAGTAATGGTAAGGTGTGCGATAGTAAATATAACCCAAAGCAAATTTAAAAAAATTAAAATTAGACGCTACTTTGGCAAGATTCACAAGGCATGTTCTTCACCTCAAATGATATACAGGCTGAGTATTTTCTATAAACAAACCAGGCAATGGCTTCGCCACTCCCCCTGTTGGGGGAGGGGGAGCTTGCGCTTCGCTACTAAGATTGAAATTTAAAATCTAAAAAAAAGCAGCCATGGTTAAATTTTTATAAATTTTCTGAACTTCGCCAATTATAATAATTTTAAAAAGGAACTCTAAACTAAATTTTCCCCCCTTTCAAAATATCACGTTACTAAAATATAGTTATAAAAGAAGATACATAAAAATAAATTTTTTGAATTTCACCATTTGTAATTCTTTGGATTTAAAAAAAATCACAAAATTTTGATACTTATATTTATTTCTAAACTTCACCATTTTGTTTTTGATATTATAAAAGAATTAATAGAAATAACTTTGATAAAAAAAACATAAGTCATAACCAAACTAAGATGAAATTATTATTCAAATACTTAAAAAAATCCCCTTCTTAAATTATAAAGTTAGTGATGATGATGATAATTAACGCAAAATTCCCTCCTTCTTCAAAGGATTCGACCATGGGAACTCTGCCGGTGGTTGTTTACGAGTGTAAAATTAGTAACCAATGAATCAATATAAGCTTGATTTAAAGAAAAGAATAAATATCGGCCATGAGAAATGATATAACTATTCAAAACAGTGAGGAGGAGACTAAAGAGATGGATAAACCGGATCCATTATTACCTACAATAATAAACCAACAAACGTTGATTGCGTGAGAAGACCCTTCCATTGCAAAAGATCAAAAACTAATAGTGAAATCCAAACTAGGAACTTGCGCCTTGTAAGCGATAAAGAACGGAAAGCTTCATACTTAGTGAGAGGGATGTTTCAACACTTGTGGTCTCGGAGGCTTTGTAATCGAGAGTGAGCGAAAGCTTCCACTTCCTGACTGATGGCAAGATGAAGAATTGGACAAACTGCGTGGGATGTCTGCAAGAACGTAATGGATCAGAGATAAATTAGTCTAAAATATTTAGATCTTTTCATAGCGCCACCAAACAAAGCATCAAACCGCAACACCAAAACCTATGACTTTAAGAGGTCCGTTCTCTTGAAGGATTCGGGTACCCGCTATTCAAAAGTCAGGTAATGATAAAAACTAAGCTAAATATCGTACAGAAGAGCTGCATTCTCCAGTAAAACCCAGCTTTGAGGCACGTGGGAAGCCACCCCGAGTACCAGGTAAGGATAGTAGCAACATATGTCTTACTGGTACAGGTACCGCAGGAGCAATTGCTTCCCTTTACTCAACTGAAAAGTGAGACTCAGCAGCGTCCAGGGCAGGATTGGAGAGAAGAGAACATTTTGATCGGCTGCTCGTCTTGTCACGAGGATACAAGAAATCTCTGTTGTGAATTAGACCCGCAATTCGAGATCAAATTCGAGCTATTTTCAGGTATACTGCAATATACGCAATCAGATGTTGCGGCTAGAATTTCAATATAGAATACTTTCATACTGATTTACCCAGGAGAGTAACTGAACACAGAAAAACACTTTCCAAAACGAGTAAACGAGAACAGGAAACGTGAAAAGAAAGGTTTATCCTGTTGTGTGGCGACGGTTTGGTGCACATGAGTTGCCCAAGCTAGACGCAATTCTACCAATCACTGGATACGAGCGCTCTTCAACTAGCTAGAGAGCTTGTTGCTTTGTATATGTTCTTGTTAGAAGGCTAGTAATAGCTTGCTAGAGATACTTGATGAAACCAATAGTCAAATTGTCTACGGAGTTCGTCGCGGCGTCTAGTTTTGGGAAGAATCTTGACAAGGAATTACAACTACAGGAGCAGCAACAGTGGTTTACTATGACAATTCTTTACAACCTAGTTTTTTTTCACTATTGCCACTCAGTAGCGTTTCTTTTCCCTAACATTCTTCTTTTTTCCTCACTGACTGAACACAACTCTTTTTGATGACACAAATTTCCTGTTTATGTGAAAGTCAGCTCTTCCATCCACGTATAGGCTCTAAGTACCATGGGGGGGGGAGGTAACTGGATCTAGTAAGCCTCATTTCTGGATTTAAGACTACATATGTAGAGCTCATGTTCTCTAAAATTGATCATGGATTCTTAATGAAAAAAATACTGAGGGAATTTCGTACTCTATTTGTGATCCTTTCAAATAATTAGGTCCTAAGAACCATTTCCAGGCCATTGACAACTGACCTTAAAATGTCGATCCACGTTTCTTCTGTGAGTGAAAAGTCGTTGTCAGACTCCCATCGTAGAACTCCCTCATAACCAGTAAAGTCCCATCCAGTCGATGTCTCCCACTGACGCGCAGGAAAAAGGAAATTAATCAGTTTATAGAAATTTTCCTATCACAACCGTGGTTTTTGCGGCACGTCGTTGGAGTGACTGAACAAAACAACACATCAACAATGACAGGGTGAAAAGCTTGACATGGACACGTTTGTTTTTATAACAATTATATTATTTATATGAAAATAAATCTATCAAACCGCAAGGAATGAGAAGATAAATGGGCTGTTTTTTTCTTCGGAAAAATGAATTTTTTTCATTGAGAAAAAATCAGTGCAGAGGTGGGGATCGAACCAAACAGGTATAGGATTGATTTATTTTCATCATTCTCTCGTGTTCATGAGAGATATGCTGTATCAATATGAGATTTAATGTACACTTGTTTACTCTAGGTCGGATCTTCTGGTTCGTATGAAGATAAAAGAAATATAGCAATAATAAATGACGAAGGATAAAAAACATAACAGAAAGGAATAAAGAAGGAAAGATGCCTCAATGGCTGGTCTAGAAGCTGAATGCTGGGGCTGAGAGGAGGCGTAGGAAACATCTAGGAAAAAACTCCTCCAAAATAGTAGTGACGCTCAAAATCTGAATGTGAGATCACGTGAGATTAATTTATGAATTGCTATAATTGACAACAGATTAGGATGTCTAATTATTCAGCTACTAACTACCCTTAGATGGTTTATTCCGTCTCCGATTGACTCAGATTCTCCTGATCTCTCACGCTGAGTTTTTGCCCTATTACATAGCCACGTGGTAACACATTCTGTTTAAGATAAAAACGAAACGAACTGCTGCACCAAATTTGTAAACTCTAGGTTCTATAGCCATGAATGTTTTCTTTTAGAGTTCCAAAATGTAGGTACATGAGTGTTTTTTTTTAAGAATCTCCTAAATGAGAATCCACTTAAGAAAAGTAAAAGTTTAATGACCTGCACGACAGGACGTCGACTCTCTTCCACACCAATTGGACGTACATCGGTCGAGTTCAGCAAGTTTCTCGTTGGGACCATCTCCTCCACCAAAGTGTATGGGATCGTGTGTCCATACATTAAACAAAACTATAAGAAAGAAATGGAGAAAATTAAGATAAAATAATATTCACATTTATAAATCACAAATTACTATCCCATTAGAAAGACGGCATATTTGAGTAAGGGTAATCGATTTAGGTTAAGAGAAAACAACTTGGACGAGTGAACAGGTGAATAAATTTTGTAAAACGAGTTGGAGAACAGTCAAGATGCTAGAGATAAAGAAAAGTTTAAAATATGATAGAATGTAAATAGAAATGAATGAAGAATGGCACATGTAAAGAGATCATTAGTACTCAATGCAAAATGTAAGAGGTGCAAATGAACGACCCCTAAAACGTTTTTTCAAAAAGACAAGAACCACAAGGGCGACCCAAACGACTGTGCAGATAGAGGAAAGAACCAAATGAGGCTATGGAAGCTAGCACGAGGTCAGGAATTGCAATAGGGAGGGGAAAACAAAAATGAAATGAATGAAAGGGAGGGATGTAATTAAAAATTAATCTGGAAAGGGTTTAAATAGAAAACCTTATCAACGATAAATATAAAGATCAGAAGGGTACATATCAAATCAAACTAAGAATAAGTCACCAGGAAACAACACAAGGAACCCGAAGCTACTCTCATTATCGTTTAGTATTAGTATTCTATGGTTTCTGAGTCTTAATTAAGGGAAGTGTTAAAAGTAGACAAGATTGAAGTATCTTAGAAACTAAAGTTATTTATATATCAGAAATATAGTGACGTGCCAAACTATTATTTTAATAATCTTGTTTCCTAAGATATTGCAAGTCATAGTAGTTTAATAATAGTCACAATCTAACTGCGCATTTAAAAAACAATTCTTTCTTTAGTACAGTTGTTGTATACCTACTGAAGGTTGCCAAGGATGAAAACACATCTTCCTGTAATCGTAATATATGAAAGAACACGGAGAAAGGAATCCATTACTCCATTATAATCTTCATTAAACTATGAGAAATGGACTTCAGTGCTATGCCATGTTTTCTACAATAGTTATGAACACAAAGAGATTGTTGAAACGGTTGTTTACATATTATGGAGGATAAGGAAGGGCCATGATACTTTTGTATACTCGGTTTTGTCGTTATTATGCCGTATTAACGCTCATACGCCAATATGTCTGAGATCCTATCATAATAATCCAATAAATACGTTAAATGACTTGGAATTTAGTTGTGTGACTCGATGAGACCACCCGCCTTAACGTTCAAGTTTTTCACTCTATGGCTGTTACTTATGACTACACACATCAATAAATGTGTTTTGAGTTTTCATTGATGATGAATATGCCTCTGGTACCCAGGATCTCCCGGAGAAGCCATTTCCCCCAGCCCCTACAAGAAAGAAATTACATCACCGATTCATTGTAGATCCATTTGTTTTGCCAGGCCTTCGTCTCAAGCTTTGTTGTCCTATTTAGTTGCAAGAGTCCCTCCACTGGGAAATTTATAGTTTTCACGTGATCCACGGCAGTTGCAATGGACTTGCTGGCCCATGGCACTAAAACGGTCGTCTTCGACAACGTCTTTGTATTCAATCTGAAGAAGTTGAAGATTGATTTAAATAGCATTTTCCGCTGATTTTCTATTGAAACATCTCTCAGATCCGCAAATGAGGCTAATCAAGCGACTAAGGGTAGATGGCACCTGAGACAACACCGTATTTACTAAAGTTTAAAAGCAAGTTAGTGAGACGGGCATATGCAAGTTAGTGTAAGAAACGAAGAGGCACGCTTAAAGAAGTTATTTTAGTTCTCATACACCCAAATGAGCACTGACTCTCCTCATACCCCGATTTTCAACTGTTATGATCTATCCTCTCAACCAGATTGAAATGGCAAAACATACCGTACATTGGCATTTAAATAAAGGTGCATTAATAATTAAACAAATAACATAGAATGCTATCACTTATAGAAGTCAGTAAGGAATCAGTAAGCTAGATTAAGCGAAGATATGGATAAATAATTACAAAAAGGATATAAAATAGGCTTGAGTAGAAAAGTATAAAAATGAAGTTTCTCGTTCATGTTGCCTCTGACATGCTTATGGTTGGTGCAATCGTTAGTGGGCGTGATGATAAGCACCTATCTATGTTTCGACAATAGTGGAAACTATTAAGGTGAGGAGGTGGATCGACACAGAAACTAAATTTCAATGAACTCTACACAGAGTTTGGCTGTAAGCGTGAAGCAAAGAGACAAAGATTTGGTCAAAATGACAAAGTCGAGGAAAAAGATAGGCAGCACTGCCATCTACCTCTCCTCACTTCAGAGATACTGTTAATTTGTTAATTCTCCTAAATAAGGTTAAAGGATGACCTCGAGAGGAAGTATCTTGAGGAAGGTTACACTTTTAGTGGAAACCACGAAATATCGTAGAATTCTTAATTTTCATACTCGTGCGATTGATTGGTGGATTCAGTTAGAATGAGGTCTTAACTTGATTGTACAAGAGAGAGAAAGCAGAGATGACAGTCTAGTTTCATAGGTGCCATGTCTCGGGTTATTTTTGAGCGGTGAGAAAGCAACATATTCCTCATAAAAGTCATTTTCCCTCGAACAAATATGTTTTTATGGTATAATAATTTTTTTTATGCTCCTAATATCTTAGCCGGTTTCATCCAACCTCAAATAATTGATTAAAATCGAATTTCATTAGATTCTATTGGAGGAAAACATCTATAAATTATACTCTCTTGTACATATGTGTGTAAATTACTTTTACTATGAATTATAGAGTTATAAGTAATGACGGCATAATAATATCATTTATTCCACTTGATATCAGCCTAATTTAATTTATAGTAACCCAAATTAACTTGTACCTATTTATGAGGATACTAGTACCAATAATTACCGAATTATATAATGTTGCTTCTGACATGCTTAAGATTGTTTGGCCTACCTTTGGTTGGCGTGAGGAGGAGGAGGAGGAGGAGATAGCGACGTTGTTCAATAAATCCGACAAGGGATAGCACAGAAAATTAAACCATTCACACAAGTCGTTGAGACACGACTGACTAATGATGAGAACTTTACTTGGGCATCGGCCACTTACCAATTGTTTAAGAAAGTTCTCTCGTATTTTTTAACCTCCATGGGTAAAGTACAACAGTTCAAACCATCAAATTTATTGTAGACGATAGTTTTCATTAGTTTCAGATATATTTTTCAAACAAAATACAAATATATCTATTCCTCTAAAATAAAACACCTAAGGCTTTGAAGCAAAAAGACCCTTGCCTAATTCTCTCCTCTAAGTTCGTCCTTGGCAAAAAATCTTTCAATGATAATCTGATGTATAGAGTCAAAAGATGTGGTAATCTGAAAAGACACTTCAGGCTACTATGTCTGACTTAGGCAGATGCGCTAAACCTAGATTATTCAGTGTTTCCCGCGCTACACTTGCGATATGTGGCTGTGTATTGCCTTGGAGAAACACAACTCATTTACACTTGAGCAACACTAGATACTTTCAAATAATTCACCTTGATCTCTTTGCAGTTGTGCACCATATACTTCACCTTTACTTGTCTTTATACAATCATATTCGCAATGAGAAATTCTTTAATAAGGACACACCCGAAGAGAGACTTTAACATTTTCCAGCTTTAAAGTTTAAGGGTTTTTTTATTCAAGACGGATAGATAAACTTTATTTAGTACAGATTTGTAGAACTGATAGAAACTATTTTGTAAAGTAATTCATTTTGTTAGAACTATATTTTCAGTTATCTAGGAAGGTTAAAAAACAAAGAATTTTTTACACCTGATATGTTTTGCTCTCAACAGTCTGGTTTTCCAACGAATGTAAATTTAAAGCATTGAATTGGTCTTTATAGGTTTTCTATTACAAGGCTGAAATAGGATCTTTCCCCTTCATCCGTCCATATTTGTCACTAAAAGGCTTCAGCCCACTTGTCGCTCACAGTGCGTGCTGTGGTCGTCCATTTCAGCATACGGTCCTAGTGAATTGAATTGAAGCAGCAATAAAGGAACTTGACACCGCGGTTATATACACCACTAAATCAGATGAAGCACAGCCTAACAATTGGCTGACTCAAATGAAAACCCTAAAGGACACAAACGCAGAACTAAAATCGCAAATAGAGAATGATAACACTGGCCAACACCAATTTATTGTTTAAGTTGTTTTTTTAGCTCATTTAGGATAATTTTGATGTACTGAATCCAAAAATCACATTGGTTTAGCTCAATCAGGTCAACTTTTGGACTTATCGCCACGTGGTGAATTTACGCAGTGCTTTACATTTATGGGTATTTTCTATTAATATGATGAAAAATCTTCCTTATTTATTTAAAATAAACGAATTATGAAGAGTTTACATGCGACAAATATTTCTTATTTCTTAAAAAGATTTCTTTGAAGAGTTAACATTCGGCGATTTTTGACAAACTGTTTTGTTTTCGTTTGCAAGTGAATGAAATGGATTCGTCCAGAAGATCTTGGAAAAATAAGCCCGATGTATTCTGCTACATCTGCGGCGAATTCACCGGTTCCTAACAAGGATCCAATCACAGGCGTGCTTACCATGCTTATTTTGGTATGAAACTTGGTGACTAGGGTAAAGCTTGGGTGACACACATGGTGTGCAAGACATGCGCCGATTGTCTGCATCGTTGGACTAAGGGCAGAAGATTTGTCTGAAGTTTGGAATTGCCATGATCTGGAGGGAGCCGATAAACCATGGCCCTAAGTGCTACTTCTGCGCTATTGATTTAATTAGGGTTGTAGAAGGAATCAGAACAGCTACAAATATCCTTATCTTTAATTACTACGTCTTCATGTAGGTCATTGTGATGAAAATCTTGTACCGGTCTTTGGAGAACTTCCTGATATTAGTGACCACCATTACTCCAGTGTTGAATAAAATCAAGAAGAAGGCGTTTTGATGGTGATGCTCCACATGCTTTTTCCCTAATGGAGCTAAACGATCTACATAGTTCGCGATCTCAGGTTGTCCTTTGCAAAATTGTTGGCATACACACTGAAGGAAAAAAACTCCTCTCTGACAGTGCTCGCCTCATACATCAAGAGTACCTCTGTCAGAAATAGAAGGATACCCCCCCCCCTTCCTCTTAGAATCTAACATCTACTAGTGGCACCTGAGAGAAGATACACCTGTACGCTCAGACAGCCCCAAGGGTGCAGCGAGAATTTTGTGCAGTCGGATGACCCCGCGGCCATTATCAAGAATGGTCAGGCCAGTCGAACACAAAGGGCTGCCTCAAGAATGTCGCGCGGCCGTGGGATCCGCGTTAGGTTTCCTTTCTCGCCCGTCACATCGCCTGATCGGTGCCAGACCTACGGCATCGAGGAATTTCGCGCGAACCTGTGATGTTCGCCAAGAATATCCCCCTCTCCCCTGGCGCGCCAAGTCTAATGACATCCCCGTTCTTCCTTTTGGGGGCCTTTGGCGACCCGCTTCCGCTTTGAGAAGTTAGTACCATACAGTCCCGTCTTAGGTAGCAGTCACATACAGTCTCGTACACCCTGCTCCACCTCCCAACGGCTTCCACCTACGAACGCAAAGCATCACATCTCTACCTGCCCTCGCTCGTCCCAAGGCTAGAGTTCCCACCCGACAGACGGTAGACATGGACAGGTATCTATCACTCGGGTATCGACTTCATTCTCGTCTGTAGTACTCCCTCGTTCATTTCTCAGCGAGGCTAAAGAAAAAGGAATATTGGAAGTCGAACTTTGCAGCGCCTCGCATCCTCGTCGGCTCCAAAGCCTCCATTCAATTAGGTTTTACGTGATTCTCCCCGTTAATTGCACTCTCCCATTTTGCCTGGAAGCAATTATCGTACATCCTCTCTCGGACTTTCGTCTCCGTCGAGTCATTTATATCCCCCCCACCGTCTGGTACCCAGGGTCTCATCTTATTTATTGTCATTTATTTACTTTTGCTAATAATATTTTATTTGTATATAGTAAAGCTATTTTTCTACAATCAGTTTCTCTAAACCCAGAACCTCTAAAAATTTATTATTTAGGCCAACCGCCCTCGATTTTGATTATTAAACCCTCGCATTGGGATCGATATATCCCTCACCCTCCTATTTCTGACAGGCTCCCTCCCCGCATCACCGCAGACTGAATCATCGGCTAGCATCGACGCTCGACTCTACGACAACTTACATTCTTATCTGAAGAGAAGGACTTGGTATACTGAACAGTTATTGCGCAGCTTCTGCACAAGCTTGGAGTGCCACACTATCAACCTAAAGATAGGAGACTGTTTATTGACAGCAGCAAGCGATCGCTGAAATGTACTCTGCTGTACAACGACAACCAGTTTTTCTCTTTACCCCTCGTTAACTCGACTATAGTGAAGGAGAAATATGAAGCGGTGACGTACGTGCTGGATAAAATTCATTATAGTCAGCATGAGTGATTGATTTGTGTTGATTTGAATATGGTGAACACTTTGTTGGGAAAACAGTCTGGGTTAACCCGTGGTTTCTATGAAAGTTAGGTAGTAGGGACCGAGGTCAGCATTACACGAAGGACTGGACTGTACAGGACGAATTGGTGTCTCTCACGTCAAGAAACGTCATAAACAACCCTTTGGTGGACAGAGAGAGGATACTCTTTGCCCTGCTGCATATTAAGCTTGCTTGATTACATAGTTCACCAAAACTCTGGATAAGGATGGTGGTTGCTTAACTTACTTGTACCACGCTTTTCCAGGATTGACCATGGAGAAGTTGAAAGCTGGCATCTTTAACGGACTTCAACTACGTCAGCTCATCAGAGATCCAGAGTTTGAAAAATCAATAAACCAATTGGAACTGGAAAATTGGAAGGCGTTCTAGTCGTGTAAAACTTCCTTGATGACAAGAAGGCCAGAAACTACCCAGAACTTGCCACTAATATGCTGACTGTTTTCAAAAACCACCGATGCAACATGAGCATCATAATATATTACTTATTCTCACATATGGATAGGTTTCCTAAGAATCTGGGATCAATAGGCGGCGAGCACTTCTACACTTCCCATTTTGCACTTGTCAGAACAAGTGCACAGGCAAAAGCTTGCCACATTTAGGTGGTAAGCCATATAATCGTGGCCAGAGAGAAGCATGTGAAAGGAACTCAGTAGAAGAAAAGAATTAAGATGAAGGGTGGTAGTAAAGTATAACTACATATATAGAAGCGAAATACTAATATTGAATTGATACTGAACATAAAAAGCAGGTAGAAACTGAAGAGAGCTTAAATAAATATAGAACTACAAATGTTAAGAATAATCTGCAGGGTTTAAACAGAAAATAATTGAATATAAAACGAATATAAGGCGAGATCCCAATCAGAAAAAAGCGAGCGATTCCATGAAGGTCATTAATCGCATTTTATATATAAGGACAAATCAAGACAGGAGAAAAATGGTTTAAGTAGAGATATATGTGAACGTTGAGGCACCTAATTCGAACTTTTAACTGAATCTGCGAGTTATCGGCCACTAACACTAACTGTATATTCATTCTAAATAGAGTGCCTTCCACCCAATTTCCCGAGAAGGATAAAAGGACGTGGATACCGACTAAAGATTTGGTCTTTCTCAGTTGAATCGATCTCAGCTGATGTTCGAACAATATCTTAAAGTAGAGTATACCGAGCATTGCAAAAGTCCTGTTAAACCCGTTGCGACGCTCTCAATAAAGGACATAATAAGAGTTTTGATGCAGCAGGACAAGTTTTTTTATTGTTTTGACATCTTATGTGTTTAAATTGTAATATTGATTAGTGCGGCCGCCCTTAGCGCCGAACACACGCTGCTGTCGAAACCTGAAGGCCGCGCACACGTTGCGAACAAAGTCCTTGCTCATTTTAGCCCACACGCCGTAATGGAGGGCCCTCAGCTCTTCGACGTTGCTGTGGCGGACTTTGCAGGCTTTGCTCTCGATATGCGCCCACATGCCCCGGATAGGCCGGGGCACCGTCCTGCTGAATGACGTAGTCCACATTCTTCGTGATCTTTCTCACCCAGGTCAGGACTTTTGTGGCCAAGATGACCCTGTAATCGGCCGCGGTGTGAGCCTATAACCGGCCGCGAACCACACCGGTGGCATCTCCTCGCCATTCGAAGCTACGACGCTGAGTATTATTAAGGAGGCCGGATACTTGGTTGTGTACACGTAGCGGACCTCGCAGCCGCCCTGGCCGAAGCTTATCACGAGTTACTTCTGCGTGTTGATGAACGGATAGACCGTGAAGATTATTTTTTTTTTCATCAGAAAAAAATGAGAATTCGATTGCCATGACTCAAGTCGTTGAGAAAGTGACGGTAGCGCTGCCTCCGTTGTTATTGCATACAGTTGGTGAGCAGAGGACTTAGGCCTTTCTACGTACCATAAGCTCTTGCCGTCCTCCCCCTTGACGGATCTGGACACCGTGGCCACCGATGTTATTCTTTTTCAGAAGCGCTCCCATTTTGAGCCATTGAGCCCTTTCGAAGGCCTTTGTACACCCAAAAGGTTGACAATTTGAAGTCTTCCTGAACAAGGTCGATCATTGAAGACTTTCCCGTGCGCATTAAAGCAGACATTTCGGTTCTTTTTATTTCCATTTCGACACATCTGTACACAATGGCAAAGACGTTTCAATGACATGTGTTAGATGTAGAAATTTAAATTTTGTTTGACGCAATCTTTTCTATCACACATGTAAACCACTCAAAAGATAATAAACAAAGTGCAACAGAACTTTTGAAAAACCTGGTAGCTATTATTTAATCTGAATTGTTTGAAAATTAACTTAAGGTAGGTATTGAAAAAACAAGGTCTGCTGACAAAAAAGTCATGTGCTCTCACTTATTCTGATTTATGACCTTACGACCTGCAAAACTTTCAATAATTCAAAGACTAACCTTAAGAGGACCTTGAAAATTATATCATCTAAAGACAATGTAAAAGAACATGGTTTTCAAATTTCGTTAAAATTGGCCGAATAGTTATGATGTTATTGCCAAAACAAAATAATTCATGGGCTAACCTTGGGATGACTTTGGCAATTATATCATTTGAAACAGAATGTAAAATACATAAGGTTTTTAAATTTCGTTAGAAACGGCTAAATAGATACAATGTTATTACAAAAACATAGTGAGATGTAGAGTCTCCCGAAACTAAAAGGGTAAAATAGAGACATCATTGTCGAGCTGAAATCGCACATCCACCAACTCTACCTTTTTCTCAAGGAAGGGGGCTTTTTGTTGGCCTCTCGGGGGAAGGGGCAGCTTGCGCTTTGCTACTAAGATTAAAATTTAAAATCTAAAAAAAAGCAGCCATGGTTAAATTTTTATAAATTTCCTAAACTTCGCCAATTATAATGATTTTAAAAGGGAACTCTAAACTAAATTTCATCCCTTTCAAAATATCACGTTGCTAAAATATAGAGTTATAGAGAAGATATATAAAAATAAATTTTCGGAACTTCACCATTTGTAATTCTTTGGATTTTAAAAAAATCACAATATTTCGATACTTTATTTCTGAACTTCACTATTTTGTTTTTTGGATATTATAAAAGAATTATTATAAATAACTTTGATAAAAAAACATAAGTCATAACTAAACTAAGATGAAAAATATATTTATAGAAGAAGATATATAAATTTTTTTCTGAACTTCACCATTTATAATTCTTTGGGTTTTAAAAAATTCACAAAATTTTGATACTTATTTATTTCTGAACTTCACTATTTTGTTTTTTGATATTATAAAAAAATTATTAGAAATAACTTTGATAAAAAACATAAGTCATAACCAAACTAAGATGAAATTATTATTCAAATACTCAAAATATCCCTTTCTTAAATTATAGAGTTAGTGAAGTGATGATGATGATGATGATATCATATTATAATTAACGAATTTTGGGAAATTAAAAAAAAAAAGAATTATATGAAGTTCAGAAAATTGATCAAAATTTAGGCATGGCTGCTTTTTTTATTTTATCTTTGCGTATATTCGAAAGTTTTTGTTCAAGTTATTTCTAAAATAGATTTTCAATTTTATTTTTTATCAGGAGGAAATATCTACTGGCCCCCAAAACGAGTAAAGCAAAGTGAAATTATTATAGCAAATTTAGATGGAGAAAAAAAAAGAATAGTCATGATTGTTTTTTCCGCATTTAAAACAATTCCTTATGGCCTTTAGGCCTAGAAAATAAGCATCGATGTGAAAATAATAGAAGGGCTGTTTCTTCGCGTATTCAAGGTTTTTATCCACGTCCTTTCTAGGACTTCCTTTAGATTATAAAAAAAAATGGGTGAGAAAGGGTTTTCCATATATTGAATGCTATTATCTAAATTCTTTCCAAGACTTTATATATAAACCAGGCAATGGCTTAGCCACGGGCCCCCTACGGGGGGAGCTTGCGCTTCGCTACTGAAATTAAAATTTAAAATCTTAAAAAAAACAGCCATGGTTAAATTTTTATAAATTTTCTGAACTGCCAATTATAATAATTTTGAAAAGGAACTCATAAACTGAATTTTCTGAACTTCACCATTTGTAATTCTTTGAGTTTTAAAAAAATTACAAAATTTCATACTTATATTTATTTTTTAACTTCATTTTGATTTTTAATATTATAAAAGAATTATTAGAAATAACTTTGATAAAAAAACAAGTCATAACCAAACTAAGATGAAATTATTATTCAAATACTCCCAAAAATCCCCTTCTTAAATTATAAAGTTAGTGATAAAAAAATTATAGCGAAAAATGTTTTTTCGTAAATTCAAAGCTTTTATCAATGTTATTTCTAAGAGTTGCTTCAAAATTTAATTCGCAGCTATTAGGGCTGTTTTTTCGGACAATTATCCAAGTAATTCTTAAGTTGAAATAAAATAAATCTTAAAAATATTATATACGAAGTAGTATTTATTTAAACGAAATTATAAATAACATTTTATAAGAAAATAAAGATTACGATTACAAAAGAGAAGACCAAAAGGAAGTTATTCATAAAGAAATTGAAAGTTTTCTACAGGGAGATATTAAATAAATATATTTCAGAAGAATTTGAGACTATAGGAAAGTAACTGCTCAATTCGATCCTGAAATGGAAACCGATACCTTTAGCTTCGCCGTAGGCCACAGACCGAAGTTCTGTCTGCGAAACTACTGCTCTCGTTCGAATTATAAAGAAAATCTTAGAAATAACTTGTATAAAAGCTTCAAATATACTAAGGTGACTCACAAACTAAATTGCAAGTTGAACAAAAATTTGAGTTCCTAAAATATTATGTATGAATATGTACTGGAAAACTTTTAAATTTAGTTATACTGAAACCCGTTCTTAGAACTAGGCCGTGAGCCACAAACCGAAGGTCTTTCTGCGAAGCGCAAGCTCCTCCCATAAGGAGGAGTGGCGAAGCTGCTCCTCTTGTTTAATTATTATCTTGAAGGATTTTCCTTGGAAGGACTACTTACTGAAGTTTTCTTATTAAACCTTTTTAAGAAAAGCCTTTTTATCTGGGGATTAAGTGTACATGAAGAGACCTGACTTAAGCAGACAAAAAGCAAATTCAAATGACATAAAATCTTACTGAAGTAATTTCTACATGTTCCTTTGCTTTGGTTAATTTTATTGATTGTCACGTCTTATTTGTAATTCATTACATCCATCTTCTTTTTGTAACTCGATCTTCTTCTTCCCAGTTGATCCTTTGAAATTTCTGATCTTTATCCAAAAATCTTTGGGAGTTGCTCCGTGATCGAGGCTATCGATTGCATCATTCCATCGTCTCCATTGTTGTTCGAGGATCAACTGGTTGAGTTCTTCTTTGATTTCTTTCATATGCAATTTTGGCTTAGGTTAAGGATCTGCTGCTGTGAAGTAAGATTACCAGATAAACCTAGGACAGTAAATTTTAGGATGCCATGACTGCAATTACGAGACAACGCACGGTTTGAGAATCATTTTATAAGATCGTAATCCAGGATTGATTGTAGCTTTATTGCTTCTTGAAAGCTGAAAACAAAGGTCTAGCAGACTAAAGAAAACCTCATTACCTACTTCAAATTAACTAACAGCCCAGGCAATTGCACTGAAGGCATATCCCCTAAAAGGTATAAATTGAAAGATGACGGAATGCCTTAGAAGAGATCCGACTAGAAGCTGTATTACTTGCATACTTCATTGAGGCAGGGCTCTGGAAGTTGTTATTTGGTGTCATAGCGATCCTAGTCCAAACAGAGCAAAGTTGTTCCGCCACTAAGAGGTTATTAGCTACCGGTCAAACCCTAAGTAAGAAGGGAGTCCGCCTTCCTCCGACTCCCGTGCATGCATCCACCACCTAAAAATATTAAATAAAATGTAGGAAACAATCCTCATTCAATAACTCATAGAGTCCATTATCAAGTTTACACAAACCCGTTCAGAAATCAATTGACAAGAAAGCAATTGGGGTACTCAAGGAGAATATGCAGAGAGTCTGGTTGACCACGCAGCCGTCGCAGTAAGATGCAGAAGAGCACAATCTCAAATGTTGGGGCTTCATGCGAATGTGTCCAATTCAAAGACGATAGCAAGCGACCTGAACCAGATGATGCATTCGGGGATAGGTCCACGCAAACAGTCGTTGCGCAAGTGCCACAGACTTTAGATTCTTGTTGGCTATCTCTAATCTTCTTTGTGAGGCATCCTAGAGGTTTGACCTGATAATGAGGTAAGTGAGGAAAGAGCGAAACGATGGTCCAGTCGCCCAGTCCTCGCGGACTCTTTGGAGCCATTGCCAACGCGCTCATTTACTGTAATCTCTACATATCTAGGAACCCAACAGAATATAATCACTATATCTGGTCAAGTTCGCAGCATCCTTGGTTTCACACTATGATGAACTAAATTATTTAGAGATTCTATTGCCACGATAGCTCTCAGGGCGCTTTGTGGGTCGCTAAAAACCTCGATCCATTCTTTGAAACGGCACCACAAGTTTTTTTCCTGTACCGAGGGATATATTGCACCAGCTCAGTTGTAAAAAAAAACGCAGCGACTGGTAGAGCCCCACTGTTTTCAAACAAAGATGACACAGCGTAGAAGCCGACCCCTTTTCAGACCTAAACCTATAAAGTGTACACTGGTACGGCTCCAGTTTGCCACGAAGTGTGCTTCAAAAATGTTGAACGCAATAGAGCCCCAGATCACTTGTGTAAGCGCTTAGTGCTCTATGTACGGTGCAGACTGAGCGGCATCTCCCCAGCATCGACACGCAGGCTCTCAATAAAGGACGTGCAGAAGTCACCGGTCACCCAGTGTGGTGGATTGAGTCCATCATCCGTAATGTACGCTAGGCTGAGGATACGTAAAACGCGCATCCGAATTCAAGCTTCGAACGATTAAAGACTCGGCAGAAAAGCAAGGCGGTAGATCTATCAAAACCTTAAGTGCTGAACGTCTTGTTTTCGGGAATGTCCATGGTGGCAGTTCAAAGGACCTTAAATCTGCCGATTTGTGCCTCCTGGATGAGTCGTAGGTCAAATGCAAGAGTAAGAACACGATGCGAACGCCGTTTAGGAAGAAGAACTGTGTTTTGCGTTGGAGCTGTGGTTGTTGGCAGAAGTGCCAATAAAATAGAAACCCCTGCGCTTCGGCATAACAAGAGACGCAGTTCAATGCATATTAGAGCGACGGTGCAGAGTTGGCATTTACGAGGGGTGGTTAATAAGTTTTGCAATTCAGATATAAGGAAACGAGATATGAGGAAAAGTGTTTTATTATTTTTCAATTTAACTACCCTCGACTTCAATGCACTTGCGCCACATGTTCCTGAGGCTTCGAATTCCCGACAACCAGAAAGCTCCCGACTGCTGTTCAATCCACTCCTAGGCGGCGAGCTGGACATCTTCATCGCCCCCAAACCGGCGTCCACGCAGTGCAGCCTTGAGCTGGCGGAATAAAAAGTAGTCGCTAGAGGCCAGATCTGGACTGTATGGGGAATGGTTGAGCTTCTCGAATTTGCACTCGCGCAGGGCGATTTGTGCATCTCTGGCGTTGTGGACAGGAGCATTGTCGTGGAGGAGCAGGACACCGCATGTCAACTTGCCGCGCCGCTTCTGACGGATGCACTTCTTCAACCCAGCCAGTTCCTCGGCGTAATATTGGCCTGTGATGGTCCTTCCACGAGGCGCATAGTCCACCATCAACACTCCCTCAGAATCCCAGAAGATGGTGGCCATGATCTTCCCGGCTGAGGGTTGGGTCCGGAACTTGATGGGGGTCGAGGAGCCCCTGTGCTTCAGGCCATGCTTTCGAGCTTGGTCTTGGGATTCCAGTGATGGACCCACGTTTCATCACCTGTCACTATGCGTGATTCGAATCCCGCCGGATCTTGGTTGTACAGGAGCAGCAGTTCCTCCGAACTTTGACGACGTTGAAGTCGATCATGGGGCGTGAGGTTTCTAAGGACTCAACGGGCAGAGACCTTAGTCACGGCCAAATTGTCGTGAATGATGTTGATAACACTTCCATGTGATATTCCAAGTTCTCGCTCGATTTCTTCGACCTCCACTCGTCGATTTTCGAGAAGCATCCTCTCCACACGGGCCACATTGTCCTCGTTGGTCACGTCTGAGGGGCGTCCTAGACGGGGCTCATCTTCAAGGGACTCACGACCATGGCGGAGCTCCCTATTCCAACGAGTGATGGTTGCATAGGAAGGGGCAGTGTCAGTGTACGCTGCAACCATGCGTTCATGGATCTCTTTTGCATTCTTGCCTGCTTTGGTCAAAAATTTGATCACTACGCGATGCTCAACCTTCTCCATTGTTGAAAAATTTGTGACTGACGACCTGCGATCAGCTACTGCTTCTTAAATAGACGAAGCAGGAGCGTGCGGCTGCAGGTCCTGACTTGTCATAACATGTCCTAACACCCCCACAAACAGCCATCCCCCTTCCTCTGTTTTGCCCTACCGATTCGCAAAACTTATTGACCGCCCCTCGTAAGTTGACCCAAATGAGATAGAAAGGTCGTCTACTAAGAGCGTAGCAAGGACATCTTCCGGCAACAACGAGCTGATATTGTTGATGCTTAAAGCAAATAGAATGTCACCGTGGGAAGTTCCTGCAGCGTGGCATGCCATACGTGAAGTCATTGTTTCAGATCCCGCTAGAGGTTGATGTTTCTATACTCCTTATTTATCCTTGATTGACATTATTGGAACTTTGTATTCAGGGTTCTATTGTTTTTATAATCGTATGACCTCTCTAATCAACCATTTTGTTACGCCAATATATCAAGTTGAAACAAAAGAAATATTTCCACAGCACCTGGAGTACTGCATTCGGCATTTTTAGAGCACACTCCATGTCATGCTCGATCCTTGCCAGTGTATACGGATGGCTCCAAGCTCAAAGAGGGGGTTGGCTTCCACGTCATAGTCTCTCTATTTGAAGTCAGCGGGGCTCTGCCAGGCGTTATGTGTCTTGAAAGCTGAGCTGGTTGCTATATACCACCTGGTATGGGAACCAGCGCCATGTTTGAAGGCCGAACTTTGATATATAGTGATTCACAAAGCGCATTGAGTGCCCTCGAGGCATTGGAATCTCCACACACCTGGTTTGCGGTAACTGAGACGCCACAGACGCCGTCTTGGATCGATGTCAAGATTAGCTTCTGCTGGATTCCTGTACATGTGAGAATTGTGACGAATGAGCGCGCCGATGAGGACGCCAAAGATTCTGCGAGGAGAGGGAAACCAGACCAGCGATTGGCTCTTCCTCACACATACTACATGCGAGGAATCAGGGTAGCTCTCTGGACTGCTTGGCAAAGAGGATGGGAGGGGGCCGAGGGGAACTTAAAGTTGCATGCCATTTCGCCTTGACGGTCACCATGTATATACTACCCCCTCCCCCCCCCCATGACGCGACGGTTTCAAGTCGATTTATCTCGTCTCCGAATTGGACACACTGGCGGGACACACCGCCATTTGATGAAGCGCTCATCCGCACCTTATTGAGAAGACTGCGTTATCTCCCGCAGTGTTCAGCACATTCTTGTTGAATCTCCCAGTCTGGGTGATCTTCACGCACGTTACCTCTCCCCGTATCTTGGCGAGAGGGGTTGCTAACGTTCTTTCCCTTGTACACGGGACAGGTTCATGTACACAGACTTGCGGATAATCTGGTCTCTTTGTTGTAAGTCGCATGTTCCTGCCTGGGGGGGAAACGGGACTCCCCCTCCCGACGCCGAAGCGCGTTACCTTCCTCTTTTTTCTTTTTGCCTATTTTGATTCATTTTTGTTTATTTATTATTTTTGTGTTGTTATTTGGTTTTGCATGTTTTTGTTTGTTAATCTAGCCTAGTATTTCGCCAGATGGGCTCCTTATAAAAAGCCATTCTAATTGAGAAAACTCTCATTAGAGACGTGGGTTCTATAAATGCTTTAGAGAAGCGTGTATATAAGTAACAGCGACATTAAATCCAGTGTTACCAATTAGCCCTTTTAATTTCACATTTAGAGCTGTGTCCCTGCTTGATTTTTTCTTCTTCGCACCCAACTGGCGACTCTCACTGCCAGGAACCGATATTTCGCGCGAGTTTAGATCTTTTTTTATTATGTAGCATAAAATCTATACCCCTCTCACCTGCTCTTTATCTTCAAGGTAATGTGGGTAAACATGAAGATCGGCGGCGCGCACGAAAAAAAATTTTTTTGCGTGTATGTTTCGTTCACCCGCGCATGCATATTCATGTGCGTTTGGTTAAATAAAAACGTTAAAAAAAGTTAAAACATTATTCTATAAACAATTTTGATTGAAACTCAGGATCATCGTAGGGGGATCCCCCCGTAGTGTTCAAACCCCCCACGAGCAGTCCCCTTGAATTTACTCCAAAAAGGTGAAACATATTGGAACACAGACGAAATAGTTTACGTCCCATTGTTCGCGCCGCCGATCGTAATGTTTACCGTAATCTGAAAATGACCAGGAAAATCACGCTTGCGAATGATGGTCCAAGTTTCTTAAACTCTTATGACAGCAACTTTCCCAGTGGTAACATATTTTTTCAACTTTTCGATCACCAGTTGGAAAATTTGGATGCTTGTTATCTATTTAGAAGCTAGAATTCCCCATTGTATTTGTCAAAAAAAGCAGCCGCGATATTTAAAGTACTATCTAATTTCGTTGCTCAGGCGGTGTTAAAATAGAGTCCATCACCCGAAAATAATTTTGCTTTTCGGAGAAATCATTTGAGGAATGGAAAAATGCACACTTTTTCCAGGCAAATCACTTTCAGAGAATTATCAATAAATCAAGTTTGGCAGTCAAATACTATCAATGCAGTGGTCCTTGGAAGAATGTCTAAAAAAAAAATTATTTTTATGGGGGACCGATATTCTGTCGTGATCGAACAGCTAACCCGGAAAATTCATACCTGGACAACTAATACCTAGGATTTCTGGTACCCAGGACATCTCATACCATATTTTTTAAAAATCAACAGTGTTTTACTCTCAAACCATAATATTAAAATTAAAAATAAATAAAATGAATTTTAAAAGGATTTTGTCTCTTTTACAGAAATTGTTTCATTTATTCATGACTAGGTTAAGTTAGATTGGGTTAGTTTAGGTTAGTTAGGTTGTGTTATATAATTAAGCTTTAGCATTAGATGCCCTAGATATATAATAATTGTTCTTGTATGGATTGTCTATATATCTAGATAGGAATGATTAAAAATCTTAGCCTCTAAGATACCACCGAAACAAACGAGTAGAGCAGGTAATCGATCTACACAGCTTCTCCTAAATCCAAACCACACCCACACTCTTTAACCAGCTCATTAGACATCCTGCTTACTCACGCCATCTATAATCCTCTTCACTGACACTTATCACTCGGTCACGTATGACTTTTGCGCAAGCACATGCCTCATAACTATGCTGGTCACACGTAACATTCGCATTCTACCCATAATTGATATATTAGGTCACCTTAAGTAAGTAGAGGGCCGACTGAGGCCCTAACACAATCATGGCATTACTATTCAAGAAAAAGGGATCTCAACGCAGTCTCGCATGGGTACCGTCGACAGTCGAGCGCAGCTAAGACCGCGATAGGCGCTATTCCTTCCAATCACAGAATGAATTTGCAGTAGGTTAAAATGTGTAAACAGTGAAACTTCAGAAGAGTTACGTCTTATTTTTACTATTAAAGACAGTACTGATGGTGTTTTAGGCATTGTAGTCTTCATATATGGTATCGGTGTGGCGCGGAAAGTACCATATATAACGACTACAATGCCTAAAAACACCATTAGTACTGTTTTAATACTAAATATAGGGCGTGGGTCTTCGGAAGTTTCAACTTAATATACTTTATCTGCAACGAAACTGTATCTATGTAGTGCGTAATGAGATCTTCGCCAGCAGTAAACACACAGGTGACTACTTCATCCTCAACAGAGAGTGACTCTTCCGGAATACATGAGTGAACCACTGATAGAAAATGATTCTCACTATGTAACAATATTTTACTATTTTCTTGTTCCTAGGTTAAAAGTGTTATTTCTCAGTTGTTTGTAACTAAAGTAAATAAAAAAAATCTTTCAATCCCCAAATTTTGCTGTTGGAGGGAGGACAGTGAATTTCTAAATTTGCCCAATTGGAAAATAATGCTGGGGTATTATTGATTTCGGAAAAATTGAGAATATATAAAAGGATGTATGCTTCTTTCTTTTAAACCATAGTAGAAAATTGTAAATCCTATTTTACAAAACGCATTGGAATGTTGTGAATGATGTTTTTTCTAAAGGAAACATTCCAAACCATTCTAGATTTAATGAAAGTTCTCTATAATTTAGTAGAATTTTATGAAGTTTCAAGAATGTTTTAGAACTTACCAGAATATATCCTTGGAAGTACTAAAACCTTCTGGAATATTCTGGAATATTTATAAGGGGATTCACTGATCTGCTATAATTTCAGCTTTAGCTACCATAGTGAACATACCAAAATAAAATGCATCAAGAGGCTGCAATCATTCTCCAGATGCATTCTGTTATATTTGCAGACAATTCATCCAAACCAGAGCTAACCATCCGGTATGACAGCATCTATCAGAATGTATGAAACTTATAAAACATACTTTGACATGCCATTTGATGACAGAGACAAACCCTTGGAATCTCATTTTGCTTATGAAAACTGCAAGAAACCTTTTGAAGTTAAGAAAATTATTTGTTGTAAAGAGTAAAATATTAAATGTCACAAGTATTTAACCACTTATGTTTGTTTGTAAGTCAAAGGAGTAATAAAGTTTAGATTCTTTACTTTTACAGGCTGTATAAATAAAAAAGAAGGGGCGTGAAGTTTGGCATTCCCAGGATTTGGCGATAACCTACTGATCACTCAAGAAACTGCTACTTTTGCATGGTAGACCTTTCTTAACGTCAAAGTGGCCAAAATGCATCTGTTATTTCCTATCCCGAACTTCTATCATAGATTGCACCAATACCCCACAATGCTGATCTTCCTGTACCTAACACCCCCCCTCCCAGAAAGGACTAAGCAACCCTCAAAAGAAAGCAACAATTCAGAAGCTGAAAAGATTAGTGAAGTTATAAACTACAGTGTTAGGGATATGGCTGTTGAGATGAATTCATACTATCCGAACCAAAGTGACCTTAATGACCTTGTCAGAGATCTTGGTTTATCAAACTCAAATGCTGAACTTTTGATTTTCCAGCTCAAAGAGTGGGAGTTGCTCGATAGAAATGTGCAAGTGTCAAGCCAAAGGAAACGGTATAGACATTTATACAGATTATTTATTCATGCTACCACAATGTATCTGGTTCGGTTGATGCAATTAGAATTACATGTAATCCAAATAAGTTGAGGCTCTTGATTGACAGCTCCTCAAGAAACATTGATGCTATACTTCTCTATAATTGAAATAAGCATCCATCTTTTCCTTTGACTCATTAATTATATCTCAAGGAGGAATACAACAATATCAAGCTCCTGCTGCAAGCTTTGAATTATAAGGAGTATGGCTGGGAAGTGATTGGAGCGTTAAAAATGGAATCATATTTGATGGATCTCCATGGAAGTTTTACCAAGTTTCTCTGTCATCTCTGCCTTTTGGACACTAGAGATACCAGAGTACATTACCACAAGAATCACTGGCCACAAAGGACTGAGTTCTCTGTTGTAAGGCAAAATGTCAAGCATGAGCAATTGATATACCCTCAAATGGCATTTTTCCTTCCATTGCATTTAAAACTAGGTCTAATGGAGCAGTTTGTTAGAGAGTTTAACAAAGTGTCTACAACCTTAGTGTCCCTTATTCATTTCCCACCCAAACTCTCTGAGGTTAAGCTGAAAGCTGGTCTCTTTATTGGACCACAAATCAAGAAAATCATAGAGTATTCAGAATTTGCTGCAAAGCTTACTAAAAAGAAAATGAAACCTGGAGGAGTTTTGTTTCCGTATGTCAGGGTTTTAAAGACCAACGCAAGGCTTACAATTATGTGGAACTGATTGAGAACTTAGTGATAAGCTATGGCCAAATATACTGCACGATGTACCTGAAGGCTCATATCCTTGATGCCCATCTTGACAAGTTAAAGGAGAATATGAGGGCATACTCAGAGGAATATGGAGAGTGCTTCGCTCAAAATATATTCAACTTTGAACAGAGATACCAAGGAGTATTCCGATCAAAACCTGAGAGAAGTCTAGATTTGTGGGTTTGAACGAGAAAGCTATTATTTACATTACAAAAGGAAATCGAGGAAAACTGTTCACTCTAACTATTTTACCTAAACTATATAAATTTAACTATATTTTTGTTTTTGTCCTACAATGCATTAAAAAACAAAATTTGGCTATTTTTAGTAAATATTTCCTCATACAAGCCACAAAAGCAAAGTTTAAAATAAATAATGGCTATTTTATATTGCTCTGCAATAAAAAGAGTTGAAAAATAATGCTTAATGGCCAGAAACAAAAAATTGTGTTATATAGTGCTTGATACAGGCAACTATGGAACCTACCTGAAATTCACTTCGAAGTTGACACCCAAGTTTTTGGATTTCAAAATGTCATCCACTGTTTCATTTTGGCCCTTCGACTCCAGATCAATATGACCTTCACCAGCAGTCAGCACAGAGATCGCCTCCTGCATATCCACAAGAAATTCATTCAATTTTCTCACTCTTTGCCTAAAATTTTGTTGATTCAGTTATTCCTTACAATTGTAGTCGTAATTTGCGCATGTGTCTCATCATAGCACAATAAGCCAGTGAGTAGTTATAGAAGGATCGGATATAGAACCTTTTTTTTATTAATATTCTACAATATATAAGTGATGGACAAGAGACACCAACGATCATTATCTATGTTAGAGGTAAACAAATACTTCTCAGTCATCCAATATTGAAAACAAATTTCTGTTAAATTATGATAAAATATAGTAAAAATAATTGAGAGCCATTTAATGGAAGCATTATCGGCCAATAACATAAAGGACCTTGAAGGATGAGCAATTAGAGGGGGGGAGGGGAGGAGAAGGAATAGTGTAGTGAACTTCGTCAACATTCGTTGGCTGTGAGAATGCATTTCAAAATTTCCAAGAAAAAGTTCAAAAGGTGAGAAAGAAGATTCTCAGGAGGAAAGTTGAGTGATGCTTACTTAGTGAAGAGAGAAAGAATTGGACAAATTAAGCAACGAGAAAATGAGTGAAATGGATCGATGACACTCAGTTCAATGCAGGAGTCAAGAAGGTACGCATTTAAAAACTACCAACGATGAATAAATGTGCAGAAATGCAAGAATTCGAACTTCCTTCGAGGTTCTATCAAACTCGACGACGTCTGAAGCCTTTAGCTTACCGTGTGTATCAGCGGAAGACCAACAGAGGTTGGAAGGTAGAATTCATTCATGACTGGTAGGAAGAACTTGTTCAAGTTTAGCGGATAATTGTGAGTCAAGCGGTGAATGAGCCAAACTCCGCCTGCGAAGGGTTATAACTTGACGATTTAATCAACGATTACTTCAATAATATACAAAATTACAGCTTTAAAACGAAGGTATGGTGCACACTAGAAAATGTTTGAACATATACTGTCTGGTTAACTGATCTCTAAGTACTTTAGGGATTTTAAAACTTGAATCGCGCGTGAAGAGCAAAGTTCTTAACATAACCACAAAAATGGAAAATCATGAAATCCAAATAGGAGGGTATGGTTTCTAAATGGCGAAAAGGGGATTATGGACAGAAAAAAATACGGATATAAAAAACATAAAGGAAAAAAAGGCAATTCCCAAAGACTTTCACAGATAACCTCGCCAATCAAAAATGCCGAGGCTAAGAAGTGAACAAGTTCAAGTTCTTACTAAAGAGTACGAACCTTCAAAAATGCGAATTTATACCCCTTTGTTCAGACCCTTGAATAAACCTTAACCCGAACTTGCAACCTACCATAGTAATCCTATGTTCCCATCCTCGCTACCCTATTATTCTCTATCTACACTCATCCCGCTACAGTAAACTCCACGTTCGTATCTTCGATTCCTATGCTCTTGTATACAAACCTGTTTCCAAGGGTCTTTTATATGCACCTTACTTTTAGCATTAAAGTCACTTAAATTTGTTAAGTGTTATATGCTTTTCTATCACTTAACACCAGCCATGCCATTTGTATTCACCATTCATTTTAACCTGTCTATTTCGTCCTTTCTCTTCCACCACTGTTGTTTTTTTCTTCTTTCTTCCATAAAATACGAGTCTACCTACCTTAAGAATAACCCACTTTAACCCACCTGGTCCAAAGAGCTGAGCCAAGACGTCGGAATTCAAAGGAAGGAAGACCATCATGTTCTTGAAGAAGGTGTAAACAAGTTGTGCCTCCCCTCCGGCTTTCTCTTCCAAACCAAATATTCGCTACAGAACAACCAGGTGCACATGAATTATAAGTGGGCGGAGCAACTTTTACTTTTTTTGTACTTGCAGCATCGAGAAAACTCGATAGTAACAGTGTCTTCGGTTACCATAGCAACAAGTAGCCACATCCACAATACATCGGGCACACCTAGGGAACGCTCTTCATGCCCGCCAAGTAAGTGACAGTCTCCTCAAAGACTAATCTAATTTGTATGAAGGTGGGTACTTTTTGCTATGGTAACCGAATGCCATCATCGTGTACATTGCAGTTTACCTTCTTAACAGACTTCTTTCTTTTTGTAGAATTTGAGGTTTAGTGTTTTTAGTGGCGTGGGACGCGACTCTATAAGTGACCGTTCGTAGGTTGGTCGGTCGGATGGTAACCATTGTACTTTTCAATGTTTCTTTTTGTAATGACATCGTAACTATTCGTCCGATTCTAACGAAATTTGAAATCCTTATTTTGTTTTACATTCTCTTTCTAATAATATAATTACAAAGGTTATCCCAAGTTTATTCCGGGAATTATTAAAATAAAACTTACTATGGGTCGGATTGCCCCACTTTTTCAAAGTTTTGAAAGGTCGTAAGGTCATAGGGGCATAAGTCGGAATAATTGAGAGCACGCGACTTAGGTCTGTTGACCTTGTTTTCTATTCAATTTTACTCCGCATTTCCCCCCCCCCTCCTCTCGTAAAGGGCGTTGCCCTTCTGATGATCAGAGCCATTCTTCTTTCCATCTGGACTGGCCTCATTTAAAGGCCAGTGGCCTAAAGGTAACACGGCCTTGACCATTCTTTCCATCTGGACCGGCCTCATTTAAAGGCCAGTGGCCTAAAAGTAACATGACCTTGACCATTCGTGCTCATGGTACTTAGTTCAATGGAACTAATAGTCCATTAACAAGCGTAAATGGAAAATACCATAAATTTCTTTACCTAATATACTATGGGACAAAGGAATGTGACCTGGACAAGTTGATGATGGGGTTGAGGATAACCTGGACAAGTTGATGATAGTTGATGATGGGGCTTAGGATGACCTGGACAAGTTAATGATAGTTGAGGATGCGGCTGGGGATGGCCTGGACAAGTTGATGATAGTTGATGATGGGGCTGAGGATGATCTGGACAAGTTAATGATAGTTGATGATGGGGCTGAGGATGAGCCATAACTGGAAGAGATGCTATAGTAGAGAGTACCTCATTCCTATGAATGACTAATCACACCGCAAATGCTCATGATGGGAGATAAATAGATCAACCTCTATTCTTAATATTCTGATCCATTAAAAAGGGAATAATAATTAATCTATCCTCATTTGTGCCACCAGCAAATTAATCCTCCTAGGTTCCACCAGCAAATTAATCCTCCTCGGTGCCACCAGCAAATTAATCCTCCTAGGTTCCACCAGCAAATTAATCCTCCTCGGTGCCACCAGCAAATTAATCCTCCTTAGTGCCACCAGCAAATTAATCCTCCTTGGGGCCACCAGCAAATTAATCCTCCTTGGTGCCACCAGCAAATTAATTCTCCTTGGCGCCACCAGCAAATTAATCCTCCTTGGTGCCACCAGCAAATCTCCCCAGGCCTCAACGGCTTTAGCTCTTGTTCAGTTACCACCAAAGTTTACTTTCCCAAGCCCAGGAAGCTTAGAAACGTCACTGGTGATTGACCAATTCCTTTTAAATAGAAAATTGTTCGTTCTAAGCTACACTCACGGTCATTTCGTCCACCAATTGCTCCGCCATTTCGGGATTAACGTTTGAAGGAACGCGTTTGTGGGAAGCTTTGTAGCCGTTCGTGAGATGATGGAAAACGTGCTTAACGCCTTGAAAAGCTGCGTCAAACTGAAAACAAGGAACATCAACACAGCGGGATAGAGAGTAAAGTAGTTGTATTTTTAAAAGGACAAAAAGAGGAATCCAGCAAAGAATTTACCTGCGAGGAAATTTGTACGCCTCTAAAATTCAATGAGGTGTGAAAACAAAAATTGTAAACAAGTTGATGGAGAAGAATTAAAAAAAAAAATTATAACAAAACCAAAGAGGCATTTCGTGTTGAAACTTTACAAGGAGAGATCTGTACAGAAAGAAGTGAAAGTAGAGGATGTGAAAATCTGTCTAATATATATAACTGTAGATTCTCTGGGAGCATTGGAGCTGATAGGGTACGGCTGCGCCATATTGGCTAATGATATATCTGACACATCACTGGTCGAGAGAACGTGACTTTCCTCAAGTTTCAGGTGTACAGTCATGGACAAAGGTTTTGAGGCAAGTTTATTTTTTCATATAAGAATATTAATAGAACTAATCAAACGTTGCAATTTGTTTAAATATGTTTGTATCATAATTTGAAGGTAAATATAAAAAAAATAACAGCCCAAACCCATGTTATTAATAACTATAGTCAATTGATGCGTGCAATCAATATTTACAGTGATGTTACTTGTTCCTAAGGATTGCTTCAATTCGTTTTGGCATTTGGAGACCAAATTTGTGATGATATCTTAATTCATATTGCTCCATTTTGTATAAAAAAAGCACTCGCAACTTCTCACAATTGGATGGCTTCTGTTTATCATTTGAATCATTTAAGCATCCATAAAACTTCTTCGCAAAGGTTTAACCAGTCTTTGTCAAGTCAAAAATGATCCAAAAGAAGTTGCTTTCTGATGCACTAACTTTAGCAACCCGCATTTCAAGTCACTTTGAAACAGAGTAAGAATGGTTGCACGCCTTTATTTCGAAAGACTCATTTCTGGAATTGAAAAAGATTCGAATATTTATTTTTACAAAAAAACAACAACAAACGAAATAGGTTATAGTTACACAACATCATTCATTTAACCCATATCTGATTTTACCCTTTTGGTCGAATAGCAAATTTCCATGGATTCACTTCTTAGAGAAACAAGACCAAAACACGATTTTGGATTCAGCGAAGAAATGCAGTTTTTTAAAATTATTTTTGAAATGCTGACTTTTTGATAAACCTGAAATAATTTTAATATTAAAATAATTATTTCTATCACGTAAATTTTCGAAAGGAATTAAAAAATAAAAATTTATATAAGTCTCAAAACTTTTGGTTGTGATTGTAGTAGTTGGGAGGGGAGAAAGTTATTGCCACATTCTGTATAGAAGTTTTCCTGAGACCATTTTCATTATTGCTGTATTCACTTGGCTTTCTTATAACTTTTAGGTATTCACTCAAGGTTCCCATATCACAGGGAGGAGATCAATATTCTGGACGCAGTACAGAGAAGAACAACAAAAATGATACCTTCCTTGAGACACTTTGATTAATTATTTAAATGAGCTTGGGACACTTAACATGTTTTCATTCAAAAAGAGGTGTTTAAAGGGTGACATGCTCTACCTTTTAATAATGTTTAAGGGATTGATATATTAAAAATAGGGAAGTTTATTCGAGTTGGAGACTGATGATAGGAGGAGTCACTGGTTAAAAATTAAAAATCTAGATGCATGTGATAGAACGGGTTGAGGCAGCGTTAGTTTCAACCCCTATCCCATATTATTTAAAACCACGATGCTCCCACGTGCATCTTCGCTTCGAAGCTTGGCGCCTTATCGCAGCCACCGGATGTCAATGTTTAAACAAGGAGGTTATCGTCCCCCCCCCGTTCGCCCCCATATGCCGACCTCGCCAGATTGAGTTAGGCTTATGGGCAGATAAGGCATTGTTCCCAGGCTCGGCTGTGCATTTCCTCGAAGCTCCCACTCCATTGTCCCCCACGCCAAGGGAGTGTCTCGACTATTTAGATGGAAACTTTACCACTAAGATTAGATTGGAGATCCAGATTTTCGTCGCGAAACATCACCACGACCCTCTCTCACTTTGTGCGCCAAGGGACCTCGACCTTGAGATTCACCATCACTTGTCCAGAAGGAGGACAATATCCCTTGAGTGCCAAGGTTTGAGCTTTTCGTGACGCCAAGTCCCCAAGGCTTCCCCCCTGTTGTTCAGAAGAGAACAACGTAAAACAGCCATTGTTCTTTTGAGCCCTTCGCCAAGAAACGGTTCTCACCCTTCCCCCTTGTTGTTCAGAAGAGAACACATTAGAACAGCCATTGTTCTTGAGCCCGTAGACAAGAGACGGTTCTCACCTCCCCCTCCTGTTGTTCAGAAAAGAACAACGTAGAACAGCCATTGTTCTTCAAGCCGTTCGTCGAGCAACGGTTCTCATTCCCAAGACGCCACGTCAGGATCATCCTATCCCCCCCTTTGGCTGGAACTCGCCAGCGGACCGAAAATTCCTTCACGTCGCCTTCCATTGCACCACTAGTATAAAGTTACGTTAGCCAAACGTCACCTTTGAGTACTTAACCCTTTTGTCAATTCTATCCTGTGCTTTAAATGGTTTAGCGAACCATCCCATCCCTTTAACTCTATATTTGTTTTACCTTTTTAAATCCTTTAATCCTCGGATTAGCCCGAGCCCCCACGACCCTTTCCATTCTCTGTTTATGTCAATATTTTCCGTCTTGTGTTTGTTGATAGTTATTATTAATAAAACTCTATTTTATTAATGATAGCAATATTATCATCCTTGAGCTCAGTTCCACTTCTTAAGCATATCGAAGATACATAATATCGGCCCACCAGACATTCACGCACTCTAAAGATGATTAAAGAAGTTCTACGACATATATATATATATATATATATATATATATATATATATATATATATATATATATATATATACTATTTAAATTTGGTGTCAGGTGTGGGGTTTAACGCTATATCTTTGCAAACACTGGTCTCAGTCGACTGAAGCATAGTGTTATTCGTTATAATAATAGAGTATAGTAGTTCCCTTTTGTTTTAACGATTGCTATCCCCTTTTTTTGAAACTTAAGAAGCTGGAGTAGCTCAAGGAACTGTTATAATAATTTGTTTGTGTTTTTTTTTGTGATTTTAGTCGGTGAGTATTTAGATTGAGAAACCAAGTACGAATAGGTCAGTGCCCATATTTAGGTAGGCTAATTCTATAAAGGCATAATTCTTGTTGCAAGGAATTTTAGTTGGTTGACTAGTGCGCCCCCAAGTGCAAAGATGACTCAGTTCGAAATCTTTAAAGCGCGAGGAGAATCCTTGGGACTCTCCGGAAAAGAACTAATTGAGTACGTTCAAGAGGAGCAAAGAACAGAAAGAGAAATCCAAAGAGAAGAAAGAGAAAGGGAAAAAGAAATCCAACGAGAAGAAAGAGAAAGAGAGGAACGGATAAGACAAGCTGAGCTTCACCATCAGATTGAATTAGCTCGTGTTGAAGCAGAGATACAGTCCGCCAGTTCCCGTTCCGAAGCCCCCCCAATCTCTCACTAAAGCTCCCCAATTTCAAGGATGGAGAGGATTTCGGAGCATTTTTGGCTCACTTTGAAAAGATCCTCGAAATCAATAACATGGATCTGGAGGCTGAAGGTGTAGCCAGATTACTTTCCCTGTTAAATTGTAAATTGCACGAAATTTTTATATCTTTACCATCCATCTAAGTGTACAATTAACTACAGCACCTTAAAAGCTGAGTTATTGGCCGCTCATAATATGACTCCCGATTTCTACCGCCAAGAATTTCGAGGAGGTCGTATTAAACCCGGACAGACGTTCCGTCAATTCGGATACATTCTTCAGAGGAATTTTAAATTTTGGTTAGAATCCTCAAAGGTTGATCCGAACTACGAGTCCTTAACAGACTTCGTGTTGCGAGATCAATTTTTGGCGTCTCTCCCGACGGAGATCCGCGCGTTCGTCAAGGATTGTCGGTGCCAGACCTTTAAAGATTGTACTGAAGAAGCGGATGTCTATGCCGCAAGCCATAATTTATACCCAAAGGAGAATCGAACTTCTCACCAACCCCCAAACCAGGAAAGAAGGAAGGATTTGCGCCCCTTCCCAGGAAAGCTGACAAAGTTTCCGGGCCCCGTAAAACCCCAAAACTTCATTCCCCAAAACCAACAACGGGACTCGAAACATCCCGTTAAGATTTCTTCTCCATCTCTCTTCCTGAAGCGACCAATTATATGCTTCACCTGTGGTGTAGAAAACCACATGAGCTGGAATTGCCCCCAAAATTCTAGGCTTAAAAGCGGACCAGCCCACCAAGTTTACCAGATTAATGCCACCCCGGCTCCCCCGGTGGTGCAGACCCAAGCAGCAACTTCTCCCCCTCCGTCAGGCCACCCGGTAAATTTTATTTTTGATAAAAGTTTACCAGGAACTTTGAAATTTGAGGAGGGCAGCGTGAACGGCTGCCGAGTATCGACTCTCGTCAGGGACCCAGGATGTACGTGTTTCATCGTGTCCGACGAACTCCTCCCCCCAGTCGACCCTAACCACGAAAAATTTGTGGTGGTACATGACTACCTTGGGCGGGCGAACCGATTCCCCGTTGTTAGATGTTACCTGCAGTGTCAATACTATGATGGCTCGGCTGAAGTCATTTCAGCACCCATAAAATTCTGTTCTGTACTTATAGGAGAGAGCCCTCAAGTAAGCTCCGACCCTGTGTCCCAGGCCACCCTTACTCGAGGTCGAGCTAAGAAGGAAACCCAGGAGTCCGCCCCCCTCAGAACCCCGATACCGTCCGAATTCTCGGAGATCCTTAACCAGGACTTTAGGACGGCACAAAAGGAGTGTGAAGCACTAACACCCTTATGGAATAAGGCCCAAAACCAGGACACGGAGACTGTCCGTGGACCCAAAGTCATCCGTAACCTGGAGGAAGGTGGCTTACTTTATCGATCTGCCGAGGACAGTAATAACGCTGTTACTACTGTCCTATGCCTTCCACGATCTCATGTCCCTATAGTGCTCAAAGTGGCTCATGACAGCATTTTTTCCGGTCATTTTAGTCACACTAAAACGGGCCAGCGCATTTTTAAATATTTTTATTTGCCGGGTGCTGCAGCTGACATCTTAAAGCACTGTCGATCGTGCGATGTGTGTCAGAAGACGTCCGCTAAGGGGCGGGTCAAACCTGCTCCCTTACAAAGGGGACCAGTCACTACTGAACCCTTCTCCAGAGTGGCCATCGACCTGGTTGGCCGTATCCACCTCCCTTCGAGAGAAGGGCACAGCTACATTTTCACCTTGGTAGACTTTGCTACCCGTTTTCCCGAGGCTGTCCCCCTTCGCCGAATCGACAGTATTTATTGCGCCGAGGCCCTTATTTCCATCTTTTCAAGGGTAGGCGTCCATAAGGAAATACTCTCCGATAGAGGCCGACAATTCACCTCTGAGTTGATGGAGTACGTAGGGAAGCTGCTCATGGTAAAGCCCCTTTTTAACACCCCTTTCCGGCCACAGAAAAACGGGATGTGCGAGAAATTAAATGGAAATTTAAAATCCATTATTAAGAAGATCTGTGCCGAGCAGCCCCGCGAATGGCACCGATATCTTCCGGTCGCCCTATTCGCCTATCGGAAAATTCCCCACCGTACATTAGGCTTCGCCCCGTTCGAGCTCCTTTATGGACGTAATGTACGCGGGCCATTCAGTATTTTAAAAGAGTTGTTAATCAAGCCCCAACTGGATCAAGAACTCTAGTCATCTTACGCCTATGTCTTGGACCTACGCCAGAGGCTCGAGAAATGCGGAAACATCGCCTATAAAAATGCCGATGTCAATTTGGAGAAATACAAAACCTATTTTGATGTCAGGTCCGAAGATCGTAAATTTAAGCCCGGTGATGAAGTACTCCTGCTCCTTCCCACAGCCAGTAATAAATTACTGAGCCAATGGAAAGGTCCATACTCGGTCCGCGAGGCACGAGGACCGGTAGATTACCTCATTGGTACCCCAGCAGGCGATAAGCTCTATTACGTCAACTTATTGAAAAAGTACCACCGGCGCGCCCATGGAGATACCTTCGTAGCACTGGACGAAACATCGGCGCTTGAAGAGGATTACCCCGCGGAGTCCCTTAATGTAATCCAGACAGTGTGCATCCAACCTGATGCTGATTACCCTCTTCCTTCCCTACCAGGCGAGCCTTTTGAACCTTCTGACCTGGATATCGACGCGCAGCTGACACCACATCAAAAGAGTCAGCTACAAGATCTATTATGTCAGTTCGACGACGTTATTTCGGAGAAGCCTGGGTGCGCTACTAGTTTCGAGCATGATATCAAATTAACAACTTTAGAACCCGTCAGTTCAAAACCCTATCCCATGCCGATTCATTTACGCCAAGCCTTTAACGCAGAAGTTGATAATTTAATTAGTTTAGACATCATATAAACTTCCACCTCTAGTTATTGTTCCCCAATCGTCATGGTCAAGAAACCTGATGGCTCTTATCGCATGTGCATCGACTTCCGGAAGTTAAATTCGGTAACTGTGTTCGACGCCGAACTCATCCCGTTGGTGGACCAAAACCTCCACCTTTTCGAAAACGCCAAGTTCATCTCAGAACTCAATTTGTGCAAGGCGTATTATCAAATCCCCCTCCGGCCCGAGGTGAATTATATACCGCCTTTGCAACGGAGAAAGGCCTTATGCAATTCAAGCGCCTTCCTTTTGGCCTCGTCCCTGCTTGTAGCAACTATAACCGTCTCATGAGAAGGTTGTTAGATGGACTTCCAAACGTATCCTTTTACTTCGATAATGTCTATGTCGCTACTCGCGAATGGAGTCACCATTTAACCACCCTATTAGCTCTCTTCGAGCGACTGCGCGAAAATGGCCTCACCATTGGCCCCAGCAAATGCCATTTTGCCCACGAAACCATCAAATATTTGGGTTTCAAAATAAGACAAAGCCAATTGGGTCCCCAAGAGGATAAGATTAAGGCAATTGCCGACATGCCCCTCCCGATTACAAAGAAGCAATTAAGATCGTTCCTAGGATCAGCTTCGTACTATCGGCGATTCGTTCCGAATTTCGCTGCAATTTCGGCGCCCCTCAGCTCCCTTTTAAAAAAGAATTCACCCGATCGTCTACGTTGGAATGATGTCGCTATTTCCCATTTTAATCAGCTCAAGAGTAAGCTCATTTCTGCCCCCATTTTAAAGTTGCCCAACCCGGAAAAATCCTTTTGGATTAAGACAGACGCGTCCAACGAGGGCATTGGAGGTGTACTCCTTCAATACGAAGATGACGGAACGAGTCATCCAGTTGCATATGCTAGTCGTCAATTATTACCACGCGAAAAGAGATATGCCACTATAGAAAAGGAAGCTCTCTCATTTATCTGGGTCATAGACAAATTCAAGATGTACTTGATAGGTAAAGAATTTCAGATAGGAACCGACCACCGTCCGTTAGCCTATATTAGGAATGTGCGACACTCCAACGGCCGAATCATGCGCTGGAGTTTACTCTTGCAAGAGTATCAATTTAAAATAAATTATATAAAAGGTTCCGATAACCAGGTCGCTGACGCACTCAGTAGGAATGCGTTACCGAATAGCGTAGAGTAAGTGTATTCATAGGATTAGTATCTCCATGTAGGTATATACCGTCTTGTACGACTTGAATTAAGATTCTCTTGTAGTATAATTAGTTAATGTATATGTCTGAATTTTGTAACGCTCAATTTCTATTTTTTTTTGTATGTATATATATTTGTACCCATTAATTTACGTATAAATTATTTTGCCCCATATGTACTATATTTATATCATTTCATTGTTTCATGCCTTTTTTTTTATTAAGTTTGTATTAAAGGATATTTTCCCTTATAATCAAAAGATCAAAATAATCATATGTATTGAGGTAATACGAGTTATGTGCAGGAAGGTACGGTTGGTACAAGAAAACGAGTTCCCCACAACGGAGCTCTATCGTTGTCCCTTCTCTCTTTTTTTTCGAAGTGACAACTTACCCCGGAATGGAGGGGTGTGATAGAACGGGTTAAGGCAGCGTTAGTTTCAACCCCTATCCCATATTATTTAAAACCACGATGCTCCCACGTGCATCTTCGCTTCGAAGCTTGGCGCCTTATCGCAGCCACCGGATGTCAATGTTTAAACAAGGAGGTTATCATCCCCCCCCCGTTCGCCCCCATATGCCGACCTCGCCAGATTGAGTTAGGCTTATGGGCAGATAAGGCATTGTTCCCAGGCTCGGCTGTGCATTTCCTCGAAGCTCTCACTCCATTGTCCCCCACGCCAAGGGAGTGTCTCGACTATTTAGATGGAAACTTTACCACTAAGATTAGATTGGAGATCCAGATTTTCGTCGCGAAACATCACCACGACCCTCTCTCACTTTGTGCGCCAAGGGACCTCGACCTTGAGATTCACCATCACTTGTCCAGAAGGAGGACAATATCCCTTGAGTGCCAAGGTTTGAGCCTTTCGTGACGCCAAGTCCCCAAGGCTTCCCCCCTGTTGTTCAGAAGAGAACAACGTAAAACAGCCATTGTTCTTTTGAGCCCTTCGCCAAGAAACGGTTCTCACCCTTCCCCCTTGTTGTTCAGAAGAGAACACATTAGAACAGCCATTGTTCTTGAGCCCGTAGACAAGAGACGGTTCTCACCTCCCCCACCTGTTGTTCAGAAGAGAACAACGTAGAACAGCCATTGTTCTTCAAGCCGTTCGTCGAGCAACGGTTCTCATTCCCAAGACGCCACGTCAGGATCATCTTATCCCCCTCCTTCGGCTGGAACTCGCCAGCGGACCGAAAATTCCTTCACGTCGCCTTACACTGCACCACTAGTATAAAGTAACGTAAGCCAAACGTCACCTTTGAGTACTTAACCCTTTTGTCAATTCTATCCTGTGCTTTAAATGGTTTAGCGAACCATCCCATCCCTTTAACTCTATATTTGTTTTACCTTTTTAAATCCTTTAATCCTCGGATTAGCCCGAGCCCCCACGACCCTTTCCATTCTCTGTTTATGTCAATATTTTCCGTCTTGTGTTTGTTGATAGTTATTATTAATAAAACTCTATTTTATTAATGATAGCAATATTATTATCCTTGAGCTCAGTTCCACTTCTTAAGCATATCGAAGATACATAATATCGGCCCGCCAGACATTCACGCACTCTAAAGATAATTAGAGAAGTTCCCTCAACGAATAGTTATATATGGTATATCGTCGAGAGTCCATTCTACGACAATGCAAAATGGATTTGAGGAAATAAATTCTTGGAATATATTGCCTTGTGATGCTGTAAATAGCTATATTTTGACATCATTCAAAGGAATTTAGAAAATATATAGGGTAGGAGCATATGTGAAGATCCTTCTTTTACAGGCCTATATGTAAAAACTTTGATTAGTACTTGTATGCTTTGGGTCTTGTATTTAAACTCAATATGACGACCCTAATGGCTGATGGCTGATAATGCAATGTAATTGATGCAGATTATACCGTTGATGGTGGCTTGATGGGTTTTGTGACGCTCTGACTGGGATTACTTTAAGAAGCCCTAAGGGCTTTTTCATCCTTTATTTTTATGTTATGTTAAATACAGAGAAAATATGAGCTTGATTGCAAGTAACAAAGTTATATTCAATAAAATACGCTATTGGTGTTAGAATAAGAATTTGCTACGAAAATACCTCGAAAAAATCCATCTCCATTCCTCCGAGATCACTCTTAAGCAGAAAGAAGATTTCTCGAGGAAAGATTTCGTTCTCAAAGTCGGTCATCAGAATCACGTCAAGGGATGCACTCATCTGACATGATAGGAAGGACGTGTTAAAGTGTGGGAGGGAGTGTTTTGGAGAGGTAACCTACGAAGACTACGTAGACTACTAGGCTTTGTTTGGGCGGCCGGGACTCAGGGGGATTAGAGAAAAGCATTTCCTAGTCTCCTGTTCCAAATTGGGCGTCTTTAGCCCATCTTAAGATAAGCAGTGGAGTCACAGAAGAAACTTATTCCTCTTTTCAGAATAGTAACTAAAGTTATTCATTATATCAATTCAAGCGCCTTTTATGAATGACTTTAAACCCTACTTTTACACAAAGTGGTATCTATTCAAATAAATTATTTGTTAGGCATTTTACCACTGAAAGAACTCATTAATTTGCTTTTTATTTTTCATTGGTAAAGAACAGTTTACTGGAGGATCCGAATCACGGGGATCTATAATGGCTGGGGAGGTGAAGGAGACGCAAATTAGGACTTGATCCAGCGACTTACCTCACCGGAAGTGGCTCAACTTTGTTGTAATCGGAGGTTTCCGCGAAAAATTCTTACAAACGTCAGGTAAACAATGGTACCAATCTAAACTTCACTGCTCGTTATGTACTCGCGAGTACATGGGTGATGCCCAACTTCACCCTAGGTGGGCTCTTTTGGACCCAGCATTGGAGCCTGGTAACCACGCAAGGAGATACCACTCCCTTGTAAAACCAAGACGTTCGGGAGAGTCGTGAACCTTCTTGTTTCGTTACGGTCAAGTCATTCACTTGAAATATCCATCGTCCCTATATTTTTACATCCACACATTTCATAACTTTCCTGACGAAAATCTTTTCAGAAAATTTCCTATTAAAAAAGCCTCCATTTTTTTAACAGAATAAATACACTGTATTCGTCGTTCCACCTTCACCCTTTCTGCCTCCAGAATGGATAAAGAATAATAGAAGAAAACATGCGGAAATGACCGCTACGACGCTTCCCTTACCCTTAAGTTAATACCAGAATGGAAACGAGGATCACAGAGACCTAAATGTAAGAACATCCTCGGACCAGCCTACCTTTGCTTCTGGTAGGAGCTGAGCCATCAATTGGTAAAAGGAATAGTGAAAATTGAGTGTATACGGCTTCATTAATGGAAGTGACATAGACGCTTTTTTGGATCTGAAATAATGAGCAAAATAATAATGGCACAGACACAGATAATGGACAAAATAATAATGGCCTAAACACAGATAGAGCGAAACAATGATGACACAAAAACAGATAATGGACAAAATAATAATGGCCCAAACACAGATAGAGCGAAACAATGATGACACAAAAACAGATAATGGACAAAATAATAATGGCCCAAACACAGATAGAGCGAAACAATGATGACACAAAAACGGATTGAACGAAACAATGATGTCACAAGAAATGAACAAAACAATAATAGCACTTGATAAAAAATAAAATAGTAATAATAGCAATGAATAAAACAATAATGACACAAATAAAAATAACTATCCGTTTCTTTTGACATCTGGAATTTATGTCACCAGACCGTAAGGAGGTCGCTGGCCTGCGAAACCACCTCCTCACATTTCCCTTTTCCTGAGAGCGAATTGTAAAATTATGGTAATGGGCGGGTGATGCAAGGATCCTCCGTCCAATCAAGCCGATTGATCGGAATTAATGTGTGGTATGTGAGGGGGTGTATGTGCTGAGAGGGAGGGAAGTGAGGTAGTGAATGTGTTCGATATAAAGCCTGTGAGTGGTATGAGTATGGGAATACCTGGCCACCCGATTGTTAAGTAAGGTTAAATTGGTTGGTGTGTGGAGGAAATAACGATATAAAAGGCAAAAGGAAGGGGCATTAAAAGGTGAGGGTAGTTGAGTAAGCGAAAGAGAAAATAATAATGAGTTTGCTAGAGTGACGCCTCACTACAAATACTACAACCACATTATAATCATTCATATAATGTGATTAGAAATTTGTGGTCAATCATTTCAGTATATGTATTAGATTTTTATTGATTTTTAATGATTTAATCATTGGTTGGTCCAGCCATGTTTCGCAATTGTTATCACACAATCAGGGGGAAATTCCTCTCCAACTCTTTCCCTCACAAAGGTAACCCCAGAAGTACAATCTTTTTGCAAAATTGTTACAACAAAATTATATTTTTAAATAATTTTCTTGCTAAATGTATTTAAATGGAAATAAATAAATTATATATTAAGAAATAAAATAGTTTTTCTTACATACTTGAGAACTATTTCATCCGACCAGATAACTTTAGACCATTTTTCATGTCTCCAATTTTTGTGATCTTTGCCCCACTGAAGACGTTTATTTCTGCTGGACGCAGATATTTATGGATCATTTCTCGCCTTGAATTCTTTTAACATTTGATCTTTAAGTCTCCTTCTAACTGTTCTGGATGTTATTTTTGATCGTAAAGCTTCATTGAACTCAGCACGTTGATGTTTTATGTGATTCTATAGTGAAGCCCCATTGCTAAATGTCTTTCTCTCGTTGTTGTAAGACGTTTTTTCACACTTCTCTTCCTTGATACAAAGCTCTTGCTCTCTTGATATCGTTTTGTCGTGATTTAGGCAGCATTTCTTGAACATTTTATTTTTAGCAATTTCTAAATGTGATAACTCTTGGCTATGGAGAAGATGGATTTCTGCTTTGTGTGTTTCTGTAAGTTCTTTAGTTTTAGTCATATTACTTTAGAACGACTTTGAATACACAATAGTTATAAATTTAAGTTGAAACAGGAAATGTTGGTTAAATTCTGATTTAAAAAAAAAACAATTTTAATAATTGCACACTATTTTAGGAAAAATACTGAGTAATTCCAGCATATAAACAAAATCTCAAAACATATTAGCAAAATAAACATTATTATCATACTTAACTATGAATAATATGATAAATTCTAAAAGGTTTGATTAAATATGTAAAATCTATAAATCTATGGAGTCTACTTTATACTTTCGGCCCAGGATATATGTATATATATATATATATATATATATATATATATATATATATATATATATATATATATATATATAGAGAGAGAGAGAGAGAGAGAGAGAGAGAGTTACATAGATACACAGATCACACGGGCCTTATGGCCCAGACTAAGGTGATCTGGCCTTAAATCTACTGCCACTTACACATAGAATAGTAGAAGTAAAGGATAGAAAAGTTTTAGGCTCTCCCCACCCTCCACTCCCTCCGGCAAAAGCGGTACATGAAATAATTTGGGAAAAGTACCTTGCAGGTGTAAGAAGACAGTACCTGAAGGAAATTTGCATTGAATAGTAATTAAATAAAATGAATATGAAAACCACTTACATACACCTGAAAGAGTTATATTTTTTGTAATATTATTTTATTTTGTAGCTTATGCTAAACAATTCCAATATTTGTTAAGTGTTTGTCTAATCTCATTTTAAATGAATCTATAGTTCTGCTGTCCACTACTGCGTTTGGAAAATTATTCCAATCATTAATAATCGAGTAAGTGAAGAAGTTTTTTATTACATCCATAGTGGCTCTTTTACCCTGAAGTTTTGAATCATGTCCACGGGTGGGACACTCCCCTGTCAATGTGAACAAGTTATTGGCATTGACGTTGTTAAATCCTTTAAGTATTTTGAAGCCCTCTATAAGCTGCCCCCTTAGTCTTCGTTTTCTGACGGAAAATAGATTGAGTTTTTTTAGCCTCTCGTGGTAAGGTTTGTTACGTACTGACGGGATAAGTTTTGTCGCTCTGTGTTGTACAGCTTCTAATTTGTCTATGTCTTTTATTAAGTAAGGGGCCCAGAACTGTACAGCGTATTCGAGATGGGGCCTGACAATACTTTTATATAGTGGCATAATTATCTCCTCACTTTTATAAGTGAAGTTTCTTTTTATAAATCCTAGTGCTGTGTTAGCTTTGTTTGCAGCAGCTGCGCATTGGTTTGATGTTTTTAAGTTTTCTGTAATTATTACTCCTAAATCTTTAACCTGCGGGGTTGTGTTTATTAAGCCGCCTTGCATTGTATAGTTGTATTTTTTGTTTTTTGTTCCGCACTGAAGGATTTGGCATTTGTCTATATTAAATGGCATTTGCCATTTCTCAGACCATTCGGTAATTTTATTTATATAAGCTTGCAGGCTAGCCCTGTCCTCTTCGCATAATACTGAGTTACTTATTTTCGTGTCATCTGCAAATTTAGATATGATATTATTTATTCCAACGTCTATGTCATTGATGTATATAGTAAATAAAATAGGCCCCAGGGCTGATCCCTGGGGAACACCGCTGGTAACAGATACCCAGTCCGATTTTACCCCATTTATTATCACTCTCTGCTTCCTGTTTTTTAACCAGCTTCTAATCCATCCGTATATATTACCGTTAATTCCTAGCGTACGCACTTTGTTCATGAGTTTCTGATGGGGAATTTTGTCAAATGCCTTTTTGAAATCTAGGTAAATTATATCTAATGATTTAGTATCGTTATATAGGTTGAAAAGAGAGAGAGAGAGAGAGAGAGAGAGAGAGAGAGAGAGAGAGAGAGAGAGAGAGAGATATATATATATATATTAGAAGATATCAAATTAACGAGATATACATATATCCGGTGCAAAAAAAATAAACTACAATATTTGAATCAGATTTATTTACAAACAGAACTAGTTTCAGCTTTTGCCATTTTCAACTGTATAATTAAATGTAAGACGTGAAATTCCAGTATCTAAAGACGAAAAATAAGACTTAACAAAATGCAAACAAAGGAAATACAATGAAAGATATCAATATATGCGTGAGTCCGGAAGCAACTTTTAATCCCAGCGAACGACCGATTCTGAAGGTTTGTAAATGGATTTGGCAACATTATTCGAGATATATTTGTTAAATTTATATTGGCTTTCAAATATATTAAAATTATCGACCATGCTAATAATGATTGGTTCAGCACTCCTCATCTCAATATATTTTTTGGATTTATAAATAAGTTTGGCTTGGTTGAATTCGATTCTATTTCTTGAGAAAATAGTTACAAAAGGGACTTGCCAACATCTAGAGAGGAAGGGGTTAATCAGCGATGCTCAGCAGGGGTTTAGATCAGGTAGATCATATTTGACTAATTTACTAGACTTTCTGGAGTTCGTAACAAATCAAGTAGATAAGGGAGAGAATGTAGATGTAATTTACTTGAATTTTAGTAAAGCATTTGATAAGGTACCACATAGGAGACTAGTTCATAAATTAAAAATGATTGGGATATGTGGGGGTGTTTCAAATTGGATAGCTGAGTGGCTGAAAGACAGAAAGCAAAGGGTAGTGCTAAATGGTGTAAAGTCAGAGTGGAGGGATGTTATCAGTGGGGTTCCTCAGGGATCAGTTCTGGGTACATTATTATTTGTCATCTATATAAACGATCTTGGGGAGGCAGTTAATAATAAAGTGTCAATTTTTGTGGATGATACCAAATTAGCAGCTGTAGTTAAAGATATTGAAGATAATTTTAAAGTGCAGGGGGATTTAAATAAATTGTTATCCTGTGCACATAGGTGGCAAATGACTTTCAACCTTGATAAGTGCAAAGTTATTAACATAGGAAAAGATAATAGAGAATTTAACTATAAAATGGATGGGCATTGGCTGAGCTCAGTAGAGGATGAGAAAGATCTAGGAGTAGTAATAGATAAGTCATTAAGGTTTTCTAAGCAGTGTATTGAAGCAAGAAATAGGGCAAATAGAGTGCTGACTTTCATTAAGGGAAATGTCAGTTACAAAAGTAAGGAGGTTATTCTTAAACTCTATAACTCTTATGTTAGGCCACATCTAGAGTACTGTATACAGGCATGGTCCCTACAGTTTAGACACGATATTAACCTTCTCGAGTCAGTGCAACGGAGGGCAACAAAGATTATTCCTTCCCTGAGGCACCTTGAATATATAGATAGACTGAGGATATTAAATATGTTCTCGTTCGAAAGAAGGTGTGTGAGAGGGGATATGATTGAGCTCTTTAAAAAATTTTCTGGGATAGATAAATTGGATGTTAGCAAGTTTTTTGAGTTAGATGATGGAAATCGGACTAGAGGTCATCACTTGAAAATTAAAAAGCAAGGGTGTAGGTTGGATTTAAGAAAATATTTTTTCACCAATAAAGTGGTAGACTTCTGGAACAAATTGCCGCGGAGGGTAGTAGGTAGTCCAAATTTAAATGTATTTCAAGAGTAGGTTGGATGAGTTTATGGGAAGGGAAGGTTGTGATGGTTCCTAAGTTTTGTATATATCTATAGCTGAATGATTTAGTTCTTGACAAGCCTTGATTGGTGATACCCTTGTTTGTGGACGCAATCCTCTGGATGTAGTTTTCTTGGGAGTTTGAGTGCCTTAAAAAAGACTCGGATGACCTATGATGGGCCCTTGTGGCTTTTGTCATCTGTTATATTATATTGTGGGGGACTTTGATTTTGTCTTACCCTGGCGATGGTGCTTTTTGTGGGTGGGTTTTGACGGATGCGGATGACCTTTGATAGGCCATTGTGGCTTTTGTCATCCGTGAAATTATGTTGAGTTATGTCATAATTTTGCATATAAGCGAAAAGACTTGAAAGTCAGCCTCTCCTGATATCTACGCGGTGTTCTTTCATTGTATTACTAAAGTGACCTTGACTCTCAAATGGAAGACTGATCACAATCTCTAAATGGGATTAAATAGAGACCTAAGTCCTGGTTGGTGGGACACAGTTTGGTCAAAGACTTTCTAATGGTATTTGTGTATCTGAATGTAATATTTATGTCATTTTAGTTCGTATACGATTTTAAGGGGGCCATGGCTGAAGCATATGGGCAGATTATACATTTTTCAAAGTTCTCCTTTTCGGGTGTGGAGATACTCGTAGAATAAAAGTTTGTTCTGGCCTTAGAATGGCATTATACAGATGATAATGGCAAAAGCTGAAACTAGTTCTGTTTATAAATAAATCGGATTCAAATATTGGGGTTTATTATATTTTGCACTTTCTATATATATATATGATGAAAATTAATGCAATATCGCAAAAAAGGATGAGGAATTAAACCACATTCTCCGAAGACAATTTAATTTAGAACAGTTTCGGTGTATCTCACACCCTTTTTCAACTGACACTGGATAGAAAATATAAGAAAAGTGCATACAAGCATAACACAAGGTCAGGTCGTGAAAGATCATCTCTTTTTCTCCCAATCCCCTACTTGTATCTAATCTGGGGGGGGGAGGGGTTAGGCCTAAACAAAATAGTAAAATGTCAGCCCTTCAATATGTTCAGGCCTAACCCCCCCCTCCCCCCCAGATTAGCCACAAGTAGAGGATTGTGGAAAAAAGAGGGGATCTTTCACGACCTGACCTTGTGTTATGCTTGTATGCACTTTTCTTATATTTTCTATCCAGTGTCAGTTGAAAAAGGGTGTGAGATACACCGAAACTGTTCTGAATTAAATTGTCTTCGGAGAATGAGGTTTAATTCATCATATATATATATATATATATATATATATATATATATATATATATATATATATATATATATATATATATATATATATATATATATATAATTGATTAGTTCCTTGGGAATCTGATATGTAGTAGGAATATGAAGATCCAGGTGATTACACTAATCATTTATTGGCCGGACGTTTCGGACCTTCACTAGGTCCATCTTCAGCGACTGTGTCGACTAATGAGATGCGGAAGCAATATTAACGATAACAGTTAAAAGAATGCATTAAATAATGGTGTAGGGGAATCGACCCTCTCCCTCCTCGCTCAGTTGAGACACGGGACGTTGACCACAAAACATCCTGGTCGTGTAGATGCCTTGGTTCAATCTTGTAACCCCAGCTGCTCGCCCCTCGTCCCTATGAAAAGCGGAACGGTTAAAACTGCAAGATCTCCCCTAAGAACGGGTATTCCATTTCATCTCAAGTGCGAAATTGGAGACGCGTTTCCCTCAAGCTCGAAAGGCCCATCAGGACCAGAAGTAAGACGTCCTGAGAAAAACCGTTGGAGTAGGAACCCTCATGTGGCCTGTCCACAAGCCCCCCCCCCCCCTCCTCCTACCCCTACCCCAGTTGGATGACGATGTATATATACCAAAAACTTGGGAAAAACGAGGTAGAATACGTGAGTCAACAAAACTACGAAGTCACCGGCAAGAGGCCGGGCTACCAAGAGAAGGGACTAAGAAGCAGCTCATCTTCGAGCTAGTTCCTGGTTACCAAACTGAACTATAAGTTAACTTGTCCAAGTTCAACTTATTCTCGTCAGAGAATCCTCCCCCCCTCTCTCTTATTATGGTGTAGCATAAAACACCGAGGTAGTCCTTGCCCTTGAGGAATACCGAAACGAAGAAGAAAAATCTCCTCCTCGAGCCCGTTTCCCGGTGGTCACACTGAACGTCAAGTTAACTTGGTTTAAGAACCAAGTTCAACTTACTCTCGTCAGAGAAATCCCTCCTATCCTGGTGCATCCTAAAGCACAGTGATAGTCCTCACCTTTGAAGAAGACCCACCGAGCCCACTCCCTCCAGCACTCCCCTGAGTCAAAGTAGTCAAGTCTTAGCACATCGCTAGACAGTGAGAATTACTCCCCAGAGTAATCCGAAGAGGAGAAAGTAACATTCTTTCACTATCCCGTGGTGATATCTCTTCCTGCCGAAGGCGTGTGGCTCCCCATCTGTCACACTCGCCAAAATCCATCTGGCCGGGCGGCACGCGTCATCGAGTCAATAACATTCCTGAGGTAAAGTAGCTCATTGAGTTCAAGGTCAGACTCAAATCCGTTCCAAGGGATATCCACAAAGTTATTTGCGGCCGGTAAAAGCCGTTAGCATTTGTTTTTATATTGAAGTGAGGGAGGGGTCAACCATCACTATAATCTCAAGTAGGTCAAGTTAGAAAGCCTTACTTTAAAATTATTGAAGTCCTTACTGTGTATTTAGTTCGTAATATTTTTGTGCTACATGTTTATTTGTTTTGTGTTTTAATTAAAGTTTTAGTTTGTTTTAACATTTTTTTTTATTCCATCCTCGAATCGCTACGTATGGCATAAAGAACCCTTAAGGTTTAAAGAAGTCAATAATCAATATAATAATAATAAAACATATATAGCACTCTTAGAGAGGTATAACGTTAATCAAGGAGTCTTTTTTTTGTGTGTAGTACGTAAACAACTCGTAAGTACCAACTCCTTACATCACTCAGTCCTACCTATACCACGACAAATGGCTAAAAAAGCGGATGAAGACAAGTTAAAATAATAAAATTGACAATTATTGAGATTAAAGTAAAACACAAGTAAAAAAAAAAGAATTAGTTAATATTCAGTGTAATTTAAAAAAAAAATAATAGAAAGAAGTGAAGTTATAACATAAACTAACTTGAATATCAAATATTAAAGGTAACTGGAGTAAACAATAAAATTAACTATTATATTAAATTATAAAAAACAACAAAAAACCCGAAAACAAATTAGAATGAATTAAACAGTGACTAACCTTTATTATGGGAGTTGAGAAATCAACTAACTAAAGATATAAAAACTACTAACGAGATTTGTTCGGTTGTTCGGTTGGCTAGGCAATATATTGAAGTGTTGGTTGGTTATATAGTGAATAGTTTAATTGAGGAGGAGTAATTATTTATGTTCGGATTTATTTTATTGATTTACAGTGACTCTAAGATTTTCAAATCGAGAGAAGTTAAGGCTGAAGATAAGATGGTAAATGAATCAGAATTAAGAGGATGATCGTGATACTCAGAGTGTTGCCCGATGGGAGAGGCTTCAGGCCTCTGTTTACTTCATTCTAATTTGTTTTCGGGTTTTTGTTGTTTTTTTATAATTTAATATAATAGTTTATTTTATTGTTTACTCCAGTTACCTTTAATATTTGATATTCAAGTCAGTTTATGTTATAACTTCACTTCTTTCTATTATTTTTTCAAAATTACACTGGATAATATTAATTAATTCTATATATTTTGTTATGTTTTTACTTTAATCTCAATAATTGTCAATTTTATTATTTTAACTTGTCTTCATCTGCTTTTTTAGCCATTATTTAATGCATTCTTTTAACTGTTATCGTTAATATTCCTTCCCCTTCTCATTAGTCGACATAGTCGCTGAAGATGGTCCTAGTGAACTTCCGAAACGTCCGGCCACGGCCAGTAAATGATTAGTGTAATCACCTGGGTCTTCATATTCCTACTATATATATATATATATATATATATATATATATATATATATATATATATATATATATATATATATATATATATATATATATATATATATATATATATATATATAATTCGAATCCCACCCCTGTACGAAATTTTTGCGAATTAGAAAATAATATTTCCGAAGAAAATTTTTCCCGTTTTCTGTTTCTTGCGGTTTGTTGGATTCATTTTCATCATTCTTCGCGCTCATGAGAGATTTATAAATATATATATATATATATATATATATATATATATATATATATATATATATATATATATATATATATTGTTAAAGACCAGGTTGTATTTTGATTTTATCAATTTTATTTTGGAACGTTCTAACTGGCGAATGCAGTTGTTTAAATCTGGTTGGATATTAAAGATCAGTTAAGGAAAATCCATTTAAATTTTGACAACTAATTTGACTTTTGGCCGTGAGCTTTCTCCTTTCTTATTGTATCTTCAGGCGGAAGTCTTCGTTATTGTTGGGACTGCGTGGATTTTGTCTAGTCCCTTGGTTTTGCCTCCTTTACCGGTGCGGTAGCTCAGTGCTGCTCGTGAGCAGCGAAGAATGAAATTGATTTTCGTTCTTTGGTACTTTTATAGGTCAAAGTTGGAGTACCTTGTTCCTTTAGCAGAAAAGGTGAAGTACCTGCTTCGAACTGGTGCGTTGGGTGTTAAGTTTGGTGCCCATCTCTTTAATGAGAAGAGCTTCCAAAATCTTTGGGCGGCGAAGGTCAGGGATTCTTTTGAGTATGGTAGTGTTTTCGATCAGAGTTGCTCTTGTAATTTGTGCGTTATGCTTTTTTTTGTAATGTGTTTTTATTCCACCTTCTTGCAAATGCATCGTTAGGCGCAGGCTAATGGTAGTAGTGGTCATACCTATATAGGTAGGCGAGGATAGTTTGGCCCTATTAGCACGATCGCGGGATGGTTCCTAAGCCGGAGAGGCGAAACTTTGTCCGACTCCCAATGGAACCTTTTCAGGCTCTCAAGCTTGTCGCGACTTTCTTCGATGGCGGTCTTTCAGGCCACCACGGCGTCTCATGATTTCGCACTTCCATTAACGCAGAAAAAAAGGGTCGACTAGGTGCCTGTTCTCTCTCTCTCTCTCTCTGTTCTCTGACAGTTACATATGGTCAGGTAAATATCCTTGTTGTTATGTTTGTTCCTCTCATTTAGAAATTTCAACTTAAGTAAACATGGGTGCTTCATCTATTCCCAGCTGTTGTCTGCTGCCTGAGAATCAGGTGTTAAAGGGCAGTCCAGCTCTGGTGTTCGTGTGCTCTGCAAATATTGGAGGTACTCCGTCTATCTTCCTCTATATTTTTTCTGCTCTGTTCCTGATGTTGATTTTGAGCGTTTCTAATCCTGCTTCTTGGAACAAATCTTGTAGTCTCTTTCTGTCTCTCCTACGGATGTTGGTGATTAGGTAGAGAGCTTTATTTTGTAAACTCTGGAGTTCCAATTTTTTTTTCCTTGAATCACTGTTGATAGGAATGCGTAGGTAAAGTAGTACCTCCCTTCCAAGTGCAAGATAAATTTTTCTTTTATTCTTCATGCTTAACCCTCTTATATTGTAAAGTAGGTTAAGCATCGGAGTCGCTTTGTTCTGAACAATCCCTCCGATCGGCCTTATATAGTCGGACTGACTACGGAGTCATGGCGTATGCTTCTTGAGTCGTGATGTCACTGACGGAAGATGCCAAGCGAAGGCAGATTTACTTCTGCCTTTATAGCACGTAAAGAAAACGGTGTTAAAGGGGTCCATGCAGCACCTGGCCTACACCAATACTATGCGTAGCATACATACTGAGATTGAAAGGCAGGACCAAATTATGACTATTGCTAATCTGCAAAAAATAAAATATTTTTAATATTATGCATATTTTGCTACAGAAGGAAAATGTAGCTACTGATTTTTTTTATTCAGGGTAGTCACTGCCTACCTTGGCTACGTATATATATATATATATATATATATATCTTAGCAAGTTTTGTTAAAAGCAACGGCTAATTTCGTATTTGTGATTTTCTTTTTAAATTTCTCCCTCTGTCGTATATTCGCATTTGCGGCTGGATTTAGGCCGGGAATGAGTTCTCAGAAATGAATTAAAACTCAGTATATTCGCACTTGAAGATCTCTTTTTTTGTTTGTATGTAAGTGTGTCCATTCATTGCTATATATAAACCAATGCTTTACTCTTTCTTTACTTTGTTTCTGAGGATGATACAAGTGTATCGAAACGCGTCAATTAAAAAAAGGGCGTTTTGCTAAAGTGCTCTTCTCTTATTCCCCTTTTTATTGTCTTAGAGAGATTTTAACATATATGTTCTATAAGAAACAAAGCACTGAAGAGTTGATTGAGCTTCACTTTTGCTTTCTCGCCGTGAAACTTAAATATGTTCCAATTATTTGTGTGAAATTGTTTCAATCACCTTTGAGAAACGAATGTGTTTTCCCACCACCTGGTGGAAGAAACCGCTTTATCATGCCAAGCTCTACCCGCAATGGGATGTTAAGTGACTTATGGCGGTTTCTGTACCCTCAAGTCCTCAACACCCTCAGTTTGCAATCAAAGTCCCAATGTCTGAAGCTGGGCTTGCAGCTATACGTATCTCTTCAATCCTTCACACATTTCAATTATTTCTAGCTTTATCGCTTCCTTAACAGATTTTTTCTTACAAACTTTCTTCATGATGCGCTTTTCTTGGTCTTGTTCATTAAATTCTCGGAATAAATCATGACATAATTAATACAGTCGAATCTTACATCAATATTACACTGTTCAACAAAAACTCGAATACGGCGCCAGTAAAGTTCGGGTTCGGATTTTGAGAACCTGTATATTAAGGTATCTTGCTCAAGGGATGACTTATACATTTTTTTATTTAGTTCCTTCGATTAAATTTATGATTGTTTCAATATATTTCGTAGTTTTGTTGCTGATTGATTAATTATATATTTACACTTCTTTTCTTGAAGTTGAAATTCTCGATTACTTTGTAGATAGCTTAGAGCAGGAAAGGGGGCAAAGAAAAATAAAGAAAGAAAAGTTGCGAAACGAGTTTTGCTGGGCAGCCGTTAGCGAGAGCCTTAAGCCACTCGGCCATCCTGAGTCCCAAAAAGGACTCATTCAAGCAAAGCATTTAAGACGCTTGCCTGAACTTCTCGCGTGCTACAACTTTAATCGTAGTGAAAAATGAAACGCCGCAAATGTGTAAACGATCCTGACCAGTTTTTTTTTACATTTGTATACTTCACTTCGGAAAGCTTCAAGAAAGCCATCACGAAGGCTGTTCAAGTGAGCTACAAAAGCAATTTTAAATGTCTGTTAGGCGACAGAGAGAATAATAGGGCACTTCTCATAGCGGGTAAGTCCTGCATCAATCATTTGAGTTACGATTGACCATAAACTTGCTCTTAAACTGCACATAGGTGGTGTTGCTTATTCGATGTCGCAAAAACTTGCCCTTTTGGGGAAAAGTTAGAAACTTTAATGTATTTAATTTAATGAATTATTTTAATTCCTCCATTTTTTAGGGTGAGAACATTGCCCCCCCCCCCCCGTTTTCTCATCTTCTGCAGATTGTCATTTGTAATCTTCGGTAAGGAATTTTTCAGCTATTTTCTGTAACTCCTTTAAAAAATTATTTGGAGCTTCGTCATAACAAATAATTAATTCTGTATAAGATTTATTACAATAATAAACATCATATGAATGACGCTGCCGCTAAAGGATTAACCTAGTTGTATGCTGCATTTGTTAAAAATCAGTTTTTAAGAAGTTCAAATATGCCTCAACCACATAGAGGTCAGCTCCTGTGTGATTCTTGTCTACTGCCAAGTTAAGATAATTGTTGCCTGTTATCGTTCTCTTCTAGTGGTTATTTTCACTTTCATCACTTATCATTTTTTTAATATTATTTAAACTTTGTAAATATTTTTATCTTATTTTTTTTATTTAACAAGTTACGTTCCCTACTGGTAGCTTAAGTCTGGCTGTCATTTGACTTCCACTAGGGTAGAAAATGGTCAAAAGTTTCTCAAAGCTCTAGGAAGAGAGAATTCATTCAATACCCGCCCATCCACTACCCCTCTCGAGCCATTTAAAACTTACTGTTCTCGATAAGCTGGATTCGTGGTGGAAGCGAAAGTTCTGAGAGTGAACGAGACAAAGGCGGCGAACTGGTGAGATCTGTCATACCAGGTGAGACGCGCGACCGAATCCCACCAAGAAGTAGACGGATTCCAGGACAGGAGAGACAGAAAGGCATCCTGGCGAAGAACTAAATTCTCTCCTTCATCCATCGCAATTGTGTTCAGAAGATTAAATACCTGAGGACGAAAGTGAATGGCCAGAGACTTGAATTCGTGAGAAAGGAGAGCATTTGTAGAATCAGGTGAGTGGGTGGGTGCCCAATTAAGGAATACACTAAACTTTTCACCAGGGTAGGGTTGAGTAAGCTATGGCACGCCTATAACTTTTTTCGCACGCTAAACTCCAACTCACCTATATAAAAAGTTCTAACTCATAAATAAGTTTTGGATTTAACCTTAATAAAATACAATTTTATTATGAACAATACTAAATAAAATGTAATGAATAAACAAGCAGACAGTAGAGTTGTAATAAAAATAGTGATAAAAAAAAACTAACCCGGTATTCAAAGCAATCTAATTACAAGAATATAATGCTGGAATATTGATGTTGTTTAGCTTATTTATTGTCTTTTTAAAAATTGCTAAACTGTTTCAATAATAATTATTTATAATGCAAACATTGACACTAGATGGCAAAAAGCTTAGAATGATGTTTTACTCTTTCGCTGATATTAAAAAACAATGTCTTTACCGTGTGTGGTTGTATATACTATAATTACACTCTTAAACAGCATTTATAATTAGCATGTAATCAACAGGGTAAAACTACTTTAATTAATTAATATTCGTTGACTAAAATCATTAAATTCTACGCTCACTTAACCTAAATGACCTAAAAAAGCTACTTTCAATATTTTCTTTTATTTTACCGCTTCAGTGTGTTTTTATATTAACAAAGGATCCTCCAATACTTAAAAGAAGACACCAAATATTTGAATGTTCTCTAAATCTTCGGATGGCACGGATCAAGTTTTTGTTGCAAAGATTAGGCCGATTTTGGCACCCACACTTAAAAGTGGTTCCCCACTCCTGCCCTAGGACAACGTCAATACACCATACCAAGGGTCTTTCCAACAAAGGGGTAAGTACCGCATTTAGACTATTTTAGCTGAAGAAGCGACACGCCCTCCCTACTTCAGTGTTTTCCCAAGTCTTAAACTAGACTAAGTCTACCTGGGCTTTATCTCTTTGAAACATTTACATTAGCCTGCTGCAAATTTCGCAGTCTAGTCGCCGACCAGCTTTCATCCATTCATCCCTGGTCGGAAACAAGATGGGGTAAGCTTCACCCCTTCATTTTGGCTACTGTTGTGGTAGTGGTTTTTAACATGCTTTCTTTGCTCTCCCGGCTCCAACATCTATAGGAGAATCATCGGCTATATATCTTCTACACATTTTCCCATTCTCTAGGTTCACCATCTTTACAAATTTCTCTTAACAAACTTTGCGAGGGATACCGCCTTGTTGATACGCATGTGTCGGACATGTGAGTATGTGTTGAGATATGTCTAGTTCTTAGCGGCAACGCCTGTTGATATCAATGTCGTTCGACCCGATGCAGTGTGGTTATATTTAGTTTGGGAATGTGACCGCACCGAAGCGTTACCAGGGCGAACCGTGCGTGACGCGTAACGGATGCTTCTTCAGGTTTATTGCCTGTCGAAATGTCATACAGAGGATGGTGGGATTCCTTGAAGTACTTCAGTTCTGCACTTAAGACCTGCACATGTTTCCTAAAGATGGTACTGGTCTTGCAAAAAGTGGTAGTGTCTATGGTTCAGCGGGATGGGGGTGGGGAGGGAGAAACTACACTTCACTTGATCGAGGTGTTTTATTGGCCCTACTTTGGTTTAGGGAATCTGGGTGGTTGGTTGGAGTGGTCCCAAAGCATCCCATAGAGAGGCATTGTTTTGTCTTATTTTAGTATGTTAAGTTGTGTTGATGCGATATCGGGAGACGAAGCCGTAGTGGTGAAGGTGCCTGTGAGGCAGATGCGGAACGTGTAGGTGTAAGTGATGTTTGTGAGTGATCGACTTATGGTTACTATTCATCATATGTTAACTAAATCTTAGTCGTATGTCTAAAGGGTACTAGGAGGAATAGGATGTTGGGAAATATAACTAAGGCTTGATATCTGAGCTCTATGGTTGTAGTAGTTCGACAACCTGCACTTATTCAGGTGGTTGCAGACCGGATAATGAAATAGACATAAAGGTCAGTATGACAATCGATGGTGAGCCCGAGGGCATCAGCAGCCTGTCTTTTTTTGAGGGGGGAGGTGCCAGGAAGTATTAAGTATTGACACCAAACAACGATCAAGGGGAACTTTCGCCACCCCGGGGCAGAGGGACCGGTTCCGCGCCAGATATCTACGTGCGCTGAAGTATGTGTCCGCTCTTGCTGGGATCGAACCCGGTACCGTGACGTTGGCAGACCAACGCCGTAGCCACTCTACTAACAAGTGAGTTCCTTGGTAGATGTGAAGATGGTGACAAAAGATTTTGAGGGGAAATCATAGGTTACATTAGAGTTTGAATCCAGTGATGTATGGTTGTAATTTACCAGCATCAGTTTGTTGGTAGTTCAAATGTTGAGTGAGTTAAGAACATCTTCTTAGCTGTAGAGGGTAATTCAGGGCTGTGAGGAGGGGACGTCTTATTCAGGTAGATGATGAAGTAGGATGAGAGTACAGGTGCATACAGGCTATTTTTTCGTATATGATCTGTTTGTGATGATCTTATGTGGTATGTTTGCTTGTTTTCTGTTTAATGTGCGTGAACCTATAGGGCTATATGCACACGAACATGTTGTGATATAAAAATGGTGTGTGATCGCTTGTCAGGTCAGGAAATTGGCTAGCCATTTTATGTTGGCAGTTGGTACTTAGTATGATGTTAAGTAGGTATTTTTTCTGTAATTATGTGACATGGTAGTGCCGAAAGGTGTAGTTATGTTCAGTTTTGTTAAGAGATTTAACTGTGATAGTGTAGGTGTATTGAAACCATCTTGTAAGGGTTTAGTGGTTCTGGTAAGTACGTTGTTTGTTGAGTGCAGTGGATGGTAAAGGTGGAATGTGCACATTAGATTTGTTGATTATTACATGCCTCATAATTTTTGAATGGATGAGCAGAGAGATTGGGCAGTATGATATGAAGCACGTACATATGTAATATTGAGAAGATTTCAAGTGGTTGAAAATAGATTGTATGAGATATAATAGCTGATAGGTTATGAAAGTGTGGTGATTCCATGGATACTAAAGTCTTTCAGACATACGAGTATGCTCAATATCTTGTTAGGTTGGATAAAAAGCCTGTGATAGTTTGGAAGAGTTATTATCTAGTAATAGCGAGTGTCAGTATTTTCTAGTTCTATTCGTAAGTTCAGTGTTTTCTTGTTTTTAGACTGGCTTGTTTGTGTTCTAGTGTGTAGATAGGAGAGTGTAGGTAAAGGGATGATGAAATAATGAAGAACGAAAGTAGCTTAACGAGAGTTGCGAACGTCTTTCTTCGTCGCCGGATCACCGTTGGGGAGCGGCGTATCTATTGTACCATCCTGAGTCTCAAAATAGACTTATTCAAGGGAAATTTTAAACCGCCGGCTTGCACTACTCGCCACGCTACAAGGAGAAAGTCAAAAAAGGAAAAGTTGTTGATGAAATTAACATCATCTCTGGCATCTGAAATTAGGTCTCCACCTTAGTGGTTTCGGAGCTTGTCTTGTGATATTTTTTGTGATGTCTGATTGTGTCCTGAATTTTGTTCCATTTAAATGTTCTTGATTGACTACGTGTCATTAATGAATGATTTGAGGAAAGGGTGGTCTCGGGAGGGTGTCTACTGGAGGGAAAGCTGGCGGGGTTTTTGAGTGCTGTGGGGGAAAGGGTCTTGTACATATGTTCTACGTAAAGGAGACGTCTTGTAGGCGGCGGTCGCCTGGGGAACCAGCACAGCGGGTGATGAAGTGGAACTAGCTTACTCAAATTGGGTAAAGTCTTGGTTCCATATCCAAGACAGGGCGGAGACTGTCAGTGGGTAGGTGCATGTGGAACGCGGTACTAAATTGTGCTATCTATCACATATTTTAAACAATGTTTAACGATTAGATAAGCCCCTGCCCACGCACTTTTACTGAGTGGTGGATTTGGGTGTGTAAGTGTGTTTGAATATGGGATGGCTCATTCGGATCAGTTACTTTCAAGAAGTGTTTTTTTCTTTTTTTTAATAGCATTTATCTGGAGATTGCCGCTTTCGGCCTAGTACTAGGCTACAGTAAAATACACAAAAGCAAATTCAAACATAGAACTCCCCCCCCCCCAAAAAAAAACAGAAAAAGAACAAAGGCAAGAAGAAGAAGGAGAAAGCACGCTCCTGCGTCGGGAGGGGGGGGGGGGGGGGCATGCGTCTCTGCAAGCATTGATACCTAAAGTGAAGGTTAGAGAGGTGCAGTTTCCTTGGCAGTCGCTTCAGTAGGCTGCCGATTTCTTCTGTTTGACATCTTCTTACAGTCCTACTTCTGTTCGGAGACCACAAAACCATGCCCTGGTCCTGCCCAAAAGAGTAATGCACACGGAAGAACCAGTTATAAGAGAAGTAAGCAACTCACCTCCAGCTTGGAAATTTGAGGCAAAACATGAGCCGTTGATACTCGGATCGCTATTGACCTCAGAAGAATATCCTGGCCGAGCTGCCCCAAAGCGGCCTGTTTCAAAAGAAGAACCCCCTCTCTCGAACCAAGTCTCGCCACAGAGACCACGTAGAAGCATTTCTGCCATGCAAGTTTGGTTTCCTACAAAAAGCGGAGATAATTTATTTTGGCTATAACTTCCTTAGACAAGTATGTAACAACTCCCGCCAGGAGGATCTTTTTGTTCTGATAGCCATAGCTGAGCAAATGAGGTCCATTCCTACCGAGATTTGACTTTTCGAAAAGGCAATAATATCGCGAATTATGCGAGTTTCTTGGCAGACGGAGGTTCCGTAGAGTTTTTGCGGAGAGGAGATGTTGGAAATATCTGGGATACACATCCTCCTCGCGCCTGTTGCTAAGTTGATCACTGCGATGCTCGTTAGTATGGGATTGTTTTGCGAAGTAACATTCTTTAGATATTTCTTAAAAGAAAAGAAAATAGATGTTACTAACAACTAGTTCACTGGAGACCTAAAAGAGAAGTGCTATTTGAGTAACTTCAACCATTACTCACTTCAAGTTTGCGTGCACGTTGACATGTAACAATGTATAAATTTCAAAATGGAACTTATTGCAATTCTCAGCCAAATTTACTAACTCTAAAATCCGCTTTTTTTTAAATACCTAAACCTTTTGTTGTATTTATTAACCTGTTTACTTACACTTTCTTCAACACGACGTCACATCAACTTTATTATAAACCTTAGCGAATTATAGTAGGAATACCAGCTAGTTTCTTCTCCATAACCTATCATTCCTGGGTTTTTTTTGGCACATACACTACATACATTTTTATCTTCTCTACTTCAATAGATTTACTTTCAAATTTCTCATTTAATTCTCTCCTTTACTCCTAAATACAACCCTTCCCTTGATTCGGGATTTGCTTGAGTATTGCCATAAGCTAATTTTATGGACTTACTACGATGGGTCAACTTCAGGAAAACCACTTTTCTTCAATATCTTAACACTACTTCTCAATAATTGGATAGTAGTAAACATAAATATTATAGAGAAATAAAAGAAGATGGAAGATACAAATAAATGGAAAAATAGTGACAAAAAAGGCCACCACCGCCGGCGAGTCCCCTTAATCAATCCACGGCATCTTCACGATTCTTTTAAGGATTTTTTTTTCCTTTTTAACATAGGTCGGTTTTATCCAGCCATGCCAAAGCAGTATGAAAGAACGAATAGAGGAAGAAATTGAGTAAAAGAACTAAACAGAGTAGTAGTAAAAAAAATACAAGGTCTGAGGACTGCTATAGTTTGCTATTAGAATTTAAAGCGCAATAGCAGCGAGGGCATCACCCCAAAAAAGTGCGCGAAGGGAGATATGGAAAGAAAGTTGCGAAGCTAAAAAAGTGAAAATGTGCAAAAGATATATATAACGGCAGTTCCTGCATGCATGGAAACCGAGAAGGCAAATTGCAGACGTTTGAGCCACAGGACACACAAGCTTCCAGATGTCAGCTACATCAAGGTTGTGCATGCTACATACGTTATCCCCTTCCGAGATCAGCCCTTAAAAGAACGTATTAATAAAAACAACCTCAAAAGTGTCCCTCATAACAACATACATGACTAAATCTATCAATGTTGTACTCGGGCAAGTGCTCACTAACATTCAACATTACTTCAAACACAATCCACAAAATAATGGCCTACCAAATTTCCCTCAGGCCAACATCCACAACTAATACAGCACGAAAAGATGTCACAAACATACACACCAAGTTCCACTGCTATTTACCACCACCCCTTCCTTTACCTGCAAGGATGTGTCTGTCAACCATACCATGCGCAACCATGCTGCGAGCGACATCTAGAGAGTTGCGTGCTCTCTCACCCAAAACGGCCGTAATTACTTGCCCCTCCATGCCACAATACCCATTTCTACTTTCTTCATCTTCTCCACTTATTAATTTTCTACAAGAGCTACACTCGTTTGTTTTTCCTTTAAATAAAAACAAGGTCTGCTGACAAAAGACGCGTGCTCTCACTTATTCTGATTTATGAGCTTACGACCTTCACAACCTTCAATAATTCAAGGACTAACCTTGGGAGGACCTTGGCAATTATATCATTCGAAAGAGAATGCAAAACAACATAAGGGTTTCCAATTTTGTTAGAATCGGCCGAATAGTTACGATGTTATTACCAAAATAAAAGAAAACAAAACGGGGACCGACCGACCGACGACATAGTAAGATATAGAGTCGCACGCGACTAAAAACGAGCATTCTTTGACTTCCTTCATAACATACAACCACTCAAGAAAAATATTAGGGCTTTCAACTACGCAGAAGTCATTAAAATACACTTCTAGCACGAAACATACAAACTCTACAAAGATACATCCTAGATTCGAATTTTGGCTGTAAAATTATCACTGAATGTCTAGCCGTTAAAATCTTTTGTCACTCTTTTCAAGTATTCCACCAATAAAGTCAACCTTCGACCCAGTATTACAGTATTACATTAATAAGCCCCCCTGCCCCCCCCCGACTCCCAGTACACACACTATCCTTATCCTTAGAAAATTCATCAACGTTGTTTGGTATAATTAATGACACAACACTCAGTTTTCCACAAAATGTAATACACAAAAAATGCAAATACAAAAATGAACACAATCCAAATCCTAGCAAATATCGTATTTGCGAAACCAGGCAATCAATCTCTCATAGTCACAAGTAGTACATATATCCGTTCCACACACCTACGCCAGTATGAACAGGGCATCTGATCTTGCACTCACGGCACACACCTCAACACAATACAAGAAACACAAATTAAAGAATACACCTCGCGTAAAGATGAGTTTTAAGCGCTTCTATTAATTTCAGACAAACTTAAATTGTGGTAATAACCATAATTCAGCATATATAACTGCACCGAGTGAAGTTTTTAAACAACACAATTACCTGAAGGAGCTGTGTTACCACATATAGGATGCCCCTCCCCCCCAAAAAATTAACCGTTTTTGAGAATGTAAAAACATGTTTTTTTTTGTTTTTTTTTATTAATCTGATCTGAAGCGGAAAGAAAGAACACAATTTGGGAAGCATCGGCAACATTTGATTAGTTTACAGACTGTGGTTGGCAATAAATGTGGGCATATTGAACCATTCATTAAAATTTAAATTTAGTTTAAAATTTTGAACTTTTTAAAGGTTTCAATTTATAAAATAAAAAACGGGTTTTTTACATTATTTATTTAAACGCTAATTAACTCATTAAATGACTTTAAGCCGATTTTTGCGAATAATAATTATTTAGAGATAAATGAATCATCTTTCATTTGTTTTTATTTCATGGCTCTAACTGCAATGGTTATTGAGATATTCCTTCTCAAAAACGGTCCAATTATGGGGGCTACCCTGTACAGTAGGGTGGGTCATACTCTAGAATTTTATGAAAATGGTGATAAGAGGTATTCGAATGATGAATATTGGTGAAAAGAACATACTTTTGGCAGCAAAGTTAAATTCTGATTGATCTAACCTACATCAATTTGAAGTTGAAATATTGTTAGTTCTGGGTCATTTACTATATTTTGCTATTATTTTAGTTACCCATCAAAAACAAATTTACCGTTTTCTATCATCAATACATTTATGTAGTCTGAAAAAAATTGTTCTAAAAAAATGTTAAAATGTATTAGAGAGACATGAAAAGTAGGAAACCTGTTAAAAATGACATAATTTAATTTGGTCTAACTCCAAAATTGCAAGTAACCAGTACTCATTATTCAGTGGAAGGCAATATTCCAGTAGTGTTGCCAGTTCTGGTAACTATTGTAACTGGTCACTGTTTATAGAGCATTTACATTTTATTTGAATGCTAGTAAAGGCTGTGGATCATTTTAGAATAACATATAATTATTTGATAGAGATTATTTCTTAATCTAAGTGCCATCTTTTCATTTGCAGATATACCTGCAATTAGTGTGACAATGGCGAAAATCAAGACAATGTCCAAATCAAGTTTTCATCTGACTAATTTTGTTGACACTGGGCAAGAGCTGATGGTGTCTGAGTTACCAACAATAAGATATACTTTGAGGTGCGGCATCTACCTGAGGGATTAAAGTGAATATGACCAGAAAAATTATGAAGTGGACCAGCTGGTGAAAGACGTGTATCAGGGTTTGATTAATCAGTGGACCAAAACTAATGGTCTTTTCAAACCACTTGTTGTAAATCAAAAGGTCACAATAATATCAAAGCTTAAAGAGGTGTGGAAGGAGGCAGTAAACGTTTCCCTTGGTAAAGGAAAAATTGAAGTAAAAGAGAAGTTCATTGCAAAACTAGATAAGTTATTTGATATGTTAACATGCAAATGTCAAATTTCCAGTTGTAGGGAAGTAGGTTGTAATGGCTGTGAGACTGAAGCCCACATTAACTGCTGTTGTAGTAAAGAGAAAAAAAATACCTACTAGGGAACCGGCCTTTATTAAAGGAAAAAAGGAGAAGGTTGGAAGTAAAGGTACCTTTCAAATTGGAGGTCCTGATATTCCAGAGCATAATAGACAATTAAGAGCTTCAGAAAGGAAAGAGAAAGAAAGGATAGCAGAAAGAAAAAGAAAAAGTAAGGAGGAAAGCGCTGTTTTAGCAGGAAAAGCAGCAAGAAAAGAAATCGAGCATTTTGGGGCAGAAGGTGAAGATCTGGAGGCAGAAAATTCTGATGGTGACAACAGTTTGGGTGATGAAGTAACTTTTGAAGCTGTCCAAGAGCCGGAATCTTCCACCAAGAATAGAAAGAATTATGATGAAATTCCAAATATTGCTTTTGCTAGTATAAGGTATGGTGTCGGATTGAGACCAACTGCAGCTATAGCAACACAACAGCAGCTCCAATAGATGCTGGATTCATTACTGAGGAAGATACAAGTAAAGTACTTGATAAGAATAAAGTTAAGAGAGCACAGGAAAAACTAATAATAGTTATTGAACATGAGTTTGAGGAAAACTTAAAGAAGGATGGGCGGAATTTCTTGTGTTCTCTTTGATGGACGAATTGATGTGACAAATTTTATGATGGAGGCAGAGGGAAGGGAAAAATTGTTTCCAGCAAAAACAAAAGAGGAGCATTCCACTGTCATCAGTGAGCCTGGGAGCGATTACCTCTCCCACTTTGTCCCAGGAAAGGCTACAAAAGAAGAATCTCATGCAGGGAAGATTGCTAAGGCTATGTTTGGATGGCTGAGGGAAAGGGGTTTGGATAAAAGCCTAATGGCCATTGGAGGAGACTCCACGAATGTAAACGCAAGTGTAAATTCTGGAGTAATGCGAAAAATAGAGCTCCATTTTGGCAGAAAGCTTGTTTGCTTGGTCTGTAACCTGCACACTGGGAAACTCCTTCTCCGTCATCTAATTATCAACCTGGATGGCCCAACAAGATCTTCCCACTGATCAACACTACGGCTATAGAATTGTATCAGCAATCACAGATGGAATGCTTCCTACAGGGCTTTCTCTATTGAAAATAGGACAAGTAAACCACAGTCGCTGGCTGACCACAGCTAACAGACTTCTTCGGCTGTGGGTGTCAAAGCATGAGCTCAAAGGAAAAAGCCATGAAGAATCTACAACTGATTGTTGAGTTCATCATTGGTGCATATTACCCATGCTGGTTTAACGTTAAGATTAAGCACTCTTAGACTGAGGGATCTAGGCACAATTTTTAGCAACTTCACTGCCCTAAGTCTCAGAGGAAGGAGGTGTTTGATATTGTTTTGCCAACTGTTAAGAGATCAGCTTGGTATGCATAGAGTGAAGCCATCCTCCAAACCCTCCCATGCTCTGAAGGTCAGGGGGAAAGAACTGAAAGGGTGTAAAGAATCCAGACCATCATGGAAAAAGGCGACCCAGTTAATCAACTAAGAGACTCCTTTGTAAGGCTTAGAAGGACACCAGACATCAATTGTGAGGCTACCAGGATTTGAGATCTGATCATTTGGCCAGAGGATGTCTCTGAGCAACCTCTCACCTGCTCTTTAAGTACTTCTGAATTGAAAAACTTCATTGACTCTCCTATGAAAGTATCTGACTAGCCTTGTCACACACAGAGCATTTAGAGAGTTGTAAGAATGGCGACTGAGGCTTCTTCCAAGTATTTCTCACATGAAAAGAGGGGCGGAGAAATCAGGGCACAGGAGACAAGTAGACGTCTCATATCCAGGAATGAGTCAAAGCAAGATTTGTGCGCTCTGAGGAAGTTTCACTTTTGAATGTGACACAAACTGACCCATGCAGCTATATGTGGAGCTTAGCATATACATTTCTGACTCAATAAACATGTAAATTTGAGGTTGCTTTGTGTTTGTGTGTACTTGGATTAAATAAAAATAGGTTACATAAGCTCGTGACGAAAGGGAAAAATTTACCTTAATTTAAATGGAAATTGATGTAGGTAGGAGCAATTGTGTAACAAAATAAAGTTCTTTTTCAAATCTACACCGGAAAATCTATCATTTAAGCACCCCTCATTAAAGGATTTAATGAAAATATGTGGTTTCCCCAAAGTATGACCGGCCCTACTGTAAAGGGTGTCTGAAAAGTGCACTAGAAATATATAGTCTCGCCAGTATCACAGTGGTCAGAGATTATCACTGTACCCAGAAACCAGGCACCTATTACCCACATAATCCTCCAAACACACATAGCACAACCTGCTATCTAATCTCCTGGCCCGAAACATCCCCAAACGTCGTTTTACCAGACATTGTCCCAGAATAATCATACCACCAATGTCATAAATAGTTCTGCCCGGCTAGTTTACGTTGCGGTCATCATCCCAAAATGAAAACCTACAACCACCTCCTTAGCTTAACAACCATAAACATTTCGGAGAGACGGAGGCGTACACCATGTAACCAAAACTACAGTAGCGCCCATAATGATTCGGACACTTGGGGTTCCATCACAAAACTTAGAGTAGCTCTGAACCAAATAATGGTAAGTAATGCATGATAAATTACAGATATAAAATAAGCATGGCTATAAGTTGTACATGTACAGGGTAGTGCAAAAAGTCCAGTTACATTCGTTACGACGCTCTCAACAAATGCCACAATGATAGTTTTAATGCAGTTAGATACGCTTTTATTATTTTAACATATATGTTTAAATTGTAATATCAATCAATGTAGCCCAACTCGGCGGTGAGTATACACTCCAGGCGAGAACCGAAGGCCACGCACGCGTTAGGACGAAGCTCTTTCTCATGCTGGCCGACACGAGGTTGACGGAAGACTTCAGCTTATCGACGTTACTCTGTTGGACCTTGCAAGCCTTGATATCGACATAGTCACACACGCTGTAGGCGAGGAGATTGAGGTTGGGTGATTGTGGCGGCTAAATGTCCTTCCAACAGAACATTATCGTCGATCCTAAACACTCTTGCACGGTCTTGGCCTTGTGGGCCAGGGCACCGTCCTGGTGAAAGATTTGTCTACCTTCGTGATCTTTCTCATCTGGAGCAGGACTTTCGTGGCCAAGATGTCCCTGTACACGATCGCATTGAGCCTGTAACCGGCCGCGAACCAGTCCGGCAGCATCTTCTCGCCATTCGAAGCATCATCACGGAGGCCGGCTGCTTGAGTTGCGTGGTGGTGGACACGTTGCGGACCTCAGAGACGTCCTGGCCGAAGCTTACCACCCGATTCTCCTGTTTGTTGATGACCGGATCGACCCTAAAGTTTTTTTATCATAAAAAAAGAGAATTTGATTTCCATGACTCTTCAATCAAGTCATTAATAAAGCGATGACAGCGATAATGACGTTGTTCTTGCATACAGTCGCTGAGCAGAGGCCTTTTGACACACACCCAGCTCTTGCAGCCCTCCTACTTAACGATCCTGGACACTGTGACCACCGAGATGTTCTTCCTGTTCGCGATCGCATTCATATTTTGTTTTGGAGCACTTTCGAAGGCCTTTCTCACAGCGAAGCGGTTAATAACTTGAGGTCTGCCTGAACGAGGTCAATCTTAGAGGTCTTTCCGCGTTCATGGGGCTCTCTATGACTTTGTGAACGGTCACCCGGCTGAAATTGAGCCGCTTGGTGATGTCGGACTTGTTGTGGCACACCTTCATACAATGAAAAAGTCGTTTAAATGACATGTGCTGGAAAAGTAGAACTTTAAGTTTGTTTGACGGAACTTTTTCTATTACACACGTAAACCTCTCAAAAAAACAAAAAAACAAGCGTAACAGAACCTTTGCAAAACTCGGTACATTGTACATGTTAGGATGGATGAAACTGCAGGTTACGTGCAAAAGTGGACTTTTTATTCCAAAAATATGGTGGTCAAAATGATCCGGGGCCGACAACCGCTGGGTGACAAGCCCAGAAAAAGATAGCTTTCAGCCAGATTCGGTTGAAAGGGTCTAGAAGAAAGTGAAAAACTGAGACATAAAGATGGGCTGAACCATATACGATTTTGTCAGGACCGGATCACTGGAATGAAGCTTGCGGACGAAGTTCTTTCTCATGCTGGCCGACACAAGGTCGACGGAAGACTTCAGCTCATCGACGTTGCTGTGTCGGACCTTGCAAGCCTTGCCCTCGACATAGTCACACATGCTGTAGGCGAGGAGATTCAGGTCGGGTGATTGCGGCGGCCAAATGTCCTCGAACAAAACTTTATCTTCGATCCTAAACACTCTTGCACGGTCTTGGCCGTGTGGGCCGGGGCACCGTGCTGGTGAAAGATTTGTTTACCGTCTTCTTGATCTTTTTCATCTGGGGCAGAACTTTCGTATCCAAGATGTCCCTGTACTCGATCATATTGAGCCTGTAACCAGCCTGTAACTTAGAAAACATACATTTGCATGTAATTAGATAGATCTATAGATAATAGATAGACTAATAGATACGAATTAAACGCTTAGCAGTTCACAAAGTTTACTTTTTTTTCAAAAGCTCAACTGTTCTTTGCATCTGACTCTCTCATCTGTTGACCAAACTCTGTATTTTATTTTCAAGAAATCTCATTGATGTCGCCTATTGTTAATAGTTAGTTGTGGTCATCAGCTGTTAAGGATCGGAAACCGATAAGGACTTCGAGTTGGAGGCGAAGTGAAGACCTAACTTGTCAGTTACCTTCTAATCGTCATAGCGGAATGCATCACCATTTTTGAAAACGAATTGATACAACAGAATAGTCTTTCATGCTATGTTGTGGACACACTACCTAATATCAAATTAGAGAAGCAAAAGGAGATACTAGACATAATGTCCCTCAAGATATCGGCTGGGCTTGTGTATAACACCGAGGGAACAGTCGTATTTTTCTCGTTCGTTGATACTTAAAGTGAGAAAAAAAAGACGCATTAGTAATTGTGAGCCACGTCTTCCTTAGGCCGAACCGATAAACTATGCTGATGAACACCATTAGAATGGCCGTTGGTGGAATAAGAAAACAGTCTGCTGGATAAACGAGGGAGCAGTCGAGGTAACCAGGTAATCAAGAAGAACAGGGCCTCATCAACCGTGGGTAAATCGTGAATTTAACATGAGTATTCCGTATTCGCAGAAAACCTATTCGACTGTCTCAATAAGAAGTGGTATCTGTGTTGCGTAACGCATGGATAAAGGAGAGGAGTGAAAGACTGGAAAGTGTCTGCACCCAAAATAATCCCCGTATACAACCCGAGACTGGTCTAGCAGCCACTCTTTGGAGAAAAAACACAGTGCTAATCGAATGTCAATGGGAGGGCAGTGGAGTGAGACAGTGTTTAAAAGTGAAAAAACTTCATCAATGTTGAGAATGAGAATAAGTGAGAGAAAGGTTGGATGGAGTTCTTCTGGGGAAGAATACTTTTAAAGGAACTCTCAGTAGGAGAAAAGTACGGGGTATTTGAAGAATAGCCTCATTTGAGATAAGAAAAAACTCATGAGTAGGGTTAGAGACCTAGCATGCATTGTACTGTCGTCAGAGAAAGAGGTGAACAGCCACTGCATGCCAGTTTGTGAGTAAGTGGGTGACTTGCGATCGATGGATGGGCAGGAATGTTAGCTCCACCGTAACCGGAGTTGCACGGGTTAGGGAGAAAAAAGTACAGAAACAAGAAGGTTGTTGGGTCCAAGAGATTAGCAATACCCTTCCAGTTAGTCAGTAGTCCATCTCAGTTCCAATAGACAATTATGGGAGAGGCAAAAATAGATAAAGAAGAATTGAAAGAAGGGCAGTATCCTTCGTCTTGAGAATGATAGGTATCTTTTGGACGAGAGAAGGGATCCAATAACTTTAGTCAGTCTGTTAAATGGTCATGAACAGAGGTTAAGGGAAAGATAGATGAAAATGTCAGAGAGAAACATCAGATTGTAAAGGATGGCCGGGGAGTGCCAAAAGGAAGGTTGGTCACGGTGTATCAAGTGGCCGAAGTAAGTGTAGTTAATGTTTAGGGCAGAGATAAAGGGCCTCGAACAGGGAAAGGGGCAGTGGCCAAAGTGATGGAGCTTATAAAGAGTAGAAGGTTCGGGAGGAGGTAATATCACAAATAGCGCAACTAAAACTATCTTGAGAATAAGGATTTCGGAATGTAATTAACGTGGAAGAGGGATGAACACGTATCTCCGCCGCCTTTTTTATTTGTTCGTTCTCCATGGATAGCGAGAGTAAATCCTACAGTTTGGGCGTTTCTGACGAGGGATTCAAATGGCAAATATTGGTCAGGTCGAAACGCTTTGCTTGTCTGCGGGGTTGGGGACCAGAGAAGTCAGAGAGACTAATAACAGCTGGGGTTAGGAGATGCACTTAGGATGGTAAGGTATTGGGACATGAACAATCCTTGCCTTCCAGTTAGTGTCCACGACTATGAGAAGATAAGTTTATAAAATGCAAACCAGTAAACATCATCATAAAATCGACCTTGCCCAAAGTGAGGGGATTGACTCAAAAACCAAGGGCCAGAATAAGATATGCCTCAACCAAGCATTCTCACACACTTAATTCTACACGACTCAAATCAAGTACACGGATGAGGGCTACCCAGAGTCGTAATGAGCCGTAAAATCCATAGATATAGAACGAAAACAAACGCCAGGTCACACACGTCTCCCCGATTTACTTCCATGCAAACGGAGGTAGATGTTGATCCAAGCTGAAATCTCCGGGAGCTTCAGGAGCTGGTAGGACCTTAACACATGCGCTGCTAGCTTCCGGTACACTTCCCGCTACAGACGAAGCTCTGTTCACATGTGCCAAACCCAACCCACACAATTACCCCGTCATTTCAGCACCCACCTTCTCCCTACCTAACTCCATAATCTAACGCACAGTCCAGTAACCCACAAACTCCTCTTTAATCCTCCCCCACCTGACCTATCCTCAAAACACTCCTGTGGACATAAACTTTACTAATAAAAATAAATGGTGGGTCGTAAACAAATTCATGGATACGAGGGACTTTATCACCTAGAATATTTACCTAACTTTCATCCAAGTGCCACACCCCACATCAAAAAATAGCACATTACATTTACAAAACCGTTTGAGGCGTAGTTCTAATCGCCAAAATCAGAACAAAAAATTCCGTTTCTCTAAACCTCCGCCTCCCTAATACCACCAGGATAAATGAAAATCGAGACCCTGAAACATACGCATCAATAAAACGGAATACGCATTAGCCAATCTGTGTATCCTATTTTCTGCCTCCTGCTCACCTTATGAGAAAACACCGAAATAACTACCAGTGCAACTAAATAATATTTTCTTTGCAAGAGATTTCAACGGCCATGACATATTATGGCTCGATTCGCAAGTTACCGTCACAAGGTCTTTTCGCATTAAAACACTTTATCCTCTGATTTATTTTAAATCAGCCTCTGTCCACCCACCTTTATGAATCTTTCAACACCTCCACGCAAGACACTTCTACGAAAACCACTAAGCCTACTAGACTATCCTGCAATGCATAATCCTTCCGGCTTCTCTCAATCGATATACAAATCTCCATCGAGACCCTTTACATTAGAATTTACAGAAATCTCCTCATCAACTTGACAACAAAAACTCTAAGCTTTTCTCTGTCAGCAAGGCAAGTTCAGTCTTGTAGAAAAGAAAAATGGAAGAGGCATGACTTAATTTGGGGAAATCTTTAAAGAGGAGGGTATTGGAGGTACAACGTTTTATATGAATCCATTGCGAATGTGTTTCTTGACCTTTCTGCTATGTATTACTACTTAGTATTTTCCTATGCTACACACGGATGTGGTTTGAATTAGTAAGATAACTAATATTTTTAAGTTGTATAAAACAACGAAAATAATTTGAATGGTCATTTGTCACTAATATATCTGCTATCTCTTTTCAGTTATTAGCCAGTCTTATGTTTGAGTTAGGTAAGGGTAAAATAGATTAATGATAAGAGAAACTCAAAAGAAGTACAGGGGTTGGACAAAATAATGGAAACATTAATTAAATTACTGACTTTGAGTCCCCTCCTTCTTACCAGTATAAAAAAATTCAATACACCGACCAATCGATTCATACAGTTTTGTGCTGTATCTATACGAATTTAACTGGTTTCGGGTGAAACCTGCTCTAGATCCTTCGTAGACGCTTTTTAGAGGGAATATATCCCCTAGTTTTTGCTCCAATGTACACAAAAAAAAACTTGATTATGGCAAGATCTGTGAATTATGGAGAACAATATGCGTTCAACGTCATTATCAGGCATTTTAAATCTTTTTTGGTGTGAATGGGTGCATTAGTTAATGTTCCCATTATTTTTTCCAACCCCTGTATATTGCGTTCGTCAATAAAGAGAAGAATTTGGAAATTAGATATGATTTTTCGGCTTTATTCAAATTCTAAGATTAAAATTTTCCCTTAAAATTATAACCTATATAATATCGAATATTTTAAGATCAACCTCAGAGTAAGAAAGATTATATAACAGGTGAGAGTCCACTGTGTATGTATTGTGCTTGCTTTGCGGGGTATATAATTCTTGTCAGTATTTTCTTATTAAAAACACGCAGGTAGTAAGCAGTTTTGCAAAGATGAGATCCCCGTCTTCCTCCATTTTATCATTATTTCTTCTTATTATTATTTCTTATTTCATTATGATAGGATGCAGCCTAAATGACGATGTTGCATACTATAATATATGCATTAAACGTACTGAAGTACGTACTTATAAGAGATAAAGTATTCATGTATTTATAAATGGAATAGATCGTTTATACCAAAATATCCCTGTTAGCTTGTAAGGAAATTGGTCAAGCCCTTTTATTAGTCGCTATCCAAATGTATTTTTGTTATTTAATATATTCCAGGAAGCGTTTTTAAGACTTTACAAGCCTATCGTCGTAGCAGAGATATTTGGTATTGCGTGTGTATCTAAGCCTTTTTGTAGGAACTGGGTGATATTGACCAGATTTCCAGAGCCTTGAATGGAGTTGTAGAAAATATTATTCAAGAATTGAGTGCGATTATGGCTCTTGCATCTAGGAAAATCGGGTGTATGAAATGTTGACAGTGCAGAGGCATGGCGAAGAGGTTTTTTTCTGCAGTGGAACTTGTAATAACACTTATGCTGTTGAATGTGCCTGGATGTTTTTGGTTAGTTTGAGCGAGGGTATGTGTTTTATATGGTTTTATTCATGATCAAAACGTGTTCTGTTGCTAATTGTTCTGTAATCTTAAAAGATGTTCTTTTTGTTGAAGTTGTGATGGTTTGCATTTGAATATATGGCTTCGTGGATGTACATAGTTCATTGCGCGACCCTTTACTTTTCAATCGTGGACGAGGTTCTCATTAAGGATAATGAAAGCCACATAAAAATCCCAATGACAACCGCTGGAGGTGAAAGTGCAGACAGAATTGTCACTCTGTGTCTTGACACCACCCAACGAGCAGGGAACGTTCATGAGCAAGTAAATCGACCCCCTCCCCCATCCTCCTCCTCTGGAAAATTATAACGGAAGAGTGATATGTTGTATATGTACGAAGAGAGATGGGAGGAGTAGACAGCGGTGTTATGAATAACTATGCGTAAATGGCTATCTACGTGTATGCCTAGACTCCGCGCACCGCCTCATTGACGGTTGCACCAAGCGAGCACCATTTTTTTTGTGTTCGCCGTCAGCGGAATTCGAACCCCCGTTACCCAGGTGTGGATGGTAGTAATGAAAGCTCTTGGAATCTTCCTTGCCCTAGTGAATAAGTGGCTGTATTTTCATTCCTGCTACCCAGGTTCAATCTGTGCGAGAGCGGGCTCAAACACAATACCCGTGATGCAAGGAACTACCTGGGATACCCAATCCCCCGGGTGTGGTTCAATCGTCATATGTTATCACGCACATAGCCAATTTACAACACTAATGCATTTTACGTTTCACACAAACAACGCATCACTCTTCCATCTGTCAGAAACCTCCTAATTCGTTTCAAATCCAATACTCCTCTGATATCAACTGGCTGGCTCTTCCTTGGGCCACGAAGGGTTTCAAGTGTTCGCGGGCTGGTGGAAATACACAAAACTACCACTCTTCTTTAACATTGGCCCTTAAAGAGGACACACTTATCGTGCCCTCGTGCTTTCGAAGATTTTTATACTGTTTTCATTATTTGCTTATGAGACCCCGACCGAATGAAACGGATGTCGAACTTTAACATAATAAAGTACTAAGTTGTTCGATGTCCGGGAGAAGTTATGGTTGTACAGGTTGTACTGTTAGGTGTAGCAGGCCAACCGTTCCGTAGCTGACATCTGGAAGAGTACGAACTTTCCAGGTCCTATTATCTGCAAGAAGAGCGGTGGTTATCTTTCACATATTTTCATTTGCTCCATCTTCACTAGTGTGACAGATGTCTCCTTACAAACTTTCGTTGGTTTTTGGTGTTGTTTTTTTAAATACCACTGTTGCTATGGAAATCGACCAGGCGATGGTTCCTCCTTTAGTAGGCAGGAATGCAGTGGTGGGATTGAGTGGTGGAAGGTGTAGTTTGTTTTGTTGTAGTGTTTGCTCTCTGTATTTCCATCGCGTTCAGAGGTGTGGGCCCAATTAGTTTAAGTGAGTTAAAATTAGTTTGATATTGTTAAATTAGTTTAATTTAGTCAAAATTAGTTTATAAGACTTGTTAAAATTAGTTTGATATTTTAAATTAGTTTCATTTACTTTAAATTAGTTTATAATTAGTTAAAATTAGTTTAAATGAATTTAAATTAGTTTAAATTAGTGTTTAAATTATTTAAAATTAGTATAGAGGGCGCTGTCCTCGCCACCGTATTTAAGGTTTAGGCGGTTTACAATTCTTCTTGTTGCACTGTTCTTTCTTTTTTACGACCTCTCTTTGCTTTAATTCTCATCCTATTCCTCTTTTGGGTTCTAATAAAGTCAGTAATTGTTTTTTTTGCATTATTTTCTTTGGTATTTTTGCTAAGTGTCTTAACAACAAAGTAACTATAGCATAGTTAGATGAAACGGGAAGCACGCCTCTGATTTTCATACTTAGGAAACATACATTTGCATATAATTGGATAAATAGATAGATATATAATAGATAGACAAATAGAGACGAATTAAACGCTTAGCAGTTCAGAAAGTTCGCTTTTTTTTCAAACGTTTAACTGTTCTTTATATCTGACTCTCTCATCTACTGACCAAACTCTGTATTTTATTTTTACGAAATCTCAATGATGTTACAACAGAAATCGTGCCATGCAAGCATTAAAACCAACGCACTTCTGTAAAAACTACCTCCTCTTAAAAAATCCCCCCACCCGAAAGAAGAAGCTTAGGAATCTGTTATACGATCAAAAACCCTTTCTGCTTGACGTCATGCGTTTCCAGTGCCGCCCTCTTTTTAAGATAGGTTAGAAAAAGTGTATGCCCGCTCACTGGTCGTAAAAGTAGCAAATAAACAGGCAGTGTTGGAAAGTGACCTGCCCTTCTTAGGTCAGTATTGGTAAACCCACTTATAAACCTGTGAAAACACCTTCCGCGTAATATAGGATTGGAAACCTTCCATTAAATTAACCAATAGCTCCTCCTAAGTAATATCCTATTGGTAAACTCCTTTGGGGGTGAGCCCCACCTCTTCTCATTTATAAAACCTTGTAAACTTTAGATCGGGGCATTATGAGCAAATCTTGTACTTTGAATAAAGCTAAAGCCATATAGTTTATTTTGCTCCACGCCACTGCATCGTACCGGGTTTCGTAGAAACGCAAGCAAAACTTGCAATGATCACATAGGATTTTACGTCCTTCTATAATCAAACCCTTTGCAAGAACCCTCATTCAACGTCAGATTGTACCGTGTACCAAACTACTAGGCAGTCATTTCTCACTGAGAAGGATTCCATTGCACCGACTGCCTGATCACCTTGACTTTGTGTCCCATCTACCAACTGAAGGTCATTGGCGCCATTGCGAGAGTTACAAGGCCAGACGGGAAAACAAAATCAACACTTTAGTCACGGTTTTAGTCCTTTACTTCACGCTGCAGGGTAGTTCTCAATCTTGTTGGGTGACTTACTTGTCTCATTGTGTCTCCCCCTGACGCCAGAGGGTGATACCTTCTTCTTCCTACTTTTTTGCTTCATATTTTGTTTTTATTTGTTATTTTTCCCTTTATTTTGTGTTTGCTTAGTTTGATTTTTGTTTTTTCTGTTTGTTTTAATCTAGCTTAACATGGGGATGTAAGATAATCACTTTATGCCCTTAAAGGCAGTTGCACAGATAGGTGTTATAAAAAAATCTGTCAGTCACTCCTTCACTTAGTGAATTCTTTTTTCGTCTGTGCCTATTTTCACACAGTTTACTACTCGCGGTGAGGAATATTACCACAGTGGTGTTGGGTACTCCTCGTTTTAGATAAAGGCGACAAAGCCTGGTCGGAAAACGTGTGAGACTCTGAAATTCATTCTCTATATAATAATCCTACAAAGGCTTTGGAGATTGGATCGAAGGACTCGCTACGGCAACATGCCTTAGAATGACTTATTCTACATCCTATTTCCTCCATCTTGACACCCACAATTTTGTGATTGCAACTCTATTGCCACTATATTGCCACATGCATTAAAATTGTTTGCCAGAAGCATCCTGTAAGCGGATGAGGGGGATAAACTGAACTAGATTCCTAATCTTTTTCACACTTTTGCAGCCACTCGACGCCTTTCTCCATTTCCCTCGCAATCACGCTACAGACAGAAACATCCCCGTGCCCTTGTCACGAGTTGCCTGCCCCTCTCTTCCCTTCGATAATATTTTAGCCTCTGACTCGATGACTCACTCAAGGAGTGGGCGGTTCCAAAGCCCCACTGGAAGATACATCGCGTTGTGACCTTGAATAAACTTACGAGCAAGAGTTCGGTGATGGGTGGTGAGGCGAGATTGTGGCCCAAAGCGAGCATCAAGGTCATTTCCCTGATTCGGCTGATATCCGAGTGAGGCTTCTTTAGCAGGTTCTGCATGATGTGGCTGATTGCAACTGCATCGCCGCTTGCAATGCAAGCATCTGCCAGAAGCATCCTGTGGTTGAAAGGTATAGAGTCGAGTTACAATGACTACAAAAGAAAAAAACAACAAAGAATACTAGATACGTTGCCATGTCCCCACTCAACCACATACAAAAATCATAAAACTTGTGCTCATAAACCAATATCTATCTCACCACGGAGGGCAATTTTTCCATACTATGCGAACCCCAATCACCAATGACACTACATTCCAAGATTCATAACTTCGCTACGCTGAGATAGAGCAAGGAATCCTGGTGATATACGTCCCCTATCGCCTACTGAACAATTCCCACGTACAGTTGCTACAATTAGTCATGTCAACGCTGAATTTCGTTCAAAGAGTGAAATATGAATTTCTTATTATTTGCTGAGTGATGTAGTGTTTGGGGTATATTTAATTATAAATAAAATATACATGACAGTTACCAATAATATAAATTAAATTTTGTGAAAATTATTTTCGTTACTGCGGCAGTTCAATGATTACTGTCGAAACATTTTGAAACGGGTTTGTTTCAAATCATGGAGGCCAAATTTCCACCAAATTTGAATTTTTCCAGCTAAATTAACTTTACATATTTATTATTTTTATTATCGTTAGCACCAAAATATTGACATCTACATTTGGATATATTGTATTTATTTTTAGCTCTATAATTAATTTTCCAACTTAACTTGTTATAAAAGTATTATTACTTGGCAACACTGTCCAACAAAGCCTAGCAACAACCATGGAAAGCTATTCGAGGATTTATAGAACATAAATAATTATATCATAGTTGACTTACGTTTTCCAAAACATTTTTAAAATGTGATATGGCTAATTTGGGCAACTGTACGTAACTAATCAAGCATTCCAATCTCAAGGTTCAATCCACTCCCCAAAGGCCATTCCACGCGACATCGATCCGGAAGGAGCTTCCTTCTCACGTCACAAATAGATCGCACTGGTAATGGTCATATGCCAACACCATCTAACACCGCATGGCTTAACCGTCACAGACCTCTGCATACGCTGCTACCAGGAATCAGACACAGTTTAACACATATTCACATGTCCAACACTTGCGAACATAAGATACACGGAGTGTTAGAACACAGGGAGGCTTCCTTCCGCTCAGCGGAGTTCATCGTCACTGGCCAAAAAGGAAATTTTAGGGAAAAATTAACTTAGATGGCAATAGGATAATGCAAATTCAGTGATCATATAATTAAATGGAATGCATACTACAAAAGTTACCAATTACAAGTAGACAATTTAAGATTGCAAGGTTCAGTCATTATCAGAGCGCCTGGGGCCATAAGAACATGCAATTCTCTTGAATTAGCTACTATGAAGGTAGATCCCCTTGATAGATCAGAGCAGCAAGTGTCAGAATCCGGAGCAAACAGAAATCGCCCCCAGATACGGAACTGTGTGCCACTTATACCCGTAATATGTGAACGAAGGGGGGAGGGATGCAATAACTCGTACACGGACCCTAAGAATCAGAGAACAGGACCAAAGAACCATTCCCCCCAAATCCTTCGATGCGAGCGAAAGCGCGAAACTTCTTTTTGTACTATTAATTTTGTGTTTCCGGGTGGAATTTTGGTCTGGGAGGATTGGTGCGAGAATCCCCGAAATGTATGACAGGCCCGTGAGGAAGAAGGCATCGCACACTTAACATCTAGTCTCATTTCCAAAACTGGAGCATGGAAAATAGACCTAGATAGATCCAAAATAGGTGTTTAGAAGGTATATGTGAAAGGTTACCTTACGGTCTAGTATGTAACGACCAAAATGAAGATCCCCAATAGAGACAAGTACTCGTCTGCTCACATCTTAATTTACAAATAAACCTTTCATTTCAAAACCTTATTCTCTTTAAGACCAACAGGATAGGATGTCAAAAATATAAAGGTCTATATACTGTTTGATATGAGATTTTTTATCGTTTCCTTCATAAATCTTCCTCCACAACTTTTCCATCCCGTCTCGACCAATTCCTTTCAACGCCTGGGAAGCTGCATATATGCTCGATGAGGCCACGGATGCAGATTCACTCCACGGAGTATCGCTGTAAAGCGACACGCTTGGAACTTCCAATAAGTGTAAAACAGCATCATCCAGGAGTCCGTCAACAGCGAGCTAAAACATAGCCAAGAGGCAATTCTATGAAATCGTACCATCCATGGAAAGAAGTAAAAATTCTTCCAACAAAAATTTTCCATTCAATTAGTTCTTTAATAGATTTTATTGAAGAAATCGATATTAAAATACACTATACAGATAGGAATCGGTATTCATTAAAATTTGTTAATTGCTATACGCAGTTGATCACAATTACTTATCCTCGCGATTTTAGCGGCGCTTACTCTCCGGGCCAGATATGCCTTCCGTGACGTCATTTATGGAAAAGACAATGCACCAACCTAAAAGACAAACGAATTGGGTCTACAGCTAAAAATTACGTATTTTTCATACATGAAGAATCCACCCGGAAGGGCATCCGACCAGGAGAGTCATCGCAGCCCTTAACGGCAAGTAGAATAACCCCAACCAAGTGAATAAACTCGATATTTGGTAGGTCATAAACGAGAAGCGAATTGAAAAAGAAAAGAAAGAATCTCTAAAAATATTCTTCTTGCAAATGCTTTCCACGATAAAGATAAGTAGATTTCAGCATTTGTAATGATACGACGAAATAGTGTGCACGAACCATGACATTAAGAAAAGCAAATATCAGGTTCATGTCACCGGAACTGAATTCTCTCACTAACAGTAAAGTAGGAGGAAAAGGATTCTAATATCTAACCCTGCTTGATCTGTCGGATGGAAACTAAACTAAAGTGATGAAATTCAGTAACCGTGATGCTAAGGGCGAAACTGAGTAAGTTCCCTTGTTATCACTTAACACTAGAAAAAAAAGCAGCTCAAACCACCGAGGGAAAAAAATGAAGTGGATTTAAGACAAAAGAATTTACAAGTGAAAACACAATCGGAGTAAAGATAACTACTGTGAAAGACATAAAATATCAATCTCATTAACAAGGCACGATACCAGTCATCAAAACGACCAGGTAAAAATTAACCCTAAAGAGAATGAGAGGACCCAATACAAAACCCCTTCGCAGATGGATCCATCTTGAAAACGAGATACTTTGCAACAAGGATCTGCAATTCTTCTTAAATTAAACATTCACCAATACTACGCAAAGTTGTGCCAGAAACCTTCAATAAATATCTCACAATTGTCAAACTATCTAGGACAGATGACCATCTCAGGAGAACGGTGGTAACTAAATCAGGATGGCATATACACCCTTGTCAAAAAGTATAAAGCACCCCTCATAAAATTATATATTTAACATAATCAACCAAACTTTTTAGGATTTATTTTATTATTCATAAATGTGTACGACAATAATGCGTATTTTTACAATATGTTTAAATTAATTAGTATTTTACTAAATCGTATGTAATTAATAAAATGGTAGGTTTTCTAAAATCAGAATTTAACTAATATTTCTTATGTTTTAGCTTAAATATATATTGTGTATTCAATATCATTCTAAATAAGTAATATGATTAAAACTTAAGAACTTACAGAAGCATAAAGAGCTTAAATCCAACTTCTCCATAGCCAAGGATTATCGCAAGTAGAATTGATATAATAAAATGCTCAAGATATGCTATAAAAACCTGCATAAAACGATATCAAGAGACCAAGAGATTTGCATCAAGGGAGAGAAATGGCAGAAAACCTCATTCAACACATAAAGAAGAGAGATCTAACGTACAGGTTTCACTAGAAAATCGCAGAAAGATATCTTCTGAACTTGCATGTGAGTAAAATGAAGCTTGAAGATAAAAAATATCACTCAGAATAGTTAAAAAAAGAATCAAAGATCAAGGTCAACAAGGATGAAAATAGAGAAAGAATTCATGGATATATCTGAGGTGAACGGATAAAAACTTCAGACGGCCAATGATCACAAAAATTCGACAAATGGACAATGGTCCGAAGTTATCTGGTCAGAGGAAAGTAATTAACAGATATGTAAGAAAGACTATTGTCTTGTTGTTTTACATGCAATTTATGAATTCCATTTGAATACTCCCTCAAGTAAAAATTGAATGAAGTAATAGAGCATACTAAAAACATAACATTAATGTTGCCATATTGTGCAAACCAGCTGGGAAAAGTTTCATCAAAATTGATTCACAGAGAACCGAAAAATCTTTACCTTTCCTATCAAACTATTAGCGTGGCTCTTGGGAGAAAATTATATAAATTTTAATTTTTTGTAACAATTTTTCAGGTTTTCAGCACTTTTGTAGCAATGTTTTTATGCCAGGAAAGAATGAATCTCGCACCTTATACCATCATTTTCTCACAAATTTTAGAGCCCTTCTCCGGAAAATGAATCCCACAACACTAAGAATTGAAGTCCTATTCCAGCAGCACAATGCCCCCTTGGTATACATCCAACCACACCAAGAATTAGTTTGGAGAAATGCGGATCCCCCTCTATGGAGTGACCACCACAAAGCCCAGACTTAAATCTAGTAGAATACTTATATGTAGTGCTGGAGAATCAATGAGATGTACCGCAAGTACAAATAAAACAGAACTGTAGGGAAAATTACAAACTGAGTGGGGAAAGAAATTTGGTGAAATGTATGCCACGAAGTATTTTATGGCTGTAATTAAGGCAAAAGGGGGTCCAACTAAGTATTAAAATAATTAATAATAAATAAATATACCGATTTATTTACCACAAATGTCTAATCACATTATATGAATTATTCCATAGGGTGCTTTATACTTTGAGCCAAGGGTGCAAATTTTATCAATAGGCATAACTGCCCCAACGCCGATAGCATGATCGGAAAACAAAAAAATAACATCTATTTCAAACAAAGAGCAGATTTCACCTGGTCATACACAAAGAGGAACCGTAGCTCATAAAAAAGAATAAGGAAAAAGAATGGAATTTTAGAAACAATTTTAGAAACAAATGAGACAGAGATAAGGATAAAGAAAAAGATGATGCATGTAAATGATTGGAAATTTGAAAAGGTTAAGGGAGACGAAAATTTGCATTTGAAAACTTCATCAAAAGTAAATACTGAAGAAAGTTGTCCATATTATAAACCTGCAGGAACAGGTTTTCACAAAGGGCAACTGAGCACAGTTTGAAGAGAAAGGGGAAACACGATAAGAGATGAAGAAAGCAAAAATAAATAAGGCTAGTTTAAATTCAAAGAAAACTAGTACCACTGAAACATCCAAACACCCTGAAAAAATAACTAAAGAAATAGATGGTTAAAGGAGATTAGCAGAACTCATTAAACCTCCGGTAACCAAACCTTTGAATAAGCTCTGCCAAAATAAGTGATCAAACACTACATGAAACCTATATTCAAGTTATGTAGTATATTTTTATTCCAGAATCAGTGACAAGGTCAACTGATATAATATGAAGAAAAATAGATGCACGTGATTGGGCCAATAAGAGTACGATGTCCGTTGTGAGGAGACTATCATTAGATAAAATTACTTCTTTGCCAAAGTGAGATGAGAATTGCTCAATGCATACCATGAATGTCTCCTCAGTTATATTTGTTCTCTGGATTCCCGTCATGAAATGCTGTGGTAATAATGGCAAAATAGAGGAAAATCTTTTTCCCGCCTGGAAAAAATATATATATTATTAATATATTTTTATATATGTCTACAGGGTTTGAAAATAAATTCTTTCGCACAGATACATTTACCGGTCAGAGCTTGAGCTTATCTAGCTTTAGAGATTTTTCTTATGAAATTTATTCGATCAGAAATATGAATTAATTATTGTCATGAGGTCAAATTTCTACATAATTCTTTCAAAGATAAAACTGAACTTATTAATTCTCTCAACTTTATTTACTTCCATTCCCGTTAAAGAAACTATAGACTTAATAATGCTCAAAGGGAAGGACTCAGTCTTTCTATTGTCCCTATAATTCATATGGGGTTGATGCACCTTTAAAGGAGATTTAATAATACTAATCGTCTTTCTGCTCAGAATATTTTCAAGGGAACTGGTAAAGGAGGCAAGGTCAATTAAAAGGGAGAAGGAAAACGTTATCTTAACGCTAAACCACATTTAGATCTACAAGCTGCTTGGAAGATATAGACGCACTTAGCCTGAGTAGAGATTCTTCCCGTTGCTAAAGTGCGGAGTCGCCCCACAAAGAGGGTCCGGTCACAATTCACCACTTTTTATTAAACTTTATTTGCTAACTCTGTAATATAAGGTAAACTTCACAGCGCTCAGAACTCCTTAGCAGAACGGTGTAGTGAATCTGGGAAGGAAGCCCTGCTAGGGGACGCGAAGAAAGGGGTCCCTTAAGAACACGAGCCGAAAACCTTGGAGAGGCGCCTAGGCCTATACCTATTAAGGTAGTAGGGTCGCGGACTGCATTAATAAGCAGCCATCTAAGGAACCATTAGGTATACAAGTAACATGAGGTAAGTATCCAAGATTTTGTCCTCTTTTTCAGAGCAGGCGACAGGGGGGGGGGAGTCCTCCCTCCATATAATCGGCTCAATCACGTGCACACCGAATGTAAAAGAATTACCCTCAAGACTGACCAAAGAGCAGCAAGACCTGAAAGGGGCCTTTTTATACGAACACTTTAAGCCGGAATCAAGGTTGCATTGATGAAACTGATTGAGTCTCAGATTGGAAAGGGAGCTACCTGCCACAAGGAGGAAGATGTGGTGAAGCTCCTATCTGAAGAAGGGCTGTTGACGCTGAATTAAGATAGGATTCTCGCCGAAACTACCACCGCAAGTTATTGCCAACAGATCTTTTTGAGGAAGAAATATCGATCTTTTGGTGGCCTCTCACGCAAAAGGTGAGCTCAAAAAGGAACTCAAGTTGCAAAACGCTTACCTTAAAATAGCAGAGATAATCAAATTTGGAAATCACACTTACGTTTTTAAGGTAGTGTGCAACTTTAAAGAGATTGCTATCAAGGCTGCAATCCACAAACTATGGCTTTTGGAATGAGAATTCCCCCCCACAATATTTAAAAAGAAAATATGTAAATATTCAGAATGTCTCTCAATGCTACGCCCTGGAAGCATACACATCAAAAACATACGCAAGCAAGACTGTAGTGTGCTCTGTATGATCTAAAGAGGGATACACATTCGGAAACTACATGGAGACAGTTAAAAATGCAGTTACTGGGGGGGTCCATCATCATCAACAAAGTTGATAATTTCAATTTATCTGAAGGGAAATACAAATTTAACAAATATATAATGAATAGAGGCGCCATTCATATTTATAAGCCCCAGATTAGTTTCGGTTCCATTTCATTTAGTTTAGCTTGTCATTCACGCCAGATTCACTCGAGTTTATTTTTCCAGATTGTGTCCTGCTGTTTCATTCTGTTTAGGATGTGTCTTACCTTATAGAAACTGTGCTCCTTGCCTAGTTTCTTCATTATTAGTTGGAAATGGCATCTTGCCGAAACTAGTCCGATAGTTATAAATAAAATCTTGATTCAAATATTGTGGTTTCCCAATATATTTTACTGATATACATCACGTTAGTGATATCTTCCATTCCATTGTATATATATATATATATATATATATATATATATATATATATATATATATATATATATATATATATATATATATTACTAGATATCACATTACTGAGATATATATTCTGGGCAAAAAGTCTCTTCGCTCATATGCAAAATTATGACCATAGAATCGAATTCAACCAAGCCAAAATTATTCATAAATCCAAAAATCATATTGAGAAAAGGATTGCTGAATCAATCATTATTAGAAAAGTCAATAATTTTAATATATCTGAAAGCCAATATAAATTTAACAAATATATCTCGAATAATGTTGCCAAAATCCATTTACAAACCGCCAGATTCGGTCGTTCGCCGGGATTAAAAGTTGTCTCCGGAACCGCGCATATATTTATATCTTTCATCTTATTTCCTCTGATTTTATTTTGTTTAGTCTTATTTTTCGCCTCTATATACTGGAGTCGCACGTCTTACATTTCATTATGCAGTTGATAATGGCAAAAGCCGAAACTAGTAAACTAGTTCTGTTTGTAAATAAATCGGATTCTTTCAATTCAGCGGAATGAACTTAAACTTTTGTGGATCTGTGGAGATATTCCAAATTTTTTCGAAAGAATGGATGCTAGTTATTTCGATCCCAGTCATTCTGACCTTAAAGTTTTCAGTTTGGTGCTGAGAACCACCAAATGGGATATACTGTTTCATCCGAAAATTGGATTTTGATTGAGTATTCTAATAATGGTTGAGGCAGATTACTTGTGTAAATTAGAAAGAGAAGAAGACTAAGTCATCCTCCCTATTAAAACTGTGTCTAGCAGATTAATTTCTGAGCCAAAAATATTCATTATTCTTTTATCTAAAACTGGGTTAAGATCTTGCTGTTAAATCTTATATTGGAGTCATTTACGCCACACTCTCTATCAAGTACTATATACAATTCATGTAGGATAAAAACTAGCATTCAGAAAGAGAGAAGAAAGCTATTCCATTCCAAAAATAAGGCTATTAAGATTCAGAAATCCTCGTTCCAGAATTCCAGTGCCATATATATATTTATCTCTCATATATATGAGAAACTCACAAAGTAGCGCGTGAGTAGAGCAATAAATGCAAAAAAACACACAGAAAAATGAAAGAAGAATTCCAAGAACTTTCGAACTTGTTCAGTTCATTATCAAGGAATAACGAAAAATTTTACAAAGGTGTATATATATATATATATATATATATATATATATATATATATATATATATATATATATATGTGTGTGAGTGTGTGTGAAACAGAAGAGCAAATGCCCGCCCATGTACAACGAGAGGACCCAAAATAGAAAAGAAGTAGGTACAACCATCTGAGCGAAGCATTTCTTAAGAAAGGAAAGTTGCCTATTTCTTTTCTATTTTTGGTCCTTTCGTTATTCATAGGGGCGGGGGGGGGGGGGCGTTGCTCTTCTGTTTCACATCTATATACACCACCTTTGTAAAAATTTTCGGTATTCCTTGATAATGACTGAACAAGTTCGAAAGATCTTGGAATTCTCCTTTCATTTTCCAGTGGGATTTTTTGAATTTATTGCTCTACTCACGCGCTACTTTGTGAGTTTCTTATATCCATATATATATATATATATATATATATATATATATATATATATATATATATATATATATATATATATATATACTATTCAAGTCCACAGCTGTGGCACCGCTATTAATTTTAACTTGTATTTTCTTAATTTTTTTAATATATATATATATATTTATATATATATATATATATATATATATATATATATATATATATATATATATATATATATATATAGAGAGAGAGAGAGAGAGAGAGAGAGAGAGAGAGAGAGAGAGAGAGATAGATAGATAAGATAGATAGATATAAGAGAAGGGTTTTTAAACTAGTAAATCCAAAAATATAATCCTATGCTAACTCAGCAATGGTAAATCATTTAGATTAACGATTACATTATTGAATATTTAATCCCACCTTTCCATAGTAATTAATCCATACAGTTGAGCTTTTGGGTGGTTTAACAAATGGTGACGTCATTTCACTCTTCCAAGTGTAGATGTAGTGTATCTTCTTGGGCAAAACTATTGGCTTTTTTATCTCAGTCACATTTCTGAGGGTCAAACTCTGAAATTATAACAAGTGAAGAATCATTCTCATTATATTAGGGAAAATGAAAACCTTCGATAAACAGTAGACGCATACCATTTAGTGGATAGAAAGGCAAGAATGAATAAATGGTTATTAAAATCTCAACTACAAAGTGGAAAATTAAGAGAATTAAACACAGTTTATTCGAAAGTATTAATCCTTGAAACTAGTTCTGAAATGCTTATTTCATCCTGACTGCATAATAATACATTCAAGAGAAGGCCACAACTATTTTATATAAACAAAGTAAAATATCTAGTGTATGTTCATTTAAAGGAAGCCTGCAAATGGTTCCTTATATAAAGTTTATTTACATATATAGTACAAAAACGGACAGAATTTTAGTAAAAGAAGACATTAAGGGAAAAGTTAAACAAAGTTTGAAATCATTAAAAAAAATTTACGTAAATAAGATGGCGGTTCCTATTTCCATTCATCCATTGGCGGTTGAATTCATTTTTCTACTACCACCACATACACATACAGTACATACAAGCTTTAAAATACCTACTATTATTTAATTAAACTTGTTCTACATTTGCTTAATTACCATATTCATAGATCCCCTGTTCTTAACCATTTACCCATTCTCTACCCTCTCTCGCTTATCTAAAGCGTTCATTTCTAATTTTCTCTTCTTCACATCTTCCCATCAATACACCCACTAATCTAATCATACGCAACACAATTATGTGATATGTCTATATCAGGCTTTCTTAAATTCAGGTTGGTTTAAGAGCTCATTCTGAGGAGTCGAAGGTACAAATCTCTTCTTTGTTCACTTTTGAATCTCTTCTTGAACAATGTAATTGAGTATCTATTAATTAGTTTCCCCTTCTATAAATAAACTTAAGAGACACTTGTTAATTAATAGAGGAATAGGGTAGACGAAGTCAAACCCCATTTGAAATTCCTTCTACACTCAAATAAACATCTAAACAGAGTTCTTATTTTACTCAATATTACATTAATTGCAACTTTTATTTGGTATTATACAAGGTAATCAAAATGTCACTGTGGACTTTTAATTTATTTTTTTTATTTCAGACAACAAATGGCGATTTTTAGAAATAAAATAAAAAGGATCCAAACCTGTATTAATACTAACGGGTGTCACTTTCAACATTGCTTATAAACTTTATTCGTATTCATAATATTCTCCTCTTTTTATATTAAAACGTTTTTCTGTTAATAGAAATATAAGTGCACAGTGACTCTTTGATCGCACTGCATTTATTCCTTTCTCTTCCACTGATTGTTTAGGTGTTTGCCAGAGATTACTTTAGAGGGTGCGTTGAAAGTAAGGGTTCAATGTTTGTAGGCTTGGTGTGGGATAAAATGTGAACAAGGATATTTATATGTATGTATGTAATGAATCATACCGCAGAAGAAACAGAAATGGTGTAGCAGTGTGGTATAAGGTGTTCCTTTAACTAAGATCAAAGCAGTCCTGGCTGTCTCAGTGCACTAGGTTCGAACATCCCCCCTATCACGGATTTTCTTGTAATGAGGTCAACCCTTAAAAAAAAAGAAAATATCCCGTTTATCTTTACGATATGGCTCTTCGATTTCATCTTTCTCGCGTTCATGAGAGAATGTATATGTATGTGTGTAGTATAACGTATGTACGTATGTATGTAATATTAATTTATGACGGACAAGAAATACGAATAGCAAGCAACCCATAGAGACACAGGAAAGCAGTAGGTGGGTAAAATCAAAAGAGAAATATCAAAAATATCTTTGAACTGTATTGTAGGGGTAGATGAGAGTAAAAAAGGAATCTGATCCACTGCCTGTTATGAAAGGATAAGACAAATCCTTACCTGATTCCCACTTGTCATCATCTTCTCTAACTGAATGCCGAATGGGTTAATTATGAGAGCTTCCTCAACAAGAGCGCACTCAAGGCGGAGGGACCCTGGGGATCCCCTCAGCAAATACTGGCCCCGAAGAGAATGGCCCTGAAGGTACTTATTTTGAGAGGTTCCTTCTTTTCCAGTAGCCCCTATCGTCGATTTCTGCAATAAAGAACTCCGTGGATGACGAGATGCAATAATAAAATAACCGTTTTATGTTTTGTTTTTGCAGATTCTCTTTACTCTCATTCTATGGTGTGAAGTAGATGAATGTATGAATGTTTTGGATACTCTAATCACTCTCCCGATTCGCTTCTATTTGATTTTCAAAGTTACCTTACTTCGATCATTTTACCATTCCTTTATTTCTTTCTTTTCAGTGTGATTTAAGTGAATAAGGGTATGACTTCATATATTTTGTATGTGCTAATTTTACGTTATATTTGTTAGTTTTTGTCTTCTTAAGATATTGATTATTTTTTTTTATACTTCAAGTGTCATACATTAAATGAAATCTATTAAAAATGCGTCAGCTACCATTCTAAAGCAATCCAATTGCCCAATTGAACATTTGATTGAAAAGGAGCAGCCAAGATATAGATAGAATTTGAAAATCATTACCAAATAAGAAATAAGAAAAGATGATACACGAGCGATTTCATCTTTTTTATAAGACCAAACAATTAGTTTAGTTAACAAGACTCGAATATTCCGGAATTATGTTAAATTTGATAATTTGTAGAGTTAATTTTACTTTTCATATAAACTAGACTTACTGATTAATAGGGTGATATTGATAGCTTTATTGTTAAGTCCAGTTTAACTGAATTCCAATATATAAGGGTCAGTACAGCGCGTATAAAACATTTTACTGTACAGTATACTAAAGTGTGTGAGGTGATGGGTACTTTACTATTTGCCGCTACCTTTTTCTTTCACTACTTGAGTACTTCATGAATAAGATACTTTATTACTTTTACTTAGTACATTTAAGTTTGGGTACTTTTACTTGTACTTTAGGTAAAATTTTGCCCAGGTAGCAATACTTTTACTTAAGTATCAAAGCAGGGTACTTTTTACAACACTGGAAAACACCAGACCTCCAGAAGCTTCAAGATCTCCCCAGAGTAGTAGTATAGCGTAGCCGGCTCAGTCATGAAGATGGAGGCATCGCCATGGAAAAGAAGCTTCGTATTCAAATTTTAAGGAGACAACAGGGCAGCCGAATCCCCATTCGGAATTGAAGCCATTCCTATTCACCAGAAGGCGTCGAGTGTGATGCGAATTGTGATTCAAGAGATAGGATAACAGTATTACCATTGCTGGTGAAGCCTTCAGAGCAGAGGCCCGGTGAAAAATATCATATTTGGTATTCTCCAGGGCATTGTCATGGACACAATCATCGGTGCAACTGGCCCTAGATTTTTATCGAAGTCTAGAAGGTGTTACCTGACCCAAAAAGCTAAGGATGTGATTGGTGTCCCCTTTGGGTATAGACACTCTCAAAGTAAGCTAAAAAGTGAGAGTCGTCGAGGACTCGGGCATAAAACCGAACTCGTGCGTAGAAATGCATTAGGCATTTTTTTTTATCATTCAGAGCTTCATTTTTTGCCAGTTAACCCATTTAAAGTAGAAAATATTTCATTATAGCATTTAATTTCAAACCATTTCAACTTAGCATTTGAGGGTTACAATTCTTAATATACTTTTTCCTTAAATGGGATTCTGTTGGTGGAGAAAAGTGGAGCTTAGCTCATGAAATTTTAAGTGCGATATGTCAGTGGTTTATGTACATTTAAACAAGTAATAAATTTGTTATATTTATTTGTTTTAATTAATGGTATGGATGGTAATTTACGCGTTATTATAGTTTTGAATTAAGGATGAATTAAAAATAGGAAACACAACCTTGCTTCCTCATAAGAGGAGTGCATTTTTTATATAAATAACCTCTAGCTCTATTTATTCTCTGCTCCATTCTCTATCAATATTTAAAACTAACTTAGGCTAACTTTGCTCATTTCAAATTCTAATTTATATGCAAATTAAATAACTGAGAAGTGAAAACCAAAATCATATTATGAAAATATATACTGTGAATACTCATCCAAAAATATTCCTAATTTAAAGCGATTTTATATTCATTGCAATATTTTTATTCTCTATTATTTGTAATATACTGGAATATAATCGATACATGCAATTAGTGCCATGGAGCGGTGGTTAGCATTGCACTTCAGAGTTTTAATGGCATAGCTTTAATATCAATAATAAAAATACTAATTAGTAATCAGCAAGCTCTCACTCACCTGCAAAATGACTCGATCTCGACATCTGTCGAAGTTTACAGATTTCGTGACCAACCACAGATCCTCCAGGATTTGGGGAATGCTCGATCTCAATGATCTTGTTGAATGCCGCTGAATATCGTCAATGGATGGAAGAACCACTCCATGTCGTTTTAACAATTCTTCTCCCTTTACTTGGTGTAATTTTGTCATTGAATATTCATTGATGCAAGTACCTGAAATTGAATCTTCTTCCACTTCAAAAGATCCTGCAGAGTTTATATCAAGGCCGTTTGGAAGAATCGCCATTCCTTTCCTGTGATTTCTCAATAAAGGTTCTATTATCAGTGTCGAGATGATAGATTTACGTATATTCGTTATATATTCAATTTCTCCCTCAGGAACTGTCATTATGTGACTCTGAAATGCATATTATATTCACTCTTTTATGCTTTATAATGAGTTGCTTCGCTATGTGAGAATGTGGGAATTCTAGACTTCATGATATCAACTGGTAGTTACGAAAATAAGTCTAATAATAGCACAAAGCAGGAAACAAAGATTATTATTCACTAACAAATAGTGTAAAGACCAATGAGGCTATTTCCATAAAAAAAAACTTCGGAGAGGTTTCTCATTAAAATTGTTGAGATTGGCAAGGTGAAATTGGTGTTTTTATAAAGGTTTGACTAGTAATTTTCAAAGACTAATGACGATCTTAGTACGAATTTGCAACTTAATCTGAGTCAGTGCAACATATGGCAGCCATCGAGTGAAAGTGGAAATATGTGGATGACATTTAACGTTAGTTGTCTAACGTTAGTAGTCTCTCCTGAACCTCCCTAACCTCGGCAATGGAGAAATCTCTCTTGTGGAGAGGAAGATTTAAGGACAACGCGCTTTCGTTTTTGTTACAAAAAAACTCATATTATTCTGTGTGGTACGAGTATAAGGTCTAGTTCAGATAAAAGTGAAAATTTCAGAATAGAGTTTAAAAATTCACAAATTTAAGAAAGATAGATTGTATTTGGTCTATTTAAACTATAAAAATAGAGAGGGGGAGACAAGTATCAATTTCAACCAATACATCATGTCAAACCTCTTTGTCATTAGGAATAAATGCGAATGGTAGCTCCAACTGTGTTTTAGTTGGTTCAGGAATGGGATAATACTCAAATGGAACAGGTTCTCGCATCTCACATCCAACATCACCATTGAACAATCCAACTCTAACATCCGAGAGCTGAAAAATTAGAACTTTGGTCAAATTTTCAATAATGGTACTATTTATCATAGTAATATCCAATTAGGCAATGCCAATATTATAAAAAAATACAAAGATTGTTTCTGTGGCTAGAAGATAACTAAGTTTGCAACAGTATAATTTTTTTAATAATAATAATTAATATTATTAATACTATAATTACTATTTTTCTATTATTTGAGACTAGTAACTAGTAAAGATTTGCTAGAATTTCACAGTGATCAATTTTATTATTAAAATTCACCAAAAAATTAAGGAGACCCACATCAAAAGGAGAATTAGTACTCTTTTCTCAATTAGCCTAGGCCTACCTGAGCACCATTAAACAAAGAAAAATAACAATAAAGAGGCAAGGTAAAGTGAGGTCTTACCCTCATTCAAATTCTGATATACTTAATAAACAGCTTTAGAACCATTATCACCTTGGCAATTGCATAGATCTTGGACCTAAACTGAATCGTTAGGTTTGCTTTGAGACCAGCTGCTGCAACTTGAGATCGAAGTTCAGGAATGCCAGTAGTTATCTGCCCAGCGTAATCATAATGATATTCGACTGGAAACTGCAATGCTTCCACAACAGAAGAGATGACTGAAATTTTATAGCAAGATAATTAATATTATAAAACTACTTAAGCTACTATACGGAACTCATTTAACCTGCTTCGATAGTTATTAATCATCCTAAAATGTTGTTCACTAGAAATATGAGTTCTTACTGCAGAAATTTTCTTTTACATTGTACATGTCATTTAAAGAATGTATGTTCGAGGTTTCCTCTAAGCCAGTGACATCTATTATTTCAGGCTCAAGGTTGACCATCGTTTTGGTTCTGTCCACGACCGTAGGCCCGAGTTTCATAGTAGCTTCACCGTTCACCCACCTACGCCCTATCGACCAGCAGGATGGCATCGAATGGATATAATTGTCATGGATGTTGATTAACGCCCAGGACTTCAACAAGCATCAGAAGGCTTTAATCATAGCGCAAAGCCTACCCACTCAGACAATGTAGGATTGGAAGCACACTTGTCTCCTAGCTCAAAGGAAGGAACTAGCCTAGACTATACCAAAGATACAGACGGAGACCTCTGAGCCTTAACTAAAGGAAATTTGTACTCGAGCCTTACCAAAACCTATCCACGTGTATTTAATGTTTGGAGATAGTGGACAGAGAAGGATGTGAATGAAATGTCCAAAATAATTGAAATGAAATATTTAACTCCATTGTATAATGGTATTATGCGCAACTCTAATTTTACTCATTGTATAATAATTCCATAAGCTCCTCTAATGTGCCTAATTATTTGCATGTCCAGAAGACAACGAACTTTTCAGCTACACAAAAGGCATGCAATCGAGAGCAAATTCCATATTCGTTATGTCTTGGCGTCGACAAAGAAGTGATCTTGAAAGAGCTGCATGACCTTTATTTAGGCCACGGGGCTTATGCGAGTAGTGGTAAGGATGGTTTATACAGTGAAAGACTCCAGTAAAATAGGAGAGACTAAGCGCGATGTTCACTTTTCTTCCCATGCCCGCCCTTTCTCTGCCTCTTCAAATAAGTCTTTCCTTTCTAGCCGACACAGCTGACGAACGCAGCACCTTTCCTACTTATGCTGCTGACAACTCTTTTTTACTTCCGTTTTTTTCTTTCTCGCTGCCAATTCTTAAAACCTAATATCTTATGAGATGCGTATCTTTCACGTCAAGCTTGAAAGCTGTTGTGTTTTTCGGTGGACTTTTATCATTGCCATAGTTAAATCTTCTACTTTATACTTCAATAGTCTCTTTGCCCAATATCTCTTGGTTTACAGTCGAAATCGCAAGGTTGTAGATCTCACCACGACCTCTCTCTCTCTCTCTCTCTCTATTTATATATATATATATATATATATATATATATATATATCTGCGTAGTCTTCTTCTTTCTCAAAGTCATCTCCTGTCTGTACCTTTCTCTTCGTCCGAGCACATTTTTTAACATCTTTGGCATGAGTAACCTTGTATTATCTTACCTTCATTGAATGACAAGCCACTCAAACAAATTCTGGATCATCGGGGAGAATGAAGAGAATGGTCTGTTTTCTCTCGCCCTAAAAGCTTTGGGGGCAGCGGCATTGCGACAAATATTAAAAAATAGCAGCATTCAGAGTTTGGCTCCTGAATGCTACTAACTAAAAGCACCACCATCAGAGAGCTATATAAAGATCTCGAAGGAGTTTCCTAGTCATCTATGGCTTACTTAAAATTTGGCTATCATCTCTCGGTAGCAAAGGCAAAGTTGAGATCAGGAAAGGATGCACTAAAAGCCGGTACTGACTGAGGTAGAACCCATGGCCGCGCGTACAGCCGCATAATGTACTAAAAGCGGCGAAGAGCAAGTGGGATCTCCCCGGCATTAATAAGCAAGTTTAAAATAGAAGATTTTTTGAAAAGAACCTGTCGCTCGGTTTGATGGATCGCGTCCACATTTCTCAATTCAAGCTCGGGTGCGAATGTGTAATACTCTTATTCGTAGTAAACCTTTGACCCAAGAACGGAATGGTTCAGCAACAAGGCAGTAGCCCTATCAGCACCTCAATTGCTGTAAATCAGTGAGCGAAGAATGCCCATAGCAGGGGTACAAATTCCCTAAGGCTGTTGATATTGGCTATCTACGGGAGGCGCTGGTCGAAAACAATACCGAAGAAGATTGCAAACCCTCACTTCAAGGTGATTCCCGTTTAGAAACAAGTCGAGGTCGCGGTGAAGACTTGGTTAGTGGAAGAAATGTATTAGCTTATTGTTGTCCAAAGAAAAACGAAGCCTGTTCGCTTCGGCTTAGCGAGAGATTCGGTTCAATGCATGTTGGAGTCGATACTCCAGAGTTCTCATTTAAACTGCAAAAAAAGAGATCGATATATCGTCTACGTAGAGCTAAGTGGGGACATCTTCTGGCAGCATTAAGGAATCGATATTCAGAATGAAAAATGCTATATTGATCTTTCTTAAAGTCTTCAAATCAGTCTGATACTCGTATATTCAAGATCTGAAATTTTAACACTCAAATTCGTGATGACTATTAATAAATTTTGTCTACATCTTTTGGTCACCGAACCAAACCGAATAGTTCAATATTATTCTTTTCCAAATGCTCTTGACCATAAATATACAAATACCAGGCAATGGCTTCGCCATCTCCCCCTACTACCATCTTCACTACTAAGATTAAAATTTATAAAAAATCAGCCATGGTTAAATTTTTATAAATTTTCTGAACTTCGCCAATTATAATAATTTTAAAAAGAAACTCTAAACTAAATTACCCCCCCTTCAAAATATCACGATGCTAAAATATAGAGTTATTGAAGAAGAAGAGGATATATAAATATAAATTTTCTGAACTTCACCATTTGTAATTCTTTGGGTTTTAAAAAAATCACAAAATTTCGATACTTATATTTATTTCTAAACTTCATTATTTTGTTTTTTTATATTATAAAGAATTAGTAGAAATAACTTTGATAAAAAACATAAGTCATAACCAAACTAAGATGAAATTATTATTCAAATACTCATAAAAATTCCCCTTCTTAAATTACAGAGTTAGTGAAAACTCCCTCCATGAAAAATTACACGAAACGACACATAAACATAATAAACTACACTTGATTTTGACTAATGATAATATATTAGTATTAATTATACTTGTAGCTGAGTCATTTAAGAGCAGCGATCACAAAATTATTCACTAATTCTATAATTTAAGAAGGAGATTTTTTTGAGCATTTGAATAATAATTTCATCTTAGTTTGGTTATGACTTATGTTTTTTATCCAAGTTATTTCTACTAATTCTTTATAATATAAAAAAAATAAAATGGTAAAGTTCAGAAATAAATATAAGTATTTAAATTTTGTGAATTTTTTAAAACCCAAAGAATTACAAATGCTGAAGTTCAGAAAATTTGTTTAAATTTTACCATGGCTGCTTTTTTAGGCTTTAAATTTTAATCTTAGTAACGAAGCACAAGCCCCCCATCCCATAGGGGTGAATGGCGAAGTCATTGCCTGGTTTGATTCAATATTAATATTTAAAAAAATCACCAAACCTTTTAACTCTTATTGAATAGACTTTAAGACTTGCACTTTTGATCTTTTTCTGGTTCCGTTAAGAATTTTAAATTGTGGTGAAATTTTAAACGTTGAAGACGTTCAGAAAATGTATAAATGATTTTCCGGATTCACTTTTCACTATAAAAAAGAAACAACGCTATAAACCTTAAGTTTATCTTAGATCAAATTAGATGCATTGAATACTTAGTGAGGTTAAAAGGTGTATAATATAACTTAACATTGTATAAAATTACGAAAATCAGCATTACTGTCGAGAATCGAAACTTCTCCCCTTTTATCGTCGTTTTTAAACGCGACTAAGAATCGCTATTAGGAACTACATAAGAGTACTATCGTTGTGAATGAATGACTCTGACACACTTGACACACCAGCGTATCTCGGGTAAAGCACTTGCCGAACCCCACAAAAAAAAGATTGCTTCTTGGAAGAGAACACAACGGATTTTTTTTACAGAAGAAAGAAGAAATATCTGCGTGCACTAGATTGATAGGAGAAACCTCCTGGAACTGGTACGTGGGGGGAATACTAGAAGAGGGATCACCATTAACTAAGAAACTATACTACCTCTCACTTTCTTAACTTCACGCAATATAACGTGACTTTCAACGCGTCAAGAAGATCTTGGTTGTATGGTATAGTGAAATCCGGAAGGTAGTCCCATTAGAGGGCGCAAAGAAGGAATCTCCTCAGGCGAACGAGCACTAAACATGAGGAGGCGCCTTATAGGGCAGGTCTATGGTTGGTGTGAAGGTCAGGGCGTGCGGACACTAAGCAGACAAACAGGGAGAGATAGGCACACAGAGATAGGGACCAGATATCTATCCCCATATTTTTTAAAAAATAGGGGCTTTCCCACAGGACTATCAACATGGACAGTGGAATGAAGAGGGCGCCCCTGCGGAAACTCCCCAGCCACGACCTACCACATAACCAGAGACTATGCGAACACAAATGGCTACATCGCTCTATGCGCCAAGCTGCAAGATATAGAAAAGATCCTCTTATCAAAAGGAGCTAACGTACTCCAATAAATCGGACTCGAAGCCAAAACTACACCCCAAAACCTCAGAAAACCGCAGGGTAATCTGTACAAGAGTGGAAGGATGGATAGGAATAGAAGCATGATGGATTATAAAAAGAAATCGAAGATAAACAAACTTGGGCCAAAGTTAAAGCGGTAATAATTTCGAACCAGCATACACACGTTTTAAAGATCGTGTACATAACCAGAGAAATCGCTAATAAAGCAGCTACAGATGGATTACTCTATTACATGAAGATGCCAAGAAGTAACGTTGGAAATGGAAAATTTATTAATATGCAGATTTTTTCGAATGTTATGAAATGGAGATCCATACAACCTAAATATGCCTGAAAGGAGACGTGAAGATCTGCTTAGAATGTTCTAAATCAGATAATTACAGGAAAGAATGCACCTAAACGGACAAAAAGTGTATAAACTGCAAAAGACCCCAGATGACCTTGGCCGTATCATGCCCCCAAAGAAAGGAAATGTTAAAAAAGAAAGAACTGAAAAAATATGGTAAGTCCAAATTTTTCGTAGGCAAATACAACTAAAAAAATGCAGAGAATAACGAACAAATTAACATCAACTCTGAAGCTCATATGAAAATAATGACGTGCATCATGCATATACATATACTAAATATTGCACATCCAGATAGCTACGCTCCTGAACTCAATTCGATGTTAATTAACAATGGAATTCCAACAAGGAGATTCCTGAATGTCCTGAACTCTGCAGCAATATACGACAGAGCTTTCGTCAACCCTTCTGACACTGAGAAGGAAACAAACAGCGAGGAGACATCCATCACAGAATCCGAGGAAGAAACGACAGAAAAGAAAAAAATCGGAAAGTAAAAAAGTCACCGAGCACCAAACAAAGACGGAAAATTGTGCAAAGAGAAGTAGAAATCCGAAAACCAGAATAAAGAAGCAGGTCCGAAACCAAGCTCAAAAAGACCAAACCACCACCAGGCAGGAAAAAAGTAACAAACGAGCAGCAAAATATGTGACGGAAAACTGAGACTACAACAGATTAACAATCGCACCTAAGTATTAAGTTGCATTAAAATCAAGGGAATGTTCAGGCCTTTTGCTCTAATTCCATTTACTAGTTAAATATCAATAATACATTCGAATAAGACCATATTAAATCCTATCTACGAAAATGGTATGCACTATCTTGCACTAGGTGGAGATTCAAATGTTAACTACCTTTAATGGTTTATATCTTATTGAAATGCCAACAGAGGCTAATTACTCACAGCGCAACTTCCAACCCTCAACATACTAAATTACAGAAATATCTCTCCCCGAACACAACCGACAACTAATTTCACCAGACATCAGTTTTGCACACCAATAATAAAAATACGCACCACATGAAATGTAATCCACCACCTTACTTCTGATTACAACTCACTTTTCATTAATCTCTTAATTAATCACAATGTTAGGCACACTTACATACAAAATGACAAAACTACACAAATCAAACTGGAAAAACTTTACACAACACGTCGAAGACAACATTAGACGCGGCACTGAATTACTTCAACCGCAATATTATAGCAAGCAAACCAAACATACATCTAACTTCTTTCAAACAGCTTCGTTTTCTTAAACATATAAAAAGAAAAGGGTAAAAGCTAACATAACAGGTGAAATAGCAGACCTAATTAAACGGAGAAATAGGCTATAATAGTTCATTAAGTGACGTGAGTCATTTACTGACTCTAGTGCCGACTCTGAATGAGAGGATCATCAAAGAGCTCCTCTGGATTGAAAGAAGTTACTTCTTTTAATTACCAGCAGCCAAAACGCTTTCTCGTTATATCTCGCATTCGCCTCACTTGTGACCTTAAATTTAGCTCGCCCCGTTTACTAGTGCCTCAAATGCCTGAGTCTCTTTCGATCGTCAACACAGCTCGAGAGCAAGAACTAATCAATAAAAACATTTGAAATAAATTGTAGATAGTCGCGGTGTTTATTTCTCCCATAAGGCACCTCGTGTCATTGGTGATCTCTGGAAGTTTGCGAACTTTTATCAAGCACTCACTAATATTCCGCACTGTCATTGTTCTTCTTGTCCCGCGGACAATAGGTAAAGGTGAATCCTGCTCGGAGTGCTTCTCAAATCTTCGACCAACAGTTCGGCAACCTTAATCTGGCCACTCAAACCAATTCAAGAAACACCACTGCATAGTGCGACACAAAGAGGGAGATTCTGTAAATCTCCACTCAAACCACAAAAAGACTCATTCTTCCGTTTCTTTTGCTGTCCCGAAGCTCATTAACATCGCTCGCTATTGCGATGAGAAACGGTACCAATGCACACACTTGCCAAACAACGTGCTCACAAGAAGCATCGGCGCGTGATGAACATGTTTTTGTCCGATTTCCACAGAACACATTTCCATTTATAATCGTCCAAAGCTAAGTGAACCTGGTCCCGAAATTTATGTCATTACCTTAAGGCCATGTTACTCTCGAGAATTGAACTCTTGTCCTGCAAGAATGAGATGGACCCCACTGTGGAATCCTGCAACCATCTCCAGCGCAGGTGACGCAACTCTCTTGCTGAAGAACGCCTTTACCTCGATAGCCTCATCGAAGCTGTCAAGAAACTCGCTGGAAACTCAGGAGGGATAAACTCATCGTGATTATCTTTCCCACTCCCATTCTCAATCCTCGCATTTTTCAACATCGAGAGAGAAAATTACAGAATTGTGAGCAAGTAAAGATCTTAAAATCCACTAGAAGCTAATTCATGAGAGAAGGACTTTTCTGGTTGCCTTAGCTTCTCAAATTCCTATTGCTTTCGTGAATACTCTGTTTGTGCCTTAATTTTTATCGCACTGAGATTTGTGCGTTAGTACCACGCGTTTGCTGAATCCTTTTGGATAAGTTTGGGCAGTGTTGTTGAGAAATTCATTCACGAATTTCTGCATTTAAAATTGTGAACATTTTCACTCGCTTTCATGCACCCGTGGCGAAGAGTGAACTTGTTTCCCTCCTCCCCCTCCCCGCTTTTCATCGCGTTTCCTTGGTTGGAAAACAACCTATAGGCATTCGAAAAGCTCCCGACACGGAAGGTAAAGTGCCTTTTGAAAAGCTATATTTTTTCGACTGGAACATATCTCTTGGAAACTCTCTTTACTCTTAAACCTAGTGATAAAGTCTCTCTCAAACTGCACACACGCACACATACAAACGCAAACAATCACACAATTACTCCATGGGGATTTTCCGTTCGAAGTTTATTTTTTCCAACCTCACATATGAGGATATGGAAGGATAAATGAGGGAGACCCGGCGGATACCGCTGAAGACCCTCTCCGATGGCCCCAAGCTTGATCGGGGACGGGTTTTTGCTAAAATTTATGGAGATCTAGGAATTGCGGTCGTAAGACTAGTCGACACTCAAAATGGATACGCAGCTATTTACTCAAAGGAGAGTGATTGCGAAGCACTCACTTCTCCTAAAGCAGCAGAATGCCTAAAAACACTTAACCTAAAACCTCACACACTGCTGCAAATTAAGAATCACAAAAACATTATCCTCCACCACCTCGATCCATGAGTTGGAGGGAGCACCGTTGAAGAAATTCATGCGGAGGTGGAAAAAAACACCTGGGCGAAGGTAGCTGAAATTATAAAATTCAAGGAATACACGCACGTATTCAAAATAGTATTTTGTGATACGGCAATTTCGGTTAAGGCTACGGAGGGAGGTATGCTCCTATTTAACGTCCGTGTCTGCCCTGAGCAGATCGAACGTGAGGAGTTTATCGACCCAGATGTGTTTCAAGTGCTAAAAGTACGAGGAACACACTGCGGCCACCTGTTCCAGGGGGGACGTTCTTTTGTGTTTTATTTGCTCGTCAGGTGCACATTCTTGGAGAAGCTGTAATAGCACCTCTATGAAGTGCCTGAACTGTGCGGAAGAACATAAGACGCTTTCCATGGCTTGCCCGGTCAAAAAAGAACTCTTGAAGAGAAAAGCTAATTAACGGAAACAGGAAGAAGAAAACAAAGTGAACAGTACCTACGCCAAGGTTGCTAAAGCTGTTGTTGCGGATTCTCGGGTAAACCCAACATACTTCCACGTCGAGAATAAAAACTCGACCAAAATTATGTGTTGCATCTATTATGCTCACATTGCAAATCTCTCCTCCCCAGGGTGTTTTGCGGATGAACTAAATAGAATGCTGACGCATAACGGAATGGAGAAGATGTGATTTCCCCCAAATACACGGTCGGAGGAGATTCTTAAGATTAGTCTCAAACCCCAGTGCGAGACTAGTTGCCAGAAGCTCCCCACCACCAGCAACGCAACAGCTCTCTCCAGGGATTAGGCTCAGGCAACAAAGGAAGCAAAGATACGCACTGAGAAGCAGAACCACACACAAATTGCACAATAAACAAATCAATCACACACACACAGAAGGATAAGGAGGTTACGGTGCTGAGACAGCGAGAACTGAGTGGAGGGAGGCACGCTCACCCAGCTCACGAAAAACCTCACAGCCTCAAAGACGTCCGAGATCGTCCTCTTCATGTAAGAGGGAATCTAGGAACGCTTACCATTCGAGGAAAATTAACTTAAAAGTACTCGCTGACGAAAGCTCCCCTTTTCCTAAGGATATGGATGTCCTTGATATATCGGAAGGAGTAATATCCACAAAATACAAATGAGAATTCACCTCAGACGACTGCAGCGAAAATCAACTCGAGTAGGCTTTACTCTAAAGTTTAATAAAACTGGCACCCGAAACCTTTATTATTCTAACGGACGGCGAATACAGATAAAAACGTATTGGAAAAACAATCATGCCACAACACACTTCACAAGGACCTAAGCTTGCAAGAGAATAAGTCCACAAACAACACGAACCCACACAGGAGTCTTTAATGAACAAGGCAATGGAGACATTAAAAATACTACATTTTAACTCATACGGTTGGACGACCAAAAAAATACTATACGCTACCGTAATTCGACAATGTGACCCAGACGTTATACGAGTATTTACCTCAAAACATGGGATAAATGACACAGACAGGATACAATTTTTCCCTACGAAGTCTTAACCAAAAATCCCAACGGAGAACGTTTCGACAGATGCGCGTTAGCTGTGAAAAGAGGTCTTGACTTCAAGTCAATATGTGGACTCGATAAGTCATAGCACACTGTTAAGGTCCGTACGGCAGTGGGCCCCCTGGTCCTGGCATCAGGGTACCAGCCCCCAAGAAGAGGGTACTTGCCCATTCACAACTTCTTGCAACTTTGTGGTCATGGCATGTCGTGGTATGACATTACATTGTATCAATACCATATTATATCTATGGGGGAGGGACCAATAACTTAAAGGCGAACCGACAAGGGACGGAACGCCACGAGTTTCGACGCGCGGAACAGCGAGAAGAGAGTGCAACGAGATCAGGTAAAATTTGGGCAATGGCAAAGCTCAAGGTTATTTAAAGAGGCATGTTCAAAAATATAATTTTATTTACATAAAATTCGATAATTAATGGGCAAAATTACATTGGTAAACAAGGGGGGAATTGCAGAGTTATGCATCAGACTCTGAAGTTAAAAATTAATGCGTTACAGAAGGAGACTATTCAAATGGGGAGGATTAACTCAAATGGGTTGCTGAAGGGAAAGAGGAGTTGGCTTACGGAGGATTCCGGGTGAGACATCAGGGTAAGGTTTCACGGATGTCTTCTGCAGGCAATAACCGTGAGGGCGAGGGTGCTCAGAGCTTCTGAGCAGGAAGTTGACGTGATGATAGTTCTCCAAAAGGGTGGTGGGTAACGTCCGGTCCAGGTGAGAGTATTTTGGCCACCCGAAAACGAGGAGGGAACGAGGAGGGCTTCTACAGGAGTTGATGAGTGAAGTCGGAAAAATCGCTCGGTGGCGATCGTCAAATGGAATTACCTCACTGGCTGGGGCTAATTCCAACACACGAAAAGTTCAGCCGTCACTTTGCTTTGTTGTTAGCACCTGACTTGGAACTAGAGGAATGCTTCTTGGTCCTGGCGGGACTCCTCAACTCTGTGTCTCCCACCTGGAAGACGAGCCCTATATATCCGAGGCTCCCTCCGCAGGGGTCGGGGAAACAGCGCGACTCTCGAATGGCCTCGAATCTTCACGTCGAGGCGATTCTAACCCACGAAAAGGTGGTCCGAGGTGGACGCGGTTCGAGGTTACCGCTTGTGGATAGGGGGGGGAGGCTTACCAATTCAAGCCTAACCAAATTCTAGAACCTACTCCAGCGCATGGACATCACTTCCGTGCTGGAATAGAAATTCCACGTGAATTTTCCCCATACATCTCCCAACCGAAAGATGATGCTTTACAGAGCAGTTGCGTAGCAAAGGATAATCCCAACTATCGAACTAGAATTATAAAGGGTTTAGGGAAATTCTGACCTGCTACGACAGGTGTACACACAAAAAAACGGGAATCTGAGTTTAGCGGGGAATTTACGGACATAGCCTTAAACGGGTCAATTCTAAAGACAATTTAACTAGAACAATTTTAAACCAAAAAAAAAATCACAGGAGAACATTAGCGACATTTCAGTGGAACCAAAAAAAAGGATGCAATTAAATGGAAGCATAAATATGGGACTAATGACTAAACAACTTAGTGGACCAAAAAAAAAATCATAATTAAGAACATTAATGAGATAATATATACAATTCACGTGGAAAACCTTCGCTCCCGCCGGAGTACGGATGAGGTAATCCACGGCTCCTCTAGCCTCGAGGATGGGGTAGGGTCCCTTCCACTGGCTAAGGAGTTAGTTGCTTTCCGTGGGAAGTAGTACCAGCACCTGCGCGCCAGGCTTGAATTTTCGTTCTCGTGACTTAAGGTCAAAGTAGGTCTTATACCTCTCAATAAGTCCTTCTTCACGAGATACGACACTCGTTTGTTACCTCGGGTGGACTCACGCTCGAGGGTTTTAGTTTTCTCCCAAAGGGGGGGGAGAGTTGCGCACTGCTTCTGGGCACGGGCAAACTTGTTGCTCCGGAGGACTTGGAACTCCGTGTCGATAGGGGTTCCCAGGGGAACGGGTGCATGGGATTCCAGGGCTGCCTGTGTACGGGTAATCACGGGCTGGGCCACGGGATGGTCGTGGATTACGGGGTTCTGACCAAGCAAAACGGATCGGAACTGGATTGGGGCCGATACTAATTCGGCCCAACTGCACATATAGTCACACTCGATGTGACAACGAATTACTTGGAAACGACTCGCCCGGCCAAGGTAGTCGTGGACCACCGCAAATTTCTTGTGATCGGGGTCAACAGGGGGAGTAGGTCCTCAGACACTACGATGCAGGTGCACCCGGTGTCACGGACAAGAGTGGATACTCGGTGACCGTTCACAGTTCCGTTCTCGAATTTCAATCGACCAGGGTTGTTCTCATTAAAGAGAAAGTTTACCTGATGGACCGGATCTTTGGCGGGCGAGGGAGGAACGGGGGTCTCCTGAGGCGACGGAGGAGGATCAGGGGCAGCCCAGATTTGGTGCACTCGGTGGGACTGAGAGTTTGCGAATCGGAAGTTTTGAGGAAAGTTCGTGCGGTAATGGCCGGGAACTCCGCAAGTGTAGCAGATGATCGGGTTCTTTTGGTACGGCACAACCGGGGGAGAAGAAACTAGGGGTTTAACGTCTCGGTGTTCAGATTGATGGAAGTTTCTTGGCTTCAAAAGACTAAGAACTTTGGTAAATCTTGGAACCAATTTATGAGGGGTGTTAGGACCAAAAAATTTAGTTTGGGGGGCGATTGGGGAGCCTTTTTAACATCCTTAGGGTATAAATTGTGACTACCCGCGTAGACTTTGGCCTCTTCCAAGCACTCCTTGAAAGTGGCACAACGTTTATCCTTAATGAAGGCGTGAATTTCGGGAGCCACGGCCGCTAAAAGCTAATCCCTAAGGAAGAAGTCCAGAAGGGACTCGTAGACCTGGGGAATCTTGCACGCATCCAGCCAACACTGAAAGTGTCTTTGGAGGATGTACCCATGTTGCCGAAATATTTGACCAGGGCGGATCCTTTCCTGGCGGAATCGGGAGCGGTAGAATTCGCAATTCATATGAACAGCGGCTAACAATTCGTACTTTAACGTGGAATAGTCCAAAGTTGCTTCCGGAGGAAGGGATACGAAGATATCCCTTAACTGGGCATTTAGGAAGGGAAGTAAGCGAGCGACGCTATCATTTTCCAGATACCATCTATTGATCTGAAAGATTCTCTCAAAATGGGTCAAAAATGACCCATAGTCCTTTCTATCATTAAAAGCGGGAAGGTTGACTGAAGGAGTTTGAGGAATTTCAGCCCGGGAACCGATGGACTGAGAATCCATTTGATTTCGGCTCATTTCCAGCGCATGCTGCCTAATTTGTTCACGTTCTTCCATCTCCATTTTGTTCTTCTCCATCTCCCTCTTCAGTTTGTTCTCAATCTCCGTTTTCAGTTTGTTCTCCTCTATCTCCATTTTGTTCTTCTCCATCTCCATTTTCAGTTTGTTCTCCTCCATCTCCATCTTCAGTTTCTTCTCCATCTCCGTTTTTCTTAGTTCCTCCTCCCTTCGCTCTGCCCGTTCGTTCCTCTCTTTTTTCTGTACGTAATTTAACAAGTCTTGGCCCGAAAGACCTAACAATTCACCCTGACTCTTGAATTTTTCGAAGGATGACATTGTTACGCAGTTAACTGAGGGAACACTGACACGCGAACGAGCTAGGACACTACCCACGCGAAACGAATACTTGAATATTCGTGAAGGCCTTGTTTACAAAAAAAATTTGATACAGCTACCTACCTCTGCTGTTTCTAAGCGGAAAAAAAATTGAAATGGTCCTACCGGAATTAGGACATCAAAGACCTTAACTCTTTTGGATTAATAACCAGGAGAGTCTCCAAAATTCAAACACAATAAAAAAAATTAATTTCCTGGGGTCTAACACAAATTCTAAATAGATTAACGTTCTACTGCTCTTCAATTAACTTGAACTTGCCTTCTGCCAGTACAATACAAAAATTAAAATAAAAGGGATATACGTGAATAACGAAGGAACTTCTAATGTCGAAATTAAAATGACACGGGTTCGTAAAAACACCAAACACACTTGACACCAAAATTATATAATATGTATATTAATAAATATATATGTCGTGGTATGACATTACATTAAATCAATACCATATTATATCTTATGGGGCGTGAGGTTTCTAAGGACCCAACGGGCAGAGACCTTGGTCATGGCCAAATTGTCGTGGATGATGTTGATAACACTTCCATGTGATATTCCAAGTTCTCGCTCGATTTCTTCGACCTTCACCCGTCGATTTTCGAGGATCATCCTCTCCACACGGGTTACATTGTCCCCGTTGGTCACGTCTGACGGGAGTCCTGGACGGAGGTCATCTTCAAGCGACTCACGACCATGGCGGAACTCCCTATTCCAGCGAGCAATGGTTGCATAGGAAGGGGCGGTGTCGGTGTACACTGCAACCATGCGTTTATGAATCTTTTGCATTCTTGCCTTTCTTGGTCAAAAGTTTGATCAGTGCGCGGCGCTCAACCTTCTCCATTGTTGAAAAATTTGTGACTGACGATCTGCGATCAGCTATTGCTTCTTAAATAGACGAGTCAGGAGCGTGCGGCTGCAGGTCCTGACTTGTCATAACTTGTCCTAACACCCCCACAAACAGCCATCCCCCTTCCTCTGTTTTGCCCTTCCGATTCGCAAAACTTATTGACCACCCCTCGTATATGGCAACCAGAACCTCAAACTTCCAATGAAACCTTACAAGCGCGATAGATAAGGGAAGAATACTTCCTTGGATTTAAACGTAAAATGTATAGCTATTTATCTTATAACCTTATTTTCCTCTTGTTAAGTTACAAAACATTGTTTTGAAAATTTCAGATCAGTTGAGAATAATAATTATCTTTTCCAATTTGATTTTCCATAAGCTTTTCTGATTTCTGATTAGGATTTGGATCGGATTTTTGTTGAATACTGATACGAATTCCCATGTGGTTACTAAAAGTTACCATAATAGGTTTTAGATAGTAATTAAATCGATTGTTATTCCCCGCTAGGCAGATATCTGGTTTCGTCGCCGCTCTTCCTGTAATATATGTAGGGAAATGAGAGCCGAGTCGTTAGACGATGTGTCTATCCAACTGTAGTTCTAAACGTCACCCGACACGTGGTCGATGTGTAACCTGTTTCCCTAGAAGGAGCGTTAATATCTCCGGCGAATATAGTGGGGCTCCTTCCTGTTAACAATTTGATGAAGTTAGGGATGGGGAGAAAGTTCCGCCTCGGTGGTTGGTAGCGTTAGCGGTTATTGGGTCTCTAAAATTCATGACGATTTTCACTGCTCCAAAAGCATGTTATGTTCTTCTTGGTGGCTAATGCCCTCATCCATCTATCTTATGTATAGTTGGTGGCTAGTACTTCGTAATTCCAAATTTTAATATTTTCATTTTTTGTATTGATTGATACCTTGTCCTGATATTAGGATTATGTGGGCATCAATTTCTCTGAATATATTACCATATTGCATGCGTTTTCCGATCCATCCGATCGTGTTAAAGATCCAAAAGGTTTTAACCTTTTAGGCTTTCTTAAAACATCCTACACCCTGAGCAAAAGGTTATGCATAACCTAATATAATGTTAGTTATGTATGGTTAGTAATTAAGCGGGTATCGTTTGTATGTTTGAGTGGGTATGTATATATTTATGATGAATAATACATTGTATTTTACGTTAATTTGTTAATTCTTTGATAACATATGGCATATGGTCATAAACCCAAATGACATTTACAACGTATGAATATTGGTTCATCTTTATTGGCTTAAAATGATCCTGATCCATTTCTAGACAAAATTGTTACGAAGGAGAAAAAGTGGCTTCTTTACTGGAATATTAAGCGCAAAATTAAGGGCTTGATTGATAACAAACCCACATTCCTACTTCTAAACGTGGTCTCCAACAGCAGATGTCTACTCTTCGCATTTAGTGGGATGTAGGAGGAGTTATTCCTTCTGAGCACCTCATTAATTACTAAACAGTTACTGAAAACTTATATGATTCAACCATGTAAAGTTTAGATAAAATTACTGAACAAAACCGGTCTCATTCATATCCTGGTTCATTTCGATGCATGCCCATATGTGTCATGATTGGCCAAAGATAAAAATTTTGTGATAAGTTGGGAAGTTTTCCTCATCTTCTATACCTATTCTTTTGACTTGTCCCATCCGATTACCATTTTTTTGAGCCATTAAATTATCACATAAATTTTCAAGCTTAGCCAGATATGAAGTGGAAAAGGATATTATATATATATATATATATATATATATATATATATATATATATATATATATATATATATATATATATATATATATATATTTCATCACAACCGAATGAACTCTTCAAGAAAGGTGTCCACTGCTAAATTAAACAATGTAACAGCATTGTCAATAATAATAGAAACTACTTTGCTGAGTGAATGTTGTTTTTGTATTTAGTCACCCAATAAGTAATGCGACATTTTTTCATGTTTATCATTATTTTATGAATAGAAATCAAACATTTTTTTTATTCCTATTTAAATAAATGTTTATAAGGTAATTTCCTAATTCATATAATTTCTACCAGTCTCTATATTTCTTCTAACTTCTCAATACCACGTTTGTAAAAATAGTTTGATTCGATTTAAAAAAAGTTCCTTAAAGTTCTTAGATCTCTTCTGTTCTTGACATCTTCATTCTCTTCAGGTGATTCACTAAACTAAAGAGATAGTAATCTGATGTGACTCAGTTGGGTAAGAATGGACGATGACTCATTAGTTCCCAATCGAAATTGTTAAGCTTTTATATGGTATCTTTTGCGATATGAGGTCGCGCTTTGACTTGATGAAAGTGCATTCTCCTTTGATTGGTTAATGTTGGCCTTTTTCTTCAAGTGTTGCATGAAAAAGGTCTAAGTGAACACCGTAAACTTCTTTGGTGATGGTCTAATTAGAGTTAAGAAGTTCAAAATGGGTGATGCCATTCATATCTCACCAAATGCACAATATAATCTTTCGTGGATGAGGCTACTGTTTCGTCTAGGGTATTGGATTTTTTTTTCTCAAGTCTAATCCGCTGTCTAGAACTTTGTTATTATTTTAGATACTCAATTCTCGTCTCATGTAACAATTCTAGTAAAGGAGAGATAAACAAATGTCTATTCCTTTTTTGCACATGTAACTTTGACATGTCCTGAGGAATCCATTACCCAAATCGCGAAACATTGCCTATCTCCTTTAAATGACGAGGCATCCTGTTTTTGTTTTTTCAACCAATTGTTCAACAATCGTATTTTCTTCCAGTTATTCTTAAAAGATTTCGATTAAATTTCGCTGGTCGTCCTGAACGCGGTTCATCTTTAAGACTGTTTCCCCGAGCCAAAAAAGGCGTATTACTTATGGGATGACCTAATATATTATAAAATATCTTTACTTTCCTTTTAGAAAAACAACATTAACATCTTGACAACCCTATAATTTCTATGTTGCTGATCACATACTTACCTCCTTTTTTTAAAAAAGTAGAACGGAAGTGGTGGATCATGCCAATCGTATTTTACTTTCTATTCAACATTTTCCAAACAGACTAGCCACTAGGTATGCTAGAACTTCATCACCACCATTTATTAATTCCTAGTGTGACCCTATCCTCCAGCGTTTCACTAATTTACCTGCGCTTAATTGCATCTAGAATTCCCTACCTTGTGAATGGTAGGAATTCTTCCTCATTTATTGATACGTTTTCATCAAATGCATGGAAGCAATTGCTATCATAAAGTTCCCGATAGAATTCTTAAACTCTTTCGATGATCTTTTCTCTGTTTGTGATTTTTTTCCCTCTTAACTCTTCATCGTTGTCATTTGTTGGCTGCTATCATTTAATCATTGTTGTTGTTTCATCTCTTTTAGTGATTTGTTGTTTTTAATAGTTTTTTTTCACTACACTAGGATTTTAATAAGCCTGTCGAGTTCTATATATTTGATCCTCTCTTTAATTGCTCTATTCTGTCATACCTTTTCAACCTTTTTTCCCCAAAAATCTTTTTTAGTTGGATTTATGTTTGTTAAATATCCACCCTTCATTGTTATTTTTCAAAGTGGTACATAGTTAAATAGTTTATATTAAAGTTACTTGGAAGATATTTGTTTTACTGTGTGTCCAATTTTTTGATGTGTTTCTTTTTGGGGGGCCTGGATTTGGCGCTCTCCTTTCTTAGATCAGTCTTTATCTTGCTCTAAATAATCAAATGTTTCCTATAATAAATATGTAACCGATCTCATTTTCTGTTTCCTTTGGTCTTATCCACGTCACTCTCTTGTTTTCCTCCTTTGAGGGAGTTCATAAGTTGGTTTCTTCTGCAAATTCTACTAATCTGTTTCCATCTTCATTTCCCTCGCCTACTCTGAATTTCCCTAACGATCGACTCTAGTGCATTTGTTCCCTAGACTTTGTATTAATATTCCCCATAATCATCTTAAATTAATAGTTTATTTGTATATTTCCATACATCAGTTCTTTCTTAGATGTTTTGTGTATGTGCATTCATGTGTTCTGCCTCGGTTTCCTTGTCTATGTGCACTCGTGAGTTGTCCCTCAAAGTCCTCAACTTCTTTAGCTGAAGTCTAATAGGTGAGTAGGCTTGAATTGTTTGTGACAAATATCCAATAGATTACTAGGTTGATTATTCTTTTAGATATTACTGTCTTGGTACATGAGTATTCCTATTTCACTAGTATGTGTCGTTTCTACCTTTCTAAGAAAGCATGTAACCGTTTTAATATTTATAGTTTCTTCTTCTTTTCTTCTAACTTCGCTGATCCGCGTGATATTCCCTTCTGTCCACGCTGTTCGTTAAGTTCTTGGAGCTTTGTGTCATTTAAAGATACCTGAATATTTTACATAGCCAGCTTCGCCAACCGTCGTCACCTAGTGCCTTAACCTGTGGCTTCTTAGCACCCTCCCTTACTGAGCTTGTCTGCCCGCTGCCGTGGGCAGGCAATGATGGCCAGATTCCGCGTTGGTCCAATTCGACTAGTGAGAGACTCGATCCTTAGTTCAATGAGATATGGTTTTCTTCACTACTGCACCCTCTATCCGATCCCTGGTTACCTGTCTGGTATAGGTGATGTCATACATTTTCATTTTATTTTCCTTGTGTGGGGAAGAGGTACTCTGCTCAGAAATTGTAACCCTTCATATTATCTATGCTAGTAGTTTCCAACCTTTGAGTATGAAACTGGTAACTTAAAAAGCGAACTTAAGAGTAGACTACATTTTATAATAATTAATATCAAGCCACGACTATTATGTGGCTTATGCAACGATTGGGTGGCTAAGGCACATGGCGTATAACTAGATTACATAATTATGCAAATTAATTAACAACCTAATTATTTCCTCTAAACATCCCTTAAGGTGAGGGCCATAACTATTTCCCAGAAAGGTCGCATGCGGCCCTTGTGCGGCAAGTGGGGGACTCTTTAACTAGTCACTACTTTGGTCACTTACTACAGAATACAGTAATACAGTAGTTTGTGTAGCGCCCTATCTAATCTCGTTCAATTATAGGTCTGTGTGTGTACACACCGTGGGAACATAACATGATATTTATAACATCGTTAGCTGACCTTTATGTTTGACCCTTATTTCAATGCAAAGTATAGGTCACTTGACTGTATTTATTAATAAAGTAGGTTTGGGATCTAATTTTTGTTATATTTTACCTTCAAATTCTGATAGAAACTTACTAAAACAAAATGCAACGTTTAATTGTTTCTATTAATTTTCGTAAATAAAAAAATCTAGTAGTCTAAAAACTTTTGGTCATGACTGTATTTGGTAGATGCAAATCCACATGAAAAGAAAAAGAAGTTAAAGCAACGACTTTATAAGATAGGAGGAGCTTATGCAAAGCTCTATTTAAGCAGTGCTTTTCTTTTTCTCCGTTTAAGCTTGTCACAGCTCAGGCATTCATTATTCAACTCGCGCTATGCCCCAATCTGCTAACTCTCTTCATTTATCTGCCTCTCTCTCTCTCTCTCTCACTCTTTCTCTCTCGTACAGACTCTTTTAACACGAACCAAATTCCTTTTTTAATATTTATAGTTAATAAATTCTCGTTCTACTACACGTCTCTGTCGTTTCTGGCAGTCTAAATGTGTTCCTACCTGGTCAAACTAAGGACACGTCTCCTTCGTTCCTCTCAACTAAGGAAATGACTTGGAAAGTTTGAGCTATATATCTGCAATTAATGATTTAATTGAAATTATTCGCACGATTTTAGTCCAAATTATTTTAAAACTTACAGAATTTCCCCTCAATAAGATTCGTCTTTGATTTCCGTGCGTAATCATTTCAGTGAACTTTTGCCTACATTTTGGACAAATTTATGAAAATATTTGGACCGAATTATGGATTTGTTTTTTAATTAGGTAATGTTTTAGGATTACATCCTTACATATGATCAAACTCCAACTGTACTGTTATACTACTACTAATAATAATAATGATAATATTAATAATAATGATGGTAATAATAATAATAACAATAGTGATAATAATAATAATTAAAAGATTATCAGATAGGCAAGAAATAAGAGCTCAGAAATTCGTACAAATGTACATTATCTTCAGAAGCTAGAATTGCAGTATAGGCCACAGGCATTCCATTTCCCAACCTCCTTCTTGCTGACCCAGCCTCTCAACTTCAGCTAACCCCTAGGACAACAACGAGCAATCTTTCCAAATTCTTTAATACCGCTGACTAATTTCCTGTGGTTTCACTGTTTTTTTTGCAAAAGACATTCTTAGATAAATCCTGTCTGATTCCACCTCTAATCACCTTGAATTATATACTATTGGTTAATCCTAAGGCAGGAGTATCCCCTATCTTTAAAATGTATTGACATTGGCTCAGTTGTAAGAAGCTTTTGCCCCATTAACCCTATGATAAAGCTAGAGAGTTATTGTAAAAACCATCCCGCTGTGTTTATTGCTCTATATAACCATTGGCTCAATTTTCAAAATCTAAAAAACTTAGTAACTAAATCAAATATAACCGGACCATTATTATAAACCCACCCTACTATGTTTAATATTTTATGTAACCACACCCACTTGAAATGAGCATATAAAAAATTCTAAAAATTCTTGTGAGAGAGAAGAGACTCTCAGACATAAATCCGCCACCTTGAAGTTGTCTCATTACGTCCTTCTGTCCCGGGTAATTCGACATAACCGATTCACCTATTCAAGCGACTGGTCCTCTCCTCCTTTGTCGAGCATCGTGCCTTTTCCAGTCGTATCATACGACGTTCCAAGCATCGTTTCTTCTCCAGTCGTAACAGACGACGTTTCCAGCCTTAAAGTGGCGTAATCTTCCTCACTAGTTTGAATTATGTATTAGTTTTGAAATTAGGTAATGCACAATACAACTATCATCAATTCTTATATAAAAAGTAAAAACGTTGCTATTTCCTCTTTTTTTATTGTTTATTATATATTTAGGAAATATATCTAGATAATAAAATTGGCAAATATTCTGAATATATTATCTAAGATTTTTTCTGCCCATAATTTTTAAGCGTCCATCTTTTTTTTTAGCTTTTCAAATAGCCTCTCATTATCTTTCCTCCATTCATCTTCATCTCCTAGATTTCTCCTCGCAAAAGTTTGCAAAGAGAAATCTTTAAAGAAAGTGGTGAAGATGAAAGAAGTGAAAATATGTGAAGGATATACATATACCCACATAACCCCCTGCGAGAAATGGGGCCTTGATGGCACGCAATCTACCAAATGTTAGTTGCACATACTTGCCCATACTAGATCTTAATACTCCCTTGGGCCCAGGAGTGTCAATCCTCCATGTTTCATGGTAGGGTGCTTCACACACACACACACACATACATACACACACCATCCATCCTTTATCGGGCGGCGAACTTGCTGCATTTTTGCGTTCACTGGAATCAGTCAAATCCAGTTAAATAAAATGACCAATTTGAGACTTTGGAGGCTTTTCTTTAGCCATTGTGGGCGTAAACGTAGCCTATAAGAATAAATTGGTGGGGGGGGGGAATTATATTTATTTTAGGAAGTAACAAATAAAGATTTTAATATTTGTTTGCTAACACCACAATTTTTTACTTTACCTCAATGGCGTCTACAATGTCGACGCATTTTTTTTGTTTTGCATTTGTTTATTTTAATTGTTTATTTTTATGACGTTATATTAGTACCTGGGTAATTTTTTTCTGTTCCTTTGACTCAAGTTTCTGTTTTTAATTCCATACTAAGAAGAATTGTAGGATTTAGTAGCTCAAATCCCCTGAGCCCGTCTCATTCCAAATTACCATCATCCATTCCAATGGATCGATTATTCAAAATCGATTTCGTAAAACTCCCGAACACGAGGTGTCTCAAAATTGAGTGCGTATTTTGATTAAATTGAAAACTTTTATGAAAAATTGTTGTTGTATTATGTTCATCATGGCATTTAAAGATGGCGTTGTTGAAGAATCTGTGCGTGGCAGAATCTGTTTTTAATTCCATAGTTAATAGCTGGTGTCTGAAAATTGAGTGTGTATTTTGATAAAATTGAAAACTTTTAGGAAAAATTCTTGTTGAACATAATTCAACAAGAATTTTTCAGAAAAGTTTTCACCTTAATCAAAATACGCACTCAATTTTGAGACACCTCGTGTTCGGGAGTTTTACGAAATCGATTTTAAATAAGTGATCCATTGGAATGGATGATGGTAATTTTGAATGAGACGGGCTCAGGGGATGTGAGCTACTAAATCCTACAATACTTCTTAGTATCTTTGTAATAGTTTCCTTTAAGTATTAGTTTGAGGGTGAAAAGGGTATATCACCCCTTGTAAAATCACGAAATATCATTATTTCAACCCGATTCTGCCACGCAAAGATTCTTCAACAACGCCATCTTTGAATGCCATGATACGGCCGAAGTTACGCTCGCTCGTTTGAAGATAGCGAAAAAAGGAAGCTTATTTTAAAATTAATATTAGTTCATTTTTTATTTTCAGAGTCACGATGAAGAAGGATAAGGGTAGTAGGTTATTTAAACATATTTACTTTTGGTAATTCTTCTGAAAAACGTGGCTCGAAAAATGCTACTAACAAGTAGCATTTCCGCCCGAATAAATAGCAACAAACAATTCAGTAACTTTCCTGAAAGAACGGCGGGGTAATTTCGGGTAAAATGTGTGCAAGCGTTTTTTTGCTCTTTTTTTTACCTCAAAATAAAGAAATAAACTTCTTCTGTGTGCCATAAAGGCTGTCTCATGGCATTTAAAGATGGCGTAGTTGAAGGAATCTTGCGTAGCAGAATTTGGTTAAAATATTGACTTTTAGTGAATTTATAAGGCAAGTGAAACCCTCTTCGACATCAAAATAATACTCTAGACACTTAGTACAACGATAAGATTAAGAATGATATGATTTAGTAGACTACAACGCTTGCTCCAGTCGTATTTAAAATTACCTGAATGCTAATAAAGCGGTAGATCTTTGGCCGATTACGAACAGTTGTAAAGAGAATTGAAACGTCTGAAGTGCTCACCCCAGTGATCTTTTTGCGATGACGGGTGTTTTTAGGAGCCGGCAATTTAGATCGATAAGCAAACGGCCGCCTTACTTTCAGGTTTCCCACTTCAAAAGCTCTGTTCAAAAATTCACCCTTTGAGGCTAAACGGGAAAGTGTGTTATATTAGTAAGAATTACAAAGCTTTACCAATGAATTTGATGAGTAATTACCCTCAATCATATATTATGGCTTAGTTTGGGTTGTTAAAGTTATTTTATTCTAAAAAATTTACTAATTTTGAGCACAGAATTTGTCTATAAGGTAAATTGAAGCTGTATTTATTTTTCCGTACAAACGAGTCTCGCTTGAAATGTTCCTATCTCAAAAAATTCTCATTTGGTTAGAAAAAATAGATACTTATTCATTAATAGCAGCTTTAATTTAGCTTAACCAATTTTCGTCTTGAAACTAAACTGATAAAAACGAAATATTTACCCAATATAAAATCTTACTATCACTCACTTGCTATGTAAAGGCACAGTAATAACATAATCATTTTGCCCAAGGTGTTAAACAATACTGTTCACGACCAAAATAGCTATAATACTGAAAAAATATCGAAAGTTTGATCCTGTTCGACACATCAATCGATTTATTCGATAGAGAAGAATTCACCCGATATATGTCTCTGATGCGAAGATAACTTTCACTTTTGGTGGTTAGTAACAATAGATTCTCTTTTAAAAACAAATACAAGGTCAACAGACCTGTCGCTTGGTCTCAATAATTTTAAAAAAATGAATTAAAAAACATATCAATTAACAAACCTATCTGACTTTACGACCTTCAAAACTGTCCAAAACTCATTGAAAAGTAAAATGGGTACTGACCGATCAACCGACTGACCGACCGACATCTCGGCACGCGACTAATAAACATTTCCAATTTTAAATTTTGAATTCTCGGCAAAAATAAAAACCCATTATTTTTATTAATAGTCGAACCCAAAATAAACTTACTGAAACGCCTACAGTCTATTTAGCAATCTACATACAGCATAACATACCAGGTATAAAAATACAAAACTTCTAGGAAATCGTCACTAACTCAAATAAACATGTATTGAATGCAGATATTTTGGGGGGCCAATTTATGTTAAAATATCATAATTTTCATTGGATTTATTTGTCTAAGTTTACATTTGATGTCTCTACTTACGAGTTCTTGTTTCAGGTTTATTGACTTTCACGTAAATTTGAGATGTAATCTGTTACTAAAGTTAATTTTAGGAAGAGGAAAAGAGACTTAAACCGACCTGCAACGACACATTAGGGTATTACTAAATCATCCTTCGATGTTTAAAGAAATAGTTTTTAGTCGCGTGCACGCGAATCTATAAGTTACTATGTCGATCCGTAGGTTGTCGGGCGGGTGGTAAACCCATTTACTTCTCAATAATTGTTTTAGCAATAACATCGTAACTATTCAGCCGATTCTAAAGAAATTTGAAACCCTTATGTTGTTTTACATTCTCTTTCAAATGATATAACTCCCAAGGTTAGTCCTGGAATTATTGAAAGTTTTTAAGGTTGTAAGGTCATATGGTCAAAAGGCCATAAATCAGAATAATTGAGAGCTCACGACTTAGATCTGTTGACCTTGTTTCTAATTCTTTGCGAATGTGAAGGTGAATTTTTATCTCATGATAAATTTTGTTCCTTTAAATCATTTATGATGAATATATATCTGTTTGGTAAATAAGAAAGGTAGGATGTAGGATGTAGGATGTAGGAGTGGACTATTCCTAGTAAGAAATATGATATGGATGTATGTAGGTGGTGTGTGAGTTGTTCGTGTGTGGGTCTTTGTGCTCATGGACGAAGCCTAACTTAACCAGACACTACAGCTCATAGTACTCTATCGCTATAGAGGGCTTATGTGGCGTGGAGAAAATTATGATAATCTTTGTGGTTGATTGGGTAGTAATAGGTTAGAGGTAGTACTAAAATCTAAATTTTCTCAAAAGTGCTCCTTGAATTGCACATAACAGCTGATCAAAAAGTTATTATGAAAGTAATAGATATTTGAAGAACTCATAGTTCAAAAACTAGAGAACGATATTTATAAATGCAGCCATAACCAGAAAACAACAAAATTATCTATAGAAAATATTACAAACTATTAATATAAGTATTTTGGCTCTTGTTCTTAATGCCTTGAGCACATCATCTTCTCTCGCCTGACTTCAACACTTTATCGTATTATTTAAGCATGATTTTATTCCATCTTTCTCCCAATCTTTGCCAGAGATCTTCAACATTGGCCATTTTCCGAGCCATGGCTTTCAGGCCGACTATTGGTTTTCTATAGAACTTTTATCAGTTCATCATGTCGATATTTTCAGCATCCAATGACTTCACCGTGTTTGTTGTGTGGCATTGAGCACCGGCTCACGTACCTCGGATGTTCGGAAAGATAGGATCACATGTTCCCGAAGAAGATTCATGTAAACTTCAGCTTTTGATATGATGGGTAAGCGGACGAGTTGAGAGAATCAACGCTTAAAACATATCCTACACCATAACGTTGCCACTTCCAAATTTAATCGGTTTTTTCCTGCATGATGAATTAAATCTTTCACCTGTACGATACCTTAAATGACACTTTCCATCCGATAAGTCCATTCTATTTAAACCAATGAGCCAACGAAAGCTTTTAGGACAGCTTCTGAATGTTAAAAATGTTGACACACTTTTCAGCACTCAACATGGCAGGCTCAGTAGCGGAGGCCAACCTAGCCGGTATATTCTTTTTACATATGGTTGGTTTCTTAGCAGGTGAGTGCGCTATGATTCCCACTTCTCTCAAACAACGCGATAGAGTGTGGCGAGGCACATTCAGGCTCAGGTTTCGGCAAATTGACGTGAAATACCGACTGCACATCCATTTCCTCGTGCGGCCTTCATTTGGAGTGTTTATTCGAGCTTGACCTGTTTTCTTTGTAGGCTCGCAGAACTCGTTATCCTCATGGAGCTTAATTATGCGTCAAACTATACTTTTTGACCGATTACGAGGTCTATACATAAATATCAGTGGGAGCACTGGACAGCCTGCTTTCTTAAGAATTTGTCCTTTTATCTCGTCTCACCATCCTTATTAATAAGTAATACCGCCAGTAACAGTCTATAATGCACGTAGGACAGCAATGCTATACGTAGAGTACGTTTTTTACGCGTAAGCTGAAAGTTATGTTATCGTTCTCTAGTTTAGGTCGCTTCCTCATAACTTTTTAATCCACTGTTCTATGAAATAAAACATACACCATCAGAGGAAAATGACAAAGAATATTATGTGCAATTTTCATTGAAATTAAGCGAGAATTTTTAGAAAAAAAAGATTCGGTTAGTTTATTCTTTAGTTTGGATTGTGTGTACAGCTAAAATTTCTCCGTATCTTTATCCTAATCTCATTTGCTATTCAAGAGGATAAGGTAATAAACAAAGGAAGATAAGGCGAAAAATCCACACAGGAAAGGAAGAAATGTAGATTTTAATTCTGTGATCGACAAATTAATCCATTAGGCTGAAATAATCTATTGGACTGTCTGATAATTTCCATTGCTTTTCCAGATAACGGACGGTAAGCTCTAAATTAGCTTTCTAGAGATGTCCGATTTTGGAACAAATAGGTCTATTTTGAATCACTTGCAAACGCTTAATTAAAACCTACCCGGCCAAGAACGTGACGTAGATCACAAATTTTATTTCGAACCTAGTGAGTGCTACCATGCAATCAAGACCAGAGTGTCCATTATCGAGCCATTGAGAGAGGATACAATTAATTATAGTTCAAACTGAGTGCACTCGGGTCATCAATATTCCAGATGCTAGTATTTTCTGAAGCGAATATGAAAGGGAATGAAGAGTTGGTGTGTGATAGAGTAAATGAAATGAAATTAAGAATGAATAAGAGTTTTAGTGGTAAATAAGGGTTCCTTTGAATGAAGAGTGGCATGATGAAATGTCTGGAGGTCAATGTGCAAGCTTAAGAATTGGGTGAAAAATTTAGAAATTACAAGTGTAAAACCTCGACCGAAGAAGTGAAACTGTAATGTACGCAGCGATGATATTCGGTTAGTATAGCCATCTTTACACTGCATCTGGCACGTCTGCGAACGCATCCAACACACTAATCTGACATCTATAAAATGAATTGTTTCTATTGGCTATTCTAACATTCACTTTTGCTATCAGTGTACACGGGATCTTTTTCACCCTCTTGTTAAAGCCCGTCATCTGTAAGAATCACCAGTTAAGCTGCAATATATTTAGTGATGATATCCAGTTAGTATAGCAATGATTAGCCACATATACTCTTGCTTAGCGTGGATAATGATCGTGCGCCAGGTGTGCCTGAGCAGCATGAATGTAGCTACGGATCTCATCGCTGCGTACATTGCAGTTTACCTGACAACTGTAACATAAATTGTGCCCGCGAGAGTAGGTGAAAACCCTCGCCACTGCGACGGCCCGAGTCAAGGTTAAAATATTCAATTGAGCGGTGAAATGGGTGATTGTTAGAGTAGAAAAGCAACAGATCAACCAATCAGAAGGAAAGTGAGTGGGAATCCACTGGGAACTGGAAGCTATTTGTGATGGGGGGGGTTAAGAAAGTTCAAAACACCCATAAAAGTTGTATCAACATTAAAGATAAAAATAATTCGGTATTCAAGAGGAAGCAAATATGAGTATGAGTAGCTTTAATATGGCAAACCGGCTGTAGCAGTAGGATGTAGAACCGATTAAATGAGGTCGTTCGCCTTGTGAGAAGTCTGTAAAGTTGAAGACTAATTGAAATGGATACAGTAGAGGCCGACATGCTCCCAAAATTGGGGGTATTGTGTTGTATAATAAATCTGGTGGTTGTGATTTAAGGTTTATGAAATTTGAATCGTGCCAGAGAACTATGAGCTGTAGTAGTATCGTTGTATAAGTAGAAAAGGAATAAATGTTAATGCAATAATTACGGTGAGTATAAGTTTATTGACAGTACTAAGCAAAGTGTATGAAAATTATTATAAAGCGTATGCAGTGGATCACAGAGGGAACCATAGAGGATTAGAATGGTGATTTTAGAGTAGGTTTGAGCTGGGTGACACCTGACAGAGTAAGAATTGCATAAGGGTTGCTGCGCTTCTGAGTGTGGAGAAAGTGTATGATTGTGATAATCATGAAGCGCAATGGCTGATTCTAAGAAGGCATTGAATAGAAAGTATGTAAATTGGTGAATGACGTGAAAAGTAATTATTTTCGAAGTAATGCGTATGTTTGAATAAAATTTGCTATGTGTGAGTGGTTTGATGCAAATATGAATGTAAGGTTAAGGGTGTGTGAGGTCTCCAAGTCTGCCTAATATATTTTAGGGAGTGTTGAGAGAAGTACGTGTGATAGATGGAATAAAGAACATGTGACGTCAATAAAAAATGGTAAATAATTGACTGTTTATGTTGCTGAAGTCGCTAACAGCTTTAACCACAAGGCAACATAAGAGGCAGTAAGTAATTCGGGGAGAGAATTCTTGTCGTCTTTGTTCACCGGCCACCGCGACATTCTTTATCTCTCGCTGCACCGTTTTAATATTTAGTAATTATCATCATCATCACTAACTCTATAATTTAAGAAGGAGATTTTTTTTAGTATTTGAATAATAATTTAATCTTAGTTTGGTTATGACTTATGTTTTTTATCAAAGTTATTTGTAAGAATTCTTTTATAATATCAAAAATAAAATGGTGAAGTTCATAAATAAATATAAGTATCGAAATTACAAATGGTGAAGTACATAAAATTTATTTTATATATCTTTTATTCTGTAATTCTATATTTTAGCAACGTAATGTTGTGAAAGGGGTAAATTTAGTTTAGAGTTCCTTTTTAAAATTATTATAATTGGCAAAGTTCAGAAAATCTATAAAAATTTAACCATGGCTGCTTTTTTTCAGATTTTAAATTTTAATCTTAGTAGCGAAGCGCAAGCTCCCCCCGTAAAGGGAAGTGGCGAAGCCATTGTCTGGTACTGTATATAGCCACGACGTACCTATTTACCTTGGACAACTCAAGAAATTGGTGATCCTTGGAGATTGGCCACCTTTACGGGCAGTAAATACTTAATAAAAAAAAAACAGTGAAACAGGTCACTGCGATATTGGTGACACAATCGTTTAGAATTCTAATACTTAGTTAACTATAAATGGCCGCTGTGTCTCTTAATTTGTTAGGCACTCCAGTGGCTTAGAGTCAAGGTATTTTTTAAAAATATTGATTCAAGTCTTTGAAACTGTATGTGTGAGAAGTATGTAAGTTGAAATAAAATTATGAAAATGGGTAAAGTTATGGTGTTTGGTAGTGGGGGGAGGGTAGAGTGTGATATTAAATTTTGTAGTGTGTGTTGTAAGCAACAGTGCATTATCATTGTTATCAATACAAATGAGGCAGAGAATGATAAGAAATTTCAGCTGTCAATTTTGGTCAGCTCCTACGAATGTTACTAAAATGCCCTTGTCATTTTCGCCGTTTAAGAGCTCACCCATTTCGCACTCAAATCCACTCGTTAGACAAGGTCACTTCCTAGCAATGCTCTTGTAAACAATATTTATTGAATGTCCAGTGTCCATAATATAATTTTCCTTTTAATTCCAGTCCCCCGTGTGTCTATACCACCCAACCTCATCATCGCGCATTCAATCTAAACTCAAATCAGGTTAATTATTTAATTTTCTAGGCAAACAAACTCATTACCTGCTGAGGCCTAGCATTCATTTACTATAATAAATATGATAGTAACGCTGTACTCTTTACACAGCCGTACCATTTTACCAAGTAAACAAATTCTCAATTTTCGCAGTTTCGTCCTTCGTATTATAATGTGATTTTCCTACAAACAACTAATTGATGTTGGTACCGCAACAAATATGGTGTACAAGCCGTAAAATGTTTACAACTCTACACGTATTTACAATTAGTACCTTCTTCAACTAACATTAATCCACCATTTTCGTCTCTTCAACAAACACTTCACTTTTACTCTTCTCATTCTCATTCTAATTTCTAATGCTCCAAATCCTTCACACTCCTCTCTTAATTTAAAGTGAAAACGCAAGTGATTCGTGGGTCTATCACTTCTGCTGTCTCTTCAGTTCCTCAGGTTGATCCACCATTTCGTATTTAGGATCCAATTTCTCATTTTTCATATATGATTGACACTGGTGCTCAACGTAGTACTATTTCAGTCTGTCTGGACGATAAAACATGTTCCTCCTTTGATCTTGTCCTTAAAGCCTCTAAATCCTCAGATATAGGACCTATGGAAGGCGTTTCCTTCAGTTGCCTCTCAGGCTCCATCGAGTTTTTCGATGGAGTTTATTATTGACGAGGTTGACATTCCTATTTGGGGCCTCGATTTTCTTTCTGCCCACGACCTTTTGGTTTATTCTCACAACCGCAAGCTTGTCGACCACACTACTTCGCTCACAGTCTCGAGTTCATTTTTTCCTTCTCACAATCTCTCCTCTCTGTCCGGTTTTCTTCAAACAATACCCATTTCAAACGCCTCTATCCGGTGTGTTTCACCGGTTAGAGACAACAGGAGGGCCTGTATTCTCCCGCTGTCGTAGTCCACCCCGAGATATACTCGCGTTGATGAAACAAAAGTCCACTCTCATGGTGGAAGTTGGCATAGCTCGACCTTCTACTTCTCCTTGGACCTCTCCGTTTCATATCATACCAAAAACCATTCCGGGTGAGTTCAGAGCTGTGGGTGATTACAGGCGGATAAATGCCTCTACCATTCCAGATAGATATCCACTCCTCTATCTTTCTGACTTCAACTCTGGTTGCTCAATCTTTTCTCCATTCGATCTGGTTCATGTTTTCAAGCAGATCCCCATTCACCCAGACGACATCCCGAGGACAGCTATCACCACGCCATTTCGTTCTTACATCATGCTCAGAATGTCTTATGCTCTTCGCAACAGTGGTCAGACCTTCTGAAGCTACAGTAACCTCTATCTCACCTTCGTCAGGTTTTCGATCGACTCGAAGAGTATGGTATTGTACTCACGGAGCTGGGCGTTAAATACATTAAATGTATTTAAATACTAAACACTAAATACCTGGGATAAATGTATTTAAATACTAAATAATAAATACATTTTACGGTTGTATTTAAATACCAAATACTAAATAGGGCAATTTTATTTAAATACATTTGTAAATACACTTCAACTACATACACAGTCTAACAAATGAATTGTGATAATCAGGATGAACAAAATAAAATGCTTGATAAAGGATAATTTCCTATTATGGAATTCCATTTTAGTACATAACAAAAACAATAGCACTTAGAGCTTCCACTGTAAATCCAGTGAAGTATTATACTTATCTTATCATTAATGTATCATATCGTTAGTGTAACTAACAGTTAATGATTAAATGAAATCAACATAAATATAAAACGAATGATAACGAGAGGCATTTTATGAATGATTTTCTACCTTATTTAATGGTTGCTGCGCAGCAAAACCAATCTTTCAAAAGTTTTGTCTGAAAGAGTTTCTTATGGGAGTGAGAGTGATTCCAGCAAATGAGAATAGCTCCTCAAGGTGTGTTGAAGATCGCAGTGTTGTGTTGTAGCGGAGGAACAGCTTTTTTATGAGAGGATGTTTTCCTAAACTCTTGATGGTCCAATCGGGATCTTGTAGAAATGTCAATACTTTCAAGGCTGCAGATGGTGTAATAGTGGAGCTTGAAGATGAAGAGTTGTGAGTGAAGCCAAAGTACTCATCGCCATCTGATGCACCGCTGTTAGATGTACTGTTGTCTGCTTGAAGGTCTTCATGTCGGCAGCAATAGTGGCAGCAGCCGCAGCATGAATTAAGATAGTTTAAACCACCTCTTGTGAGTCTTGGAGTTTCAAGACTGTTTAATGTCTATCCAACGCAGTTTGGATAAACATGGCTAGTATGGGTGCGTGGCTGTTGTAAGCATGGCTTCGGTGAATTGGTTTTCATTAGCTAAGGAGAGGTAATTTATATATCTCCCTTGAAATCCTTCACGAATGGCAATCAGCAGTGGACAGCAATACTGTATGGTCTTGGATTTCAGTTGACTCAGTTTATTTTCTACCATTAGTAGATTGGGCAGCAGCTATCTGTAATATGTGTTGCCGTGGCAACTGGTACCAACACAGCAACATACTCTTGGAGAAATTCAATTTCATGAGTCTTGAATGTTGGTAGCTCTAACGCATCACTAGTTCGTGGATCTTCGTTTTGTGTTTCAGTAGCAGGGTGAGATAGTCGTATAGCGAGTTCCACCGTGTTGGAAAAGGCGTAGGTAACGTGAAGTTCATTTCATTTTTAATAATTTCAGCTGACTTTAGTCGTCCACTCTTGTTCCAAAGTGCGGAACATTTTTCCATCGCTGAGTGGTTGATGGTTGAAAATGAAGAAGTCTTTAAGGCATGTTTAACATCGGTAGTGGCCAGCAAGTTTAGTGTATTCGAACCGCAACATACATGTTTGGAAAGACTAAAACTGGGTTCGGAGGAGTCTTGTAAATCATCCAACAAAGTGGCTTCAATTTGCAGATCATGTTCAAGCTCATCGTCTGAATCATTTTGTGATTGGTCATCATCGATATCAACTTGTTCGGTCTTAATAGCCTCGATGCCAAATTACTTAAATGCTTTGATAAAGTTGGAACCGTTATCTGTAACGGTGTTCACAACCTTTTCTAATGTAATGTTATAGTTATTAATTAATCTTCCATCTGTTCCGCAATTTTAATGTAAGTGTGTCTAACTTTAAATCGGTAAAAAGCTAGTGCCCCACTGTGTCATTCAAATGTAACCTCATCAATCTGTAATGCATATTTTGAAAATTAGTTATGAACTTACGAGAAAAGAGAAATATTAATTATTATCTATATAAAAAATATGTATTACTACTTGTATGATTTCCTTAACTTTCATTAAATTTACTTCAGAATATATATATTTTAAAAATATACTAGCATACACACTAACCCTATGAACAGTAACACCCAGAAAACTGCGATGACGTCTAGATCATATGTCTGATGAAAGAAATATGGGACAGATTTTCGATCTTGTTCCTTAACAACGTCTTCAAGCATTTTTCGTCGTCAACAAAGTTTCGAGATGGTTTCCTCCGTGAAATAAAATGCACCATTGGATTTAGAGCTGAAAGTAAAAGTGATACTATTAAACAAAAAAATAATATAAGGTCATTAAAATGTTGAAGCATTTAAAAGGTTATTTTAGTAGGAACAATCATTCTATCAATAACTGAATATGTACAATTGTACATATATACAAACTGACACAATAACTGACAATGTAATATATACAAATTATTATTTGGGAAAAAAATGTATTATGATAAATAATCAACTAGCAGGAAATTTGATCCGTGACCTTTGATAGGCCCTGGTGGCTTTTGTCATCCGCAAAATTATGTTATTGTCTTACTTGTAACAAGTTTCACAAAAGCTGGTTGCTCACTGGTGGCAAGAAGATTGTAATGATAACCTACCACGTGGTTTACGACACAATTTGTAATTACGTCGTAGCGGCTGGGAAGCGCGGGTCGGCTACTCACGTGTGGTGTGAGGATAACTTGCCACGTGGGTTACGACGCAAATTTGAAATTGCGTCGTGGCAGCTGGGAAGCGCGGGTCAGCTAGTTGAAAGCCGGCGTGAATTCAGTCACCTAGACACTCACCGTGACGGGTATAAATAGGCACCCCCTGACTCGAAGAAGCAGAACCGATCCGGAGTTCGTACAGCGAGGACCTACAGTTACTTGCAGAACCTTACCAGATCTCTGCCAGCACTCGTCGCTATTACCTCTGCTGCTGCATCGATTGCAAGCTCCCAATTTACTCGTCTCTTCCTCTCACCCGGAAGTCAGATACATCTGGGCTCGTTACGGCTCTTCCCTGTTTCCATGACAACCACCAGCTGTGTATTGACTCACTACTTCCGTGACAGGTATTTGGAGTATTTCTTTTCATCCTGCGCACCATTCTTAGGTTCTTGTTATCGAGACCTACAGTTATTTATAAAGGACGTAAGACGGAGGTGTACATATATGCCTGTACCTATTTTCCGGGATAGCAGTGCATATTTTATAACGACGTGTCGTTGGTGGTTTAATCCTGTGATATATATATATATATATATATATATATATGCACTGGTTTCTGCACTGTATATATTTAATACATTTGTCTTTAATGTGACCTGTTTGCGCACTGTATTTATTTAATACATTTGTCTCTAATGTGACCCGTTTGTGCACTGTATTTATTTAATACATTTGAACCATTTTACATTGTATGTCATTTATTTAACTTTACCTGTTTCATTTACTTTTTTGGCAGAGTTAACTTTCCCAGGTGTCATTTATTTAACTTTGTTTTTTTTTATTTAACTCTGGTTGTTTTATTTTCTTTACTTGCAGAGTTAACTTTCCATTTATTTGTAATATAATATTGGGTTTGTAGCTTATGGTCATTATTATAGTTTTTCGTCATTGTTGAATTGTGTATGTCATTTTTGTGTGTATTTCGTTCTATTCTGATAAGATGTCTTCTATTAAAGAACTCAAGGAAACAAGCTTTGGACTTGGGTCTAATAGGTAACGAGATCGGCCACTATGTTCTACAACAGCAAGCGATGGAACGTGAGGAGCGTGAGAAGGAACGCCAAAACAAGCTCCAGCTTGCTGAGCTTTAGGCTAAGAAGGAGGAAGAAGACAGAAGGATACAGTTAGCTCAGATTCAAACTAAGATGGAGAAAGAAGAAGGAAGGGTCCACTTAGCCCAGATTCAAGCTAAGAAGGAGGAGGTTGACGCAGACAAGCAGATTGAGTAGGCGCGCATCTCAGCAGCCAACTTCTGCTCAGTTTAATGATCAGGTGAGTCGTCCTAAGCTCCCTCTATGCAGGATAGAAAAGACATTACCCCAACCACTTTGAATGAGTTGCCGAGTTACTTGAAGTGAATCCTGAGAGTTATGCAGTGAGGCTAGGAAGTTTACTTACCGGTAAAGCTGTTGAACTTTAAGCTAAGAAGGAGGAAGAAGACAGAAGGGTACAGTTAGCTCAGATTCAAACTAAGATGGAGAAAGAAGAAGGAAGGGTCCACTTAGCCCAGATTCAAGCTGAGAAGGAGGAGGTTGACGCAGACAAGCAGATTGAGTAGGCGCGCATCTCAGCAGCCAACTTCTGCTCAGTTTAATGATCCGGTGAGTCGTCCTAAGCTCCCTCTATGCAGGATAGAGAAGACATTGCCCCAACCACTTTGAATGAGTTGCCGAGTTACTTGAAGTGAATTCTAGGAGTTATGCAGTGAGGCTAGGAAGTTTACTTACCGGTAAAGCTGCTGAAATGTACACTTCTCTGTCTTCTGATATCACAAAGAACTACGAATTGTTGAAGAAAGCCTTACTGACCGGATTTAATAAGATTCTCAATGGCTAGCGTGTCGAGTTCCGAAGTGCTAAGGTTTCAACATGGGACATATTTTAACAGTTTTCCTTCCATCTAACCCAACTGTTCCAGGCGTGGCTGGGAGCTTCTGGCATAGGTAACACCTTTAAGGAGTTGAAGGAGTTTTTTTATCTTTGATCAGTTTTTGTCTGCCCTCCATCCAGATTTTGCGTGCTTTAATCAAGGAATGGCGACCCACTGCTTTTTCAGAAGCTATTCAACTAGCTGTTGATTGGAACTCAACTTAGTCTACACTTCCTCGAACTTCTAGTCTTAGCTCTGAGAAGTTCTCTCAACCATCCAAGCTTCCTCATAAAGTAACAACAGTAGCAACTAGCTCTGCTAACAGCCAAAATAACCCTTCCTTGTCTGTGACGTGCCATGACTGTGAAGAGGTTGGGCACATTCGACCTCGTTATCACACCACTTCCGTTGCGCAGCCATATAAGGTGGGATTTTGCCTATCCGACAGAAATGTTCCACATTTCCGAGTTTCTGGTACCACCAACGGTGCTTGGGTGTCCACCATCATTAGAGACACCGATTGCTCATGTGTGGTTGTTTCGGAAGATGTGTTACCCGATGCTGATGTCTTCAACTGCATAAAAGTCTTCATTACCGACTACTTGAGACGAGTGGATTAATTTTCTCTTGTATCTTGCTACCTTCGATGCCCTTATTACGAAGGCTAGACGGACGTTATCAGAGCCCCAATCAAATTTGCCAATATCTTATTTGGTAGTATTCCGGGAGTTAGAGATCCTAATGTCGCTGAAGCCTTGCCTTCCTTGGCTGATGACAAAGTTAACTCTCCCCACGGGGACTTTGCCATTCAACGTCCATCATGGAATGCTTCGCCCTTACCAACGGCCAACTTTACTCTGCCGAGATATTCCACTGCTTCCAGTATTGACACTTCTCTGAAACTGCAACACCATCAAGAGCTGGTAAAATGAAGCGCATTCACCCCCTATCTCTGCTTGCTCTACAGCCCCTCTCTGTGAAACCCTATAACTTCAGTCGCCTTTAGACTTCTTGTGAAACGCTCTCTGTCGCTAGAGCTAAAGCCGCCTCGGGGGAAATTTACCAAGTGAGGAATGAGCCTAGCTAGCAATTCGTCATGGTTGACGTCTGATCGTCCCGATAATGTAATCAAGTTAACCTTGGTTGCTTCCCGTTATTGTCTCCCTATTATCATCTCTGTTGCTCGTGAGAACCCCTTGGCTGGACATTTTTCCCTTAGGAATTTTTTTTCTTCAAGGGGCTATCTGGCGACTGCCCACTTGGGCATAAGTCGCCGGATTCCCTTAGGAAGACCGAGCTGAAGGTCGCAGAACAGTTTTATTGGCCTGACATTGGAACCAACATCAGAGCCTTCTGCTGTTTGTGTGACAAGTGTCAACACTTTTCTACGAAGGGAAGAGTATGAAAAGTTCCACTACAGTCCATGCCTTCATCACTGAACCATTTGCCTGTATTACCATAGAATTGGTTTGACCATTTTCTTCAGCATCTTCCGACGGACATAGATAAATCCTCACGCTCATTGATTTTGCTACAAGTTTTTCAGAGGCTGTACCCCTAAACGACATAGGCTCCATATCCGCCGCTGAAACATTGCTGCTAGTTTTCTCCAGAGTTGGGATTCCGCGAGAAATACTGTCGGAACGTGGGACCCAATTTACGTCTAACTTGATTAATGAACTTCATAAGCTGCTAGATGTGAAACCGATCTTTACCACTCCTTTCCACACTAGTGAAAATGGTAGGATCGAGAGGATACATGCACCTCTGAAGGCCATCCTCCGTAAGTTATGTGCCGAGAAGCCTTGTGAGTGGCATAAGTATCTCATTCCAACCTTGTTGCCCTCAGAGAACTTCCGAGCGACCGGATTGGAATTTAAGCCTTTGAACTACTGTATGGTCGTTTAGTTAGAGGTCCACTCTACGTATTGAGATATCTGTGGGAAGATCTCACCCTCCAGGTAGACGAAAGGACTAGCTTATGGTACGTCATTGAACTGAAGGAGAAGCTGACCGAATGTTCCCAGATTACTGTTCAACATGCTGATATTAACAGTTCACGGTACAAGACATACTTCGATCTCAAATCACAAGACCGTCAATTTAAGCCGGGTGAAGAAGTGCTGGTACCCCTGCTCAGTGATACCAGTAAACTGCTCGTTGCATAAAACGGACTCTATAAGGTACTGAAGAGGCGTGGTAAGGTAGACTATCTCATTGAGTTTCATCGGGGACCCAGACTTTATCGTGCTAAATCTGTTAAAAAAAGGTTTCACCGCAGGGCACATGCGCAGCAGTTGGAATTGCTGGACGAGACTTCTACCCTGGAATACTTTACCACTCCTGGAGAAGAGAAAATTACTATCGTTGAGGAAGGAGACACTGATTGTTTGCAGCTGCCGTTGACAACAGATGGTATGCTTAACCCTCCCTCAACTGACCGCCCTGAGGTTGTAACACCACATTATGGTTTTAAAGTTCGTTAGAATTGGCTGAATAGTTATGATTTTATTGACAAAACAAAATAATTCCTTGGCTAACCTTGGGAGGACATTGCCGATTATATCATTAGAAAGAGAATGCACAACAACATAAAGGTTTCAAATTTCATTAGAATCGGCCGAATAGTTAGAATGTGATTAGAAAAAAGCAAAACGGGGACCGACCGACCGTTCGACATATTGAGATATAGAGCCACACGCGACTAAATATGACTGACTACTTCGTTGGGCCTTAGCCCTTCAGGCCTAGAAACTCAGAGTTGTCCACATTGCTAGAAAAGACAATATCAACGAGCAGGAAATGTGATTATGATGATGATTGACTTACTTCTAACAAGTATCACAAAAGCTGTTTGCTTAATGGTGGCAAGAGGATGAATGCCCTGAACTATGAATTCATCAATGCTTTTATCAATATTCACTTGTTTAACATTTGGGTAATTATATGCACACCTTTCTTCGATTGTGATGATTTTTTGTTGCTTACTGGTGCTCTTCGATGATGATGGGGCGTTTCCATCAAAACTTGTTTTTCTCTTTCTTTCGTTGCCACATACACTTGCACAGTTTTAATCATGCCAGGGTGTACTCGCTGTGAAAAATAAATATGAATTACCTAATGAAAGCTTTTAGGTATTATTACATATTGACATATGCATAAATTTATCAGGCAAAATAGTGTAACAGGGAAAGAGATAACCAAATCTAATTTACCTAAATCTAACCAGGGCTAGTTGTTTACTGGACGAGTTCTCCAGTTACCAACTCTAGCTTATGTCTCTCAGTGCCCAATTAATTAATTGGCCTGTGTTTGTTTTTGGAGTCAAAAACAATATATTCTCAGTCTTAGCATACCATAGGCTACTTTTAATTAGTCCTGGCATAACTAGAAACTAAGTTATAATTCGCATTAAATGCCTTAATCATCTTTTCACATGCCTCAAAAGCGCAGATTTTGACTATCACCATTATTTAAAGCACAATAAAAAATAACAAAAAACCGCAAATTTTGTCTGGTAAACTTGCATATGTGACAAGCTAGAGTTTAAAATTTGCAATAAATATTCATTAGATAGATTTATATTACGCATTATTCATCACAAAAACTATTAAACACTAACTTCACTGCTTAAACTAGCAATTATTTTTTGTAATGTCTAAGAAAACACTTACTTTCAGATGAGTGTAGAGATTCGTTGTAGCATTGCTTGCAGCAGAGACATGGTGGTTACACAGAAAGCAGTGCAAATTACCTTATAAACATCTTTTGATTTGATTTTAAAGTATCTGTTATCTGTAGGTATCTCAATGTTTGATTCATGCGATTTACTTGTTGAAGCCATAACCTGCATACAATAAAATATAATCCCCTTGCAAGTTTCAACGAAGGCTATCACACAACTGATTCGAATCGATGTAAGTGAGCAGTTGTGTGTAGGGGACAAAAAAGGGTGTGTGGATAGATAGCTGAAAATAGACAAGAGGTGAAAAGAGAAAGAAGTGTGGAAGGGTGCAAAGGGATGCGAGACGCCTGGTAGTCAGTCATATCGCTTTCATTATTTTTTGTTGTGTAGTTTGTATAGTTGTTGGTTATAGTTTACAGTTTTTTATGGCGTTCAAGCCATTCGTCTTCAGAATTTTAATGTTCTTTAGTATGTAATGTGCATTTCTGTTGTTTATGTAATAAATTACTTTAATTTTGTGCTTAGTTTGTGTTGTTGTTTTTTGTTTGTTTTTTTCGTGTGTAAAATTAGTGTCATTTGTTTCTTCTTTTCTTCTCTCTTCTCGTCTCATTCGGTTGATGAGTCTTGATCGATTGTAGTTTGTCAAAGTTCGGTGAGTGTTCGTAACTTGGAGTTCTATTGAGACTTGATTGGTTTTGTCGCATCCGATGTTAAAATTACGCTTCCTTCATGCGTAGAACAGCAATTCGGCTCCACCAACCATCAGGTTGGCGGAGCTTGGAAATCTGGATCGTCATAAGCTCTTCTGTTCTGGTTAATCATCTGAGTGATTTCCTCATTCAGTTATCGATTAACCAGTTTCTGCATATTCCGTGTCCGTTCTTCTATAACTTAGTTAATGGCAGTTATTCCCGCTTCCCTGTGCAGCTCTTATTGGCTTCTTATTTCCAGCCTACGTGTCCCCGTAATTAAGTACACGCATTTATTCTGCACAGTTTTTAGACTCCTTTTTGTGTTTTCGAGATACAAGAGAGAGTAGAAGCGGGATAAAGCAACGTAGATCGTACAAGTTCATTGTAGATCTTTTTCTTGTTGCATTCTCTGAGGTTTCTGAACATGAATAGATTTCGGACTTCTGCTGAGGTTTTAGAAATTCGTTCTCTGACGTGCTCCCTGTACCAGGTTGGAGTTATTTTCATTCCGAGTACATTGCACTCCGTAGTGTAAGGATAGCGCCTATCCCCCACCCTGGCATCAGAAAGTAGCCTCCTGCTGATGGGGACTATCTTGAATTTCTCCTGTTTGGTTCTAATTTTCCATTGGGCCTCGTAGATGTTTAGATTTTCAATTTATGCTGCTTGCATAGGTGCATTCCTCCAAGGACATGTTATTATTTGGCTGAAGTCATCGGCGAATTGAATGTTAAGGCAAGTGGGGTGTACAGGTGCTGACACGTCCGCAGTGTATATCGAGTAGAGAGTCGGGAACAACACTCCCCTTGCAGGAGGCCCACAGTGACCGGAAAAATCGTTCCGTCCGTGCACCCCATACTGACATACGTCGCCCCCTCCATGGCATAGTCACATAGAGTTATCTCTAAGTTTGCACTTAGGCCCAGGTGTAAGATCTTGAACTGCATTTCCCGTTGCCACCCCTTATCAAACGCCTTTGACACATCCCGACAAACAATGTCCACGTAACTCCTTTCCCGTTTTGCTTGGGCTAGCTTTTCCGTGATGACATTTATCGCCATCTCCGTAATTGGCCTTCTTCTAAACCCGAATTAATATGGGTTATAGAGAGAGTTCTCCTCCAGGTGAGACACCAGTCTTCTGTTGAGGATCTTCTCGAAAAGCTTCTCGCCAAATTCTAGGAGAGAAATTGGCCAGTAGCTCTTTCTCAACGTCGGGTCCTTACCGTGATTGGGCAGAAAAATAATTTTCGCAGTTTTATATGCATCTGGGAAGTATCCCATTTTCAGACAGGCGTTAAAAATCGTTCTCCTTCCATCGATGACATTGGATGGTGCCTTTTCAATGTTTAACTTTGTAAGCTCGATTGTCCGGGGACTTTCTGACGGAATGAGCGGAGCGCGCCAAGTAGTTCCTCTTCGGTGATCTCGGAGTTTCCTTCGTGCTGTCTATCTACCTGCTGTTGAGGGTGCGTTCTATGTATTTACGTATTAAGCTCGTCTATGATGCTGCTTTCAAACTCTGTCATAATCTTTGTTCTCTTCTTCGGTTATGCCGAAGATTCTTTCCCAATAACGTCGGAATATTTCTTATATTCTTTTTTCTTCTGCCTCGATGGTTCCGTCTTTATTTTGTATTTCAATTTTTTTTTCATACCTGTTGACTCTTTGAGGCGTTGGATTTTACTCCAGAAGCCCTTGGGTGACGCATCCTGATCGAGGCTCTCGATCGCTTCATCCCAACGCCTCCACTGCTGTTCAAGGATCAACTGGCTGAGCTCTTCTTTGATCTCTTTATTTCGTTGTATTAAGTGGATTGATGCATTTCTGATGTTAATTTCATACAATAATTTTAATTCACGGTTCAAATCCTTCATGTATTCAGTCCAGCTATAGGTTGAGATGGACTTATACTGGGACTTAGGGATACAAGCACTATCCGCGTCGATTAAGTGGTTATTAAGGTCGTCTAGTGCCTCGTCAATCTCCTTGAGAATCGCCTCATCCAAGTTGGGCGGATGGTAGGCCTCGAGGAGGCGCGCGCACCGTTCTCAGTCTGCTCTTCTGCAGTCCTTCCTGACTGCAGCTGGAACTTGTATAGGGTTCCTGTTGATGCTAAGCAGGATCCATATGTAATCACTACGTGGTACCTGGACTAGGTCCATATAGTAATTAAACGGTAGCTGTCGGTTAGCCAAACATATGTCTGATTTTGTGGCACGCCCTGTTCTGACAAAAGTGGGGAAGATGGGGCCTATACGCCGGACCATACTCCTTTCTAGCATGATTTCTAAGCACCTTCCAGTCTGGATCCTGACATTGGTGTTCAGATCCCCCATAAATATAGTGAGGGTTCTTCTGCCAAATAGGCCAGCGTAAGAATGAATGGGCAAATATTCTCTTCTTGGCGGCTGGTATCCGGTGGCAACGACCAAATTCCCAATGTCGAGTTGGACCTCACTCGCGAGTTAGGATTTTTCTAGGTTTCTAATAGGGTTGTATTTGATCCATTTCTTAATCGCAATAGCCACTCCATCGAAGCGCTCCTGCGTATGATTTGTGATCAACACATCGTAATTCCAGATCTTCATCTCTGAAATTCTTGTGTCGATTCCATGTCAGAAATCAATTTCTTTGAATACATTCCCGTAAAGAGTTCTTTTTGTCGCCCATTACCCTTATTGCGTTTAAGTGCATGGTGAAATGTAATTATCAGTGTTTTCTCTTATTCTTTTTCTTCTTCTTGGATTGTGGGACGCCCTTAGTGTGCCCAGGCTTTTCGTTCTGTGGTTGAATACTTGGAGTTTTCGATCGGCTCTTCGTAGCCCGTGTACGAGTACATGGGCCCCCATCACTCTCCGAAGAGGTGGTATCAATTTCGTCTTTTTCCTCTTGTTCTTTTTCTTATTCCCCCTCGGATTCCTCCGATAAGAGGGCCTCCACTATTGATTCCAGACCAGACTACTTCATTTGGTTGTTGCCTCTGACCACTGTTTCCTGAATATCCTTGAACATTCCGGTTTCTCTGGCATTTTCTCTGAGAGCGGGTTATTCTCCTTCAGTAATGCAGTGGGGCCTTCGTTGTAGCAGCCAGGTTTGACTGCGTTAGCGACATTCGCTTGTGTAATGCAGATGAGAATCTCGGTGCTTAGGTCACTCGTGAGATTGAGTTTAGTTGGTGATGCCAGCGTTGGTTCTGACTTTTTGGCGGCGTTGGCGTAAGTTATTTCTTTTACCTTTTTCTGTTCCTTTTCTTTCCTCTTTATTATTTCTTTACGTTTGGGGCAGTTGAGGGCCATGGTCATATGCTCACCCTTAGAATTTAGGCATCTCTTCCTGGGGCTTTCACATTTGTCGTGCCTGTGGCCTTCATTGACGCACTCACTGCACCATAGTTTCTCCTCTCCCGGGCAATTCGCTGCGGTGTGGGTTTCGAGTTTGTAGCAAACAAAACACATTTGATTGCTATTGAATTTTTCGTGTTCGATGTTGCTGCCTAGTATTCTCATAGTGAATACCAGGATTCTGTCTGTGGTTGCTTTTCTTGCCATCCCTGTGGTCATAAACGTGATCTTGAAGAGGTGGGTATATTCGCGGAACTTGACTATTTAGCACATTGATTGCTCCTCTGAATTTCCTCTTTCCGTTGCTCGGGTGAATGTTTTCACCAACCCAAGATGACGCTACGATTCTCTGCCACTTGTAAGGTGAGTTTTTTTTTACCTCGAATCAGACTTTCTTTAGTACATCGGTTTCCTCTCCTGATAGGAGCCGGTCGGCGTCTTTAGTTTCAGCGCAAAGGGCCATGAAGCCCGAGGAGATCTCGATCACTTTCACGAGGACAACTTTCAGGTTGATGAAGAGAGTTTCGCACAACTGCTTTTGTCCAGTGCCTTTGCTCCTTCGATGGTCGTCAGGGGGACCCTCTTATTGAGGGTCTCCATTTCTTCCTTGTGTCCTTATCCACTTCTTTCTTAGTAAATTCTTCTTTCGTCTGCAAGAAAAGTGTAATTATGGTATTTTGGGTGTGAGGTGAAAAAATAAAGTTGTGAAATGAAAAAAAGAGGGATAAGTTTAGGTATGCGGGGTCGCAAACGGGATTCGAGCGTTCCCGTCCATTTTCCAGTTGTTCCCCCGCTCAAAAGCCGCCAGGATGACGGGTGATGGATGGATGGGATGGATTACCAGTGAAAACTTAAAGAAGAATACTCATGGTGGACTTGATGTCAATAGCAGCCGAATTAATGGTTGCTAAACGTTTGCCATCCCCTTCCGGGTACTTAGGCCAAAACCGTTTCCAACTACACTACACAGAGACGGGTGCTACTTCCCTCTATGGTTCTGGCCGGGTCCCCCGGGCGATGAGGATCTCTCCTCCACCCGGCACTCGCAGTTTAGCCCCAACTTCGAGAAATTTTCTGACTTATGCTTCCACTATGGGAAGTCCTCAACCCAGTTTTCACATAAGCCCTTAATTATGTCAGTCCAAGTGTCCGACATAGTTAAGACGAGATGAATGAATGGCAGACATCCGAGGAAGGTTCCCACGCAGGACGATGGACGGGAGAAGTGAGGTGCTTAAGCCCTCATCGAAAAATGAATACCGATGAAACAAAGTATCTCTCTTTTTTTGAAGGGTGAAGTGAAATTCACCAAAAAGACTTCAAGAATAGTCTGTTTTCTACGTCAGCGGTGCTCAATGTCCGTTCCTAAGCAAATCAAAAAATGCTTTATCCGTAGTACTACAACGATGCTTGAATCGTATTCTCGGACTTCACGCAACTGATTACTAATCATAACTGACTTGATGACTCAGCATCACACCGTGTTCACTGTTTAAGGTTGCCAGATAGTTGACCGGGTTTATGACTAATTAATTGGTAGAAAAAGTATTTTGATTTTATATTTGGAGTATTTAAATACATTGCATTTAAATATTCATTAAAGTGTTTAAATACTGTATTTAAATGCATGAAAACCAATGTATTTATAAATACAATTCTAAATACACGACTGTATTTAAATACATATGTGTTTAAATACTGCCCAGCTCTGTGTACTCAACACTTATAGGTGTCTCTTTTGTGTTATACAACTGTCCTTTATTAGACACCATGTTTCTCCTGACGAAATTCGTCCTCTCAACCATCTTCACTCTAGCAACTTCGTCGGTGCTGTGGTATGGTTAACATTTACAATAGATTTATTCCTGACGTTTCTAGAACCATGCAACCACTTTACACTCTTCTTTCAATCGTCAAGAAGAACTCTCCTTTGTCATGGTTTTCCGAGGCGTGGGGATCTTTTTCTCGCACAAAAGAGGCTATGTCCTCCACCGTTTCACTGGCCCATCCTTTCTCAGACACGGGAGGGGGATCGTCACCCCCTTGGATAACGTTTCATTTCTTCAAAATACACTCCGTATATAGGAGGGGGCTGTGTAGCGTGCCGAAAAATGAAATGAGCGGCTTAAAAGCTTCGCTTGAATGAGTCTTTTTTGAGACTCAGGATGGCGCAGTAGATTCGTCGCTCCCTAAAAGTGGTCCAGCTACGCAGGAAGCTGTTCGTAACTCGCCTACGCTATTATCGTTCCTTATTTTCTATCTTCGCCCTTTTTCTTACACCCCTCCATCAACAACACTAATGAATGCTTTGGAGTTCGAATGTGGAATGTGCTTTGAAATTGCAATAATATGTGTGGGAGTGGACTATTGTACGAAATGAAAAGGAAAGAACGGTAGTAAAAGTTGGGAATAAAGACAATTTAAGAAGAATGTTTGGTTGGCAAGGGTAGAGAGAGTGAGGGATATATATATATATATATATATATATATATATATATATATATATATATATATATATATATGAATTAAGGTCTGCTAACTTTCATTTTAAGATGCAATCTAAAAGCATCGAACCCGAATTTGATGGGTGTCCTGACAATCCCATGATGGTGACACTTGGCAAATCAGCGGCATTCGTGAAGTATTAATTCTTGCACTCACGAGAGAGACATTATTGTTATTTATACACTTCGCTATCTCAGCTAGCATCATCGATCTACTGCAAGTGCCAGCCTTTACATCAACCTCCAAGAAAGCTCTTCATTCATGTGAGCTGCGAGCCCCTTGACTTTAAGTAACCAAGAATAGTTCCAACCGTAGACCTTGTTAATAAAGACAAATTATGATCGTTTACTTAACCAACCGCTCGATTGTAATTATGTACCAGCCAAAATGTCTTACTTCATCCATATTTACGCAAAGTTAGGCAAACATTTTCAAATAAGAACCTTTACACTCTATACTTGACACTTTGTACTTCTATTCAAATGCAATGAAGGTTTTCTAGCGAAGACACGCCCTTTACTTCAGAGGCTAGAAATTTTATCGCTGCCTGACCTTTGTATATATAGAACTTATGAATAGTGTAACAAAACATTTGACCACCTTAATCTGCCCCTAGTAGCCAGGTATTTTCCACGCGCGAGAAATGGAAACCCTGGCCTGAGATCTGATTGTCTTTCCATCCCAAAAGCAATCTATTTACTTCCAATTACGAGGCACTCTATTGTTTATCAAGATCTCAACGTTTGGAATAGACTACAAGCTAACCTGCGTGCAGTGATATGACTTAATAACTTCGCGCAAACCTTGAAAATAATCGACTTAATCCATCATAAGTTTATCTACGCAAGTCAGTCTTCCTATCCCTTAACCTCCTTGCGATATATCTTCCCTAAGCTCACCCAGCTCTCTCTATTATAATATATTTGGCAGTTTTATGTGAGACGAACAAGCCGGGGTATGAAGTTTCATGTGGGATGGCGTTAGTGAAGTTCTCTCAGGGTGGTTTGTGTTGGTGTATTGAGTCGCATGATAGCTTTCCTGTGTATGGATCTGTGAGCGCGTGAATTATGATACTGGTTATATTTCTATGGGTAAAATTGTGTCTAGTTTTACTCTGTGGATTTGTAATGATTGAGGTGGGATGAAAAGGGAGAAGTTCCGGAAAAACTCGGGATAAGTAACAAGTTGATTTGTAAAAGGGAACCACATGATAGTTGTGAGAGATATGGAAGGATAAATGGGTTATAGGATCAAAGATGGAACAACAGGTGCTCTGGAATAGAAGGAGAAGGAGCGAGCTAAGTGCAAATGTGTAATTTGAGAATGATGTTTGGTCTGAAAAGAGTGAATAGAGTGAAGAACTTCTGGGTAAGAGCTATATCTGGTGTGAGGAAAGATCTGAATGAGGTTGTAACAGAAAATATTTTGAAGGTGTAAGGGTATGAAGAGAGAATGTAATTGAACTTGTTTAGATAATATATGAGAGTGAATGCTGCTGTGTGAGTGTTTAGAAGAGGAAATGATTTTGTGAGAAAGTGTTCAAGAGAAATGTGGCTGACCAAGGGACGAATGAATGATACTGAGTATAAGTGTGATTCACGGGGATTTGTGCAAAAGTCAGCTTTCGGTTATGACCCCCGTCTAAACAAGATGGCGCACCATCTTTATGAAAGACCATTGTTATGGAAAGGATATATGGGTAAATTTGTGCCTAATACTGCAAGAAGGCCTGTAACAGTAAGGTATTTTTAGTTATATCATGTCACCATAATTTCCCCCCTACAATCAAACACCTTAGCAAAATTCTATCTATATGTTCACAATGATAATTAAAAAAAAATATTTTTTTTAGAAGAAACGATGTAGATACATACACACATGGAACATGCAAGTAGGGGATGATCTATAGATGTCCCCATGGGGGGGGAAACGAGCCTGGTATGAGGAGTATTTGAAGGGAGGTTAAGAATCCAAATGATTGGAAAAGGTACACGAAAATGTACGTGAAATTCATCACTAATAGGATAATGGTCAAAATAGGAATAAACAGATTTTGACCCGATTTTAAATTATAAAAGACGCACTAACTTTGTGAACCTAGAAAATAGATTCTGTGTTGACCTATTTAGCTATCCAGGGTCATCATGGAGCATGCCAGGCAGCGAATTAGGCGTCCGAGGCAATCGAGAGATTAAGGTTAGGGCTAAGGTTAGGCTATGGCGTTTGAGGCTCGTTATGTAGGTACAGCCTATAAGTTAAGTTAAGTTAGGTTAGGTTAGGTTTGGAAGCAATGAAAAGGCAAAAACCTATCTTTCTAAGATTTTTGCTTGTAAAATAATATATTCCTTAACATATTATGAAGCTTAAGGGTTAAAGGAAAATACTTTTACTGATTTTGACTCTCAAGTTTGCTTCTCATTCATTCTCTTTCTTCTCTGCCTGTCCTTCCTCAACACAAATTTTGGTCGCTCATTCCCCGAATATTTTCACTAAATCGCATATTTTTGGACTTGGATATATTAAGTTGTGAAAGAAAAATATATACACGCATATAGATTGCAATTGCACTTATGTATATATATATATATATATATATATATATATATATATATATATATATATATTTAGGAGAATATCACGTGAACCAATCAAAGCTTAAGAAGAAAAATGGGAGACGTAGAGAACGGAAAAATAGGACAAACTATTTTAGCCGTTATATGAAAATACTATAAAAAATCACGCGTCATGTGATTTTCAATATATATATATATATATATATATATATATATATATATATATATATATATATATATATATATATATATATATATAATAGTAGAAGATGGATAGATAGGGATAGATTTCCCTGGTGAAAGAAATAGAAGGGTAGAAAATCCGTGGTGATAGGGAATCGCAGGCGTTTATCTGAGATTGTTCTTCTTAATGTTATTGTTTTAATATGCATGTTCTTTTGCGTACTCTTTTCTGCTTTTTTTGTTTGGGTTGTTCTTGGTCTGTGATGGTTTTGCATGTTCGCCTATTCCTGCATTCACACTCTCACTCGTTAAACACACTTACTGGATTCTATTTCCATGGATTTCAAACGTAGTGTAAAATTCTTTCGTTTGTCACATTTTCATTCGCGACTTGGCTCGTAAAACTGAACAATCAACCGATTAATGTTTTTCTCACGTAGAGAATTAAGCAAGGTCAACAGAGTTAAGTCGCGTGTTCTCAATTATTCTTACTAATGACCTTCAAAACTTTTAATAAGTGGGTCAATCCGACCCTTAGTTAGTTTTCTTTTAAAATTACCGGACTAACTTTTGCAGGACCTGGGCAGGACCTTGGAAATTATATCCTTCGAAAAAGAATTTTTAAAAAACATGAAGGTATCAGATTTTGTTATAGTCGACCGAATAGTTACGATATTATTGCTAAATAATTTCCCGACTAACCTTGGAAGGACCTTGTTAATTATATCATTTGAAAGAGAATGTAAAACAACATAAGGGTCCCAAATTTCGTTAGAATCGGCAAAATAGTTACGATGTTTTTGCCAAAACACTCATTAAAAAGAACCGCCATAATAACTGAGTCGCATACACGCCACTAAAAATAGCATATAAAAGTGAAAATATATCATCAGAATAAAATGAGTAGCAAAGAAAAATATGAAATTAAAATGAGCATATGAGGAAACCACATGGCACTAAAATTCCAGAGAAAGAAAGTTCAATTTAGAAATACCTATGATCAATTACTTAAAAATGAGTAATTGGTTAAATCTAAGAACTTAGAAACCCATTGCAATATGTCGTTGGCAATATACCGTACCTCACACGATAAAAAATATATTTTTTCAAAATGTTATTCAAAACAATTTATATAAATATTTTATTAATTGCTGTGTTAAATCTAGATTTAAAAAAAAAATACATAAGGAAATATTAAACCCACATACTCTCTAATTTTTAGAGGGTTTTTTTTTCGTTACTAACATCGCCAAGATCTAAAATCAAGGAAGGAAAGAGTAATGAAGAATATTAGAAATGAAGAAATAAAGAGGACGGTCCGTTCAACTAGTACACATAGAATCTAATTAAACTAATAGTGTTTGCACGAGTCGGGTAAAATTACATGAATATATTGATCATAGATGTAAGGCTCATGAGAAATGGGAGTAACTATGAATTTCGTTCCCTGCTTAATGGCTTCTGTAAGTTCATGAGGAGCGTGGTCAACAGGCCAGCAGTTGAATTCAACCTAGAAAGAGAAAAGAATTCATTTTAGGATCAAGGAGCTTTAGCCACCATGGTCAGAAATGTCTGTCCCGTAAAATGATTTCCTACCTTTGATATTACGTAACTTTATATAAATAATACTTTGTGCTCAACAACTTACTATTTCATCATGAGTTGAGTGCCATTCGCAGCCTTCTTCGCAGTGCGGTAGTGGAGCTGCACTCACACAAAGCTTATCATCATCGTGCTTTTGAATCAACCAACCGAATTCGTAACAACGCTTGTTAAAGGCGGGGCCTGAAAATGACAAACGAATATATCAGCACTAGAGTAACTTTCAAAGCCTAGAAGCCAAATCTCATGTACGAATCACACAAGAGGCTTACAATGTTCATGGAGGGATTCAATGGTGCGGCAGTTATCGCTCTGGATTTTATTAGTTTCCTCTCTCAAAGCATGAAGCGTGTAAAGATCGCAGGTGTCACTTTCACCACTCCATGCAGCGGCAAACGTCCTGGCGTCATCATAGAAGCATCTGTGGGGCCCAACAAATTCAGACTCTGGTTCTCCATCATGGTTTCCACACAAACCACACATGTCACCCCACATGTCGTTTGGAATATGGACTTCCAAATTTTCTGTAGCAGCAATGTAGAAGTCTTCTGTGAACTGAACCATGTGATAGTCATTTTTCTTGTGAACTACAAGAATGATATGACCATTGTCATCTCGGATGACTTCGTGTTCTCCAACGGGGTCAACAACTTTGCCGTTCACCTGATAAATTAGGGCCGATTCTACAATAAATTCTTCTCATTTGGGAGATTATATTATTTATCATTTATAAAAAAATAAAGTCAGTTCAAAGAAATCTATAAAGTACCTTAACAGTGTGTTTTGAGTACTCAATGACGAGTCCTCGTCTCATATCAATGAACTTAGCATCTGGCATCAAAGACTCTCCTTCTGATGCGCGAATCAATAGCATCCAACCGTGATCTCGGTGGCAATCTTCAGCAGCAACCGTCCAACAAGAAGTGGGTTCGAGTTCATAGACAAATCCATCAAATGTCCGCACCTATTAAAAGTAATGAATTCTTTTCTTTAACTACCCACTTTAGGTTTTACAACACTAAGGGTATCTTCAAAATTGAGCACATAAATAAACAGCTTGATACTAAAGATATTTGCACATTATCTCAGCAATGCTTGTATAACTGTCATACCCACCTCATGGTTCCCTATCGTACAAATCTCGGATTCCAAGTTGAAAGTGGTGGTATGTTCTGGGTGATATTCAAACAATTTCTCTCCGATTCCATACAAAAAGTTGAAGTAATTATTATGAGCAATTTCTTCCAAATGAAGCTCGGCATCTTCTCGTTTGGCATTGATGTACCAGTTTCCAGATTCGTGGCATCTTGATAAGAAAAAAAATTCAGAATGATATTAAATTACGTTACCCCTAAAAGACCAGGCATTGACATTCAAAGAGGGATAGTATAAGATACCAAAAGTACCAACCTGTGAGCGTCGACTTCTACCTTATGCTCTGGTTCACCCGTGCTGCATCTGACCTTGTGAAGAGCAATGCCAATAATTTCTTCAGCAACATCAATTACAGCGGTGGTAAGTGGGTGTTTTTTAACATCACAGACCTGCAGTGATATTAGGAAAAAAATCACATAGAAATTATTACTTTACTTTCCTTTTTGTACACCTTCATATTCGGAATAAGAGTGAAACAATCACCTTGTCCCATGTTAGGGTGTATTTGAGATCATCGTAGACAGCGTGGGAATGAAGGGTATAAAGGGAAGTGTGGCGGTCATAGTCACATTCTTTTGGGATCTCATGTTGCAACTTTTCTTTCCATGCATCCGACAGATGATATTTACCCTGGAAAAAAACATGATTCAGAATATACAACACTTATTTCTTATCGCTACTATTTACCACCACATGGCTAAAAAATTAGTATTACTTGAAAGCGTCGCGTTATCGGAAATTTTTATTTAGCATTTGAGTTTTTAACACCCTTCAAGGATTTGAGCGTTTCAAAATTCTTAGTTGCTGTTCCAAACTTTGGTAAACAGTTTCATAGTTGCGCTTTCCGCTCTCCTTCCCTCTTTTTTATTCCTCTATCTCCATCTTCGAAAAGAGAGAAGGAGATTGAGCAAAAAGGATCTGGTGTATTGGTTTGCCTAAACGGTCGCTCACCAGCAAGCTCTTAGCCAAGCTACTGAAGTACTCTTATTCTCGCGTGCGTTTTTCCTTTCTTCTTCCACTTCATTCACTGCATGTCATTCTGTATACACGATTCACTCCTATAATCTAATCATCGACAATTAATCCCACTAAATATTGTTTTCGAGTCGATTTCCACAAATGTAGTTGCGAAGTCATTAAGAAGAACCCCAACTACGACAATGATATGGTGGGTGTTGGACACTCCATCTAAGAATCACAGAGAAGGGGCCAACTGCAATTTGCAATCACGTTGTTTAAATTATTAATGAGTATAATAATTTAATGAGATTAAATATGCAAGAATATCGTTTGTAGGGAAATATATATATATATATATATATATATATATATATATATATATATATATATATATATATATATTTGTCTTCTTCGTTTGTTTTTGAGTTTGGATTTTCACTACCAATTTGCATTCTTCATTGAGGCTTTTTATGAGGACCCACTGGTAATGTGAGATCCGGATGACGCGTCACTACAGCATATGGTAGCGTATGGTAATCACCGCAAACTTGACCTAAATTGAGACTCAATACAATAACTAGCCACACTTAATGTATTCGAACCTCACTCAACATCGAATAGGTGTTTTCACTTGTAATACTGAGAATGCTGTGAGTTTTTATTAGTATTCAACGCTTTCTCACTTTCAGGTGTGCAACTGGCTCTCCTTTACAGTCAATGGTGAGATCAGCCGTAACATCCTTGTCCAGGTTGGCAGACAAAAGAGCTTTCACTGTGTCAAGCTTTGAGAAAACTGGAAGCTCCTTTTTCACATCCAAGCAGACCTGCGAATAGAAAGACAAAAATAATATATAATGAATTAATTAAACTTAAGAAAGGAGACAAGAAAAATAGGTATTTGACTCGTTTACATGATATGACAATCTTGTGAATGACTTTCATGAATTTAAATGACAAAATTTCATTTACTCAAATTACTGTACACAAAGGCTAATGAAAAAGGAATTCAAATAGAAAAATATATTCATCCAGCGCAAAAGTGAGTTTGAAAGAATGTTAATAGTTTGATCAAATCTTGCCTAACCGACAGCAATTTTATGTTGGTTCATTTCAGAAGCAGTTTGCCCTTAGCTGCTAATCGACCTCGTTTTGACGAAGACTTACCGCTGAGGGATGATCATCAATTCCAGGAATAGCGCTTCTGACGATGGAAAGTTGAGATTTTCGCTGTTTTCTACTACCAATGACCTTCGGAATTGAGTACGAATAGATAATTTCGAACTGACGATGTTTGTCGCCCGAAAAATCAACTTTCAAGCTTTTAGTGTAAGCAGTGCCACCTAATTAATAGAAAAGAATAAAGGTAAGTTACGATACAATCCATTGATAGTTTTTCTTATGAAAGAGAGTTTTATGTTCGATCAAAATTGTTTTTTATTCACTAAAATTTAGTTGCTGCAAGATTATATCTATAAGGTTGAAGTTGGAGAGAATATATTTCTAATTGGATACCATCCATGATGTTGAGTTTGAACAACGCCCTACATTGTATGTTAGAAAGAAGGTTGAATTAAAAGAGTGAAAAAACACCGAACTTTAGGGTCCCCTTCAGATCATTATTATTAAGTGTTTAAAAAATAAAGGCAGAAAAGGGAAAGAAAAATTAAGAGATGATAGATAATTTAGAGCACATACCGAAGTATTCTTGCATTTTCTGCGATCGTTGCTTCATAGAATCGCCAAAATGTACAGTTTCTACTTCACTCTGACCTCCAACTGTCTGGAAAAAATAATATATTCATTATTATTTTATCGAATAAAACACAACTAAATCAGGTAAATACTGCTTTAACACTATTCCTACCTCGAATCCTTGGTCAATGTCAAAGTTTGGCTCCTGGTCATACTGCTCAAATGTTTCTTGCCCGTATTGAGAAAACTGACCATCTGTTTCTTGGACCTCGGCTTTAGTTTCTTTGCCAAATGTTCCTTTTAGAAAAGATGAGCCATGAATACTTTGGGGTCGCTCATTTATGAGGGTAAATAACATTGAAGATATAATGAATACCTAAAGTTATACTGTTCGTTGTAACTTACCCATGACCAATTCAACTGTAATGTTTTTGGTCTCTGAATTCTGAGGATCAAACTCTAAATTAGCGGACCAGTAGTGGACAGTAGGAGTAGCAAGGGAGTACATGAGCCACGGAGATGCAAGTATACTTTCGGGATGGCTGAAAAAAAAATTGGGGGTCGTTTTTCTAAAGAACCAAATATTGTTTCTATGATATTTAACAAGTTATCGGAAATAATTTTTAAAAAGTCAGAATGTTTAATAGAAAAACCACAAGTATTTTTTTATGAACAGTTAAACGCAAAAATTATTGAACTGTACCGAATAAATTGCTCGAAATTGAACAAGGTGAAGGGAAGAGCCATTTCTGACTTCCAAGTGAAGTCGAAGTTAAGGCCTGAATATGCGTGAGGCAGATGCATGACCTTTTCCTTTGGTTTTGAATGAGTTATAACTTTGAAGTTGTGGTTGTCTTTGCTCTTCAGTGGAAGAGCGGGAGTAATGGCCGTGTATGGAATATTGGTAGCTTGAATCATGGGGAACTGGTAAAAAAATAATTTAGATTAGACTAACTTCAAAAATTATCTCTACTAGTCCGAGATATTTTTTACAATCGCCTTTACAAACTTAGGGACTTGATATTTTTATATAATTAAAATGTAAATTATGAAGTCACGAAGTATTTAATATATAAATTCATCACCTTTTTGTTGAAACGGCTTTGGAAGTCGACGTGAGTAATTTGGTGATGCGCTCCTTCATCTTCATGCTGGGTTCTCCTAAGAACTATGTGCAAGGGTAATTTGATATCTCTCGTTGCTCGAATACCCGTTCCAACCATGTGGTGACTCCAGGGTAACAGTATATTAAGACTTGAGTGACCTTCGCTGGCAATGCTGAAGGAAGACAATATACTAAGTTGGTAATACTCAATCAGTCGAGGCAAACAGAATGGGTTGCGTTTTTCATATTTACTTTTGAAGGGAAATTTAGTTAAAATTTCTAACGTTTAATCAATGATGTAAGAAGTTTTATTCGTATATACAATTATTTTACTATAATTTTTGTAAGCGACATTTATTTATTTACACCCTAATATATTTTACCTATTTGAATGCATTCAACACAAAACTCACGTCGTAAGTGTTTCAATAGAGAGTTCCATTTTCTTCAGGGATTCGAGACCTGGTGATTTTCCACCGAGGCCGAGAGTGGTAAATGTTGAGTCACTGAGCATAATCGGAGTGTGGCTCTAAAATATTAAAATTTAGGGTTTAAAAAACATATATAAGTGGAGGTTATCACTTCTATTGAAGCATTAATACTGCTCAGGGTCTGCTGAACCTCTGCTTACCGTAGTAAATAGTGGAAGACCTATTTCCGTGGGCTCGGCAACATGTATATCGAATGGCTGGAAGAATTTGCCTAAAACGAGGTCATAGCCTAGTCCGAGTTGAATAGCCAGTTGAGCAATGGTTTCGCTCGCTGCGGAAGATAAAAAGTTATAATCATTATCATTCCGTAGTTTACATAGGAAGACGAAGTTTACGGAGCGCTTTTTGGATAAAACAATTATTCAAGAGAAGTGGCATCGCCATTCATTACATGAGCTTGCCCTTCGTCGGCAGACGTTTGGTTTGTGACCTCCGGTCTATCTGGCTCTGGCAATAGTGTTTTGGTCTAAAAAATAACTATTTTTTGTAGGTAGGCAATTTTTTGAAGTTTGATTTTTGTTTACATTTTTTCTCTCAGATCAAGCCTGACTTTGTGTTATTGTAATTTTATTAAAAAGATTTTACCATAATGAACATTTTGAAATAAAATAAATGATTGGAAAATAGAGTGATTCGGAGAGGTTTCCTAAAATTATTGAAATTAAACCGCGATTTTCGTATATTTGAAGTTCGTTCTAAGAATTTAGATAAAAAATGAATATGATTATCGAATGTTTTGTAATTTTTTAAAACAAAAATAATTACCAATCGTGAAGTTCAGAAAATGCATTAAAATTAAAGCATGGCTAGTTTTTGTTGTTGTTTTGTATTTTTTTAGTATATGAAAGCAAATTAAGATGGGGAAAATGTGCTCTGAGGATTGTTTTTCCTGTATATCTAAAGAATTCCGATCAAAGTTATTTCTTGCCATTAGCATAAAAAATAAGCATGGATCTGAAACAAATACACCAGGAGTATAATTATGTGATATGTAATGGAAAGTTTATATTTTTTTAGACTAAATCCTCATTGCTAAAGGCAGATATGGCGTCGGCATATATATATATATATATATATATATATATATATATATACTTTGCGTGTGTGTGCTTGTATTTTCTGCCCAATACATACTGGATAGAAAGAGTAACTTTATCTATACAATTAAATACAAATAATCGCTCAATATTGCGTCTTAGTATAGTTTGGTTAATTCTTGTGAACGATTCATAACTCAATTATTTATTGGTTAATTTATTAAATATCAGTTAAAATTGGTTGAAAAAATTGGGGTTCAGAGATATTAATATAAATGTTACTTCTGATGAAAAAGTGCTTTATCTTACCCAAGAAATTGTCGCTTCCTAGAGTTTGGGCATTCAATGGAAGGAATAGATTCATGTGATCAAATAACCTCAAGAAGACGTCAATTTTGGGAGTAACGTCGTGGTGAATAGTTTTCGCACCAATAGTTTCCTGAAAAAAATCATCATTCAAAATATGCTGGCAATTTTAATCAATTTTTATTTAACGATTCCATCATAGTTCAGAACAAAATTAGTAGTACTATAAGTCTCACACATTCTTCTGATTACTGAAGCTTCAAATATATTTTTAAAATGAAAAGTATTTAATTAGAGATATTTTGGGAAAGACGGATTCTATTAACTGCAATTGAGTGTTGAGATGCAGTGCCGGCTCAATGTGCTGGCAACTCCGGCAGTTGCCCTCCTGGGGCGCGCCATATGCTTTGTGGCGCCAACAAGGATTGTTTCGAGGATTGTTAAAAAACAACCCAGGTAGTAAACTCATTTCTATTATTCTTTACTTTTATTTTTTTTTCTTTGTGAAATCTTTTAGAATTATACTTAAAAAGGGCACCGAGCATCCGCTTTCCCTGAGCGCCAGCAGCCATAGGGCCGGCCGTGTTGAGATGAGATCACAAATGGCTCGGCATGAGTAATCTCAATATACCCTCATCTCAACAATCTCCTGCAAACAACTTTCATAACATATACTCACTACAGATGTACGATTATTATATTAAGAGACACTTGCTTTCGAGACTTCAAGGTATTTTTTCTTATTAAGAAAAGAAGAGAAATGGATGAACACGAAAGAGGTCATTTCGCTTAGAGAAGATTAGCGATAGAAAAACCTTACAATAACCAAATAAAAAGCTTAGGTAATTTAAAAAAAGACACTTAAACTCATTGATTAACGAGTTATTTTAAAGTATAACTTAAATTTCTAATATTCGAGATATCGGTCTGCACATCCCAGGATCTGCAGCGTCCCCCATGTAAACATTTAGCGTAATTACTTGGATTTTAGAGTAGAATTGACCGGCGATTTTGGCAGCAATTCCTCCATAACCCTCAGCTTCCTCCTTATCTTTCAAGATCTTTCCGAACCTTTCAAAGAATCCTTCAGCTATCGAGAACAGCTAAAGAGGAAAAGGAATAAATCGATAAAGTGTGAATCAAGATTAAGAAAACGCCACTTGAAATTCTATTATTCGTCATGATTGCAATCGATATAAAAACAAACCTACCTCCATGTTGACGAATTCAAATCCTCCTAAGTTTGTCATGAGGAAGTAGTAAAACTCTTTGGAATTATAAGACCTTTCGGTTGAGTGCCACGAGAAATGTTGATATTTAGAAAGCTACAATAAAAGAAGGTACGAATAAAACATAGAGTCGGTAAAAGGGGATGAATGATAATTTTTTGTATTTCCACTTTCAATTATTCACAGAACTAAAAATATTTGAGACCTTGTTTACTTACGTGTTTATCCACCAATCTCTTGGTCATTATTTGGATATACGAATACTTCATAGCGGGAGCAATGGGCTTAGTGAATTTCACTGCATGAAGGGCTGCTTGGCTTCTACAAAAAAAAGGATCAAGTTACGCTTACCAATGAATTCAATTCGGGAATATTCCATGTCTTACTAAACATCAATGGTCATATTACTGTTTCAAGAACCGCGGGTGTTGGAAATGGGCGAAGCTGTCGATCAAGGCAGAAATGAAAGAAGTAAATTGTCTGGAAGGTTCTCTCCACGAGGTTCTCGCCAAACGGTGCCAAAAGCTTGCATCTGGTTGCCATGTAACAATGGTAGTCAGAGCAGCTTCTCTCACTTCAGCATCTTCTCCAACGTCACTGTATACATCAGTGAGAAGATCCATCACCTGTAAAGAGAGAAACGAAGAGTGTTTGATTGTACAAGTTCGAATCTTGCACTATATCTTTGAGAGGCATATATTTATTTAAAATGTCTTAACTGTTAATGTGAATGATTTATATATGTATATATATATATATATATATATATATATATATATATATATACGAGTATATATATGGCTTACTAAAGAATTACAGTGATCTAAAGTGAGATATGATTACTTACCTGTGTTCTGACATGCCCGTGTTCTTGGAGCTTCCAGCTGTCCAAGGCATAGATGGCCATGGCTCGGACTCTTGGTGAGCAGCCAACCTTTCCTTCAATCACCGGAACGAGGATTGGAAGAATGTAAACTGAACCAAGATTGTGAAGAGTCTGGATGGCAACATCTTTTTCCCATGTTGTACTATCATCCTGGCGGAAGTAGGAAACGACCAAGCAATTATATCATCTTGTAAAGACTCCTGCTTTTTAATTCACTTTAAAGTTCAATTATCTTTTGATATATGAAAAAAATATTCGGCATCATTTTGATTGGAAAATGGGAAAGAAAATTTGCCGCTTTGAATTGGCGATCTAATAGAAGTAGTTTCAAAGATAGAAGCAGAAAGTATTCTGGTGGAGAAATGGTGCTTACGTAAATGACATCCTTCAAATACGGCAAAAAGCGATCCTTCATCGTATGATCACATCCATGGTCACCATAAAGGGGTCCAGCGTAGTGAACTTCCCTGGCATGATGGCGAATGCACAAGTCATCTACAAGCTCAGCAAAATTGATGAAAACAGTAGCAGTCAAGAAAGGTTCATCCTTAAGACTTAATGAAAGAGCGTAGTCCTGTGGAAGAGGATTGGAAATTATGTTAATTTATGGGAAAATCTTTCATGAAAAACGCGGCGACAGATCATATTTTCTAAATAGCGTAAGACGTACCAAAATCTCTGGGAGAATTGTTGGACTTTGTATGTTGCTCGTGATTGTCATAGCGATGGTCATGATTTGAACTTTGGGGATTTTCTTCTGTTTGATGTATTCCAAGATTGCACTGTGTGCAGGATAGACACCACTAGTGGCTGCAGCATCCACCACGAGTTTCCTGAAATTGAAACAAGATCAATAGTAAAACCCCTTGAGATTGTAGAGTAGAGTAAATTTTGATCGAGAGTTAATTAATAAAATTTATTCAAAGGTTCAGATCCCCTTGATTAGACGATGGGGGGGGGAATATGCGTTTTATTATAAACTTTCAAAATTGCAGTGAGGGGTAAACTTGGAGGTGCAATTAATATTTGTTCGTTTTTTAATTGTTATTTTCATAATTACATATTTTTATCTTATTTTATGTATCGGCGATATTTGCATAATGGGAAAAGAAAGATGATCGAGAAAGAAACTATAAATGTAGAGAGCTATGTCAAAATGAAAAGAAGTATTTAAATAAAACATTAATTCTTGAGCTAAGAGCACGGATTCCCAACCTGAGGGTTACGCCTCACCATTGGTGAATGATAATATTTTGTAAAAAGGGCAACTTAGCAACCAATAGGTATAACAAACGAAGTAAAAATTGGTTCATTAGCTGATTTAGCTTAACCTACGAACGCATACCCTTTATGACTTTTCATTTTCTTCCTTTTCTACCTTTTTACATATGAACTCGATAGTTGATGTTGCCAGATGAAATTGTTAACGTTTCTACCTTTCTACCTTTCAAACCTTTTCTACCTTTTACATATGAATTTGATAGTTGATGTTGCCAGATGAAATTGTTAACTTTTTCTATGAGCCTATTTCTGTAGTCTTAAAGAAAATTATTCAAAGGGAAACGTTAAAATTTACAACCAAACAAAAAATGCATATATTGCACCCATTTAAATGGGCAAAATGCGCTCGTGGGTCGCTTCAAATGGATTGTGTTTGGTTGGCATCCGTAGTAAGTTGTGATTGACACTGTATTTTCTGTTTAAGTTCCAATGTCTGGACGCTAAATAGGCCAATAGGAAATTTTGTGTTTATTTAGTTTTTTATTATTTTGTAGTCAATATGTTTAGATTCTCTTTACTCAATAATTAAAATTACAATATTAAAAATTAGTTATTTTTTTACTTTTTTTAATCCCTGAGGGGCATTTGCTGGTGATTGTTTCTGTAGTTTTTCTGTGTTATAGCGGGACATGGGAGAAAAGAGGGGCTTCTTAAAATTCCAGGAGCAATTATGAAAATCACAGAAGCTCACGAATAAACTTTCATGTTATTTTTTTATATATTTTATACTCTCATAGTGGTAATATTCGATTAAAAACAAGGTATATTTAATATTATAATGTAATACAAATGGTTGGAAGCATCAGCTTTTCCTTTGGCAATGGATTTTACATGATCAATATGTTCGAATTTTTACTTACTTTGCAAGGGTGTCTTTGTGTTCTAACTCTTTGGAGAAGAAATGATCGAAAATCTTCAAAACATCGGCCTTGTCCAGGTGCTTAAAGAGCACAGATGCCTTTTCTACGTAGCCAATCGTTTCGCCCGGTTTGGCTACGGGTTCTTCCTGATCAGCATCAGTCAGGATCTTGGCTGCGTGTTTTATATAGGTGATGATGGAGTCCTATTTCAAAATTTGGAAAAACAAACATTCAAATCCAAGGAAGTAACATTTAATACGCGACATGTTATGATACATAAAAACGAGTTGGTTCTGATCACTAATGTTTATAAACATTCTGGCTTTATCTTTCAGTTTATAGATGAATAAAACATAAATAAAAGAAATTACACTAGAACTCTTACCTTGATTTCAGCAATCACTTCAGGTGTGAAGGCATCATACCCGTAAACTTGCAAGTCTTTAATTTTGTCTCCCTAAAGAATCATTAATAAAATTAAGATTCTTCGAAAATAGATTTCAGCAATCGTTCGTTAAAATTAATTTGAAGCTCTTCGAAATCTATTACAAATTAAATACCAGCCAACTGAGGTTATAATCGGTGAAGTATGAAAATTGACTATGAATAATAGCATCATATATATTGATAGAAAATTACAAGAACTTTGGTAAAACGAAAATACCAGACTACTGGTCTCAAAAATTGGAATTGTTTCCCTTAAATTCAAAACCGATAAGAGTGAAAAATTTTTTACCTTTCCTGTGTAAATAACCCATGGGTGAACTTTGGATACTTTTGGTGTTTCGTAGGGAGAGTAGACTTCATGCAACCACGTGTCATGCTTGTGCAAGTCCCCAGTAGGGGCAGGTACCTCTCCTCCGGCTGTAACGCTGACCAATTCAAAGGTCTAAAAATAGATTTCGTTAAAATTAGGGTATTTTTTTATTTGATAAAATGACTTAAGTATTCTATATTCAGAATATATCAGGGATAGTTATCAAGAAAATTATACCTGATTGACTCTTGCTTGCAATACTTCAGTTTTGAAACCGAGAGGTGACTTTGTTGCGGCTCCCTCAACTATAGCCTTTTCCATCCGAGCATGTCCTGGGCCACCTCTAAAGATGAATTCAGTGACTGATGAACGTCCCTTTATCCATTCGTGCTGCCCTCCATGAAGTTCTGTGTTGATACCAACAGCAGCTGTCTGAAACATTAGAAAATTGTATTTTAAAATAGTTATAAAAATTATTGGCGATTTTCTCATTCATTGTAAATTTAATACATTTAAGAAATACGACAAATAATCGTAAATTTATATATATCATACCTGGAGAGCTACTACTTCTTCACAGTGATCAAAATCGACAGAGCGAACGACATGATACAAGTCTTTTTCCAGTTTGGCCCCGGCATATATAAGCTTTCCTGTTTTCGTCTTTGACTTCTTCGAAGTTTTTGATTTCTTTTTGCCAGTAAGTGCATCACTCTCTTTAGGTAGCTGGACGTCGACTTCAATATGATCACGGAGTTCATGGTTTCTGGTGCCAGCGAGTTGATCAGGAATCGGGTAGACGGTGTAACTGAAAATACAATTATCAATTAGTTAGAATTGAGTTTACAATACAAATATTAGTTTAGTGAAGGTCGCTCGCATGGAGATTAGATATTTGGGCTTGGTTCATATGTACAGCTGTTGTCTTACTAGATCATTACTGGCTATTCATACTGAACAAGTTTGGCGCCAAATTTACATCATACTCTTTAAAAAAGATCTTTTGCCAGTATCCATTATGAAGAGTCATACAAAACAGATTTGAGAGGATAACTTCTACTTTATTTTAGCCATATTATTGAACCAAAACGAACCAAGTGGAGCCTCATAAGAAAATAGTCGTATTTCAGCAGCTTAAATGTGCAGAATGAATGCAATGGTTTGAAGAGAACTTACTCCACTTTGCAATTTCCAAAAGCTGTTTCCTCCTGAACGTTAAATACATTTATGACATGGCCTTTGTGGAGAGCAGCCGCGATAGTTCCTTCAATCTGCTTGTCAATATTTCCTCGAAGGATTTCGTTCTTGAAGACGGACGCGATTCCCTTTCTCATGTTGGTGAGCCAGTCGAATTTGTCCTTCGTGTGCTCAATCACGTAATGCTGTCACGAAGTAGCCAGAGGGGTTTCATGCAATTATTTTTGAATGCTAATAGATTATGCCTCAATAGACTCTAACAGCTTGACAACAACAGAAATTAAGGGAATTTATCGAATTTAATCGTGATTAGTTTTGGTACCTTTTATCGTGTCGCATTTGCTTCTTTAAATTCGCTTGTAACTATTCCTTCATTTCTTTATTTATTTGTGAAAATATTACATACGTACTCTTGATTTATTATATTCTCTCTTGGCCCAAGTCTTTAGGGTTAGTAATGTTGCCATAGCAATCAGTAAGATTTAATTCAGTTCTACTATTTCTGCTCTTTTTTATGCTTGCCCTATCCATCCTTATTACTTAGTTTAAGGAGATGCCTTTGTGGGATTACACAAGCTTTTATTTATTTCAAGTATTTGTTGGGGTCGGAAACCAACATCTCCCAAATTCTTCCCCATCAACTTGATTCGGTAATGGGATAGAGTGTTTCGCCCTACGTCCGGTTTTAGGGTTGATGCACACCGATCCCACATTTTTTCGTGTAGTGGTGAAAGTAATATGGGTAGATTTTTAATAAAATCAATCAGACTATAATTAATGATAATAGGTATTAGAGGGTAAAGGAGTTTTAGGCTCTACCTCCTCGTGGTCAAAGAGATGAACTCTGAAGGGGGTCTCAACAGCGTGTGCGAGAGTTTGATCCTCAATGGGATGGAAGAGGTCTTCTGGCACATCCCCTCGGACATCGCACCCAAGGTCACCGTTGTATTCAACCATTTTTAAATCATGGATCTGTACAGAGGCACAATTAGAAGTGAGATGTTTGAAAATGAGTGTTTACGGGTGGGGGCAATGTAGCATTTTGTAGTTAAAACGATGGGGGGGGAGGAAGCAAACCTGAAAGACGGCGTGTCCATCATCTTTCTCGATGTACACTTCCACATCAGCCTTCATAGCCCATCCAGCCGCCTGATTCGACAGTTCGGGGATCCCGGTGAAAACGCTACCGAAGTATTTGTACCGGTAATGCAATGGAGCTTGTAAACCACAGGATAAACCTGCAAGTACAAAAAGACGACGGAAATTCAACAATTTTTTTCTATTTCCCAGAGATAATAAAGAACACTATTTAGGTACATGTCACCATAGATAACTTTAAGACAAAGTTATGGAAATAATTCGACCGCACGAAATAGTCCCAAAAGACAGGAAAATTTCATAAATTAAAATGACCGAACAAAAACGATTCGAGTTAGTAAATCGAGCTTAAATTCATGGTCAAATTTGCATTTAGTGATTTACACTTTCCCATTATTACTCACGATAATACCAATATTAAAACTTATCTAAATATGCCCCCCATCCCTCCCCAGCAGGAGCCTACTTCCTTTTTCTTCTTGTTTTGTTTTTGTTTGTATTTTTTGCCTTTGATTTTTGAGTTTGTTGTTTTCGTTGAGCCTAGCATTTGGCTACAAGATAATTATGGCGACTTATGCTCTTGTCAGCAGTCGCCAGATAGACGCTAATAAAAATCTAACTAGAAATTATAAAAGTAACTGAATTGAGTGAAATATTTGAATAGATAATTACATCATAGAATTCTATCTCTAATTCTTTGAGTGTTAGTGGCTTCTATGTTTATGTGGACTTTTAATAATCCTTCTGACCTCATCATTTTTCCTTGTTTATTATAAGAACCTTTTCATCCTTTAATATTTTATAATCTTGGTTCTCTGTTACTTTTATTACTCTAGTTCATATCCGCTAGTGTTCTTTATCCTTGTCTGAACTTGCTGGTCCTGAAGATGTATGATCCACCTTCCTCGTAGCATTCTTGATCAATTCCCCGATTTCTTTCTATGTATCTGTTTTGTTTTTGATTCATCGGATTTTTTCCTCTCATTTCATTCAGGTGAAGTATCTTAGTTGGGTAGGGAAGTTCTCTTTTTTACTTGTTGAAATAGGAATTCCCTTTTCACTAAATTGTTTCACACTTTGCTTTTCAGCATCATGTAAACAACCCGCATGCTATAAACATGGATCTCCACATATCCCCTCAAAATAGATAGGCCTTTCGATCGTCCTTTAGTCATTATATCTTTAATATCCTCTTCTCAACACATAATCTTTCCTACTCTTCCGTTGTATTGGTGGGTCATGTTAGGAAACATGGAAAATTAAGTAAACACACATTTAGAGTAACAAAACTGACCCAGAAATTGACGAGGAACTACACAACAAGGACCAGCAAAGAATAGGGTCCACTCAAGGCCAGTCCGAGAACTAATAAGGTCTATACCACCTCAACCCTGAGAGTTCATTCCATGCACTTAATAAGTTTATATCGATCAGGTACACACGTATCTACGTGTGTACCTTCACATCATGCATTTTTTATCTACGCATTCACTTATCTCCGACTATACTTTCATATATTATAATTTATATCTACGTACACACTTATCATCGAATATACCTATTACTGCACAGTGTAATATGCATACTCCTCGCATTTATATAGCTGATATGATCGATCTCTTCTCTCCCGCAGACAACGCCTGCTAGTGTTGAAAAAAACCCAACTAGTGGCATGAAAGCCAGAAAGGAATAGAGGAAACACATTTAGACTTAAGCGCTACAATGATTGTTAACTGACAGCATGGTAGTGAGAGGCTTCTTGAAAGAAAAAAAAACTCATTCCTAATTTTGCAAAGTGATTTTCTCCCTGTTCCTACTAGGTTACATTTAAACATAAAAGTACTCGTCCAGTCTGTTTTTAAATATATTAACCCACGTACTTTCGACTACTAGGTTGGGTAGGCTATTCCATGTTTGAGTGATTTTATAGGTAAAAATATTGTGCGTTTGCTATTGGGGTCTCTAATTCGAATAATGGCGAGCAATTTATGTTGGAAAAACCTTTTAAGATTTTATAAACCTCTCTCAGCTGGTCGCGTAAATGTCTGTCTGCTCGCGAGTGAGAAAAGGTTTAGACAGAGCATTTACAGTAGGCAGAACAGACAATAATAGATCAACATATTTAATTTTGTTCAGAACTGACGAAATTTACCCCCTAGACATTTCTTACTAACTGCAAATTATTTCCTCTCATTTTTTGCGCGGTTTATTTTTTAATCCACCTTCTAATTATATACATTTTTTTTTAGAAAAAATTTATTCTTCAATAAGACGTTTGAATCTAACACTATATACAAAAGATTTGAGTGTTATTTTTCTAGCTCCTTTTACTAACTTATCTCAAAATCTCTTCCACAAGTCTGCGTGCTGCAGGTTTCATTCGGGAAAACGAAAAAAAGAAAGGAATCGAATCAACAAAAACAATGGAAGTAAAGAGAAAGAATCATACAAAGGTATAATAAATCTCTTCAAGCATAAATTTGACATGTATGAAATATGTTGGAGCTGTCTGCAAGAATACGTATATTTAAAGTTGAATTTATTCATAATTATATATGTTCAATATTTTTTTCTCAATCATTGGTAAATACAATCGACCTAATTTTGTGTATAACTAAATAAATGTTTCCAGTAGTGGAAATTTTTTTTCAATATCCTCTGATTTAATTTTTCTTTCTGAACGGAAACTATCATCAAATGTTTCTACTCTGGAGTCAAGCCCATTGCGTATATAGCTTACAGATCCTAGCCCATTTTACATGGGCTAAAAACATGTCAATATTTGGATAATATAATGACAATATAGAACCAGGTACTTTCCAGCCGTCATGGTTGGCAGAATACAACTATTAACCTTTAAACGAAGAAGCTGATCTTTAGATACTTGCAATAATTTAGATTGTTTTATTCAGTTATCTAAATTCTCTAACTCCAAATACAAGGAAAGAATTAATTGCTATGAACAGGATTAGTTTTAGTCATTATTTGCATGGTTAAGCAAAACTAACAAACGGTACTATTATTGGATGCTAAACTTATTTAAAACAAGTATGTGTAACCGATGATAGTAGTTTCATTCAGCAAAGAAAGTAGTGAGTACTGAAAGATGAAGGAGAAGTGAAGAAAAAAGAAGAAATAAATCGTGACAAACTTCAAGGAAGATAGAGAGTGCTGAAGCAAACGTTGCTGTATGTAATTAACGTGGGATCCATAAACGATCTACTCTTCCCAGCCACTGGTTGCTATTGTTTGTTTGGGTGCGTTTTCTTTTTTTTTAATGCGCGTGAATCAATTGGGCCATAGGCACCACTGCATACTATTAATCTAGAATAAGGGTTACGTGTTAACTCTCTGGTACGTTGCAATGTGTTTCATCTTAAATTTATTGGTAATTTGTGACTACAGATGATTTTCTCGCATGTCAGGAAAATGCATAAGAATTCTGTTTACTCAGGTATTTTTTTTTACCCAATGTTTTTCACTCTAATATATTTAACTCCTATACTTACCCAATTACTTGATGGTGACAAAACATATATATATATATATATATATATATATATATATATATATATATATATATATATATAAGATGATAAGAAATTGGTACCAACAACGAATTACAAGGGCAGATAGAAAACTTTTCGGGTGGATTATTTATTCTACAGGATCCCTGAATTCTGGACACAGGAAATAATGTCTCCTTGTTTACCAGATCTTACCCTCCCTTGATTTCTTTTTCCGGTGTATGTGTATGCTAAAGGAGAAGGTGTACTGAATGATATGAGCCACTTGAGGAAACAACGTATCATAAATGAATGTGCTCAAATTGACGGAAATTTGGAGTTAATTTATTGGGTTGATCGGATGAATCTCAAAAAGTGAATTGAAATTTGCATCACAAATGGTGGAAACCATCACATTGAAGATGTTATTTATTAATATTTCCATTAAATAATATGTAGTTCAAATTAAATCAATGTTCTTTTTTATTGAAAATATGCATTTTCTGCGTGCCCAGAGTTTAGGGACAGCTTGCAGTAATTGACAACTTTATATTCTTTATTAGCTCTTTTTATTCAACTCTCGGAGGGAGGGGGTGTAATACCATTGTTTTTGTGCTTGTTATCTATAAATGTCTCATTGGTAATACAGTAGCATTATGGCGAGTGAATTTTTTTATGCTTCATGTTACTTGCCCCCATCCCTCTCCAAAATGATCCCAATGAAATATATGTGAGTTTACGGATCTTTTTTAGGAGCGATTTACAGAAACTGAGGGTGACATCCGAGAAAGAGAGGGTCAGTTTTCTCGAAAGTGAAAAGAAAAACAATGGAGCTTAAAAGAGGGGAACCAACATTTGATTTTTATAATTCGATAGACATTAATTTTACTACTATCCTATACCCATATACCCACTTTGTGTAAAAAATAAATAAAAGATTACCTGCAATAGCCAAAATCAAAGGCAGACACTTCATTTTGAAGGATGACTATATTTTACGAGAGGGACCAAAATGTCCCTATGCGAACGCCTAAAGCGAGCGTATAAAGAAAAGAAGAACGAGCAGTCACCTTTATAGGAACCTAAGATGGAGGAGAGGCTAAGCTAATGGGGGATGAGGGTTTGTCGGGGTAATGGAGACCAGCGAGGGTGATAACTCTATTTATTTTAGTTTTATCACCGGGCGTTTGCCACAAAAGATAAAAACGTAAACACAAGGAGTTCAATGGTCGCTATGTATCCTTGGATTTGTTTTCATAATCGTATTCTGGGTGGCCTCTAAAACGATTCGAAGGCTTGGTAACCGTGGTTTAGGTTAACCTGAAATTTACTATTCTGTATATACAAATTTACTATTCTAAATTTACAAATGCCTGGGAATGACAGGCATTTGTAAATATAGATTGAAGCATTTTACATAGCATGCCTAAGGATGAAATTGAGATGAAATACAGAAAAGAGAAAAGTAATGGTGATGTTCTGTAGGTCAGGGCAACATCACTTCAGACTTGCTGAAATATTCTAGAAATTTCATTGTGGACAATCTAAAACAAGGCAAGATCCCGGAGGACTGGCTGAATTTTATAATACCTCTCTACACAAAATGGTGACCAAACAGACTTTACAAACTACAAACCAATCTGCATTTCCCTGTGTATCTACATATAAACTCTTCACAAGAGTCATTAATAACAGACTTCAAAACTAAAACCAGCTAGTCATCAACAACCAAAAGATACAATCCGGGTTCCGAAAAGTCTTTTCAATGATTGACCACATACATAGTCTTAACCAGCTCATTGAAAAAACTTGAGTACAATATCCCTCTATACTTGGTATTTGTCGACTACCAGAAAGCATTTGATTCAATAGAAACGCAAGCGGTCATAACAGCGGTCATAGAACATATATACCAAAATTAGAGATCCGACATTAGATTGCATAAGAATTCATACATCTCTCAGTTACAGAAAGGTGTAAGATATGGATATACCATCTCTCCAAAATTATTCATGCCCTGTCCAGAAAAATCTTGACGAGGTTAAATTGGCAAAATTAGAGATTAAGATCCATAGGGATTACCTCAATCACCTGAGATTCGCAGATGATATTGTACTCATTACTGATAGGTTAGAAGAGATTCAAACAAGGTTTCAAATATTTAACCACGAAAGTAAGAAATCGGCCTAAAAATAAATCTTGAAAAAACAAAAATCATGACAAACCAACCAGAGGTCGACATTATAGGCACCACAATTGACAATGACCAAATTGAAATGGTAGATAAATATATCTATCTGGGTCAATATATTTCAATGTCCCCGGAAAAGATCGAGGAATCCAATGCACAATCATTCTAGACTGGAAAGCATTTTGAAAGGCAAACGTCTTTAAAGTTAAAATGCCCATGTGCCTGAGAAGAGAAATATACAACCAATGCATAATTCAACTATAACCTGTGTAGCTTAAACTTGCAACCTAAAGAAAAAAACTTACATCAAAACTTCGAAAAAAACAATGAGGCCATGAATGCATTATGGTGGGAATAACTTGGCGTGATAGAAAATCAGTCATTTAGACACATGTACAAACCAAATCTCAGGATACTTATAAAAGCTATAGGGAACCTGAAATTGAACTGAGCATACCATGTGGCAAGATTCCAAAATGATAGATGGACCAGAAAAATTACTGATTGCACTCCATTCGATAACATACGACTCAAAGGAAAACCCAAATCAAGATGGAGAAATGATATTCAAAAATATGCTAAAAATTGGAAACAAATTGCACAAGACCGACAAAAATATCAGAAAGATGAGAAAGGGCTCCTCTCAATAGTGGAAAACAAATTACTTAAATAATGATGATTTTCAACGATGAGGTGTAGTGTGATGTTAGATTCTCTGATAGGGCCCTTGAATAAGTCACAGTTTGAAAATCTCAGGAGTGTCAACAATGATATAGTGGTACAGATGAGTTAGACTGATAAATAAGTTTGGTAAATTTTGAAATGTTTCGGGCAGAATCGTAGAGTTAGTAAATGGTAAAAGTTCGAATGCGGAATGTGCCCAAAATGTTGTAAGAGCGTATGTTGCTACCGATGTCTCTCTATGTGGGTGAAACTGGCGTGCACGGAAAAGGAAGAATATAAAATGAGTGGAGTGGAATGGAACAATTCATGAGGGATGTTAAGTGTGAGAACGGTAGATAGGGTGAGAAACGAATGATTAAAAGGTATGTATGGTATGATGAATGATGGGAATGAAGATCTAATTGGGAATGTTTTGAGATGGCACTGGCATGTAATAAAAATGGATAAGAAATTTCTTTCAAAAAGAATATATGTGAGTGCTGATATGTGTACCAAAAATTGGAAGATTGCGTAAAAAAGGGATTAATTATGTGTTTGAAAGGAATGAGAGTGACAGAAGGATAATTAGATAGTATTGTGATATAGATGCCTTAATAGGGAACTGTGAGGGAGCCCGCTTGGGGTTTTCTGCCCATGGATGAATTCTGAATGGACGAAATGCTACAACGGGGAAAAATATGGCATAAAAGGGTCGTAGAGGAGCACTTTGTCATGTTTATGCGCATCAACTTTACTTCTATGTGGAAGAATGGTGAGTGATTAAGTTAAAATGAGGCAGAATAATTTGTTTTTATTTTAACCTTTTTAAATAAAGACGAAAACTAACACAATTATCTTCGAAGGAATGTTTGACAATTGAGTGTCTTAAAAAAAAGTGGTATACTTGTGACATGTGAAAAATCGTAGCTATTGAGAGATAATTGAAGATGATTTTAGGCCCATAGGATCGGGAACACTCGCTGATCTCCGGAATCTACCGCTAATTTTGGAATTCCAGTGGGCCCCTTTGTTGGGGCATATTTATAATAAATTTGGGTGGGAGTCAGACTGTTTTGGGAAGAAAGTACCAACAAGGATGACGTCGAAAACTTGACGTCAGATCATTTTTAATAAGATCCGTGGTAAAGTTAATCTAGGATCCTATTATGACATTCTCTAGTTACAAGCTAAAAAAATATGAGTTAAAACTCTCTAGCTTGTATTTAATTACAAAAGTTAATGATTCTTTAATCGGGGTTTGATTCAAACTTATCCTCCTCTTAGAAACAGAGCTTCATTATCTTGTAACTAGTGAATCTCATCACTACTCAACATAATAATGTTCACATATAATCCCCTCTCCAAGGCTATATAATGTACACTTTATCGAGTGACATATTTCCCTGGTTTAGCTACACTTCATGAGTGCAATCAATGCACACCTAAGAAGTCGTAACTGCCTGAAAATGAGATGACCTATTCCTATTTTGTGCCCCGCGAATGGTCCAAGTGCAAGAAATTTCTGGTTAAAATGACGTGAGCAGTATTATTATGATGCTGTATCGTAACCCGGCCTGAAATGCAATAATATTTACACAAACAGGAGTCTAAAGTTACAAGAGTGGTCCCTAACCGAAAACTTTTCATATTTTGGGCGATAGTCTAATTAATCTATTTCGGGACTTAATAGAGGGTGACCCCTAAAAAACGGGCCTGAAATTTTCGATAGGCTTCAATGCTTAATTCGACAAAACACTAAGAAATGGAGCCTATCTAAATTTGAGGCTCGTTTTTATTGGGGAGGGGGGCTCACCCTTTATTAACCTTTTTTTGAAGTGGCGAGAAGAATCAAATAAACTCAAGGAAAGGAAAATAAAATAAAATAAAATCAAAGCTAATCCCAGAGCACCTCGGTACAGAGAATAGATGCATTCAAAAAGAAAGGCCCATATGTGTGTATGTATAGGCAAATCTGCCAAATCCTTTGAAAGAGATGACTTGACGAAAGGCAAAAAGCTGTAAAAAAATCGGATGTAAAAGAGAATTCAATGATAAAAATCATAGAAAGAGTCGTTACTAGTATATTTATTTATTTTTAGTTAATAAATGCTATTAAAATAAGCCTTCTGATACGCTTAAGCGCATTTACAGTAGGCAGAACAGTTCAAGTAGAAGCTCAACATATTTTTAAAAGGACAAAGTTGTTGCGACCTACCAAATCAACCCCAGGGACCGGGTCAGGGGGGCGGGGTGAGGCCCGGTTGCCCCGGCGTCCTCCTCCCTCGGGGCCTGAAGACACCCAGGGAAAAGAGTTCCGGAAAGGGGGAGAGAGGGAAGAGATGAAGAAAGAAGTAAGGATAGGACAGACTGAAGTAAAGTCAAAGGTTTGAAAGTTGACCAAGTTGGCCTGTGGACCTACTTAACGTGGGGTTGCCCCTGTAGAACAGGTTTTGTTGTTTTTTCTCTGAGTTCAATCACATTCTCTTTTGTACCCATGGACCAAGAATTTAGGAATGACTCTTTTTTTTAGAACCCCATCCTTTACGGTCCCTTCAGTGTAACCAGTCGCACAAATACTAAAAGTGAATAGACCCCTCGTATTTAAGTGCAAAAATATTCTTTATAAATTCGCAATGTAAACTACGAGTCCCAATAATTATTTTTTTAACTACAGTATTAACATTTATGCTGAGTTGGGCTATGTTCTAAACGCTAACACTGCTTTCAAGTAAGCGAAGTTAAGTCAAAATTGATACGGTTAATCTCTGGATGGATTCCAGATTGTGATCGGCTCTGCGGTGGTTATCAAAGCTTAGTGATCCATGGTTTGAATCCTATGTTAAACTCTAAGTTCTTCCTGAGAAAAGCTTCAAAAATGAATGGCAAATTGGGCCTAAAATACTTACTCTCTTTTGCTGCTTTAAGAAGAGAATCTTGACTAATTGGCGAAATCTCACTTGATGTACTTCTGTCTGTGTTTGGGGAAGAAGATCCAAAGTCTTTGATCCTGTTACTGGATCTTCGACTTTCTGCCTTGCCCCACCCCCTCCCACTGCTCACACCTGATATAAAGGGTCATCGAAGTGACTTGCCCAAGGAGTTTATCTGATACCATTTACCAGTGGTAGCGAGCCCAGATGTGTGAGGATAAGACAAAGCGTCTCATGTGTAAGCTCTACTTGTAACGAGGCTAGAGTTGTGGTGGCAAGGCAAGGCAGTTTTCTGCTCGGTGGCGCCACCACATGTTTACATGCAAACTAATGGAGCTTTTCACACGAGAGACCACTTTCAGTGCGGCCCGAAAAGATTGAGCTCTGTTGGTAGTCAGGAACAAATGGTGACGTCAACTTGGGAGGGGGGCGTGTGACGGAGCACTAATATGGGCTTCTTCTACATATTTATAAACAAAATAACCGAAAACGATGGTGACTAGTGAGGGCATTTCAATTCATGGTAAAAGAATGAGAAGAGCGATAGACAGATGAAAGAAAGGTGAATAAACGACAGAATTAGGGACCAGAGAGGACCCAATGATTCATTCGAGGGATAAGAAAGAAAAGAAATTCGTAAGAATTTCCCACCGGGGACCTATTGATTAACGTGGACTCCAAACCGCGAGTATTAACAGTGTAGAAGTCGATTCAAATCCGGAGACTCCATCCGGAGACAAACCACACCCGATGTGGTTTAACTTCGCTGTAAACGTAAGCGGTGTTTCTACTTGTCTAGGCTGAAGCCGAGGAGGGAGGGATAAAAGAAGGTGAGTGTGAACGAAAAGAAGAAAGAAAAACGGGATATAAATTGAGCTAAATGTAATATTGTTTAATAATAATAATTTTATGTTCAAATAATATTATTTTCCTTATTAAACATTTTGAATGAGGTGCTTTCGACAACTCCCCAGAGTAAATTATTCCATTATCTCAGTAATTATTGAAATGGTTCATTTTCAGTCGCGTGCATGTGAGTCAATAAATTATTATGTGCGTTCGTAGGTAGTCGGTAGGAGGGTCATCATTTTACTTTTCAATGAGTCTTTTAGTAATAACATCGTAACTATTCAGACTATTCGAACGAAATCTACAGCCCTTTATGTTGTTTTATATTCTCTTTCGAATGATATAATCGACTAGGTCCTCCCAGGTTTAGTCCGGGAATTATTGAAAGAAAACTAACTAATGATCGGATTGACACACTTTTTAAAAGTTTGGAAAGTCGTAGAGTCATAAGTCAGAATAATCGAAAGCACACGACTTAGCTCTGTTGACTTTTCTTAAACAAGTTTTAAAGCCGTTAATTCTAGTAATGACGGGGTTTTGTAACTCAAATCACAACTTTATATTAGTAAAACCGTTTAGTGTTTTTAAGACGGATGAGTTGATTGCGCAAACAACGATTTTCTAATGAATGTAATTTAATATAACTCAATCTGAGTTTATATGATTTATTTCTTAGTTCTTGGAATTAATTTCGCTGCCTAAGGCCCGAATGCGCCCCAAGGTTAATTATATCACTGTGTAACACGATTTTTTGGTCTTTGGGTACCAATTGTTATTTTCTATCCGCTTGGGTCTAGAATACATGAAAAAAACACTGTTTTTTTTTATTTCAAACTTTGCTTTTGTGTCCAGGATAATGAAATTTACTTATTCTCTCTGGAAGGAAGTGGTGAATTTGAACTTTCAAGTGATTAAAGTAGAAACAAAACGACTTGATACAAACATAGCATTTATTTATTCTAGAATTAGATAAGTGAGACAATTAAAACTTTAGAAATGAGTAGTTTTCCGTGATTTACCTTTATACTGTAAATTACTTTCACGAATCAGCCTTCAAATATAGTCTCTCATCAGATTTTCATTATACGATCCTTGATTATGACGTTCAAAGTCCAGTAGATCCTGGTCAAAGCACTCGCCATGCTTCTCGAAGTCCGCTCCCATGTTTCCTTAAATTTATCAAGATGAGCATCAAGAATATGGACTTTCAGAGACATATTTCAACCCATCTTGCCGTAGTTTCTCACCAGGTTCTCAAGAAGCTCTGCATAGTTTTCGGCTTTATGATTACATAGGAAGCCCAGAACCACTGTGATAAAGCTGACCCACGCTGCCTTTTCCTTCCTAGCGAACTTCTTGCCATCGCCTAGTTTATGAAAAAAATAAAACAAATCCTTGTATAGAACTGTGCACTTCACAGTTCCAGCATGCGGTGTTTGGCTGTTGTGCGAATGCTCACATATCCGTGATAAGAAGCTGTACGCTAGAGACAGAGAGCACTGTGGCTCACGCAGTGCCGACTCTGGTGTGCTGGTGGAAGGTAGTCTTTCTTTTTTACTCCAAGGGTGTTGTGCTTAAAAACGTGTTTATATTCTTGGATGTGATAAAGTTTAGAATTTAATTCATATTTTTTCGGGTTTTTTATTAATTAATTGAATAATTATTTAATTGATTTTCTGGCCAATCTAATATACATATAATGGGAAAAAAATATCTGTCAATTTAAATATGACACTCCTGGTGAAGGACCCCAGAATTATGATACTTTTTGAGATATTACATCTTGTTTAAAGTTTTATCTCACTCGAAATAGCATGAGATGAAGAAAAGGCCCGAGTTAGCTTAGACGCCATATTAGAACGTGCGAACGTAACTAAGGCTCACTCTGGCATTTTTGTTTTTATTTTAATATTTTGAGCTGTTTAATGTAATTGTTTTCTGTTTAATTTAAGATTGAGATCCGCCCCCAAATCTAATTAACTACCGCTATGCCCAAGGTCTACCCACCCCGAATATCTCGTTGATATCCGTCTATAACTTTTTGATATATTCTGTACACAAGCAGACAGACTAATATACAAGGGTGATCACAAAACCTCCGCTATGGGCTATGAGCCACTACAGAGTGCCTGTAGATCAATCAAGGAAAACCCTGAGAGAAGAATGGAGGAATACAAGGAACTCTTGAATGTACTAAGGGAGGAAGACAGGGGGGGTGAGCGTATTGCAGCAGGCAGATAATTCCACACTCTAGGAGCTATTGTTGATAAAGCATTATCATTTAAACACCACAAACTACTAAAAGGAATAATCAGGAGGGGGCAGAGAAGAAGAGCGCAGGGTTATAATGGTCTGTGTTAGGGCAAGGAAGTAAGAGAGAAAAGAGGAAGCTGCTGTATTTAATGTTTTATATGCAGGAAGAAGGATCGTAAAGATGATTCTGTATTAACTAAGTAGCCATTGCAGAGCGCGAAGCAGAGGAGTTACAAGAGAGAAATGTTCCGGGGGGAGAAGATCAACTGATGCAGAGCTTCGAAATAAGTGTAGAGGTCGAAGTGTGGATGAGATTGGAAGCGAGAGGAGAGTTGCATAATCAAGGCGGGAGTTTACGAAGGCATGAATGGTAATCTCAAAGGTGTTGTGTTAAAACGGATGTGGCTGATATTACAGCAAAAATCGTTAGCTATTTACAGAGCTATTTACGGAGCTGTTTACAGTATCATGAGTTCTGAGAGATAACTATCAAAGGTGACGTTCATTTTACTGTGTTGAATAAAGGTTCATGGAAGGTGCCAATGTTATGATAGATCGCAATAGTTTGGCGGCAAGCCACATCCGCAGGGGTAGCCATGAGTAAAACCTCTGTTCGATGAGGAAGTTTTAAGCGTATAGTGTGTTTCAACCAGTCTCAACAAAAGAGAGGCGGAAGGGAGGGCGTTTTAGCAGAATAGAAATGAAATGATAGACCAAGACCCCACCTAAAAAAAAATACCAAAGAAGATAAAGACGAAGCAAAAGCAAACCAAGAATCAAACCTTGCGGAACAGTATCTGCAGGTCGAGATATAACATTTCGAATGCGTAGAAAAAAATCCCAGAGATAAGCTTCATGGGTTATATTCACATAAAATTCTTCGTTCAAAAGATTAAAATTCCTAGTTAATAGGCAAAGTGTAGGAGGAAAATTATTATTGAGTTAACCAGGATAGAAGAAATGAGAATACTGCTGAATTGATACACTCCTAAAATGAATAAACCAATGTCTTTATTATTCTTCTTTCTCGTTTCTTCCTTCTTTATTTTTTACTACTTTGAGGAATTGGCAATGGAACAAACAGGAGATATGGGATGGAATTGGGAAAATTGAAGAGACCACCTAAATATAAATTGGTACGAGAGAACCAGATTTAATCATCATGGCGGTGGTTTTCTCAGTTATCCACCAGGAAAAAGGTTCGGATATTTTATAGAATACATTTCGGTGTTTATTGGTACCAGATTACTAGGTAGAAAGGATGATAAATCATCCCTCCAATATTAGCCAATAGGGAAATGAGAAGAATTTGCGGAGCCTTTGTTACTCAAATCATTGATAAAATCAATATGATATTTAGAGCTTCTATTACCACCTTACTAAACTTCTTACCATTTGTCGTGCAAACAGAAGAACCAAATCTGCAAACTAACTCGTCATAATTTTTAGCACCATCGATTACCGCCTAACCAAATCCAATCTTAGGAAGATCCGGATTTTTGTTCGCGTAGAATCTAGTCCAAGATCACTTTAGGGATAATTTGGAGGATTGTCATACTGACCTTATATAAATTTCATTATCCTTTGCGGCTCTTCTCAGTATCATGTTCCTGACTAACTAACTAACTAAGTGTGTAGGGAAGAAATCAAAAAGATCACGTTTGTACCATATACTCGTATCTTAATTTTCATCATTATCTTATGCATTACTTATATATATTTATACATTCCATAATGTGTATCATTAAGTTTGGACGCTTAGATATTTCGTATCAGCTTGATATCAACAATATTAAATTAATGCAAGGAATGTTTTGGGCCTGGTTATTGAGAGCTCAGACCCACGCCGAAGTCCCTTTCACTAAACATTTTTCATTGAGGCTTGTAGTTATATCGAATATTTTCATTTTTATCATCCTGTTTATTTTTTATTCTCTTTTTATCTTTTCTCTATAATGTATTTGTAAGTTCTCTGTTTATCCTTGAAATCCTCGTTTACAAGAGGGAGTTTGTTGTGACAATATTAAATTTCTATGTATGGATAAAGGCTTTGAGAGAGGTGTCAAATTACGCATTCAGTTGTTCTACAAGAGAATTTATTCGCTTCCTAATTCTTGTTATCTTCATTCTCTTACTTTTTTTTCGTAAAGATGTTGAGCAGAGTTTCTTTCTTATAATACGAGTAAGCTTATTGTGTAATATGTAGGACATTAAGCTAGTGACTTAAGTGCAGTAGAAATTTATTTTTGTTGCAGCTGGTTTGGTATTTCTTTCATTGGGTGGGGGGGGGGGGGATTGAAATTGAATTGTATGCAATTAAAACTCTGCTCCAGGTTTCCAAGTGTTTATGATCATTATACGGTAAAAATACTTTATTTTTTGAAAAGAATCGCTGTCATTAATTAAAAGAAAAATAAATTTTGTCTCTAGAGCCATTTTTTATGAGACAAATTTTATTTTTCCTACTGCAAATTGTTAAATGTTTGTTATATTTTTTGTGGTAATTTTATTAGGGTGAAACAGCTTTTCTCTCTTCACAAATACTGTTAGAATATTTGTGGTAACCTCTTGTGGTAATTTTTAATAACGAGACAAAAAAATCTTCCCAGAATTCCTTGATACTATTTGTGGTAAACAAGTTCTGGTGAGAAGCAAGATATCTCTTCGTGAATTTGCTACTAGATTACCATCAAAACTAAATTATTATATATGCATGATATGAGACAACTTTTATTTTCCCTACTGGGAATTATTAGGATATTTATGATATTTTTGTGGTAATTTTCTTAAAGCGAAACAGTTTTTCTCTCTTTACGCATACTATTAGAAAATTGATGGTACCTTTTTTGGTCATTTTTAATAACGAGACAATCAATCCTAGAATTCCCTGACACTTTGTGGTAAACAAGTTCTCGTTAAAAGCAAGACATCTCTCCCTGAATTTGCTACTAGATTACCATCAAAGCACAAATTATATGAATTATATACATTATATGAATCTTTAACTTATTTTTTTAATATAAAGAGAAACCAACGAACGAATCCTTCGAGGAAATTCTGTAAGAATAGGTTTGTTAAGAAAGTGAAGATGGAAAACGTAAAACGTGTGGAAAATATTTAGCCCGAAATCCACCTGCGTATGTTGAGGCCGGTAGGGCCCGCAGTCTTTTAGATCTCAACTGCAGCATATGGCGCATGTTACACTTTGCTGTCGATGAGGGGGAGATAGGAGCAAGGTACTTATCCTGAGTAGCAAAAGAGGAGACTCTTGGAGCGCTTGAGCCCTATCAAGCGCTCCCCCTATCCTGAAATCAGTCCCGGGTGGGGCCCTGGAGCTGAGAATGGTTATGGTGACGCTCAGGTGAAGAACCAATGCAGAGATAAACTGTCCTGAGAAAAAAAAAGAGGAAAATCTCCAATGATGAAAGAGACCGAAGTGGCAATCTTCATCATGCCTCTCCTAGCTAGAGGAGGTTTCAGATTTAATCAGCTGAACTATATGTATAAATGCAGGTGAATAATTTTCTTACTGAAAACTACAGTAATCACTGATAAATACTGCATGGTGCATGTAAAAATACCTGGTAGTGTCAAAAATATATGCCGAAATGATCATGTAATGTTATGAATGAGAATGGTTACTAAGGAAAATGTTATGAACAATAATCGTTGCTAAGGAACTGAATGTCCTTTGGATAATGATAGTTACCAGCTCAAAAGCAGTAAGGGAGAACAGTGGCCTCAAAACAAGATGGGTGATAAATTACCAAGGATGCTTTGCTAATTTTCATACCATTGGGTATTGTGGAAAAATATGTATTTTTTATTTTTCATTGGTGTTTTGTCAACTTAATTTTCTTGAACAAATGAATAGGAATCAAGGCACACAAAAAAACTTGCAGCTGAATTAACTTAGAGTGATAAAAACCTGGCTTTTTCGTATAAATTACCCTGGGGGAAGGGCGGTGAATGTGTGAACAAGGTAGGAAAAGATGGTTGTATTGTTTAAAAGTCAAGTACTCAAGAAGTCGGCATAGATCAAAGTGAGACCCGTGTGCAAAATATACTTGAAATCATCCTAATTACTGGGAAGTTAGGACTCGGTGAATGGATGATAGTATTATAAATTGGGACGAATAAAGCGGAAGAAATTGATAAAAAAATCTATGGTCATAATTATCTTAATCATAAGTGTTGTATTCAATAAGTTAAGCACCTATATATTGATAAGAGTATTATCATTACACACGGCATTTTAATTTTGTTGACGTCCTCTCACTGTTTAGATGGTTGGTCTTATTCTCAAGTGATCTCTATCTTATCTAATCCACTGTTCCTTTCCACACGTTTTCTTTACAAGGCAATAGAGCCATAAGGAATGGTACGTGTGCCCAACTTATTCGCTAAGAAACAAGAAATATACTCCACTTTAAAGTAATAGAGAATAAATCACTAAAAAAATGCATAGTGAATGGTAAATGAATAATGTTTAAAAACATCAAGTGTGTTCAAGTAACCTAAAGTTACTCGAAATTTGGTCGGCATTATTGCAAATATCAACAGTAGTTTAAGTGACCCATGGCTGATCGAATAGTCCAAAAACACTATTTTAAATTACCAATGGACTGAGTTACATGAACTCTTATTAAATCAAATTTTACCACTTAGTATCTGGAGTCCTTTAGTGGAGTGGATTTAGTTTAGTTAATGAAACGAAAACTATAAAAAAAATCGAAAGCTACATCACAATAGCAATGCAATACTAGCAGTGTGAAGCAGGGATCAACTGGGTCTCTACTCGTAATTACATTTGCAACTGATAAACATATGTAGATAATAAATTTCTTAGTACAATAAGAAAATTTGCGGACGATACAAAACTCGATGGAAAATCATTTTAGTCGCGTGCGACTCTATATCTCACTAGGTCAGTCGGTCGGTCCGTCCGTCCGTCCGCCCGTCCGTCCGTCTTAGTTTTCTTTTTATTGTTTTGGTAATAACATTGTAACTATTTGTCAGATTCTAAAGGAATTTGAAACTCTTATGTTGTTTTATATTTTCTTTCGAATGATATACTTGTCAAAGTCCTCCCAAGAATAGCCCGGGAATTACTTTTTTTTGGCAATAACATCATAACTATTCGGCCGATTTTAACATAATTTGAAACTCTTATGTTGTTTTATATTCTGTTTCGAATGGTATAATTGCTAAGGTCCTTCCAAGGTTAGTCCAGGAATTATTGACATTTTTGAAGGTCGTAAGGTCATAAATTAGAATAAGTGAGAGCACGCGACTTTGGTCAGCAGACCTTTTTTTCTGTACAGCGCTTATCTGGCACTGCCCTCAACGGCCTAACTCATCACAATTCAAAATTTAGCCTAGTAACTAGGCTATTTTAAAATAAAAACAAAATAAAATAAAGAAACAATCATTAAAAACCAGGCAATAGGTAAGATACCGAACAATGGCAAAAATAAGAAGGAGGCAGGCCTCTGCGTCGGGTGGAAGCACGCCTCCTCCTCCATCTGGCGCTTGATCAGGTGACCAATACCAAAAAGAATCAAATAAAATGGAGAAGGACAGCCTTCTCCAAAAATTCGAATGATCCACAAGTCTGTATATTCGAACCCGTCCCGACTGCAATGGCCAAGCTGCAGCAACCCTGCTCGCCCGGTACCAGGAGAGGTAACGTGCGCGAAGATCACCCAAAATGAGACATTCAATAAGAATATTCCGAACAGTCTGGGGGACAACGCAGTCGTCGCAGTGAGGCTCAGGTAAACGCTCTATCAAATTGAAGTGCGAACCGCGAATTTGCCCAATTCGAATACGACAGAAAGCGACACGAAGTCGCAGTGAAATGGCAAACAACTCTAAGTTCGTTTCTGCCGTCTCCCATCTTATATGCCACGTATCACGGATGGCCGCCTTTAATTCTGACATGTAATTGGTGTAAGGAAAAGCGAAACGCTAGTCTGGTCGTCCAGGCCTCGCGACTCTTTGGCCCCCCTCATCGGCGCGCTCATTCCACGCAACTACAGGAACTCAGCAGAATATAATGCGACACTCGCTCGGCTTGCGGGAACTGTGGCCCACTGATACCGTGAACCAGGGGGTGTGGAGATTTTAATACCTCAAGAGCAATCAGGGTGCTTTGTGAGTCGATAAAGATCACAATCCGTTCTCCGAACTGAGTACGCCCTCCCGTACCGAACGCTGATTACAACCAGTTCAGCCGTAGAGACAGACGCAGAGACTAGAAGAGCTCGGCTGAACTAAAACAGAGGGAAATCGGCGTGGAACCCAATCCCCTTTTTATGAGTCGGCGTCACCTTGTACACTAGCACGGATCCAGCATTACACGAAGTGAGCTTAAAAAAGCTCGCTCTCTAAAACGAGACTGTGTTCTAAATTGAGAATTACTAATATCACAGGCAAAACCTTAACCCGTAAAATGCACTCAGCTAAAGATCATCACGTGAAATGTTAAACCGAAACAGCTAGTGAACATTTTTAAATCTTGTCCCATTGAAACAATGAAAGTTCTCTTTGTGTTCTTTAATCCTTATTTATAAAGAGTCCAAGGTCTTCCCTCAACAATGGTTTAATTGCTCTTCCAATTCTTCTGGTTTAATTACTTTTAAAACAAACATTTCTTTTTTTTTCATTAGCCCATCCTATTCAGTTGCGTTTCGCCCACTACTCAAGACAATAAGCTACCTACCTGTATTTATCCTTAAATCTGCATGTACCATTATATACCAAGTATCCTAGGGTTATATACATTCACTGTCTGTGTATGCTTATATAAGTTATAAGTATCATTAACAATATCTTCCTTTTGTTGCCTTGCTACTTGACCTCAAAATTCGTTGTAAATTTGATTATAAGTAAAATTTGAATCTTGTCTCTTTGTAAATGTAGTTTAAATTTATTACATAGTGCGATAGACTCATGCATTAATTTCTGCCACCATAGAAATTGGGCATAAAATATTTAAATTTCAGTATTGAAATTTGGTGCACACAAATATATGACTCAAGGGGCGATGAAAATTGGGCTCTAGGGCGAAATTTAACCCGTGGGTGAGGGTTTCCCCACCCCTGATATAGACTCTAGATTCTAAAGGGATTTAGCTGCAAAGGACAATTTAATTATAAATTTAATTATAAATAAAGTTCTTGCCTTGGGCGTGAGGATGTGCATGGAGCATGAAATGGAGTTATTGAAGAATAAGAAATATGGATACTACTATAGTTTTGGTCTTGAAGCTTAGATTATCTTCTTGAGAAAGAACTCCTCTTCATTATACAGGGTGTTCGAGCTAAACTTGAAATTAGTAATGTCTCCTTTTTCAGGAGCAATCTGCCGTATCGGTGAACAGTCAACGGCGTTGGATAGCACACTGAGTTAAGTTTTAGTTGAGAAAGGTTAGATGAGTTGGATGACTGGAAGCCATCTGAATAGTGGAAAAGAGTTCCCCTCTATCATGATGATTCACGCTGGGCATCAAAATGCCTCCTTACTAAACTTCATTTTCATTTTCATGATTCCATCTTCTACTATAAACCCTCTACGAAACGTTGCTCCGGACTTCCTACCAAACACTTTCCCATCGGTTCACCTGAGCCGAAGGTCAGAAGTGTGGGAATTTTGCTCCAGGAGGAGTCCTGCGGCCTCCTCCTGGAGAAAAAGACGCAACGATAGTTTTGATACAGCTAAACACGTTGTTTTTTGTTTTTTTACTTATAAATATGTATTTATATTGTAATATTAATCAATGTGGACGTCCGTGGCGGCGAGCACGCGCTCCAGGCAAAACCTGAAGGCCGTGCGCACGTTGTGAACCAAGTCCTTCCTCATGCTAGCAGACACGCGTTTGACGGAGGACTTCAGTCCGTCGCCGTTGCTGTGGCGGAGCTTGCAGGCCTTGCCATCGACATGCTCCCACATACTGCAGTCGAAGAGATTGAGGTCGGGCGACTGTGGCGGCCAAAAGTTTTTCGACCAGTTCATGTTAGACCAGTATCAATAGTGCAACGTCTTGTCCATGTGGACCAGGAGATCGTCCTGCATAAAGACACAGTCCGCCTTCTTAGAGATCTTTCTCACCCAGGGCAGGACTTTTGGAGTCAATATGTCTCTGCAATTGGCCGCGATGAGCCTGTTATCTGCCGCGAACCACAATCGCGGGATTTTCTCACCATTCAAGGCCACGACACCGAGCATCATTAGGGAAGCCGGGTGCTTGGTCGTGGACACTAGCAAACCTCTTAGACGTCCTGGCCGGAGCTTACCACGCGGTAGGCTTCGGATCTACTGTGAAGTTTTTTTTCATCAGATCAAAATGAAAATTCAATTGTCATGACTCTTCAATGCATTGAGAAGGCAAAGAAAGCACTCCCAACGTTGCTCTTGCATACGGTCGATGAACAGCGGCCTTTCCACGCAACTCAAGCCCTTGCCAACCTCCACCTTGATGGCCCTGGACACAGTGGTCATCGGGATGTTCTTCTTGTTCGCGAGTGCAGTCATTTTGAGCTTCAGAGCACTTTCGAAGGCCTTTCTCACAGCCAAAAAATTGATAACTTTATGTCTGCCTGAAAGAGGTCGATTTTTGAGGTCTTCTCCATTCTTGAGCCTCTCTGCAACTCCGTGGATGGTCATCCAGGTGACGTTAGGCCGCTTAGCGATGTCGGACTTATTGTGGCCGCGCGCAGGAGGGCACAGATCTCGATTCTTTTCACTTTCATCTCAACAAACTTGGACATAATGGAAAATACGTTTTAATGATACATGCTGGAAAGGTATAAATTTAAGGTTGTTTGGCGGAACTACTTCTATCACACACCTAATCCTCTCGAAAGATAAAAAAAAAACACCAGGTGTAACAGAATTTTTGCAAAACCTGGTACTTCTTTTTCTTGTTTTTTTATTGGCTATTGTTTTGCTTTTGTTTGTTTGGGGGGAGGGGGTTGCTTTGTGTTTTATATATTAGTTTTGTTTTTCAGTGTAGCTTATTATTATGCTAAAAATTTATTATCGTGTCTTATGGCCTTGGTGTGGGTTGCCAGATGGACGCTATAAGGAAACAAGGTCAACAGACCTAAGTCGCGTGCTCTCAATTATTCTGCTCATGAACCTATGCCCATATGACCCTACGACCTTCAAAACCTTCAATAATTCCAGGGATAACCTCGGGATGACCTTAAAAATTATACCATTCGAAATGGAATGTAAATCGACATAAGGGTTTCAAATTTTGTTAGAATCAGGCGAATAGTTACGATGTTATTGCCAAAGAACTCATTGAAAAGTAAAATGGTTACCGTCCGACCTACCGACGACATAGTAACTTCTAGAGTCGCGTGCACGCGACCAGAAAATTTGATTACCAGAAAACGATGGTGGAGATGGCAGCTTCTCTAACTTCAACCTCTTAGCCAATGTTGGTGTATACATTAGTTGGTAGGTCCATAATCTAGAACAGTGGTGCCACTCGAATAGCAGCTCGCTACTCAGCCGTTTAATGTCAAATGTGACATCTTGGATCAGTATCTAATCATATTTTCGCTGAAGCTATAATTACCTGCCATCATGTGCGGATCCAGGGGGAGCTGAGGAGGGGCTACAGCCCCCTCCACCAAATTTCAGACACTCGTATGTTTATATTTTTTTTAGGCCATAATTATATTATGTTATTCAGAAAAAAAGTTATTTGATAATATAGAATCTACAAGTCATACTTCGTATTCTTTCTTACAGAAAGAACTTGGTTCCACAAGCACTCCTTCGGCGTGTGGCCTACGGCCTATTTGCTATTCTAAACCGCTTTTTTTAATCCCCTTTCTAGACTCTTTATTTTAACACCCTGAACAACTTTTTCAACATAAATACCTTGAAACATTTTTTAAAAGTTATTTCACCTTTTATTATATTGTCTTTATCCCTTGAAGATTTATATACAGTTGAGAATTTTCCAAACACTTTTTTCAACCTAGACACCCTGAAACCTTTTTCTTAAGTTACTTCACCCGGTTTGATATAGAGAAAAACCTTCGTCAGATCTCTTTTTTTCATCTAAATTTGTTTTATATACGAAATTATAGTAAAAAAGCACCAAAGCCCTAATTTTAATACATTTTTTTAACTTCACGATTTATGTTTTTTTCATTCCAAATCATTCGATAATTATATATATTTTTTCTAAACTCTTAGAAAGAATTTTGATAAAAGCTCGAAACATACAAAAAAAAACAGCCCTGCGAATAAAAGTTTCTAATAAACCTAAACTCAAAAACATGAAAGGTTACTTGTCCACTATGCAAAAAAAAACATTTTCAAAAATTTCAAAAATTCACCAAATGAAATTATAGAGTTAAGGATATACAGGTGTTTGTTTAAAAACCGTTGCGATTCAATGTACCTTATATGATACATGTCTTAAATGCAAGTAAATCTCGAAAATAATTATTAAATTTAGTATTATACCTTAGCTGACGTTCCAAAATTTACAATAAACCATAATTCCTAATTTTATGATGTATGGAAAAAATTTGGATCTGATAGAGTTAGTGCTCACTCCCGTGTGATAGACTATTATTTATTATCAATGTTGTGTAAGATAACCATTTCTCAGACTACTCAGATGAAAGATTTCTGGTTAGCCACCCCTTCCCCTAATTTTTATCCTGAATCCGCCACTGCCTGCGACCTGATAAGGGCTTATCTTCCATAGCATAGATGGCAAGGTTCGCACTTTTGTGTTGAATTTCATCTCCCCTCAACGAAAGGAACAAGAATATATACAGAACCAAAGGTGTGGAAGACCTGGATTGCAACATCTTTTTTTAAAATTTGTAGAATAATGTTTAAAATGAAAAAAAAATAGCTAATCGAAAATCATATTTATTTCTCATACAGAAGATTTAGTTTTTCTACTATACTCATACTAATAAAATGGGGTTCTGTACTATTTCGAAAATATACAGTTATCACCTGTGCATTTAGAAAAGAAGATGGCGATAAACTGACTTTCCTTTGGAACAAGTAGAAGAAAATATCTTTAATTACCAGCTATTTTCGAAGGAAATAGTATAAGAAATAAAAACCAATTAAGGATGTATTAAACCTTTGGGTTTTGCATTCGAAGGGAAAATAATAAAATAAGGTAAATATGTAGATTGGCGGCTCGAACGATGGGAGGCACTATTTCGTCCGTTTTCCAAAATGTTTCACGTTTTTGGAGTAATATAAGGGAACGGCTCGTGTTGGGGTAAACACAATGGGGGACCCCCTTCGATAATCCTAAGTTTCAATCAATTAGGGGGGGTCTGGGGGGCACAGCCCCCCTTGTATATAATCCTAATTGTTAATAGAATAATGTTCTAACGTTTATAGAAGTGAATGATTTAACCAAAAATGGCGTAAGTAAACAGCGTTTTTCGTTTGTATAGTTTCGGGCATTTAAAAAAAACAAAAATAGCGTCGGCTATATTTTGAATAGGACTCCAACTCGTATGAATATTCAGGCAGGGTTGAACGAAATATAAACACACAGAAATCCACTTTTTTGGCCGAGCCACTAATCTACATATTTACCTATAACATATTTTTACATAGAGAATCTCCTTCAAGTATGGAAAGAGTGTTTCTCCATGCGTATATCTCACCTGTGGTCTCCGAAAATATGACCTGAGTAGTTATCTTCTCTACCGTGTAGATCGATCCTCATGCAGTTCAGAAGATTAGAGAAGTTAAACAAAACTGTCCATGTCAAGAGGAGTTATATTTTGAAGCTCGGGGATCCGGTGTTATCCTGATATCAAAGATAGAGAGGTTGTTGTAGTTCCTCAGGATTTGTAGAGGGGTTGACTCCTCTTGCATGGAGTATTTCTTCCCACCAAGTCACTAACTTCTAATTTTTTTCTGTCTTGTCTTTAAGAAGTAGATTTAGTTTGTTTTGCACAGATATGGATTTTAAAACAGAGCAGTATTAATACTACAGTTATCTAATAGAGAGTTATACACTACACAGTTGGCTGCACTGTATAATCTTATTAATTGAAATTACTTATGGATATAGGTTTGTAATTAGAAGATCAATTATTACTCATTTGATCTTTCAATGCCCAGTCTAATTGATTTGTCTTTAAGTGTAAAATCTCATTGATTTTTCTTTTAGATGATGATTACATGTGCAAATAATGTTTGAGCGGGATGATAACATAATTTTAGGTTGTACCTGCTTTTAAATGCTAGTTAAAAGTGATGGTATAGTTGGTAAATTAAAGACCAACATCAATCTTCACCCATAGGGTTCCTCTCCATAGGACTTCAGAAAAGAACTGGAACCTTGTTAGTATCTTTAATATTTGGGCTTAAGTGTGTTCTTAGCTAAATTTAGGTAATGGTAATATTTATATAGGTAATTATAGACAGGTTAAATTAATTGATCAGGTAATTATAGACAGGTTAAATTAATTAATCAATCATACATTGTCTGTAGATTTTAAGTTATTTATACGTATGGGAATAATCCAAGAGGCACACAGTACCTATTGTAGTAATATAGCTATTATTTGCAAATGTAAAGGAGACAAAAGCTGTTTAAAATGAGTTCTATAATTTTGATCATTTTCTAGTAGAGGTGAGACCAACCAAACAAAAACACAGCAGGGCCTACAAAAACAGTGAGTACCCAGGAGGAAGCGGAGGAAATTAGCTAAAAAAAAACTGTGATCGTGAGCAGCCAAACCCCAAACCTACGAACACACTCAATGACGTAGTATTAGGCCTAGGAAACACCCCTGAGGATATAAAATTTTCACAAACATATGACCACCTCCAACTCAGCATCAGTCAACATCCAGAACCACCTCTTTCAAATGGAAGGACATAAAATGCAAACTGCAACCAACACACAAATAAACCCGGACTGACACAAATGTGCAAATACTACTGAAAAGGCTTGTGCAAATTTAACAGATCTGGTGAAAATTGCCACTTTAATCACCCTCGACACTGTGAAAAATTCTTAAAGAAACAAACAAGGTGGATGAGTGCTAGAGGAAAAATGTAAATACTTGCATCCTAGCATATGCAAAAGCTCCCGGCGCAACAGAGAATGCTTCAACCCTAACTGCAAATTCCCACACCTAAAAGGGACAAAAATATCGAAGGCAAAAACCCAAATACACACCCAACCACCCTCAAATAATCCCGGAACTGAATACCTTACAAAACAACAAAACAACCATCAAAAACAGGGAAACCAGATATCTTCTAACGTAGTAAAGGCTAGTGGAAACCAGAACAGGACACCATACCCTTGGGGTTACACGAATTAGCAAGGCAAATCCAGGACATGCAGAATTCTTTAATGTACCTGATGGGTATCATGAAGCCACAAGTGGAAATTCCAGAAGCCCCGTACCCATAGGAAATAAGAATGATACCACTACAAGTCCAACAATAACCTATACAAAAATCGAGGGCCATTAATTAAACTGCTATCATGCAACATCAGAAGCCTATACGCGAGGTAGAACCAAAACAAGGTCCCACTACTGGAAGAAATAGCTACCACAGATAAAATATATATACTTGCACTAACTGAAACCCATCTGCACAATGGCATACTGGACATAGAGATATAGGGAGGGGGGGAGGGCTTTTATTATAACTTTTCTTATTTATCGAATCTTATTCTTCACATTGAGATTTTCTATATTCGAATCTATTTATTTCTTCTTGACTGAAGTTGCCCCTTGAAACATTTGTCTTCCATTTATCTGGCTCTTGGTATTCTTGTTGGCTGAGATTCCTTCTTCTTTCTTTTGGCTGTGTTAGTTCTTGATCTTAGATTTTCTTTCCTTGATGTATCTTCATATTAACTTAACGTTTAACTTGACGTGATGATTTATTCTTGCTTCTTGACGATGGGATGAGTTCTTCTTGAATTCTTGATGAGTTAGCCCTTGAAGTCGTTTTCCTTGAGTTCCGTTTTGTTCTTGATTTTTCTTCGTAAAAATTGTGGACTTTGGGAGTTTCGATCGCGGGGTCTTTGGATCCAAATGCCAGCACTCTAGCCATCACGCTACGGCCAGTCCCTATTTAGTTGGTAATTTAATGGGCTATTTATATTATCGATTGGAAGGAATTTTTTTCTCTCTGAAACATCTTCGCACCCCTACAGAGATACGGATCCAAGACTACGAAATATACCGCAAATATAGGAAGGATAGAAGTCATGGAGCTGTCGTCATGTACATCGAGAACAACCTCGCTGCAAGTGTAACTACCTTGGAAAGTTTCTCGAACGGAACATGCGAAATTCTCTCCCTCTTTATAAAGGAAATAAACCTGGTAGTAACAGTAGTATAGAGGCCCCCAAATACCACCCAGGAGCAGTTGGAAATAGTCATAGAGAAAATCAGAAACACATTGGACAACCTACCAACCCCAGACACAAATTTTCTATTACTAGGGTATTTCAACTTCCCCCATGTGAACTGGGATACACTAGAAATAGAGGGTGGTAGCAGAGAAGAAAATTATCAAGCAAAGAAATTGACAGCCCTCATGGAGACAAAATTCTTAACACAATTTATAACAGCACCAACAAGAGGCCTTAACATCCTGGACCCGCTGATAAGTAATAACCATGGTATATTACACAAATACATATTCATGGAGACCGCCATGTCAGACCACAAGATCTGCGAAGCCACGCTCACAATCAACGCGCCCGTAAACAAGCAAGGACAACGAAAATGCAGAGCTAAAGCAGGTTTGGGAAAACTCAACTTCCATGACAAAAACATAAACTGGGCTGAACTGAAGAACAACCTAAATGTTGACTGGAAGGCACTCCTGATAGAAGGCAGTACTGAACTCATGCTCTCCACTTTTTCAACAATTTGCAAGGGAATATGTGAAGCATATGTACCCCTAAAAAAACATCAAAGAAAACCAGGAATATACCAAGAGATAGACGCATTCTAATAAGAAAGAGGATCCGCGTTAAAGCTAAACTGGCTAGGATCCCTCCACAATATAAAGCAGCCAAACTACAATAAACTCCAAAAGATAGATAAAAAAACTACTAAAATCTCATGAAAACCAGAGAAAGAAAACAGAACTCCAGGCAGTTGAAAAAATAAAAGTCAATGCAAAGTTCTTCTTTACATACCCAAATGAAATATCAAGAAACATATCAGCGGTTGGGCCATTAGAAAAGGAGGAAGAAAATCTGGTGAGCAACTCTCCGGAAATGGCAGGAATCCTCAAGTCACAGTCTGAAGGCGTCTTTAGTATACCAAACCCCAACAAGACAGTGGATAACCCGTCAACATTCTTTGAGGTACATGAAACTGCAACACATACACCAATCTTGTAGGATATAAATCTGGAGACCGACGACATAATTGAAACCATCAATGCCATTGAATTTGACTCTGCGGCAGGTCCAGATGGTTTTAGTTCACAAATACTGAAAAGGTGTAAGAATGAACTGGCACTACCACTGAAACTAGTAGCAACTAAGCCTCTGACTACTAGCATCGTCCCTCCATATTTGAAGGAAGGAATAGTGACTCTAATACTCAAAGGAGGTAATAAAGGACTGGCAATAAATTACCGGTCGGTGACCTTAACCTTGCATATAACAAAAATATTTGAGCGGATCGTCAGAAAAAGACTCGTCACCCATATGGAGGACATTGAAGCATTCAACGAGGGCCAACATGGATTCAGAAATAAACGATCCTGCCTGTCACAGCAACTTATCTACCAAGAAACCCTAATGGAGGACATCAGCAAAGGAAAGAATGCCGACGTGATCCACCTAGATTTTGCTAAGGTGTTTGATAAAGTAGACCATGGCCTAATGCTCCATAAACTGAGAGACCTTGGCATAAGGGTAAACCTCGGTAAATGGATATACAGCTTCCTGACAGACAGGAAACAGAGAGTATCAATCCAGGGACACCTCTCAGACCCAAGTGCCGTAAAGAGTGGAGTTCCCCAGGGGTCGGTGCTGGGACCCCTAGTGTTTCTGATCATGATCTGGGACATAGACAGAAAGCTTCAGCACTCTCAGGCTACGTCGTTCGCCGATGACACGAGGGTGAAGAAGAGGATAGATACTGAAGATGATGTGGCCCTGCTACGGAATGACCTGAATCGCATCCTAGACTGGGTAGACACTAGCAATATGAAAATGGATAGCGAGAAATTTGAGCTGATGAGATATGGCCCATTGCAGGACATTAAACTGGGTACTAGCTACCAGGCACGCCAAACTCCCATAGAAGCTAAAGACCATGTGCGGGACCTGGGAATTACCATGAGTGCAGACGGAACGTTCTCTGAGCATATAAATTGCATCACCAAAACAGCTAGTAAACTGACAGGGTGGATCCTCAGGACCTTTCAAACAAGAGAGAGAACCTGCAGGCTGACCCTGTGGAAGGCCCTGGACCTCCCTATGTTAGAATACTACTACCAGCTCTGGTCTCCACACAAGACAGGGGACATCACCAATCTACAAGCCCTACAAAGAACATTCCCAAGCAAGATCTGCGGCCTCCAAAACCTGAACTACTGGGAGTGACTAAAAGTACTGAATCTATACTCTCTACAAAGGAGACGTGAGCGCTACCTGGTGATTTATGTGTGGAAGACCCTAGAAGGGCTGGTACCAAATGTAGGGCTGAAAGTCAACAACCACATAAGAAAAGGAAGACTGTGCTTCATCCGGAGAACAGAGGCCACGTTCCAGGGAGCGGCAACATTCCTTCATAACTGTTTCACAAGGAACGGAGCTCGGCTCTTCAATGCAACACCGAAAGCAGTTAGAGAGCTAACACGGGTCACGACTGACACATTTAAGCGCCACTTAGACAGATGGCTGGCTACAATTCCCGATGAGCCCCAACACCGGCATACACCGGCACCGCTAGCAACTCTCTGATAGATTTCCAAAACATCAGAGAATCAGAGCTGCCTGGCTACAGCGGAGGCCCAGCTTAGCTACGCCCACCGAGGGGGAAATTCTACAAAGTAAGTAAGTAAGTAATTGCTTGATCAAATTAGCCTTGTGACAAGGAGCTAAATCATGCATAAAGATGGATGTTCCATGAAGTTCCATATGATTAAATAGATGACCTTCCAAAACTTCCTTGTAGCGCGGAGCGTTCATAGTCACATTCTTGGGCAGGAAATATAAACCACCTCTCCCTAACTTGGCACTGAAACAACCCCAAACCATAACTGAGTGACTGTGTTTTACAGTCTTCACTGTGTATTGGGGGTTGTACCTGTTTGACCCAACCGGCCTCCTCACCTTTACTCTGTGTGACCTTATGACCTGAAATGTGCTTTCATCGGACCACATAACCTCTGACCCCTGTTCCACTGTCCAGCCCTTGTGCTGCTTTGCAAATTGAAGCCTCTTCTTTCTCATGCGGTCATTCAACAGTGGTTTGAGCGCGGCAGTACGGATGGGTAGTTTCAAATCTTTCAGAAGACGATGCTGTACGGTCCGTTCTGAGACATTTTGGAGGAGGTTAGGGTACGTTTCCTTGAGTTGTCTGGCTGTTATCCTAGGGTTCTTCATAACAGCCTTCTTTAGCAAGCGATCAGTCCCTGGTGTAGTCTTTCTCTCTGGTCCCTGGCGCTTTTTATGTTGGGGTAAGGTTGCTCACGGGCAGCAGAGAGGAGCGCCATTACGGTAGATTTTTCTCGCCCTGTTCGCAGGCATATTTCACTTATCTTAACATTTTCTTCCCTCAAAGTGAGAATACGGACCTTTTCTTCATTTGTGAGATGCTTGGGACCCATGGTTGGAGTGCTGGTTCAAAAATATATGATCACTCAAATATCTTCAAGAAATCACAAAAATGAAAGTCATAGCGCAAAAAATGAGCGTCTCCTCACGACCAAGTCTGAGCGTTTACTGAATAATACAGCTGACACAATGCGCATATATTCCTAACAGACGTTGCTAGAAACCGAAACGAAATATTAATCAATTATAGCATTTTCCACGCAACGATGATTGGACCTATATCAATGCATATAATATGACCAAATGAGACAAGAAACCGGAGTTTTTTAAAGGCAAGAGAGAGGGACATTAGAAGAATCCAGAATCAAAAGGAGCAGAGGGTGGCACAGTGAAGGCGTTCCTTTACCAAGAAGACAGAAATAACGCGAGGGGGAAAAAGTTTTGAATTCCTCGCCGGGACTCGAACTCGAGTCTGCTGGTTGCCGGTTAGATGCTTTACCGCTAAGCTACCAGGCACAGTAACTATATTTCGCCCAAAGCGTTACCCCATCAAACCCAGTATCTCCCTAAGCTAGGAAATTCTAAGGAATTTTTATAACACATCCTCTTACCCGCTCACAATTTAAAGGCTCACTGTCCATGTCACATACAAAGAAAGCAACTACTGGACCTGCGGGTGATAATACAACCACCACAGGGCTATGCCATTTTTATTTTCTGTCTTTCAAATAAAATTTGAAGACAAAAAGAAAGATGCAGAAACCTGGTGTAGCTGACTATAAATACATATAGTACAAGAGAAAATAAGAATTGGACGCGAATGAGCAAATGAGACAAGAAACCGGAGTTTTTTAAAAGCAAGAGAGAGGGACATTAGAAGAATCCAGAATCAAAGGGAGCAAAGGGCATCACAGTGAAGGCGATCCTTTACCGAGAAGACAGAAATAACGCCAGGGGAAAAAATCCAAAAGAACGACTTTTACAAGAATAAGTAAAAGTCCAAAGATCCATCGTTTTCGAGATATCGAATCGTAAAGATTGGAGGTCTCTAGGGATATTTCTTACTTACGGCATTATCATAGATCCGCAAATATGGCAACAGTTGTTTACTTCAATGGTCGTCTGCTATCATTGAGCATTGTAAAATAGCTCCGACAATATGAATCGCTTAACAAATTCTGAAATGGCAGATATGCACATGGCATATGGTCCGGCGAATGGCAATGCTATATTGGCTGCTTAATTGTATGCAGAGAGTTTTCCCAACCGTCATTTGCCTGATCGTCGCGTTTTCACGAGGGTGCATCAACGGCTCCGTGGCACTAACAGTTTTCAGGTAAACAGAAGAGAAGTGGGTGGTCGTCGTGGGCGAGTTAGTGCTAAGAACGGAGAACGGATACTCCAACATTTTAATACAAACCCACTTACAAACACTCGGGCAGCGGCAAATGCACTTGGAATGAGTTATCATTCAATAGTATGGCAAACACTCCATGATAACGGCCTCTACCCGTACCATTTCCAGAGAGTGCAAGAGCGAATTCCAGACGACTTTAACCCTCGTGAACGGTTTGCTCGTTGGTTCATGAATAAGACCTTTGAAGATAATGAGTTTCAAAAGATGTGCTCTTCACTGATGAAGCTACTTTTACGCGCGGTGGTGTGTTTAACATACACAACTTACACATGTGGCAGAATGAAAACCCTCACACTGTGCATCAAAGCCAACACCAACACCGGTTTAGTGTTAATGTGTGGGCTAGTATTATTGGTACCAATTTGGTTGGGCCCTATGTGCTTCCAACACATTTAACAGGAGATCACTATGAAGTATTTCTACGGGAGGTATTGCCTGCCTGACCTTCTGGACGATGTGCCTTTGGGTATTCAACGTCAAATGTTGTTCCAACATGACGGCGCTCAAGGAATGTGCGACAATATCTAGAGCGTACTTTTCCCAACAGATGGATAGGACGCTTTGGGCCAGTGCCATGGCCAGCGAGGTATTCAGATATGACACCTTTGGACTTCTACCTATGGGGCCAGATAAATAGTTTAATTTATGAAACCTCAGTGAAGACAGAGATGGATCTTGTTGGAAGGATAGTGGACGCTGCAGGACTCATTGCGGATAATCCACGAGTGTTTGATCGTGTTCGGGAAACGCTTATGCGTAGGTACCAGACCTGCATTGACGTACAGGGAGGACATTTCGAACACCTATTGTAATTTCGATTCCATAATAAAGTATGTACTCAAATGAGTTTCCCTCACCTACTACACTGGGGACTGCCCACACCAGAGTTAGTTATACCATACTCAACTTTACGATTCGATATCTCGAAAACGATCGATTTTTGGACATTTACTTATTCATGTAAAAGTCGTTCTTTTTGGTTTTTATACTTATTGTCAAAGTATGTACCATTAGTCTTGCAAAAGTGGACCAAATAAAAAAGAACAAAATAAGTTTATTTCTTGATAACTATTTATAATTTTTACTTCAATTATTCATAAGCTGTTCAAAGTGAGAACCTCCAACGTTAATACAAAGCTGTAACTTTCTCATTAAATTTTCATGAACCCTATCAAATACTTCTGACGTTTCTGTAATTTGACCAGCAGCCGCAACTACTCGTCCAATTAAATCTTCTTCTGAATCCACAGGAGTTTCATAAACGAGGTTTTTCATGTGTCCCCAAAGAAAGAAGTCAAAGAGGGTTCATATCAGGACTTCTTGCAGGCCAATGAACCGGACTATTTCTTTCTATCCACCGATTGAGAAATTGATTATTTAAATGGGCTATTACCTTTTGATGGTAATGAGCTGGCGCTCCATCATGCTGAAACCACATTTATATTCTTGCTACCAGTGGCTCATCTTGCAGAAGTTCAGGTAGAACTTCTGAGAAAAAAATACCATAGGCATTTCCTGTGAGTGGAGACGTACCATGTATGGACCAATTAATTTGTCACCTAGAATTCCAGCCCAAATATTAACTTCACTTCTTTGTTGATTTCGACGCTCCCGCACAATTCGTGGGTTAATATGATGCCACTCATGATTATTATACTGATTAAAAACACCCTCACAGCTAAAAAATGCCTCGTCTGAAAATAAGACTTTTTTGCTAAAATCTTGATCTTTTCCTAAGAACCAATTAGAAAAATTAATACGATGAGGAAAGTCAGTGAGTAATAAGGCCTGGACTCTCTGATAATGATAAGGGTGCAAATAATTTTCATGAAGACTTCTCCGCACAACTGCATGGTATCCAAGTCCAATAGATGAAGCAGAAGCACGAGTGCTAGATGTTATATTTCTCATAAAATGATCTAATACATCATCTTCAATTTAATTTCTTATGTCTCTTGGTCGCCCAGCTTCTACGTGTGTAGTATTTAATTGACTTGTTTGGCGTAAACTTTGGTGTAACCTTGAAAAAGTACGGTAATCTGGGATGCAGCAATTTGGAAATTTTTGTCTGTACATTCTTACTGCACGTCTTCCACTACCATTTGCAGCACCATATACAAAGTGCATATCTGCCATTTCTTCATTGGTAAAACGATTCATGATGCACTTGAAAGTCTTAGACAAACTGGAGAATTACCACCGTGCGACACAAGCATACAAATACAAATGGTATTTGGATAGTTCATTTGTCTTCAGATTGAAAGTTAAGGTTAATATAAATTTAAGGAGGAGGTTACAACTTTGTATTAACGTTGGAGGTTCTCACTTTGAACAGCTTATGAATATTTGAAGTAAACATTATAAATAGTTATCAAGAAATAAACTTATTTCTAAGTTGTTTTTTTTAATTTGGCCAACTTTTGTTAAATTTAAACTTCAAATATCCCCTTAACGCTGCATTTGCGAACACATATTCCTAGAAGAGATATTGCTTATTTTGACCAGTTCTACCCATATACCAATTTTGAACATATAATTTTGAAACACCTTGTATATATATATATATATATATATATATATATATATATATATATATATATATATATATATATATATATATATATATATATATATATATATATTCAACGCGAAATATTAAATTCTGGGGCGGCAAGACTTGTTGAACTTAAAAGGAGGAACGTGAACGAAATAATCTTCTTAACGACTAATATAGTAATATTAGCAATACATTGATCATCCTAACTGAGCTGCTGACTATATATAGACATGCTTATTTTCTAGAGGGCGGGGCCGAGAATCATCGTTCTCCACCCCAAAGGCAGAGCTAATGACAGCTGTGTAAGTCGAATTACTTGTATATCCCAAGTTTTATCAATATAACAGGATGCGCTTGTCACAGTGTTGTGATACTATCCCTTTTGGCTAGCGGGTATGTTTACTCAAGTGTTTCGTAGACTTCCGTCTTTTTATAAATCCATTCTGAGACGCGAAATGGTGCCTACTCGTTTGTCTTATTAACACAGGTCATTTTTATCTTTCGCGCGTTCATACATTTTTCCTGCGCTCACTTCCAACGGTCACTTGCCATATATATATATATATATATATATATATATATATATATATATATATATATATATATATACATTAACAAATATATTACATTCCTTATTTTTGTATTCAAATTCATAGATGCAAATTAATATATACGTTCTTAATTCCTCATTCCAATTAGGCATTTATTTTATCTGAGGGGAGTATGCTGGTATTTAATAATACCACCACGCGTCCATTTTGTGGATGTTTTCGCTGGGCCTATCGAATCCTGCAATTTGGTGCCAGTAGCCTTCCTATTACATAATCCGATCACTACAGAGTTCCATCCTCCTTCGCCATTTCATGAGGCAGTCACGGTACTTTGAAACTGGTATACCTCGTAGCACTGAATTGACTGTTCGTGCCATGTCTTTGATGTGATAAAATTGCTTCTCTGTTATCGCACCCTTGATCTTTTGGAAACAACCAAAAATCATAGAGACCAACGTCAGCTGAATAGGGTTGGTGGGCAAGAAGTGTGAGCTCCCGCTGCTCCAGGAATTGCACAGTCAGGCGCACTTTGTGGGGTGAAGCATTGTCGTGGTATAGCAAAGGGTGCGATCGGCGGTGGGTTGGTGCGGACTTGGCCTGATGTTCCAGGACTTGAGGAAGCACTTGGTAAGTGTAGTACTTAGCTGTGATAGTAGACTGTTGAGGTACCACATCCCTAAACATTCCTGCTGCGAAATCCTTCATTCAAAATCTGAGGACGAAACGTTTCATCACTCAACCACACCGTGTCGGACTGCTTGTATCTAGTGGTTAAGAAAGAAATACAACACTCATCTCAGGTAGCAACACTTGAAAACTGTTTCAGACCATTTGGTTCGAATTCAGCCAGCCAGAGACGACAAATCTGGTTATAGGGCGAAACCAACAATGAGGTAATCACACAGCGCCACGAGAAAATGTAACCCAGCCAAGCGGCGACAAGTTCAAATACGTCACAACAGGCAATACTCGATGCTCCACTCTCACCTCCCTCCCATCACTCATAGCTCTTCCACGAATCCGACTGTCATTACTTTCTGATCACCCTTGATATTTATCCCATTTTTAGTCGTGAGCGACTCCACATCTCACTATGTCAATCGGTCGGTGCCAGTTTTGCTTCTTTTTTTTGTAATAACATCGTAACTTTTCGGCCGATTCTAACGAAATTTCCAAACCTCATGTTGTTTTACATTCTATTTGGAATGCTAAAATTTTTATCAAAGTACTCCCAAGTTTAGCCAGGGAATAATTTTGCTCTGGCAATAATATAATAACTATTCGGCTGATTCTAACAAAATTTGAAACCCTTATGTTGTTTTACATTCAATTTCGAATGATATAATTGGCAAAGTCCTCCCAAGGTTAGCCCGGCAATTATTTTATTTTGGCAATAACATGATAACTATTCGGCTGATACTATGCTAGACTAGACTAGGCTATAATATGCTATACTATGCTAGGTTATACTATGCTATACTATGCTAATTTAGGTTATAAAATGTTAGGCCAGGATAGCATATAGTATGTTAAGCTAGACATTACTAATCTATGCTTGATTAAGGTATAATAGGAGAGTATAGGCTATACTTGTCTAGGATAGTTAATACTAGGCTACGCTAGGCTAAGCTATGCTAAGCTATACTAGGCTAGACAGGGCTATACTATACTATGGTAGGGTAGGCTAAAGTATAATAGGCTAGGGAGGGCTATGCTCAGCTATTCTAGGCTATGCTAGGTAATACAATGTTAGGCTACGATAGGCTAGCTAACCACCGTTATAATAGGCTAAGCTATGCAAGGTTATTCTAGTCTAGGGTATGTGTCGAGGAATAGGTCACCTCCCCAGACAATACATCTATATATAAAGAGTCTTTCAATAAGGTCGCTCAATTTTTAAATGTAAATAAAACAAGTTCTGTGTGATATATGCACTCAATTTATTTTAAATTTGAAATTAGATTTAATAGCATTAAGTTTGGAATATGACATCGTTCAAATGTCCGCTGCGGCTCCGCTTGGTGGAACGGATTCGGAAGGCACAATTTCCGATGGCTTTGTCGCATAAATCTGGCTGAATTTGCTGGATGGTGTTCGTTATGTTGACTTTTAGGACATCAACTGTTTGCAAATTATTCGCATAGACCTGCGATTTAAGGTAGCCCCCCAAAAATTATTCTAATGGCGTTAAATTGCATGATCTCGGTGGCCAGTTGATGTAGCCGCCGCGCGAGATGAGCCTGCCCTGAAATCGCTGGTGCAAAATGTCTATCGTGGCGTGCGCAGTGTGGCACGTAGCGCCGTCCTGTTGGAACCACATGTCGTCAGTATCCATATCAGGCATATAATCCAGTTGAGGTCACAAGAAGTTACTTATCATCAATCTGTAGGTCTCGCCGTTGACGGTCATGGCAATCCCATCTTGGTTCTCAAAAAAATCCTGACCGATTATTCCGTTAGACGAAAGTCCGCACCAAATAGTGACTTTTAGGGGATGCAATTGGTGTTGGTGTATCTCATGTGGATTGTTTTCGTCCCAAGTCAGACAATTTTGCTTGTTCACAAATCCATTCATCCAAAAATGGGCCTCGTCGCTGAAGATGATTTATGGGGGAAATTTGGGGCAACTTCCAACTGCTCTAGAGCCAAATCAGCGAACACACGGTGTTCTCTATGGTCGTTTACCTTGAGAAAGAGGTTATCATTTCTCTCTGATCTTTAATGAAAGCAAGTTTCTTTACAGAGATCTTCATCTCCATAGAAGATTTAAATTAATTTGAGTTTCATTTTGCAACCAGGTCAGCCAAATTCACAGCAAAAAAAACAAACAATTTTACACTTGCGCTTGAAGATATCAACAGGTTGTTTAGTTTTGTAATGAAAGTGTCTTAGGCCTGTAGCTCTACTCTCCCAAGGGATATGTTTTTGGTATGCTTCCAGTTCTTTTGGATCTGTTTAAGATTGTGACTCTTGAATTTATAACGGGGGCTAGAAAAAAACAGTTCCTCGTTTTCACTTTTCAAGCACTTTAGGGTAAATATCGTTTGCAAGATTGGCTCCTAAGTAGTTTCTCACATCCACATTTCAGAACGTCAACCAGAGTTTGTAATTGAGATAGTAACAACTATGCTATTTTCAGTTTAGGTGTTCAAATGTGTGCATGCCACTAGTCTTGTCCTAATTTTAAAAGTAATTGTAAGTCAAATCCCAATGGTAGGATGGTAGTACTGAAGGCCATGTAATCTTCAGCACACTGATAAATATGTTTCAAACGGTAAACTTAGAAAACAAGGCCTGCTGACCAAAAAGTCTCGTGCCCTCACTTATTCTTATTTATAACCAGACCTAACATAATATAGCCAAGCGTATCATATTATAGCCTACCCTAGTATATCCTAGACTAGTATAGCATACCATACCCTATACCAGCATAACCTTGTATAGCTTAACCTATTATATCCTTGGTTAGCTAGCCTATCGTAGCCTAACATAGTATTACCTAGCATAGCCTAGCATAGTAGAGCATAGCCCTCCCGAGCCTATTATACTTTAGCCTACCTTAGCATAGCATAACATAGCCTAGCATAGTATAGCCTATTCTAGGCTTGCCTAGTAGATTATAGCATATTATACCCTAGTATAGTTGGGCAGAGTATCGGCCGAATATGTATGATTTTATTGCCAAAACAAAATAATTTCCCGGCTAACTTTGGGAGGACTTTAGCAATTATATTTTTCGAAAGAGCATGTAAAACAACATAGAGGATAAAATTTCGCTAGAATCGGCTGAATAGTTATGATGTTATTACCAAATCAATATAATTTCCGGGCTAACCTTGGAAGAACTTTGGCAATTATATCATTCAAAAAAGAATGTAAAACAACATAAGAGTTTCAAATTTTGTTAGAATCGGGCGAATAGTTATGATGTTATTGCCAAAACAAAATAATTCCTGGGCTAACTTTGGAAGTACTTTGCCAATTATATCATTCAAAAGAGAATTTAAAACAACATAAGGTTTTCAAATTTCGTTAGAATTGATCGAATAGTTATGATGTTATTACAAAAAAAAAAAACGGGACAGACCGACCGATCGATATAGTGAGATGTAGAGTTGCTCGTGACCTGACTCGCATCCGGCTAAAAAGTGAAGCAGATATAATTATTAATATAATAGTAGTCATTTAATTCCCAAGATGACAAAAATAAGTCAAAACTTTTAAGTTGCTAACCAAGTAGAGGTCAAATTATATTAAAATAAAAAAACTTTAGAATTCATAAGTAAGGCTGCAAATTTTGAGCACCCCTCTGTTATGTAATTCGAATGTTGAAAATATTGACACACAATAATAGCACAGTATTCCATAGTATAACATAATATACCATAACAGATTAGAATATTATTGCATTTCATAGTATAGCATAGCATAGTATATTATAGCATAGTATAGCATAGCTTAACAGAGAATAGTATAGCATAGCATAGTCTAGCCCAGCTTAAAATAGCATAGAATAGCCACATACTTTAGCATAGCATAAAAAAGAATAGCCTAGCTTAGCATACCCTGGACTAGTATTGTATAGCATAGCCTAGCCTATTATAGCCTAGCCTAAACTTGCCTAGTATAGCATAGCATATCAAAGCCAAGCATAGCATAGTATAACTTACCCTGTTTTAGCCTAGTGTAGCCAAGCCTAGCCAAGCATAGGATAGGCGAGCCTAAAATAGAATAGACTACATGTGCCGAGCCTAACCTAGCCTAGCTTAGTATAATCTAGCTAGCCTAATATAACCTAGCATAGTATAGCCTACTATATCCTACCTTAGCTTAGTATCATATCCTAGTATAGCCTAGCCTAGCTTAGTCGACCCTAGTCTAAACTAGCATATTATAGTATAACCTAGCTTAGTCTAGCCTAGTAAGCGTTGCCTAGCGTAGCATATCCTAGTGTAGCCTAGCTTACTATAGCCTAGCCTAGCCTAACCAGGTATGGATTAGCATTGCATGCAAGAGCCTAGCCTAGTATAGTCAAGCTAGAATAGGCTACCATAGCCTAGCCAATATATCCTTGTATACGATAGCCTAGCCTAACATACTATAGGTTAGCTTTGTATAGCCTAACCTAGCATAACCACACCTAACATAATATAGCGAAACATATCATATCATAACCTAGCCTAGTATATCTTAGATTACTATAGCATACCATACTGTAAGGGAAAGGGGACGCCTAGAAGAATATCCCCATCTTTTGTTTCTTGAATTCCTTTCCTCCCTATGTCTCCTAACTATAACTCCACGTGGATTAAAGCTCTGTATCCAAGGAGAAAATAAAAGAAGAAAGAATTTGAATATCAGTTAAGCTGGCCGCTAAAAGCTTTTACCTCGCCGATGAAATGCTAATCTCCGTAGTCGGGAAAAGGATAGCCGAAAGTTCCCAACCACATCGTTGGAGACGATTAAGACCGGTGTCGGGCGACAAAAACTAATCTCTCTAGGTACCGGAAGCTTTCTCTCAGACGTCTGTCCCTTCCAACGATTGAACTTAAAAAAAATGGCCATCATATAAATACCCTGAGTTTTTCAAAGATCGGCAAATTGAGTTTGAGATCTCGTGGCCTTCAGTTCAGATCGTGTGTCTGTTTCCCCAATTCCCTGGTATTCGCGTATACCATCGAGGTTTGATCTCACCAGGCAGATCCATATCTCTTGTGAAGGCTTACTCTGTTCAGAGCAAGCCTCGAATCGTTTTGTCCACGAAGTACTGGCTGGGATTCTTCTCGTCTCATCAGGACCAAACCCCCCTCATGGATCTCCAGTCTTCCGTGTGAGATTTCGCGCCCAGCCACGTCAGAGTCTTGATTTTTGGAGGTTGCACTTCTCTGAAGCAGAAGTGCCTGAGTCCATCTTCAAGGAGTATCGTAAACTCACCTTCTGGTCCCCTTCCCCCTCATCCTCGTCACCATCAGGATATTCGGCCGAGAATCACGACCATTTACCGTCTCCATTTCCCCGCGCCGACTCGCTAAAGGAGTCCCCTTCGTCGAGGACTTCCTTTAAGGTAAAACGATTGCATCTCCCGTTAATCGACCCTCTTTCCGACTTCTAAATATTCCTTCTGTATAATTGATTTATAATATCTCATTTAAAAGCTAATTAACAAGTAATTAACGTTACCCAATTGCCAATTTTTTATAGTCTGTCAATATTATCCTTATTTACATTTCCTATATTTCCCGTATGTATATATATGTTTACTAGTGACTTATTAAAATTAAATTTTTGGTTTTCACTCTTTAAATATATTATATCCTTGAAGTGCAACTTGGTAAACTCATTAAACGCTCTCGGCCCCTGTATTAAAATCGCATTCTTATACCTCGTAATCAATGGATTACTTTTACGAAGTGAACGTGCTTGTACGTGGCGAAGGACGCGTACGTACATTAGAAGATATATGCGTATATGACTGTGTATATATATATATATATATATATATATATATATATATATATATATATATATATATATATATATATATATATATATATACATATTCTCGTGGCTTTTATCTTTTTCCCCCAAACCAATAGATACATATATGTATAGGGTCTTTCAACAAGGACGTTCGAGCTTTGTCAGGCGATAGTGGCCATGTTGTTAAAGCGATATCTGGCAACCTCACTGAGAACTGTTCAGTAGTACTTAGCAAGTCACGATGGAAGGTTATAGCGTTGAACAGCGTGTGCAAATCATCAAATGTTATTATCAAAATCAGTTCTCCGTTCAACAAACGTTTCGCGTATTACGTGATTTCTATCCTCGCCACAATCGTCCTGCCGAGTCCACTGTTCGATGCTTAGTGGCCAAATTCGAGGCAAAAGGGTCGATCAACAATTAGCCAACACCCGTACGTCGCCGAAACGCTAGGTCTGCTGAAAACATCGCTGCCGTAAATGAGAGTGTACGGGAAAATCCGAGGCAGTCAATTTCTCGTCGTTCACAAGAACTTGGCCTTTCTGCGACTTCAGGCCGCTGACGCCTGAAATCGAGGACAATCACAGTCGTAAAAGTAAAGTGCATAAACATCTTTGATTGAAATATCAACAAATTATATTGAAATATACGTCAAATATAGTAAATTGCTTTATTTGTGAGATGTTCATGTCCAAAATAAATGTTTATTTTTGACACTTGTTCTGATTACAACTTTAATAAGCACAACATTGAGAATGATAAGTAAATCTATTAAACTCCACGTGATAGGGAAAACCTGATGACAGATTTAAAAATCAGCTCTATTGAATTAGTCAATAAAATATCAAATCATTCCATAACCAAAATCTCTGCTTACCAGTGTTATCTACCATTGTATTCGACAGATTTTCACTTTCACTATCTTAGCCTCTTTCTTTACAGATCCTCCTTACAAACATTCTGCAGGAGATACTCACGTCTCATTACACTTTAAATTTAATATAAAAATATAATTATTCTGTTCAAAATTGTGAAATGTACTCTTGGCCAGTGGACATCCTTCTGTTTAATGCAGATGGTATATTCGTTCGACTTCACTGGTCTCTTGTTGGACGACCGATATATTCAGCACGTCCTAAATTGAGAGTCTGCTTGTTGACACTGCCTCTGGATGCGCGAGTCTCGCATCTACCGTAGTACCTTACTACACCTGACGATGCCCCAGTTGAAACGAAAAAAGAATGGAAACACCGTAAAACCTTTGACCACAAAAATGCTTCCACGTCTTTCACAGCTCTGGGAGTACTGCGCTCGTCATTCTTGGAGCACACTTCGAGTCAGACTGGAAATTACTGGAGTACACAGATGCCTCCAATTGACGAGAGTTAGCCTTTCCGTCTTCTAGCCCCGGATTGCAGGCTCATTTGGGCGCTGCGTTCTTTATCACGATAGACCTTCAATATACCGTTCGATACAGGAGCTTCTATGTGGCGTCTCGACTTCCCCTCGTCAGTAATATTCACGATGTTATGTCTAATGCAACTCGAGAGACGGTTATCTTCTCTGGCGTCTCTGATATATAAGGGTATTATGAAATGATTGAGCTGATGGTGAAGCCAGGGTGGCTGTTCAGATTGTGCCCCCTCGTCTGAGTTTTGCTTGCTCACACTGACTATATAGCGCAGATCGAAGCAAGCCTTCTAAATTCATAACAAATAAGATAGAAGACAGCCTCCTAGAATATGGTAATGTGTGTGAATACGCCTCATGAATTTATCTGTACTTCCCACTGAATGACAAATGCCTCAACGAATTTTAAACGTGTTATGTTGCTCCGGGTGTTCCACCCCTGAAGAACGCAACCTCGCCATGTATTATAGATACGGTTATACACCTCACCAAGTAGAGACTAAAAGATTAAGTATTGTGTGACGCGGCCGCGATTTCCTTCTCGGTTGCTTCTATGGTGATACCCTATAATTAAAAATAAAAATTATTACCGCTATCCCAATTACACTTTTGTATAGGTTATAACTTCATTGCTTATCACCCCTTCTGGCTATATACCCTTGCCTTAACACACAAAAAAATGTTATGTGCTTCCCATGAAACCAAAACCGATCATTCCCATATATCACTTTCTGTTAACTACGAGAGAAGATGAATTTGCTACAGGCCGACATTTCCCAATCGAAATCACTTAAAAACAAAACATCCCCTACAGAGTTTCAAGCAAAAGGATTACAGCAGCAATATAAAAGCCAAATGGATCGAATTTACCAATCCCATCTGTGAGAGGATGCTCTCGAAGGACCACCGTGAAAGAAGCCCCTTGGCGATACCCTTATATCCTTTCAAGGCCACGTGAGCCAGCGTAAGGATTTTAGAAAGTCGAAGAAGAATCCGTCACTCACTTAATCACCCGTCCCAGCTGTCTTTGTTTTCAGACGCCGATCACCCCCCTCCCCCACCTCCCCTGCGATAACACCGTGCGCGTTCATATTAACCAAACCCCTATACGCGAGGCGAGCTTGATCGCCTGGAACGACGCGTTATCATGAATTGTGTTTGCTTAGACTGGCTCCAAGAATTCCTTGGCACAAGGCCCTGAGCCGTCTAGCAGTGCGGCCACCCGGGTATTTAACCCGAAGCTCACCATCTCTCGAGGAGATTGAAGGCCCACCACTCACTCAGTCCAGACTGCCGTCTGTTTCCGGTGACCCCCCGTTTGTCATCGTACGTCATCGAAGATCCCGTCAGCAGATCTACCTTCGTTTAGCGTTGGTCCCTGTTGAGAGGAAAGCTATCAAGCCCTCTTCTTCCCAGAGAGTTGTGCGGCCCTCTCATCTTCACCACCCCTTCAAGATTCCCGACTTTCTAGACTGAGACTCCCTGGCGATCAGCAGAATCGCCTTGAGTTGAGATTACGTCTCTCTGGACCAGAGCAAATCTCATTCTTCATCATGGAGTAATCCAACCCTATCTTCATGTCCTCCGAGTCAGGACTTCCCGAAGTATCTTCTTAAATACCGTTGTCTTCCACCCCCCATCCAATTCGCCCGCGCTTGAAGGTAAAGCGATCGTGTATGGTCATCCCCAGATTACCTCGTTAACCTTCACATAATTTATTTAACCACCATAAGTAATTTGTTCCCCCTTTTGTATATATATATATATATATATATATATATATATATATATATATATATATATATATATATATATGTGTGTGTGTGTATGTGTGTGTGTATGTGTAAATTGTCCCTTTTTTCATATATATATTGAAATTAGATTTGGGGGTATTGGCTTTATATATCATTTGAACTGCAACTTGGCAAGCCATTAATCTAAACCTGTTCAACCGTAATTCGCACTCTTTATTTATCGCCCAGACATAACTCAAGAGCCCTGTGGCCAGCTATCTGCTTGAGTTAGTCTATACAGGTATACTTCCACACTATCTTAAATACACTTTGCTCAACTTCTTCCTTGATAAATTCTCGTCATTATACCCCTCCCCCCTTCTCCAATTTCAACTTGATCCTCCAAGCAACACAAAAACTTCAATCAAACTTTACACTAGACGTAGACAAGCTCATAAAAACGGAGAAGCATATTTCAGCAATTCAAATCACCCACAGCCGACCAGCTTCAACAAATTCACACCCATACTACCACACAAATCAACCATCTTGTAGTAACAAAACAACAAAACAAATGGAACGACATGCACAACCATGCTTCTTCAAGCTGAACACAAACAACAGCATGAAATCACTCTCAAAAGTCACAATCAACCCAGAATAGTGGCGTTACGCATCATGACCGGCTACACCAAAACCACCATAACACACCACATTCACGCCAAAACTAAAATCTCCCCATAAAAGACCGCCAAAAGATGAATGACGCCGAATTAGTTAGCAAACTACTATGTCCCAAACACCCCAACCATCACATCTCTATACCCTCCTACTCCAAGGACCATATAAACACACCTAAAACCACTACGCTCAGAGCTAGCTAACCTTTCACTAACTCCTCTAACTCCCAATTCGTGAAACACATACACACCAACTTCACATACCTTGCACTCCAAAATCAAACTTAAAAAACAATCCACCAAAACACTATCAGCCAAACTACCCATACGATATTTCACTCGACCTCTAAAACAGTCTCGCTATCTAATCTATCGTGATGGTACCAACCTTCCCTGCAAATGCACAATATCAAACTGAATGCGGACATATCACATTACTTCTTACAATGTAACTCCAAACTACTCAGCAACACCCATATCTGACCATTAACCACTTTAGTATCTCTTTACATATTACTTCTATAAGGGACCTCTTGAAACATTCTTGTGCCGCGATGCTCTACTTCCCTGGTTTTTTATTACAATCAAGAGAATCTGAGGGTAACAAAGTAATTTCAATTGTTTCTGTTATGGTCCCTACCTCCCGTAGGGACCATAGTTTCTGAGTAGTGAGTAATAACAATTTTAAAAATACAGAGAACAGTAGAAAGTATTATATTTCTCAAAGAACAAATTTTGTACAAAGACCACCGATTTTTCACACACAGTTCAACATTAATCTTAAATCTGATTTATGGGAGCCTTCACTTCTCTGGGCAGATTTTGCTTTGACAACATTATGTCAGTCAAATATTAAATTAAGTGGGCAAATCAATAAGAACTGAATATGAAGTTAACTCTATAAGTACACACAAGTAAAAATAAAACAAGCATAAGTAAAACAAATAAAACTAACATTCACAAACTAAAATCTCAAAATAGCAAAATAAATCGAAAAATTAACAGACTAGATTGTATAAAAAAATAAACAAACTAATTCTTTTTCCTAAAAAATGTAAGAAAAAGTAGTAAAAGTTATTTTTATGCACCTTTTTATAATAGATTCAAGTCCGACTAAGCAATCAAGTGACTTGAAACTGAAAAGTAATAGATAAACTGCAATAGAAAGCATCCCTGAACGGCATTGACTTTCAAAGTAAACATCTGTAATTACATAACTGAAAGAACAAATCATAATTAAAATCAGGGTTTTTAGTCGCGGGTAACTATACATCTCACTATGTCGGTCAGTCGGTCGTTCCCCGTTTTTATTTTTATTGTTTTGGTAATAACATTGTAACAATTCGTTCGATTATAACAAAATTTGAAACCCTTCTGTTACTTTAAATTCTCTTTCGAATGGTATAATTGCCAAAGTCCTTCTAATGTTAGTTCGGGAATTATTAAAAGGTTTTAAGGTCGTAAGGTTATAAATCAGAATAAGTGCGAGAACGCGACTTTTGGTCAGCAGACCTTGTTATATGACAGATGTATAGTCTTCTAATAGGAGAGTCAATTAAATTATATATAAGAATATCCTAACTTGAGGTTATAAAGTGCTAAAACAGTTGTCATTGATACCGAAAGGTCTTATTTCGATGTTTTTTCAGCAGCATTCAAATTCTAGGATTTCTTCAGTTGAGTTTTGTTCTTTTTTCGACGTACTCGTTACTTTCAAGACAGCCCCTTTCAGGAGGGTGTTGTTGTTACTATCCACATACAACTAAAGAGCAAGCCCCATCAAGGACATTTCCACAGGGAAGGTTTTAATGAGAGTGTTGTAAAGAAAGTCCTTAAGATAGGGAAAGTAAAAATAGAAATATAATATTTGGCCATAGCAGTCTAGACGAGTTAATTACGATGATAGCAAGAAAATCTCCCGATTTTTTTCCAATCGACACCTTAAGACAAAATTTCCTTTGAGGGCGTTGAGACCAGAACGACACACACTCTACCCGATGCCCCTTTGGATGGCCATGCTTCACTTAATATCAATTTTTAGAAGGTGTGAGACAAACTGGATCGTATAATGAACGAAGACGAAAAAGAGCGATTGAAGTCCCGCATAACCGCAGAATAAATAACCGTGGTAACTTTAGAAGCAGTAGACCTATTCGAGGGAAGAACCGCTCCCAAGATACACTGCAAGGTGAGATTGCAGTGTCAATACAGAAACCATATTAAGGAAATCCGCAACAAAAAACAAAACAAAATAAGTGAAATAGTGATGAACCACAGAGGCACGAGAACCCCATTAAGAATACAGAAGTCTAATAAAGAAAAATTAAAAATAAGACCCAGTTAGATGGCTGGTCACCCAGCAATTAACTCTAACTCTTACTCATTCCTCTACTCCACTTTATCCTAAACAACCCTATCCACTATAAGACGTAAGATCCATTTTTCAGCATTAGGATTCAAGAGTTCTTTCTAGATGTCTTCCTCGTTCTTTTATTCCTTTCCCATAAAGCCCACTACTTATGAGTAAGCAGCAACTACCTTTTCGTAAGTCAAATCAACATTGATTAATCTCCCGTTTAAATGATTGCTAAATTTATCGTCCATTATTGTCCCCACCACATTTTTTTATGTTTATTCACGTCCTTCTCTGAATCTTTTCCATCTCTTTTCGTACTATATGATTTTTTTAAAGCGCCATCTAGCGACTGCCTCCAACGGCATAAGTCGTCGCAAATACTTTGTAGCGTAATACTAAGCTAGATTAAAAACAAAACAAATCCATACAAACACTATAGTACTAGACGACAGAATAATTAGTGAAAAGGACAAAATTCAAGCAGAATAAAAGTTAACTAAAATAGAAGGAAGAAACATGCTTCAGCTTTGATACAGCGGTCTCATAAAACACACCATCGCTGTTTCTAATCAACGCGATTAAATACTGGCGTTGGTAACTTTAGAACCTGTTCACAGCTGTTTATTTGCAAATTAGACGGTGGAACTAAACGCTGGGTAAGGGCTCGCTTCTGTTAACTGATTTAGTAATTTACCAAATGCGCCTTCTGTATATTATATTTTATCTTTATATACACTTATCTAGAATATTTTCAATGAATATAGTGAAAGGTGAATAAGAAGGAAAAATCAGTGGGGGGGGGGGTTTCTTTAAATATACACACGTTCGGAGTAATGAATATAAAGAATGAACACTCCAATGACTTAATGACATTCAACTATCATCGCAGTTCTGAATCGCTCAGTCAGAGCTGTTGGCATGATATTAATACTATGTCTCGTATTTTTCAGCGAGTTAGAAATAAATATCAGTTTCGTCTGATAATTATGTCCCATTTATATATACCGAATGGCAAGGGTATAAACAAAGCCATTCACTTCATGGAAGGAAGGGAGGAATTTGTAAGGATTTGACAATCAAAACATGGCGAGGTTTTGTGAGTTAAGAACGAAGGCAAAAACATAAAAATAAAATAAACAAAAATCGGGATAATTGAGAAGATTGAAGCTAACATTATCACCTCAAGAACTAAGTAGCAAATTAGTGAAGTTTTAAAGCCTCCAAATCACTGGCGGAATTGTAATTAAAAAAGCGAAACAAATTTTACCACAAAGATCACTTATATTTAAATATCACATGAACGAAATTTTCCTGATGAAATATTAGTGTTGAAGTTTTCCTCTGAGTGGAAAATTCTTTCTCGTTATCACACAACAGTTGTACAAGACGCCCCAAAGTTTGGCATTATTTCGTCCACCTCGAAAAGTAGAAGAGAGGTCGAATAAAAGTAAGTATAATTATGCCAAAGTAATTTTCTAAAGAAAAAGCAATTTTCGCTTTCTGAAGTTGACTTCATATCTTCTACTTAGAAATTCGTTTATAAATAAGTGCTTTCCTTGGATAATTGTTATAGGAGCAACTGTTTTAGAGTGTAAATGACAAAAACTATGTTGAGAGATATGTTTGATGCAAAAGCCTTGACCCATTTGACTGCATGATTGTGCTCTGTAATGTGGGTGTTAAAATATCTTTCTAGCAAGCACCGTTAGAAAGATATTTTGAGTTTACCGTCCCTGGCGAGATAAGATTGCCGGGCACCGGGGTGCTTAAAGCAGTGTTGGTTAAAGGGAGCCTTTAACCACTCTGCTCGCTGCCTCATTGTGCTTGGTTCGAATCCCACCCCAGCTCTGATTTTTTACAAGTAGAAAATAACTATTTCCAAAGAAAATATTATTCCGTTTTCTCTTTCTTGCGGTGTGTTGGATTTATTTCATCATTCTCTCGCGCTCATGAGAAATATATATTGTGTATTCGCCATGTGTTTAACTCAATTTCTCCTTTGTCCTTTAAATTCTCAATTAATTTCTCTCTCTTTCACAGTCCCGATCGACCTTGCGAAGCGTGCCTTTAAAGCTTGTCTATTGGGAAGATTTTTTTGGTCTTCAGCGTAGCCAAGTGGTTAAAGGCTCCCTTTAATTGAGATCAGAGCAGTTGCTCGCTGTTTCAGTATGATTAGTTGGAATCCCACTCCAGAATACCCAAGTAGGCAGTCGCCAGATGAGCTCTTAAAAAAAAAAAATCCCACCCCAGCTCGGATTTTTTCGAAGTAGGGAATAACTATTTGCGAAGAAAAAATTATTCCCTTTTCTCTTTCTTGCGGTGTGTTAGATTTATTTCATCATTTTCTCGCGCTCATCTGAGATATACATATTTAAACTATATGTGTAATTTTTTGGCCGGTGAACTTATAGCATGGTAGCCAAGATAGTAAAAATTGGGGCTAAGCGTGGAATCAAGATATAGTGGTTGGTTTTAAGGGCTTTAAAAGTATAAGGGTCATGATGAAGGGGAATTTTGCCGGGAGTGTACAAATAGGTAAAATGGAAAAGGGAGGGAGTATTTTATTCTATATACTCGTAGATTGAGAATTATCACGGCGGATTGCCAATAATTAGTGCATCCCACTCAGCCAGACAGGTTAATGTGTAGGGACAGAAGGATGAAATAGGAGAGCAGAAGGTCAAGTGTAGAGGTCTAAGGCAGCGATTCCCAACCAATGTACCACGAAGGAACTGCAGGTGTGCCGAGTGAGATTTGAAGAAAGTTGATTCTCCCTCAAACAAGAAAGAGAAATGAACAATATAAGGTGAGAAAAGTGTGGGGGGTGATAGGAGTAGATAGCATGAGAGGTTTGAAGGGAGGGAGTGTGAAATGTGTATTTGTGTGATGATTGTGTGTAGTTTAATAATTGCCAGGTTACTGGCTGATCTCTTTCTTCTGACGTTCTTCTATCTTCTACTCTTCTAATTGCATTTGGGTTTGTGTTGTATTAGTTGCTTTTAAGTTTTTATTCGTTTTCCTTTTATTTCCTATATCGTATTGGTGATTTTGCTTGGGGTAACGTTCTTCTAATTCAAAATCGGTTTTTATACTGTATTTATTTACTTTATATGTTTATTTTGGGTTGTTCTAAATTCCTTTGTTTTGTATAGATACCTTTCTTTGTTTTCAGGCTGTGGAGGAATTCCACGTAGAATTTCTTTTCCAGGGCGGAAGTGACGTCCATGCGCTGGAGAAGGTTCTAGAATTTGGTTAGGCTTAAATTGGTAGCCTCGAACCGCGTCCACCTCGGACCACCTTATCGCGGGTTAGAATCGCCTCGACGTGCAGATTCGAGGCCATTCGAGAGTAGCGCTGTTTCCCCGACCCCTGCGGAGGGAGCCTCAGATATATATGGCTCGACTTCCAGGTGGGAGACACAGAGTTGAGGAGTCCCGCCAGGACCAAGAAGCATTCCTCTAGTTCCAAGTCAGGTGATAACAACAAGGCAAAGTGACGGCTGAACTTTTCGTGTGTTAGAATTAGCCCCAGCCAGTGAGGTAATTCCATTTGACGATCGCCACCGAGAGATTTTTCCGACTCCACTCATCAACTCCTGTCGAAGCCCTCCTCGTTTTCGGGTGGCCGAAATACTCTCCCCTGGACTGGACGTTGCCTCCGCCCTCCCCTTCGGAGAACCGCCATCACGTCAACTTCCCGCCCTCGTCCTCACGTTTATTGCCTGCAGAAGACATCCGTGAAACCTTACCCTGACGTCTCACACAGAATCCTCCGTAAGCCAACCCCTCTCCCCCTTCAGCAACCCATTTGATTTAATCCTCAGCATTTAAATAGTCTCCTTCTGTAACGCATTAATCTGTAACTTCAGAGTCCGATGCATAACTCTGCAATTCCCCCCTCATTTACCAATTTAATTTTGCCCATTAATTCTCTTATTTTGTGTAAATAAAATTATATTTTTGTGCATGCCTCTTTAAATAACCTTGAGATTTGCATTGCCCAAATTTTACCTGACCTCGTTGCACTTTTTTTTCGCTGTTCCGCGCGTCTAAACTCGTGGCGTTCCGTCCCTTGTCGGTTCGCCTTTAATTTATTGGTCCCTTTCCCTAGATATAATATGGTATTGATATAATGTAATGTCATACCACGACACAGGAGTTCATGCCTTTTTGATGGGTTTTGCTTGTTCGGCTTATCTTGTTATTATTGGGTCTTCCTTACGTTGCAGGTGGAGCCTACTGCTGGGGAAGATTTTTACGGTCATAATTTATGTTCTCTATTTCTAGAGCTTTTTTGGTCTCTTGATTATTTTCTTCTTTTGATTTCCTTCCGTCAGTGTTTAAATGAAGTATTTTCAGTTTAGTTGTGTCGTTATCCTTTATGTCTTATTAATTCTTTGATTTGGGATTTTTCCATTTCTGTTTGATATTTTCTTGAATATATCTTTCTTGATAATTTTGACCTCGTTGGGCAAGATCCTTATTTTGTTTTCTTCTAGTAGTTTTTGGATAATTCTTCCATCATGGTCTGTCATGTAATTCCATTTGCAAGCACCTTTTTCGATACCTTTATTTATACCCTTCAATTTACTACCTTTGGGTAGGGGATAGGCCTCGTTTAAGAAGATCTTAAGTTTAACCCATTAGTCGCCCGGCTTTTTTGCTCGAACTCACCCTCTGTAAAATTACAATAAAATATTTAAATCATTTTTTATAAATAAAATAATATATCATTTTAATTGAAAAGAATTATTCTATTGATATAATTAAAAAATATTAATAACCTTCTACCTATTTATAATTATGATTGATAAATTCTCAGTTCTTACACAAATTTTCATCAACACTCATGATTGTTTTATGTCTTTTAAATTAATTACGCTTTAAAACCTATATCTTACTATAAAAAACAGTGCCGCCCTTCATGGGATACTATTTTATATCTTAAATTTTAGGAAAGTTTTGCTCAGGGCCTATTTGTTAACTATAATACTGTATTTTCCAGACAAAATAAGCCCGCTGGTTTGTGTGCTTTCAATAACATACTAACTTAAGGCATTTCTTTGTTTTTCTTGGATGAAAAATGAAAAACATAAGTGTATTTAACTAAAAAATAAGGAAGAGTCATCAAAAACGACGTGTTTACACAGATATGAGTAATAATTCAGCCTGTTTTCGAGGTCATGTTGTGGTAAGGGCCTAGAACGGAGTCAAGTTACTCTCATTCATAAATCTTGGTTTACAAACAAAAAAGGCCTGACCTAAGCCATTTATGTATTTTAATTAGATGCTTAATCACTAACATAGGGGTTTGAAAAAAATGTTTACAACTTATCTTAATTATCAGGGCAAATACGAGTCTATACGTGAAAGGCCACAAAAGGCCCTCGGGCAACTGATGGGTTAAGTCTCTTGCTTCATAACGACAGCCTTCCTCTCTCTCCATTTCGCATTCCGGTCAGTTTGTCTGTCCCATTCTGTTTGGTTCTTTTTAATTGGGTGTTTTTTTGTTTTCTTATGGCTCTTCTTTTCCTCTTTTTGTTCATTCTCTGAAGTTTCCGTTTCTTTTTCCTCTTCATTGGGTTGGTTGGTTTCGAGTGTTTCTTCGTTTTCTTCCATCTTTGCTCCTATGTCCAGCATATCTTTTATTTGAAGAGTTTTTCCCGCCGTTACCCCGTATACGAGAGCCGAGGGGTTGTTCAGGGAGAACCACATCTTCCTTACTCCGTTTTTCTCTAAGAGAAGATTGAGCGTGTCTGAGAAGGTCCCTGGTTGGGCAATGTTTTGTACGTGCGTGTACATAATACATGCTAGAATGTCCAGCCCTGTTCCTTCATTAACATTGATATTGATTTCGGGCTGTGTTTCCTTAATTTCCTTTACCGTAGCTTTTGCTACGCTGGCGTATGTCTGATTATTCTTGAATTCCTTTTCTTTCTTCTGCTCTTGTTCTTTCTTGCTTATTATTTCTCTTCTCTTTGGACAGTTCACTGTTATTGTCCTATGTGGACCTTGACAGTTAACGCATCTCTTTTTAGTCTCTGTGCAATCGCTAGTGCACTGCATAGTTGAGACGAGGTTGAAATGACAGCGTCTACTAGTCAAGGCAGAGCGCCCAGGTTGATGGTGGGAGGATGGGAATTAGGCAGTCATGATGAGTATGATGCGCCTAATGAAAATGATTAATTCTTTCTCTTCTAGTACCTCCCGAATGGGAAGATTTTGGGTGTGGTAGAGAAAAAGGTGTAGGATACAAAATATGAAATTAAAATGAATAATGAGGATGGGGGTGAGGTTGAGATGTTCTTCTATCTTGAAATCTTCTTCCAACGAGTGTGAACTTTTCTTCCAGATTTACAGATGTAGTTCGTCGTAACTTCCTTCCTATTTAAACTTCCAACCTCGGCGGCGAAAATTATCTTCGAAGGAAAGGGCGGAGATGCTTTCGGTGATTGCTTTACCAAGCGTGAGTAAAGCGTGACTTGTGACACAATAAAGTGTCTTGCCTTAACAGAGTGTCCTGCCACAGCTATAGTTGCCAGATATTTACTAATATTAATGAATTCCTTTTCTTTCTTTCCATATGTCAATCAAATATTTTATTTTTTTTATCTTGAGGCATATTAAGATTTATAAGTTTGGTATTTAGATTTGATATATAATTTCTTATTAAGTGTAAGAAATTTAAGAAGATTAATTCTTAAAGCGACTCCAAGTGTGCTACGGGAGATTTAAGGATGGTATGGTATTAAGGCTAATGTTTACAATTGATATATAAATGCTTTATAAATGAGAAATTTAAGAAGTTTAATCGAGAAATGCTCAGCACCTATCAACCAGCTGACCTGGGCGACGCTAATCTCGAGGAAATTGATGAAGAGATCGACAAGATCACTGGTCTCCTCAGTCAAGCCGACGAAAGATGCGTGCCCAGAATCTCGTACAAAATGCTCCCGCAACCTAGGTGGATGGATGAAATGAGGGATATCGCCAGGGAACACAGAGACATTTATGAGGAAGTCGGCAGGACAGGCCCGAACAGGAAAAGGGCAGCCCAAATGAGACAGCTAAGCGAGGAAATGAAGAACACAATCCTCGAAAAGCAGAAAGAAATCTGGGACAATATCATAGGCAAACTAGACCGGGAGACTAATCCTGTAAGTTTTTGAAACAGCGTCCGAAGACTGAGGGGATTGCCTCTCAGGCCAGGAATAAAGATCAAGGATGGCGATATCATCATAGAAGATCCGGACATTCTGAAAGAAAGATTCAGAAATCATTGGAAACAGGTCTTTGCAATCTCACCTGAGGAAAACGACGACTTCGACCAGGACTTCGAAGACCGACTGCTCGACGAACTCAGACCGATGTTACATAGGACCCACCCACAACCTCAAGTTTCTAGAGAGAGAGAGATGGTTGACCACGGGCGCCCGATTACACTTGAAGAGAATTTGAACACTATTAAGTCCTTCAAGCAAAGAGCCCCTGGCTGGTCTGGACTGACCAAAAACAACTTGGTAAATGCCCCACAGAAAATTATTTAGGGCATGGTGAACACCATGAATGCATCCCTGAATACAGGCTACTTCCCCGACAGATATAAGGTGGCAAAAATCATCTTTATTCCGAAGGGAAACAAGCCCCCAGACCAAGTGGCCAACTATCGCCCTATCTATTTCCTAGAATTCTCCGGCAAGATCTTCCAGAAGACTTTAGCTAATAGGCTACAAAATCAACTCGACGAGTTGGGAGCGCATAACCCCCAACAACATAGGTTTAGACCTAAAAGGGGCACGGAAACGGCCCTGGCGCTCCTAACCGAAAAGATCGCTCAGTGCCGAGCAAAGGGTCAATATGTAGACATCGTGATGAGGGACGTGCAGAAGGCCTTCGACAAGGTTTGGCTGAGCGGACTCCAGCTAAACCCGGTCCTTGAACGGATCCTTTGTGACTTCATCATGGACAGAAGGGCACGTATCATGATTGAAGAGCACAAAGGACCTGAATTCGAACTCAAAGCGGGCGTTCCCCAGGGGAGCTGCCTGAGTCTCCTGCTGTACCTGGTCTTTACCATCGACCTCCCTATTCCTATACACCGGGACACGATGTATCTGCAATATGCAGATGACGTCACGCAGATCGTCTCGAGTAGGGTCAGGAAAGCGAGGGATCAGGCAAACAACACAATTGCAGAGATCCCTAATATCAACCAATATGAACTGAAATGGAAGATCCGGACAAACAGGGAGAAATTTAAGATTCTCCCGGTGAGCCGAGAGTCTACGTGGCCCATCATAATATATGGGAGGAGATACGGGTACTCCGCTGAAGGCCCCATCCTTGGCCTAAAGATCTCCGACCGCGGATACTCGAGTCACTACAAGGAGAGGCAGACTATGGCAAGGAGAGAGATCCCCAAGCTATATAGGTTCCGTGATCTTAGCTCGGCGAACATCAGGAAGTTATACCTGATGTTCATCCGAGCTAAACTCATCTACCCTGCAGTAGTGACTCAAATGGCCAACAAGACCACCATGAAAGGACTCCAGCGAGTGCAGAACTCAGCAACCCTCTGCATTAACAAGACTAGAAGAAGGGAGCAGATTCGGCAGAGGGTACTGCACCAAAGACAAAGACTGGAGCTCATTAATATCGCTACCCAAAAATTGGCCAAAAAGGTCTGGTCTACAATGGCCAATGATATCATCCCAGAAGTAAGAAGAACTGGCGGCAGGATCAACATCCCTGCCAGATTGAGCGGGAAGGTCGCCCGAAATCGACCCTTCCTAAGCACTAAACACTGCTCCGAGGAAAACATAGAACACATGTACACGTAAACACAAAACTATCATACAAAAATACAAGCCAACAACGTATTCAATACACAAACGCGAAGTGCAATAACAACATCAAGCACTAGCAAAGGCTCGAATGCTCGAAATCGCGACTACAATCAGTATACAAAACGATAAAGACAAACAATAAGAAGAACACTAAAGAGACACGATCACAGAGACACACGACAAACAACAACAAACCAAACGGAAACATAAGAGACACCAAACAAAAACAAGAACGCCTGCGATGCCCCTAAAACAAGTGCAACCCTACCCTATTTTTCACCATCTTTTTATCTTCTACTATCCTTTTCAAAAGAGTAAGAAGTTTAATCCTTATTTTTTTGTGTTCGGCAAATACTATTTTTGTTTTTATTGTTGTGTTTATTCCTGGTTAACTAAATATGTTGATAGGTTTGTTTAATGGTATTTGGATTGAGAAATTAAGTGCTTTATTTTTTTTCTTGTACACTGAATGTTTTTCTTTTCTTAATTTTTTTTGGGCTGTTTATGTCTTAAATTAATAAATGATTAGATGCCTAACTGCAGAACAATTATTATAATTTATTATTATATGACTAAATATATTCTTAAATACTCATGATGTTCTTCGACCATATTACTCCCTGACTTGATGTGCCGTGAGATAAAAAAGGTTGAAAAACTCTGGTCTAAGGCAATGTCGAGTAGACACTGAAGAGGGTACAAGTAGCTCTCCTGACAGGTTTAAAAGGGCTCTAGGGGTGTTCGGAAAGGGCTAAGAGAGTGCTAAAGAAGGCTCAAATGGGATTAAGAGAGGGTCTAATAGATGTTCAGGGAGGGCTTACCCCACCTGGGTCGCTAACCACCACAGTCTGCTAAAACAGTGTATTATTCCAGTAAGGGCTCAATGGGTGCTACGGGGGATCTCAATCGGTTTTCAGGGAGGGATAAATGGATGTTCAAAGGGGAAGGAGCACTATAATTGTCGCCCACCGAATCACGTTCTCCATCAAAAGGGTTTGAAAGGGTTCAATGAGTGTTCAAGGCGAGCTTAATAGGATTGCAGGAAGGGATCAATGGGTATTCCATGGGAGCTTAATTGACTTTTAATGACGACCCATACTATATGCGCGGCACTTTTTCCGCTCATAACAGTACTTAGTTCCAGGGGGGTCTGGGGGGAGATGGGGTTCAATAGCTTTCATCTGGCAACTGCAACTTTCAGTCCAAGGAGGGTTTAACCGATGTCACAGGAGTGATGGGTATCAGGGACAGACCACATCAAAAATGGTACCGAATGAACGAGATTATAGATCATATTTTGCGTCCTATTTATATGATCTCCGATGCATGAGAAAAATACAAGATTATTAATTTCGTATTTATGGCTGAGGATCCTTAAATAACAAAGAGCACGAATTACAAAGATTAACGGGAATCCAACTGGTACAGATGATGGCTGTTGTTCATCGGTTGCTTAAGGACACGGAGCCGTTGCCCAATTTTTTTATTGTGTGTGTGGTAGAAGAACCATCTACAGTATATATTTTATTGTTTTTTGGTCAAACTTTTAGCACAAATAATGTGGTCTTCTAATTAACAAATAAGAATAGTTTTATAAAAATGTGAATCATTATTTATATAATAGTTGACCTATAATACAAATAACCGAAGTACTGGAATTACTTGACAAAATTGAAACAATTAATATAATGTCTTGATTTATTTCTTTAAAATTAATATATATTTAATTAAAAACAAACCATATATAAAAACTAAACTCCCAAACTTCTATTTGAATGTATTAAATGCTCTAAATATGAACTAATTTTATCGAAGAAATAATAAAGAAAACTTAATGAATTATGTATTAATAAATAACATTGTTAGATTCTATAATAATATAAAAAATTGTAAAATAAATTAATATAATAGAATGCACGGTAACACTTCAGTTTCGGGGCGCACGGTAGGTGGCGCTGTTTATAGGCTACAATTTTGGGCTACAATATATGTCTATTGATGTCAGACGGTAGCGTCAGATATGAACAATTACAATTTACTGGGGGTTTTTTCAACAGCTTTTTATGGCAGAAAAACCTAACCTAATGACAAACAATTCTTACTTTTATAGGTTTATTGATTAGTTTATGCGCCTCTAAATAATCTTAAAGTTTTTCGCGATTATTCAAAATAAAGCCGAATTCGAATAAAGAAGAAGCATAACTAGAGCACGAAAAAGCCATAACGAAAGAGAAACAAATGTTAAGCGGGTTCTATTTATAGCTATGACGTTGCCAGTAAGAAGTTGTTATCGTTCACTGAGAAACAAAAAGTACGAAAACAATAAAAGACATCAAGAAACCTTACCTAACTTAGCAAAAACTATAAACGAGAAGAGGCGCAGATATTTAGTAAATAATACAGACTAAAAGTTGCAAATCGCCAAAACAACAAAAAAATATAATGCCGTGATTGGTCACATCTGAAGCTACCGTCTGACGTCATAAGAGATATGCTGTAACCCCAAATTGTAGCCTGCTAACAGCGCCACCTACTGTGCACCCCAAATCTGAAGTATTACCGAATGCACAAATTTAATCTTATTTTCAACTCATATCAAATGTATAAAAATGAATTCCATTTGTAATCTGTTAAATACCGTCGTGTATGCGGAGGGTGTACATAAAAGGGAAATTGGAAAGTGCCCCAGGAGAAGAACAAGGTCTGCTGACCAAAAGTCGCGTGCTCTCACTTATTCTGATTTATGACCTTACGATTTTCAAACCTTTAATAATTCCCGGACAAACCTTGGGAGGACCTTTGGCAATTATATCATTCGAAAGAGAATGTAAAATAACATAAGGATTTCAAATTTTGTTAGAATCGGCCGAATAGTTTCAATGTTATTACCCCTCCCCCCCAAAAGAAAAACCGTGATCGGCCAACCGACCGACATAATGAGATGTAAAATCACCTGCGACTAATAATACATATGAAGAGATAAATAATACCAGAAGAGAGCTACATCTGAACGCTTTCCAAGTTCCCGCCTAATAAAGAATACTGAATCCAGCTCCGAATATTTCTTTACCCTTAACGAAATCCCTGATCACCTTTGCTTAGCCTGCAATTAAGAAAGAAAACTTTACCCTTTAGACTCAGTGCTTCGCATAAAAGTCACTTCCAGAAGAATCGATCTAGTAGCCATGAAGCTGAACTACGAGGGGCTGTCAATAAGTTTTGCAATTTGGATATAAGGAAACGAGATATGAGGAAAAGTGTTTTATTATTTTTCAATATAACTACCCTCGACTTCAATGCACTTGCGCCACTTGTCCCTGAGGCTTCGAATTCCGGACAACCAGAAATCTCCCGACTGCTGTTCAATCCACTCCTGGACGGCGAGCTGGACATCTTCATCATCCCCAAACCGGCGTCCACGCAGTGCAGCCTTGAGCTGGCGGAATAAAAAGTGGTCGCTAGGGGCCAGATCTGGACTGTAGGGGGGATAGTTGAGCTCTTCGAATCCGCACTCGCGCAGGGCAGCTTGTGCAACTCTGGCCTTGTGGACTTTACGACGTTGAAGTCGATCATGGGGCGTGAGGTTTCTAGGGACCCAACAGGCAGAGACCTTGGTCATGGCCAAATTGTTGTGGATGATGTTAATAACACTTCTATATGATATTCCAAGTTCCCGTTCAATTTCTTCGACCTTCACCCGTCGATTTTCGAGGATGATCCGCTCCACACGGTCCACATTGTCCTCGTTGGTCACGTCTGAAGGGTGTCCTGGATGGGGGTCATCTTCAAGGGACTCACAACCATGGCGGAACTCCCTATTTCGGCGAGCAATGGTTGTATAGGAAGGGGTGGTGTCGGTATACACTGCAACCATACGTTCATGGATCTCTTTTGCATTCTTGCCTTCCTTGGTCAAAATTTGATCAGTGCGCGGTGCTCAACCTTCTACATTGTTGAAAAATTTGTGAATGACGATCTGCGATCAGCTACTGCTTCTTAAATAGACGAGGCAGGAGCGTGCGGCTGTAGGTCCTGACTTGTCATAACTTGTCGTAACACCCTCACAAACAGCCATCCCCCTTCCTCTGTTTTGCCCTACCGATTCGCAAAACTTATTGCCCGCGTCTCGTAAGAATCCTATCTGGCTACTCGGTAACCAAACCAGTCAAAACAGGACAACAAATTCTAAACCACTATAGAGAGTAAAAAAAACAACAACAATAGTCTCCCCGCAACCAAATAAAACAAAAAAAAAACAAGGTACGAAATGCGACGACAAAGCATTACATCACTTTATTTTTAGCACATTGAACGGTAATTTCCGCGCAAACAAAAACATGAAAACCACAATAATTGTAGTCAAGAAAATTGAAAACAAATGGACGGAGTATTACGACTACAAAAAAACAACAACAGGATTTTGAGGCTGAGCTCATGAAGTGAACTATCCTACTCCACAAGGAAATTACCACTTAATTACGTAGGAAACGCTCAATTACCTGTTTAATGGCAAGTCCTACCAATAGCAAAATAATCCAAATCAACATGGTGAATCTCAAAAGTAAAAAAAAACAGAAAAAAGAAAAAGAAAAAGAAGAAATTTCTTATCCAGAAGATAAAAAGAAAATAAAAATAATAAAGAAAGTATAATTACTAAAAATATAAGAAAATTAAATAATAAACTATAACACAGACATAAAACCAACTAAAGCTAATATAATTAAAGAAGCGAAACCAAACAACGGGGAAAAAACAAGCAGATACAATGAAATAATCCTTCATTAGAGTAACCATCACCTAGTATTTTCATTTTCTTTCTTTCTCTCTCTCTCTCTCTCTCTCACCTTTTTCACATTTTTTCAACAAATATATATCTCTCTACTTTCCTCCTACTCCTATTGACGGGTATATTTATTCCCAAACGCTCTAACTCACTATAAGCTATTCTGTGAAACCAATATTGTTCACCGAGACTCAGTCTAACCTAATCCTAACTGGTCACATGGTCTGAAAACTCAACAATCTTCTTCATCCTCCGTCTTTATTCGAGTTTTCTCCCTTATATCATTTAAAGTTATTTAACTAACTTCAAATAACCTGATTTGGGGGCTTTTTTTTCGACAAGAGTGTAACTTTTAAATAATACCCAGCAAACGAAATCACCACATCAGCCAATTTCGTCCCTCACCAATAGGTGTACCTACATGTATTACATTAACGACTTCCTCGGGCACGTATTCGCTCGTCAACGTGGCGTCTGCTATCTCCTTGTCGAGATTGTCCACCGCTATACAAGAATTCTCACTTATTCAAAGCATAATGAATACATCCTTCCCCGGATGGCCGTACTTGCGTTTCGTGCCGTTCACTCATAGGACCTGCTCATTAACTCTCACTGCATCAGTTAATAAAATAAGTCCGTATCCATGGTCTAACATTTGCCCCTAAATTACCCTTGACGTTTTTAAGGGGTTACTTAAGGATCTTATGCACGTGGAGGTGTTAATTGAATTAAGGGCAGCATTCATTTCGGAATACAGAATATCCCATTTCAATAAGGTATGTCCTGAGAGATATGTCCCATAGTACTTCCTGGCTCACCATACAGAGTTGGCTCAGGATGAAGGTACTTATTATAAGCTATTTAAACCTCTTTGGAATGAAATCTTCCTGAGATGAATACCAGAGCGTACTCATTTCTTAATGTAGATAGGTAAGCGCGTCCTGTACATAGTTTAAAGTACAAAGAACGTACCAAATAACGGTTGTAAGCCTCAGAGTGAAATCAAAATGACGAACTTTAACTGCAAAGTGAAAAGAAGACATACTACAAGCGGAACCGCTATCAACCAAAGGCTTCTGGTTGGTGAAAGTGCTAAAGCCCCCCTTCCCGTCCCCTCGAAATATGGATGCACTATACCTATCGTGAGAATCAGAAAAAGAGCGAGATAAGTAAGCAAGAGATTGCCGCTGATTATAATTTCTCTGATGTTAAGTCACTTCCCTGTGAATTGAGAAAGCGTCTGAAGAAAATCTAAGGGGATCTCAGGACAAGTATAAGCCAACAAACAACAGAAGCAATATCTTCTTTAGTACGCAAAAATGACTCGAGAAAGAACTCGGGGAAATAATTACACTTAATTCTCGACAACGGAGTGTTCAAGAGTTGCAAGACCAAAGCATAGTAAAGGGTTAATTTAAGTTAAAAATTTATAAGACCACAAAAAATAATTTGTTTAGTGAGGAAGGTTGAGAACAAATTTCGTATAGCAGCAACTTTATCTTGAAGAGGACGAATTTCGTCAGGAGAAACATGAATACTTTTAAGTATTGAGTACGATACCATACTCTGCCAAACAAGAAACCTGACGAAGGTGAGAAAGATGTTCCTCGAGGGACGAAAACGCAATTATGAGATAGTCAATGTAGTTACAAGTCAAATGGCAGACCTCTCAGAGCCTAATCTATAAGCCGTTTATAGAGCTAACCACTGTTAAGATGGCTTTAAGTCATTCGAAGCATCTCGAACGAGTTATGGTGAAAGGTAATCGCGGTCTTTGCGACGTCTTCGGAATGAATAATTATCTGGTTCAAAGCACGAACCAGATTGAAACGGCAGAAGAAGGAACATACGAAGATAGAAGAGGTGAAATCGGATTAGTATGGTAAGAGATATCTATTTGGGATAGTACGAGAGTTCAAATCACTGTAATGCGCGTACAGTCCTTATGTCACGGAGTATAGATTTCAGCACTGCATGGGATGGACAGTCCCAAGAAGACGTTGACGGACGAACAATAGCAGCCCATTACATAAATTTGAACGCTTTACGTGTTATAGAAAGTCTATCTGTAGCGAGACTCATAGGACGAGCGAAAAAAGGACTTCCTATTGTATAAATCCGGTTAACTACACTGTATTTGATCGGTCTATCCTTCAAGGTCGGAAAGGTAAGGACAGAAAAATTCTCTAGAAAACGCTAAAAATGGGGTTCGGCTGGAAGGAAATGGACAAACATGAGAAAACTTTAACAAGGGAAAAAGAACTCAGACAGTTAGTGAGGTGGTCCGGTCGACGAGCTTGCGATGTCAAGAGCTAACCAAAATGCCATGAGGAAAAAACTCGAGTTCCAAAATAAGACAGTCTACATTGGCAATATCAAATGGTTATCTAAAAAATAGACGGAGACTGAGAGAAACTTGAAAGTCAAGCCTTCCTTAGGTAATAATGTCAGAAGAATTCGCTGCACAGAGAATTAAATCCGAGCGGAAAGATTTTTTGTCTTCCGTGTAGCTGAGTGGTCTAAGGGACGGTTAATTGAGATCAAAGCGGTTGCTCGCTACCTCAGTGTGCACGGTACGAATCCCACTACTGTACGGAATTTTTGCGAATTAGGAAAGAACATTTCCGAAGAAAAATTATCCTGTTATTCTGTCTATCTGTTATAAGGTGTCGTAGAAATGCTCATAGTCTAGGCCAATAATTATTCTAGTCCTTGATCTGGACACACCGCTTTTGTTTAAGTCGATGGTATTGAGACCCTATGACTCAATCTACGATCATTATATATATATATATATATATATATATATATATATATATATATATATATATATATATATATATATATATATATATATATATATATATATATATATATATATATATATATATATATATATATATATATATATATATATATATATATATATATAGGCTTAAATTCCTACTGAACATGCGAAGGCTGGTTAGAGGCGGGTTGTGCATAGCCAGGATTCTCACTATAAAAGTACCACTTGTTACTGGGGGGAGGTTTGTGATTGTTAAATTCAAAGAGTGCATAATACAGGTTGAATAAATTAGCCGAAGGGATTCTTAATTAAAGTCTTGCCAAGGGTACGTCAAAAAGGTGGAGTGACAAATAAATACACTACAAAAATAAACTTTACTTTACACCAAAATAATAATTAGTAGCAATAGTTAAACGGGCATTTAGGTAAATAAGGATTAAATATTAAACACGGATTAATCTGGGTTGACAGCAATTATAAATAATAATATCATGGAATGACTCACTTGAATCTCTTTAAAAAAAGGAGGGGAGGATAACACTGCCGTTAATCGTCTAGATTTATAATGACTCAATGGGACTATCAATCACTGTTAATTAAATAGGTAATTTAAGAATAGAGGGACACTGGGTTTACAGATTACCATTAATTGTAAGGGAATGGAGAGACGACTACTCAGGTCCAGGCGGGATGGTTCGGGTGGCGTTAACACGAGTTCTCGGTAAGATTGGGGATAAAACGACGTGTTCGGGGCTGCTGACTGCAGTTCCGGTTAGTTCACTCCTAACTGGATGTGACACTAACAAATAGTTACTTCCAGTAACTATTTGGATGTTCCTTTTTCTTTCTCAAGTTACGTTGAGCAACAGAGCGTATTCTTCTAGTCACAGACTCTGCGGGGCGGGATTTGCCTCAGGAACACTTTGAGACAGCGACCAAGTTAACTCAGCGGCGCGTTGGCAGTCGATACGTTGCGGCAACGACTCTCGTTCAACGTGAGGGTTACGCGAGTAGGTTTGGAACACTTCTGACGAGGGATGAACAGCGTTGTCATTTATACCGTGGCCTTTGTGAAATCGACAGAGAGATTCCCTATACGACAATTCGCTTATCACGGCGGCTCCTGGACAATCTCCATGGTATCATAAAGAAGGCAAATAGGATTTAGGCTTCTCTGTGAGATGGGCCTTCTTTCGTCAGACTTCCTGTCTTCTGTTGGGGAAGTTTGGCACGGATAACGACTTAGGTCAAGGGGAAGGCGGAGGAGGGTAGGAGAATGTTGGGGGAGGGGGGGGAGAGACGAAGGTCAACTCAAACGACAAATTTCTTTTCTTACCACGATTGTCTAGGGGCATGCGAGTAGGTACGTTCCATACCCCCACACGCCTACCTATTTCGAGGAACATTATTCCGCCATGAAACAAGGAATAATGTGAAAGTTCACTTCACCGGAGGAATTTGTAATTATCTTCCTCGACTCGAACAATTGAGTCGGTAATTTTATCAGAACCGTTAGGAATTTACTTTAGTATCTAATGACTACAAAATACTACTGTTACGTCAGTTTCTCTAATTTACATATAAAAAAACAAAGCAAAACACATACAGAGTACAAGCAAGAAATAATTATTTATACAAAGAGATACACACAAAAAAAATTAATCGACTATTAATCGCTATCTGAAATCGGGTTTCTCGAAAGGCTATCTGTGAGTACATTGTCAGACCCTTTTAGATACCTGATTTTATAACGGTACTCAGCTAGCAATAATGACCAACGTTATTAGCCTGTCGTTTCGGGTTTCACAAGTTTTTAAGTAGGCTAACAGTCTATGATCAGTCTCTATGAGGAATGGACGACCTACCAGATACATTCTAAATTTTGTTATCCCCAAAACTATCGCTAGAACTTCCAGTTCTACCGTAGCGTACGCCCTTTTGCGAGCCGTCAGTCGGCGACTCGCATAGCTTATAGGAGCGGGTTCTTGGTCCTCGTCGTATTGGAGTAATACGCAGCCAATACCCAGTTGGGAGGCATCTGTCCTTACGCCAATTTTTTTTTTAGGGTTATGCAGTTTTAAGATCGGGGCGGAGATTAGCTTCTCTTTGAGCTCTTCAAAGGGCGCTTCGGCGTCGGGGTTCCACTGGAGGGGGTCCGGGAGTTTCTTTTTTAGCAGATCGTTTAGGGGAGCTGCTACAGAAGCGAATTGGGGTACGAAGCAGTGGTAAAACGAAGCGGCACCGAGGAAAGATCGTAATTGCTTCTTGGTGCGCGGTAGGGGCATATTTACAATAGCCTTTACCTTCTCTTTCTGTGGGGCCAGGTGACTTTCGCCTATTTTAAATCCAAGGTATAATATGGATTTATAGGAAAAATGGCATTTTGAGGGTATAATCGTTAAGCCATGATGCTTTAAGCGTTCTAAAAGCGGGCGGAGGGACAAGATATGGTCGTTCCATGAACGTGTAGCCCCATACACGTTATCAAAATAAAAAGAAACGTCTTTAAACCGTCTATTACACGGCGCATTAAGCGGTTGTAGCTACTACAGGCAGTGACTAGGCCAAAAGGAAGACGAGTGAATTCCATTAAGCCTTTGTCTGTAGGAAAGGCTGTTAGTTTCCTCGCTGATGCCTTTAGGGGGATCTGATAATAGGCCTTACATAGGTCTATTTCAGTGATGTAGGCGGCTCCTTCGAAGAGATGTAAATTTTGGTCAATTAAGGGAAGAGGCTCGGCGTCAAACACGGTGACGGTGTTTAGCTTCCGAAAATCGACGCACATCCTAAAGGACTGGTTTGGCTTGAGGACCATGACTATTGGGGAACAGTAGTCGGACGTAGATGGCTCGATAATCCCTAATTGCAAAAGATTGTCGACTTCCGAATTGAAAGCGTCTCTTAGGTGCACCGGTACGGGATAGGGCTTACATCGCACAGATTCGAGCGTAGTGAGGGCGATATCATGTTCGAACTGAGTCGAGCATCCTGAGGACTCGGAAATGACGCCACTAAATTCTTCCAAAAGCGCCATCATTTGGTTCCTTTGGGCAGGGGTGAGGTCGGAGTTTACATCAAACTCGGGGAAAGGTTCTTTTTTCTTTGGGATGGAGGGGGGCATCTTGGACGGGAGGACATGGATGGAACAATCTTCGCTTGACTCTACGCAAATCGAATTAACAATATTTAGGGGGTTGTTTGAGTGGACGGCGTCAATTACCCTTTCTTCGTCGAATGCGACTATATTGTTTATACAGGCCCGTCTATGATACTTTTTTAGCATGTTTATGGGATATAACTTATTACCTGCGGGTGTCTGTATTACGTAATTGACCGATCCGTGGGTTTTCTGAACGGGGTAGGGGCCTTTCCATTGGGAGAGAAGTTTATGGGAGTCCGTGTGGGAGTAAGAGCAGAACTTCATCTCCGGGTTTCAGTTTTCTGTGTTTGGCCTTTAGATCAAAGTATGTCCGATACTTTTCCATATTAATTTCGGAATTTCTGACTGCTATGTCAGAACACCTTTTTAATATTTCCCTTAGTTCAAGGACCAAGGAATAAGTGTTCCTTAATTCTGGACACAAACGGGAATTTGTCCATAACTCCTTCAAAATACTGAGGGGCCCCCGCACGTTTCTCCCGTACAGGAGCTCAAATGGGAAATATCAGATGGTCCTATGGGGAATTTTGCGGCATGCGAATAACGCAACTGGCAAATATCGGTGCCATTCCTTGGGTTGTTGCATGCAAAGCTTCTTGAGGACGCTTTTCAAGGTTGCATTGAACTTTTCGCACATGCCGTTCGCGCTCGGATGGAAGGGGGTGGTAAAAATAAGTTTGATTTGGAGAAGGGTGTTCACGTATTCCATGAGCTCAGAGGTAAACTGGCGGCCTCTATCTGACAAGATTTCTTTGGGCAATCCTACTCTAGAAAAAATGGAAATAAGGGTTACAGAGCAAGAGATACTATCGATCCTTTTTAGAGCGACAGCGTCTGGGAATCGGGTAGCGCAGTCTATCAATGTTAGTACATGCGTATGACCTTCGGCGGAAGGGGGGTGAATTGGCCGGTCCGATGAGGTCGATGAAGACTCTCGAGAAGGGCTCTGAAGTGACTGGGGTTCTTTGCAGGGGAGCTGGGGCTATTCGACCTTTTGCAGTGTTTTTCTGGCACAAATCGCACGTTTTGCAGAATTCTGCAATATCTTTGAGTGCACCGGGCCCCCAAAAAAGTATTTAAATACTCGCTGAGAAGTCTTGTTATGACCGAAATGACCGGCCATGGGACTTTCATGTGCTACCCGCAGGATTTGGACTACATGTGTGAGCGGAATACACATGACCTTGGAAGATGGGTCAGATTTATCTCGCGAGGTGCGAAACAGAAGGGAGTCGTTAATGATGTACCTTATGGGGCGGTTCTCTCGAACGATCACCTCTTCGTTTGTTCGGGCCTTTTCCCAAAGGGATTGAAGTAAAGGGCAGCTCTGCTGAGCTCTGAGGAATTGTGCATTACTCGTTGGAACCTCTAAAGGGGCTTCTGGGTTGAAAATGCGCGTTGGGGGAGAGGCCTCGCGGCTAGCTTGCGCTCAAGTGACGACAGCTTGAGTCACGTCACTCGGGGAGAGTAGTGCGCTCTGGCCAATGAGTACCGAGCAAAATTTGATGGGGGCTGCCACTACGTTGGCCCAACCAGTGAAATGTTTACACGGTACATGGCAGCGGATTACCGGGAATCTATTTTCTCGACCCAAGAAGTCGTGTACAATTGCGTACTTCTTATGTTGGGGGTCAACAGGAAGGAGCAATTTGTCTGACAGGACAATGCATGTGCACCCTGTGTCTCTGACGAGGGTGGACACTTTACAGCAATTGATCGAGCCGGTTTCGAAATTTAGTTCTCCGGGGGTACTCTTGTTGAACAGGAAGTTCACTTGAAATTCCTGTGGGGATGAAGACGAGGGGGATGACGTAAACGCGGCCGGCTGTTCCGGGGGAAGGGTAGCGGTTACTTGGTGCACTTGTTGGCTCTGGGTGGGACGTAGGCTGTAATTCTGTACACATTGGGACCTATAATGGCCGGGGAAACGGGAGGAGTAGCGTATAACCTGCTTATTCTAGTGCTGGTTATTGTAGGGGGTATTGAAAACTGGGGGTTTTCAGTCTTCGTAGGCTACGAAAGGCTTATTCTTTGGCCTGAACGGGGCTGTGGTCCTTATCAATGGAGGGGGTTTCCTTTGTTGGGACTTTCATTGACTAAATTTATTCTTCGGGGACGGGGGACTATTCTTCCGGGTATCCTGTGGGTATATGCGATGACTTGTCAGAGGGAGATCAGCTTCCTCGAGGCATTCTTGAAAGGTAGACGCTCGGCGGTCTTGCACGAATGCTCGGATCTCCTGGGGGAGGGTGGACACTAGCTGGTCTTTTAACATAAAGTCAATCAGGTCCTCATACTCCGATTCGACTTTGGCGGATTCTAACCAGAACTGGAGGTTTCGCTTCAGGATATATCCAAAATCTCGGTAAGTTTGACCGGGCTGGACTTTAGCCGATCTAAACTTATCGCGGTAGAACTGAGGGTTCAAGTTGAAGGCGGATTGAAATTCGGCCTCCAAGGTGCTGTAGTCTATTGTGGCTTCATGTGGTAACGAGATGAAAATTTCTCTTAAGCGCGGACTAAACAATGGGAGCAATCTACTGACTCCTTCGGATTCTATGGCCCATCCGTTTACCTCGAAGATCTTTTCAAAATGTGTCAAGTATGAGCACAAATCTTCTTCGTCTTTATATTGGGTAAGTTCCATAGCGGGGGCCTGGGGTTGATGATCACGGGATCCAACAGAACTGACTTCAACTTGGTTTCTGCTTAATTCACTTTCATGTTTTCGAATCCTTTCTCTTTCTTCAAATTCTAACTCTTCTTTTCTTCTCCTTTCTTCCATTTCTAACACTTCTTTTCTTACCACCATTTCACGTGCTCTTTCCTCTCGCTGTTAGCTTTGGACGAATTCCTTTAGTTCCTGTCCTGTGAGACCAAGAGTTTGTCCTTGCTTGACGAAAACTTCAAACGATTGTGAAGCCATTGCTGCTCTTGCTCACGCAACTGGTGACTCACGAAAGAACTTACGCACCTGGTAAGAGAATTAGAAGCTGCGATTATTCCTAACCGATACAATCTAATAACTAACCCCCAAAATAACGAATATTTTCCTAGCTTTGTTTTTGCTATCTGGAAAGGATTATTAATGGTTATTATTTATATTCCTTCGGAAAGAGACTATAATTATTAATATTTACGTTAGTTCATTTGGGCTTCCTTGGACGTTAGCAAGTTTTTGGCTATATGAGTTCGCTTTCTCAAAAATTTGACCCCTTAAAGCTGACACCACTTTTATATATGTCGTAGAATTGCTCATAGTCTGGTCCAATAATTATTCTAGTCCTTGATCTGGATACACGGCTTTTGTTAAAGTGATGGTATTGAGACCCTATGACTCAATCTACGATTATTATATATATATAGGCTTTAATTCCTACTGAACCTGCGAAGGCTGGTTAGAGGCAGGTTGTGCCACGGCCAGGATTCTCACTATAAAAGTCCCACTTGTTAGTGGGGGGAGGTTTGTGATTGTTAAATTCAAAGAGTGCATAATACAGGTTGAATAAATTAGCCGAAGGGATTCTTAATTAAAGTCTTGCCAAGGTACGTCAAAAAGGAGGAGCCACAAATAAACACACTACAAAAATAAACTTTACTTTACACTAAAATAATAATTAGTAGCAATAGTTAAACGGGCATTTAGGTAAATAAGGATTAAATATTAAACACGGATTAGTCCGGGTTGACAGCAATTATAAATAATAATATCAGGGAATAATTCACTTGAATCTCTTTAAAAAAGGACGGGAGGGTAAAAATGACGTTAAGCGTCTAGATATATAATGACTCAATGGGACTATCAATCACTGTTAATTAAATAGGTAATTTAAGAATAGAGGGACACTGGGTTTACAGATTACCATTAATTGTAAGGGAATGGAGAGACGACTACTCAGGTCCAGACGGGGTGGTTCGGGTGGCGTTAACACGAGTTCTCGGTAAGATTGGGGATAAAACGACGGGTTCGGGGCTGCTGACTGCAGTTCCGGTTAGTTCACTCCTAACTGGATGTGACACTAACAAATAGTTACTTCCAGTAACTATTTGGATGTTCCTTTTTCTTTCTCAAGTTACGTTGAGCAACAGAGCGTATTCTTCTAGTCACAGACTCTGCGGGGCGGGATTTGCCTCAGGAACACTTTAAGACAGCGACCAAGTTAACTCAGCGGCGCGTTGGCAGTCGATACATTACGGCAACGACTCTCGTTCAACGTGATGGTTACGCGAGTAGGTTTGGAACACTTCTGACTAGGGGTGAACGGCGTTGTCATTTATACCGCAGACTGTGTGAAATCGACAGAGAAATTCCCTATACGATAATTCGCTTATCGCGGCGCCTTCTGGACAATCCCCATGGTATCATAAAGAAGGCAAATAGGATTTAGGCTTCTCTGTGAGATAGGCCTTCTTTCGTCAGACTTCCTGTCTTCTGTTGGGGAAGTTTGGCACGGATAACGACTTAGGTCAAGGGGAAGGCGGAGGAGGGTGGTAGAATGTCGGGGGAGGGGGGAAAGAGGAGACGAAGGTCAACTCAAACGACAAATTTCTTTCGTTCCCACGATTGTCTGGCGGCATGCGAGTATGTACGTTCCATACCCTCACATAAGGTCTGGGCTTTGCGATTGGATAATTGTCCGATAAGTATGGGTGATTTTTCTCACATAGAAAACCTACTACAAAACGACTCCCACGGTGGATTTGATATATCATTCATACCTTCAAGTTCATATAATTCGTCTACGGTAGCCTTAACCCCTTGACTGCGAAGTCAAATATCAACACAGGAACAGTGGCGGTATTTGTGATGGCCAGAGGTAAGCCTCTTCGAGAGTGGTGTGTTTACCATGGGTGATTTGTTACCGAATTTTGTTACCACTCTTGGGGCAGCTAAATTGATTTATTAATTCGGCTGCGCGGCTGCCTGGTTGTTTAAACTGTGAATGCCTTGTATTAAGAAGGCTATGACTCCAAAAGTAGAAAGCTCTCTTCTTGTTTGGTATGCTGAGTAAATGGTGATCGGAGATTTCCTCGAAGATAAAAGGAATCTTGGAGCTGGATTCAATATTCTTTATCCGGCGGGAACTTTGGAATCGTCTTCAGATGTCATTTCTTAATAAAAAAAATTCATACTTAAACGCAGTCCAGCTCTCGTTTTACATATACGGTCCGGATACATGCGGTATTTTGAATTTTCACTCGAATTAAATTTTAGACATTTAATTAGTTCCTATAATATTAGATTTATTCTTTCTACTTATATTAAAATTAATTTATAGTAACATTATTTTAATTTTTTAACTAATATCTACATATTACAGAAACAAAACAAAACCATTACATTTTTTTGTTTTCTAATGTTTATCTCTCATAGTTGGCAACTATCACTGTCGTAGAATAGGCTCTCGACGATATACCATATATAACTATTCGTTGAGGGAATTATTCTAATATTTCGAGTGCGTAGTAATCTGATTGACCAAGGTTATATATTTTCAATATGCTTAAGAAATGGAACTGAGCTCAAGGATAATAATATGGCTATCATTAATAAAATAGAGTTTTATTAATTAAACTATCAACAACACACAAAAAGAAAATGTTTACATAAAGGGAGAATGGAAAAGGTCGTGGGAAAATCTAACTAATCCGAGGATTAAGATTTTCAGAGATTTAAAAAGGTAAACAAATAAAAATTAAAGGGGGGAGGGATGGTTCGCTAAACCATTTAAAGCGCAGGGTAGCGTTGACTAAAGGTTAGATGATTACAGGGTAATGCTCAGCTTACGTAATTACAAAGTTGTTGTGCAGAGGAAGACGATGCGAAGGAATCTTCGGTCCACTGGGGATTACCAGCAGAAGGGTTCTTCGGGGGGTTGTCCTTAGCGAAGGGGAAGGACTGTCTTCGAAGAGTGAGAGCGAAGTGGAGCTCGGAGGTACGAGCGATCTTTGTGAAAGCAAATCGGGGATGTTCTAGATGAACAATGGAGGTTATCGTTGAAACTAATCGTTCTCTTGAAGAACGTTAAAAAGGGGGGAATTAAATTTTTCTGACGTGATGTCTTGAGAATGAGAACCGTTTCTTGACGAACTCGCTTGAAGAACAATGGCTGTTCTAACGTTATTCTCTTTCTGAACAACAGAAGGGGGGGGAGGGGGGAACCGTTTTTTGTTAACGGGCTCAAAGAACAATGGCTGTTCTAACGTTGTTCACTTTCTGAACAACAGGAAGGGGGGGGGTGAGAACCGTTTCTTGTTAACGGGCTCAAAGAACAATGGCTGTTCTAACGTTGTTCTCTTTCTGAACAACAGGGGAGGGGAGGGGGCCTTATTGACTTGGCATCTTGAAGGCACGAACCTTGGCACTCAAGGGATATTGTCCTTTTCTGGACAATAATGGTGGATCTCGAGGTGCACAAGGAAGACCGGATCGGCGTGATGCCTCGCGAAGATAATCTGGATCTGATCTGATCTGTTTCAATCGGGAAAGCTTTGATATAAATAGTCGAAGCCATCCCCTTGGCGTAGGGGACAATTGAATGGGAGGCTTGGGGGAGGCAGATGCACGTGGGTAGCCATCTGTTTCTAAACATGTGATAGCGGCTGAAATTAAGCGGCTTCAGACCGTTCTATCACACCCCTCCATTCCAAAGGAAGTTGTCACTTCGAAAAAAAAGAGAGAAGGGACAACCATAGAGCTCCGATGTGGAGAACTCGCTTTCTTGCACCGACCGTACCTTCATGCACCTAGCTAGTATTACCTCAATACATATGATTATGTTGATCTTTTGATTATAGGGAAAACTAACCTTTAATACAAACTCAACCCTAAAAGAGACATGGATCAATGAAGTAATATAAAATTAGTACATATGGGACAAAATAATTTATACGTAATTTAATGGATACAAATATATACACATACGAAAAAAAAATAGACATTGAGCCACAAAATTCAGACATATGCATTGACTAATTATATTACAAGAGAATGTAATTTAAGTCGTACAAGACGGTATATACATACATGGAGATCCTAATCCTACGAATTTCGAATTAATCTACACTATTTGGTAACGCCTTCCTACTGAGTGCGTCAGCGACCTGATTATCGGAACCTTTTAAATAATTTATCATAAATTGATACTCTTGCAACAGTAGACTCCAGCGCATAATTCGGCCGTTGGAGTGTCGTACATTCCGAATATAGGCCAACGGGCGGTGGTCAGTTCCTATCTGAGATTCTTTTCCTATCAAATACATTTTAAACTTGTCAGTAACCCATATAATCGCTAGAGCTTCCTTCTCTATAGTGGCATATCTCTTTTCGCGTGGTAATAATTGACGACTAGCATATGCAACTGGATGACTCGTTCCGTCATCCTCATATTGAAGGAGTACACCTCCAATGCCCTCTTTGCTCGCGTCGGTCTTAATCCCAAAGGATTTTTCAGGGTTAGGCAACTTCAAAATGGGGACAGAAATGAGCTAACTCTTGAGCTGATTAAAATGAGAAACAGCGACATCATTCCAACGTAGTTGATCGGGGGAATTCTTTTTTAAAAGGGTGCTGAGGGGCGCCGAAATTGCAGCGAAATTCGGGAAAAATCACCGATAGTAAGAAGCTTATCCTAGGAATGATCTTAATTGCTTCTTAGTATTCGCGAGGGGCATGTCGGCGATTGCCTTAATCTTGTCCTCCTGTGGACCTAACTGGCTTTGTCCTATTTCAAAACCCAAGTATTTTATGGTTTCGTGGGCAAAATGGCATTTGCTGGGGCCAATGGTGAGGCCATTTTCGCACAGTCGCTCGAAGAGAGCTAATAGGTTGGTTAAATGATGACTCCATTCACGAGTAGCGACGTAGACGTTATCGAAGTAAAAGGAGGCATTGGGAAGTCCATCTAACAACCTTCTCATGAGACGGTTATAGTTACTACAAGCGGTCACGAGGTCAAAAGGAAGGCGCTTAAATTGCATTAAGCCTTTCTCAGTTGCAAAGGCGGCATATGCTTTCACCTCGGGCTGGAGGGGAATTTGGTAATACGCCTTGCACAAATTAAGTTCTGAGATGAACTTGGCGTCTTCAAAAAGGTGGAGGTTGTGGTCTACCAACGGGATGGGTTCGGCGTCGAACACAGTTACCGAATTTAACTTCCGGAAGTCGATGCACATCCGATAAGAGCCATCAGGTTTCTTTACCATGACGATTGGGGAACAATAACTAGAGGTGTAAGGTTCTATTATATCTAACTTAATCAAATTATCGACTTCGGCGTTAAAAGCTTGGCGTAAATGAATCGGCATGGGATAGGGTTTTGAACGGACAGGTTCTAAGGTCGTTAATTTAATATCATGCTTGAAACTAGTAGCGCATCCAGGCTTTTCTGAAATAACTTCGTCGAACTGACATAATAGTTCCCCTAGCTGACTCTTTTGATGTAGTGTCAGCTGCGCGTCGATATCCAGGTCAGAGGGTTCAAAAGACTCGCCTGGGATGGAAGGAAGAGGGTAATTGGCATCAGGTTGGATGCACACTGTCTGTATGACATTAAGGGACTCCGCGGGGTAATCCTCTTCAAGCGCCGATGTTTCGTCCAGTGCTACGAACGTATCTCCAAGGGCGCGTCGGTGGTACTTTTTCAATAAGTTGACGTGGTAGAGCTTATCGCCTGCTGGGGTACTAATGAGGTAATCTACCGGTCCTCGTACCTCGCGGACCGAGTACGGACCTTTCCATTGGCTCAGTAATTTATTACTCGCTGTGGGAAGGAGCAGGAGTACTTCCTCACCGGGCTTAAATTTCTGACCTTCGTACCTAAAATCCTGGTTAAGGATCTCCGAGAATTCGGACGGTATCAGGGTGCTGAGGGGGACGGACTCCTGGGCTTCCTTCTTAGCTTGGCCTCGAGTAAGGGTGGCCTAGGACACAGGGTTGGAGCTTACTTGAGGGCTTTGTCCTATAAGTACGGAACAAAATTGTATGGGTACTGAAATGACTTCAGCCCAGCCATCATAATACTGACACTGCAGGTGAACATCTAACGACGGGGAATTGGTTCGCCTGCCCAAGGTATTCATGTACCACCGAAAATTTTTCGTGGTTAGGGTCCACTGGGGGGAGGAGCTCGTCGGACACGATGAAACACGTGCACCCTGTGTCCCTGACGAGAGTAGATACACGGCAGCCGTTCACGCTGCCCTCCTCAAATTTCAAAGTTTCCGGGGAACTTTTATCAAAAATAAAATTTACCTGGTGGCCTGACGGAGGGGAAGAAGTTGAGGCTTGGGTCTGCACTACCGGGGAAGCCGCGGTGGCATTAATCTGGTGAACTTGGTGGGCTGGTCCGCTTTTAAGCCTAGATTTTAGGGGCAATTCCAGCTCATGTGGTTTTCTACACCGCAGGTGAAGCATATGATTGGTCGCTTCGGAAAGAGTGATGGAGGAGAAATCTTAACGGGAGGTTTGGTGTCCCCTTGTTGGTTTGGGGGGAAGAAGAGTTGGGTTTTACGGGGCCCGGAAACTTCGTCGGGTTTCCTGGGAAGGGGCGCAAATCCTTCCTTCTTTCCTGGTAGGGGGATTGGTGAGAAGTTCGATTCTCCTTGGGGTATAAATTATGGCTTGCGGAATAGACATCCGCTTCTTCGGTACACTCTTTAAAGGTCTGGCACCAACGATCCTTGACGAACGCGCGGATCTTCGTTGGGAGAGACGCCAAAAATTGATCCCGCAACACGAAGTCTGTTAAGGACTCGTAGTTAGGATCAACCTTTGAGGATTCTAACCAGAATTTAAAATTCCTCTGAAGAATGTATCCGAATTGAAGGAACGTCTGTCCGGGTTTAATACGACCTCCTCGAAATTCTTGTCGGTAGAAATCGGGAGTCATATTATGAGCGGCCAATAACTCAGCTTTTAAGGTGCTGTAGTCAATTGTACATTCAGATGGTAGAGATACGAAAATGTCGCGGAATTTACAATTTAAAAGGGGAAATAATCTTACTACACCTTCAGCCTCCAGATCCAGGTTATTGATCTCGAGGATCTTTTCGAGGCGTGCTAAAAATGCTCCGAAATCCTCTCCATCCCTGAAATTAGGGAGGTTAAGTGGGAGTTTGGGCGGGGCTTCTGAATGTGAACTGACTGATTGTATTTCGACCTGTACTTTAGCCATTTCAAGCTGATGGTGAAGCTCAGCTTGTATTTTCCGTTCCTCTCTTTCTTCTCGTTGGATTTCTCTTTCTCTTTCTTCTCGTTGGATTTCTCCTTCTCTTTGCCTTTCTTCTCTTAACTTTTCTCTTTCCGTTCGTTGCTCCTCTTGAACGTACTCAATCAATTCTCTTCCGGAAAGTCTCAAGGATTCTCCTTGCGCTTTGAAGATTTCGAACTGAGTCATATTTGCACTTGGGGGCGCAATAGTCAACCAACTAAATTCCTTGCAATAAGAATTATGCCTTCTAGAGAGTTAGCCTACCTAAAATATAAGCACTAACCTATTCGTAATTGGTTTCTCGACCTAGATAACCAATGACTAAAATAACACAAAAAAAATACAAACAAATTATTATAACAGTTTCTTGAGCTACTCCAGCTTCTCAAGTTTCAAAAAGGGGATAGCAATCGTTAAAACAAAAGGGAACTACTATACTCTATTCTTATAACAAGTAACACTATGCTTCACTCGACTGAGACCAGTGTTTGCAAAGATATAGCGTTAAACCCCACACCTGACACACAATTTAAATAGTATATATATATATATATATATATATATATATATCGTAGAATAGGCTCTCGACGATATACCATATATAACTATTCGTTGAGGGAATTATTCTAATATTTCGAGTGCGTAGTAATCTGATTGAGCAAGGTTATTTATCTTCAATATGCTTAAGAAATGGAACTGAGCTCAAGGATAATAATATGGCTATCATTAATAAAATAGAGTTTTATTAATTAAACTATCAACAACACACAAAAAGAAAATGTTTACAAAAAGGGAGAATGGAAAAGGTCGTGGGAAAATCTAACTAATCCGAGGATTAAGATTTGCAGAGATTTAAAAAGGTAAACAAATAAAAATTAAAGGGGGGGGTTGCTAAACCATTTAAAGCACAGGGTAGCGTTGACAAAAGGTTAGATGATTAAAGGTAACGCTCAGCTTACGTAATTACAAAGTTGTTATGCAGAGGAAGATGATGCGAAGGAATATTCGGTCCACTGGGGATTACCAGCAGAAGGGTTCTTCGGGGGGTTGTCCTTAGCGAAGGAAAAGGACTGTCTTCGAAGAATGAGAGCGAAGTGGAGCTTGGAGGTACGAGCGATCTTTGTGACAGCAAATCGGGGATGTTATAGATGAACAATGGAGGTTATCGTTGAAACAAATCGTTCTCTTGAAGAACGTTAAAAAGGGGGGAATTAAATTATCCTGACGTGATTTCTTGGGAATGAGAACCGTTTCTTGACGAACGGGCTTGAAGAACAATGGCTGTTCTAACGTTGTTTTTTTTCTGAACAACAGGAGGGGTGAGAACCGTCTCTTGTCAACGGGCTCAAAGAACAATGGCTGTTCTAACGTTGTTCTCTTTCTGAACAACAGGGGAGGGGAGGGGGCCTTATTGACTTGGCGTCTCGAAGGCACGAACCTTGGCACTCAAGGGATATTGTCCTCTTCTGGACAATAATGGTGGATGTCGAGGTGTACAAGGGAGACCGGATCAGGGTGATGCCTCGTAAAGATAATCTTGATCTGATCTGATCTGCTTCAATCGGGAAAGCTTTAATATAAATATTTGAAGCCATCCCCTTGGCGTAGGGGACAATTGAATGGGAGGCTTCGGGGTAATGCCCCGGTCACGCCTGGGAAAATACCTTATCTGCCCATAAGCCTAACTCAATCTGGCGAGATCGACGTATGGAGTCAAAACGGGGGAATGAACCTCCTTGATTAAATATTGGCTAAGATGGGCGATAACGCGCTCTGCTTTCTCTCGCCGATGCACGTGGGTTGCCATTTGTTTCTAAACATGTGATAGCGGCTTAAATTAAGCGGCCTCAGACCGTTCTATCACAATCACTATTTCTCTTATTAGTGAGTATGACTGTAGTTGAGCTGTGGATATCTTATACTTGGACTTTCAAAAAGCCTTCGATAAGGTACCACACCGCAGGGTGATAAATAAAGTTCGCTATCTTGTCATTAGCGGCAAGGAGGCCGAATGGATAGAAAACTGGGAGAGAGGTAACGAGTAAAGATCAACGCAACGGGTTAGCCTCGTAATGGGCGCCAGTCAGTAGCGGGGTGCCCCAGGGCTCATTATTTGAGCCTCTATTGTTCATCGTCTACATCAATGACATAGACGAAGGACTACTATGCTCGATAGCAAGCTATGAGGTAGTGTGAGCTCACGACAAGGAGTGGAACGCTGCGAAATAGCCTTCTTAGGATAGGCGAGTGGTCAGAGAGGTGGCAGATGCCATTTAACCTGACAAGTGCACGGTAATGCACATCGACCATGCAAACCCTCGGGAAAACTACTCCTTGTTAGGCAAATAATTAGATACCACTGACCTTAAGAAAGATTTAGGCGTGATAATCAGCGGTGACCTAAAGTTCTCCAGGCAGTGACTCCAGGTGGAAAAGAGGGCCCAGTGAATGCTGGGGTACATAAATAGGCATTTTTGCTTCCGAAATAAGCACATTGTTCTCACCTGTGCAACTCTCTAGTCCGTTCACACCTTGAATACGCCGTACAATCCTGGTCCCCAACCCTGAGGTAGGACATTGAACTGCTGGAAATGGTACAACAGGCCAGAGCCACACAATTGATCCCATCCCTTAGAAATAAGAGTAACCACCATAGGCTACGAGAACTGGGGATGTTCTACGTAGAGACGTGCCGGTTAAGAAGCCAGCTGATTGAAACTTTTAAGATAATACGAGGAGTTGAAAACGTAGATCACAGGAGGCTGTTCACGTTATAGGCAAATGCTACACGTAAACATGGTTACAAACGAATTGCGGCGATTCCATACTAGCATTTGTGGCAACTTCTTCTCGTACAAAATCTGCGGAACGTGGAAACGTCTACTGCCAGAAGGAGTGAACAGTTCGTCAGTCGAACAGTTCAAATCTTGACTTGACAAGATAATCCACACCTTGAGCTAGATGGTACCACCTTAGTATATTTTATAGATTTGAGGAGAGTAGATAGGTTTCAACTTTTCTATGAAAATTTCCTGATTGTGTTATTTTTTTCAGCACTTTCAGGTATCGTTTCAGCTTTCTGGCCCGCAAATGCCGGTGGGATAGGTGGTCAGGGAGAGCCTTCATCTATGCTATACTTTATCTTATGCTATAGGTTAGAGCCTTCCCAAAATAGTACTTCCACGGTATGGTCAGCAATGTCCTTTGAGGAACTACTATTCCTTGTGACTCCTTGTGACACTCTCTCTCTCTCTCTCTCTCTTTCTCTCTCTCTCTCTCTCTCTCTCTCTCTCTCTCTCTCTCTCTCTCTCTCTCTCTCTCTCTCTCTCTCTTTTCACGGCCCTCGTACATGCAATATTTTGACTTTTAACTCGAATTATTTTTTATACATTTAATTAGTTCCCATAATATCAAATTTATTCTTTCTACTATCATTAACATTATTTTATAGTTTTTTTTTAGTTTAATCACTAATATTTACATATTACAGAAACAAAAAAAACGATTACATTTGTTGTTTTCTTACGTATATCTCTCATGATTGCCAACTGCCACCATTTCTCTTATTTAGGCGATCTAAACTATAAATGCATATTGTTTTCATCAATTAAACCCGATTTATGTTATTAAATATAATGAAAAGATAAGGGGGAAAGTACTATCTATAGACTTTTACATGAATTTGATATATATTAACCAAAAATTAATATATTGTACTCTTTCGTTTCTTTTTTTTATTTAATTCGTTTAAAGTTTCTTCATATCATAGAAATAAAAATTATTTAGTTAATGGTAAAAATAAGCAAGTGATTGAGAATGACAATGATTTGGAAAAATATAACTAAGCTGTTTAATTTAGATTATAATACAAAAGAGAAGTATTTACAATTTGGGAACAGTGCTCTTTCTCGAGCACTTATTATTTTCGGTTTCCTTAATCATGGAATGTTACTTGGGTTAAAGCTCATTATTGAGATAATTTTTATTATTTCATTCTATCTTGCCCTATGAGCACTACAGCGGATCCAGGCTAAAAATTTGGGAGGGGGGGGGAAGGGCTAACCTGAATTCCTACCTCTGGGGTAATCTGGGAAAGGGCATTAATGATTTAATGATTATCTTACATAACATTGATAATAAATAACAGTAACTCATAAAAGGGTAAGCAATAACTCTCTCAAATCCAATTTTTTTCCTTCACGTCAGAAAATTATGAATTGTTGTTTACTGTAGTTTTTGGACATCAGCTAAAGTATGATACTGAATTTAATAATTATTTTCGAGATTGACCTGCATTTAAGACATGTATTTCATAAGACATTCGATTGCAACGGGTTAAAAAACTGTTTTATATATATTCTATATTATTACATAACACTGAATAGCGGAATACAAGTATTTTTAAATTTTTTTTAGGAGCCCACCTGGTGAGTGCCTACTTGGGCATAAGTCACCATACTCACGACAGCCTAGTACTAGGCTACCTTAAAATAACAATATGCAAAAAAAGATAATAAAAAAAGCAAAAGGGCAACAAGCCTTCCCCCTTCGGTGTCGAGGGGAGCGCCCCCCTCCCCCCCGCACAGGAACGTGCAACCTATAAAACAACAACTACAAAAAAAACAGCTAAATAAAGTGGAAATAAAGTCATAAAGTCCACAGGTAAGTGTGCACGAACTCGTCCCGAGTAGAGGGGACAAGCGACCCCGCTCATCCAGGTACCGGGACAGGTAGCGTGCGCGAAGATAACCCAGACTGCGGCATTCAACGAGAATGTGCCAAACAGTCTGAGGGACAACGCAGTCATTACAATAAGGCGCAGGCGAGCGCTTCATCAAATGGCGGTGCGTCTCGCGAGTGTGTCCAATTCGGATAACACAGAAAGCAACCTGAAGCCGTCGTGGTAACAGGGGGTGGAGGGGCATAGGAACAGTCGCGGCGCAATGGCACGCAACTTTAGGTTACTCTCGACGTCTCCCATCTTCTTTGCTAAGCAACCCTGAAAGCTGCCCGTATTCCTGCCATGTGGTCGGTGTGAGGAAGAGCGAAACGCTAGTCTGGTTGCCCAGTCCTCTCGGAATGCAAGTATGGCTTAAAGAAGAAATATAAACATAAATAGATCTGAAAATTAGAAAGCTTCACCCACCTAGCCCCCCACCCCCCCACACACCTTGCCCTCCCTACCCCCCTGGATCCACGCCTCCCAGTAATGAAGCCATTTTACTTCAAAATGTGAATTTTCAAAGTTATTATTCTAAAGTATTACTTTATTTATTTTACCCTTCAAATAAGTTTTCTTTAGTGTACCCTACATTATTTATAAGGATAACTTAGAAAAGTTAGGATATAAATTTTTAAAAAGTTATTTTGTTGAATATATTTAGTATTCTTTTTTCATTTATAAATTAAACATTTCATAATTTATAAAACCTTAGTATTATCATTTAGTAAAGTAGATCTGTGGCACCCAAATTGAAGGATAGGGCGGCCAAGCGAGAAACCCCCACAAATGGATGCTCGGGAAAGCTATGAAATCCTTATAATGGATACTTGCATGAATTAATTAAATATTATGCCATGTAATATATATATATATATATATATACTCGTATATATAATAGATAAAACAACAGTAATAGGACTAATTTTATATGCGAAACCAGGTGTCTGCCCGATGGGTCCCAAAGATGCTGATGCTTGAGCAAAAGAAGAACCGGATAATGACTTCAATGGAGATGTTGACCCTCATGAGAGCGGATCCTGAGGAAATCATAACCCAGAATGAAACGTGGGGTCCTCGCTTCGATCCGGAAACCAAAGCCGAATCTAAGCAATGGAAGCATCACTCCTCTCCAACGCCAAGAAAATTCAAGGTCATAAAGTCATCCGGGAAGATCATGATCACAGTGTTCTGGGACTCTGAAGGGTTCCTCCGCACCTTTAACGGATACATATTATGCAGATCTACTGGGGAAGCTTCTGGGGGCTATCTTTCAGAAACGCCGAGGAAAAGTGACCCTAATTCTTCTCTTGCAGGACACTGCACCTGCACACAAGAGCATAGTGTCCATCAACAAATTGGTGTCCAGCGGCTTCGAATTTTTGCCCTATCTTCCTTATTCCCCGATCTGGTACCCTTGGATTGTCACTTTTTCCCACACATGAAGAAGCAGCTGCGGCGTATATCTTTCGCTGATAAGGAGGAGACCAAGAAGAATGTCATGGAAGTTTTGGAGGGATTCAACCCATTATTCTTCAGGGACGGATTTTCGCAATTGAAGAAGAGACTAGAGAAGTGCGTCAATGTCAAAGGCAATTACGTTGAAAAGTAAATAAAAGTATTTGAGTAAACATTTGCTCTATTTTTGCTCCTTCTGGCTAAGGCGAGAAGTTATTGAACTTATTTCATACAACTAACCTCTTTTCGTTCTTCCAATCTAAATTGAAAGCGGGCATCCATTTTGTATTTTCGCCTCGGTGTCCAGTTTTTCTTACACTCCATGATTTCAACTTCTTACATAGGCATTGTGTACTTTTAATATCTTTACCATCCCTTCCATCACGTGTCGTAAATTATTTTCTCCTTTTTCTTGTGCTTTTAACGAGTCTAACCAGAAAGTTAAATATGAGATTATGGATAGTTACAAAATTCTCGTTAATTAACCCTTATAAACCAAATTTCTCGCACAACCTGGCAGCCATCTTGGACCGAATTTCCAGATAACAAATTGCCTCAAACGACACTGCGTGCTAAACCACGTGTCAACCTATTTTTTTATCAATCAAAGAAACTTGATCATCCTTACGAATAATTCCATTCCTTAATAATGAACTGAACAAGTTCATTTTCCTTTCATTTTCCTGTGGGATTTTTTGCATTTATTGCTCTTCTAACGTGCTACTTTGTGAGTTTCTCATATATATATATATATATATATATATATATATATATATATATATATATATATATATATATATATATATATATATATATATATATATATATATGAATAACGTTACAGCCACGAGGAAAATGAAACAACGGAGAACTGCGAGGCCTTTCGACTAATGGTCCTGCTCAGTAAAGGACCATTAGTCGAAAGGCCTCGCAGTTCTCCGTTGTTTCATTTTCCTCGTGGCTGTAACGTTATTCGTAAATTCCTCACGTTCCTTATTTTCGTGATTCAGTTATACATATATATATATATATATATATATATATATATATATATATATATATATATATATATATATATATATATATATATATATATATATATATAATCTAATGAATTATTTTTGTTAACGTAAATTCTGGAAATCAAATCTTATGTGTTTTCTTATGTAATATTCTGGTGATTTTGAAGTGAAGTATTACCATTGGTCATTAATACTTAATTCTTGTAATTATCTCTTGTTCAATATAATTCATCTATTTTCGTAAAGTGTTGGTATTTTTTCTTGGGATAAGTTAAGCCGCAATAAGGTACGGTTAGCTTGAAGGAATGAAAACCACCACCTTATTGAGGGAGCGACTAATTTCAGTTTAAAGGGAAGGATTGCTTTATGGCGAATTATTTATCTGACTCCAAAGATGAATGATTTTACGGTGTTCTTCTACTTGGCTGGGCTTATCGAAGGTTTAAGGAAAAACTGGACTTATAAAGATGAAGTCTTTATCCTAACAACTGAATATTGCGATTGCGAGCGGCGAGAGACAAAGCGTACTAAGTGGGAGACTAATCGTCTATATATATTCAACGCGAGTACGAGTTTAAGAGCGAGACAAGACTTAGCGGATTGAGGTGTGAGCGGGAACGCGGAAGCTTTGGTTACTATTTTCTCTACGATGTTCTGCATTCTTGACTGTCTCCCTGTCTGAATGACTTGTTTTATTTATATCTGTGCTTTAAATAAAGAGGGAGTGGCCTAGACATGAGGCGGCTACCGTCGGATGGCCCCTCTCAATTTCTTGCCCTTCCCCTAACCTCTAGGCAGGGCTAGAGGTTACATGATGAACAATTATTTGTATTTTGATCCAACTTCCGCTGCGCAATCTCTTATGGTCAGTAGCTGTGTTTACTCGGACTCTTCCTAAATAAATATCCCTCTTTGATTACTTTATCTCGAGACACAACTTAAGCAGCTTTATCAAACGCAGGCGTTCAACCATTTCTTTGCTCGTTCTTTGTTCTCTCACGCTTGCTTGCTTACATATATGTACATTTACATGACCCATCCTATTTCTTATACATAATTGGGTCTATACATTTAATAGGGTATGCTTGCATTTAATATCACCAATTCGTGTCCATTTGTGGAAGTATCTTCCTGGCCTATTGAATCCTTAGCTCTCTCTATGAAACAATCACCACACAATATTCATTTAATTCATATTAACGAATTAGAATTACTAGACTTTATAGTATATCCCATTTTTTCTCTGTTTTCCTCACGCGTCTGGCAAAACCGTCGAGCCTTCATCCACCCCTATATCAATTGCGTCCTATACCTCATTGGGGCATTCGATAACAACTAAAACGAATGCAATGAGAGGCCCGATGTCTGCCACGGAAAACAACCAGACATCTCAGGATCTATCCGCCTCCTTCTTTGATCGACGCAGTATATCGCATGGCTGGACTCGGCCGAAATTTTAATGGAAGCGCAAATATCCGAAGACGGTGCTCATCGCTCAATCCCTTCCTCTAAATATCCTCGATAATTTTAATGGGTTACTTAAAGAATTTTGGCGTAAGCGGATTTCCTATGAATTAAGAAATGCTTTTTTTAGGAGAATATGGAAAGAGAAAAGTAGAGAAAGACCGTGAGTTACTGCCATCACATGTACTAGGGCACAGGCGGCTAATAAAATTTCTGACTCACCTGCAACCACCGACACAAACATACAATAATATTTCTGAAGTATTTGAGCCGTTGTTGCAGAATGATGCCAAAAGCTCGGACTGTACCTGAAATGGCTAAAATCGCTGATGACCAATTTACTAGTCCATATGTTGAATGGGGGAGAGTTAATTCTAATAACCCCGAACCTAACTTAACTTTTTGTTAGCAGGTCCAAAGTTGAAAGTGTGCTTAACAGCTAATGATTTCACCAATGTAGGTTACTTCACCTTGTACATGGTCATTAAGAGTTTGATTTTCGGTGGAGGGGGGCCGTATTTGTGGTGTCTTCTGAGAATATTAGCTGAAATCGGCAAACATTACGCCATACTCGCCGCCCTTCGCGCCGAGAGAAGCGAGAAGGAGATAGTGAACTTGTTCAACTACCTTAGGAACCTTGTTTACAAAGTGAGACGGAAATATAACGAAGCTAAGAATTAGGACGAATTACCTTATAGGTTGAGTAGGCTGGGTAAGCTTCTTCGAGAGTGGTGAAATCACCAAGGGTTATTTGTCCCGAGTTTGGTACCACTCTTGGGGCAGCCAAATAGGTTTCTTGATTCGGCTTGGCAGCTGCCAGTTTTCTTCTACTGTGAATGCTTAGTATTCACAAGGCACTGTCTCCAAAAGAGTAGAGAGCTCTCGTCTTGCTTGATTGTAGGCTGAGTAAAAGTGATCTGGGATTTCATCAAAGATAAAAGGAATCTTGCAGCTGGATTCAATATTCTTTGTTCGGTGGGAACTGGGAAGGTCATCTGAAATCTTTGCTTGATAAAAGAATTCATCTTTATACGCAGTCCGGGTCTCGTTTTACATGCATGGCTCGCATACATGTATGTAGTATTTTAACCTTCACTTATAATTGATTTATATATTTGATTAGTTCCCATAATATTAAATTTATTTTCTCTACTTGCTTTAACTTAGTTTACCAATTATTACACAATTTTCATGTCTTACAATTGCTATATAATAATATACAAGGAATTAATACAACACTTTCCCTTAAATTCTGACGAAAGAATGACTTACTCCTTCGGGCCTTCAAATAAACAAACTGAGCTCATATCGGACCGCTCGATACATTCAATGTGAATTCAACATAATAATATATCAACTCACTTTATTTAATTGAATTCATTTGCAATGTTTTACATATTTGTAGTAAAACAAATACATTGTATTAATTGATTTTCTTAAGTCATACCGTACATGATTGCCACATATCACCATTTCTCTTATTTCAATGCTCTAAAACAAATATTATTTTACTTTATTGTCGGCAGTTTGAATCTCCGTCCGGATTCTTTTTAAGCTGACACTATTTACTAGGGAGGTGACCTCCGTGACTGGGCATCACAGTGGGGACAGGTAGGTGGATAACTTTGATTTAAAAACCTTGGAGCCACAGGCAAAATTGCTTCTTCCAGGAGATCCTCTGTGAGTATAAATAAGATTGTAATTGTTATCTATAGACTTTTACACTAATTTTATATTTATTAGCGCAAAATTACTATATTCAAGTATTTTGTTTCTTTTTTAAGTTTGTTTAAAGTTTCTGCTAAGAACAGAAAGAAAAAAATATTTAGTTACTGGTAAAAACAAGTAAGTGATTAAGATAATGACAATAATTTGGAGAAATATGACTAAGTTGTTTAATTTCGATTAGAATGCAAAAGAGAAGTATTTACGATTTGAAAACAATGCTCTTTATAGAGCACAGATCTATCTTTAGAACTCCTTTTTCACGGAATGATAATTTGGTTTAAAGCTACCCCATTATAAGATTTCATATAACTCCAAAGTGCTCATTTTTTATTGTTCTTTGATTGTCTCATTCAATCTTACGATGTGAGCACTATAATCTACGGTTGTACACAGAAAATGTCCCGCTTCTTTGATGGTTCTGGGAATTGTCAGTAGGAAGGGCCACGTTATGACTCCTCACATCTTTCCTCGGGGCCTCAGGGTAAATGCAGATGTTTTCATTGAGGTGCAGGAGACTAAGTCAAGCCTTGGATGGAACGAGTACCCGCAGGAATGCATTCTGTTTTTCAGCAGAATTCTGTTGAAAAACGGCCACATCCCGGGCAACCATCTCGGTTGATGGGCTAAACCAGGTGAGGGGCAACCACGACTCCAAACTGTGGTGTTGAGCAGTGCCAGCTCTACTAAGTAAATTCTGGAGCAGTGATGAGACGTAATGGATGCTAAACGTCCACCAGTGCGGAAATGTGACGCAATGTGGGTAACACACCTTAGGGTGAGCTAGGCATCAAAAGTGGTTATCGGCCAGTCACCTTAGAACAGGGGTCGAGCCCTCACTACGTACGAATCCTACCGTTAACCATGGACTTGTCAAGAATGAATAATAATAACGATGGCGTCAACGAGAGCAATGATCAACAGAGAACTGCTGCCGCACCCGGTCAGGAAGCTCGTGAACGGCAGACGAACCCTGTCCGTCATCGAGTGACTCTCTGCAAACATAAAAAGAAATGGAGGATTGCAACATGGAATGTGAGAACAATGTATCAAGCAGGACAATTGGCAAATGTACATCAAGTATCCTATGAATCAATGAAGTAAGATGGAGGGGGAATAGAAAAGTGTAATATGAAAAATTCAAGTTTATTTATTCTGGAGAAGAAAGCCATGAGAGAGGCGTTGGGATGATGTTGTCTAAAGAAGCAGCTGGTAGTCTCAAAGGGTACTGGGCTCTGTCAAACAGAATAATACTAGTAAAACTATACGAAAGCCCTATGGACACTACCGTTATACAAGTGTATGCCCCAATTACAGAAGCTGAGGAGTAAGAAATAGAACAATTTTATGAAAATGTTGATATGGTTCTAAGACAATGGAAGAATCATGAAGTTAATATAGTTATGGGCGATCTCAATGCTAAAGTTGAAAAAAGAAGAGTAGGTCAGCTGGTGGGACCATTTGTCTTCTGAGAAAGGAATGACAGAGGTGAAAGATTTGTTGAGTAGTGTTTGGAAAACATGCAAGTTGTGATGAACACGTGTTTCGACACCATAAGCGACATTTGTTGACTATGAAATCATCTAGAGAGGTAGTAGGAAATCGGATTGATTACATCGCAAGAAATGAACGCTTCCAAAACGCAATCACACAGGTAAAAACTTTTCCCGGCGCGGATGTGAATAGTGATCACGTGCCAGTAGTGGCCACTATTAAGTTAAAGCTCAAACAATTAAGAAAGTCAACGTTTAATCCGAAGAAGAATATTGATTAATTAGGAAAAGAGAAAAACATGCCTGAAAGATATAGGGTAGAAGTTCAAAACAGATACGCGTTATTAGAAGAGGATGCAGCTAGAGGCAGTGCTAAGAAGCAGTGGAATATTCTAGGAAGAGCTCTGCAGGAGGGCGTGCGATAAATTACTCCAGATATCGGACAACGGAAAAAGAAGCCGTGGATGACGAAGAAATATTAGATATTTTTGAGGTATGCCTGTGAAGAATCGTGGTGGTCATCTGAGGAGGGAGGGGGGAGACCAACGGCACAGGTCTTCGAGAAGATAATTCTGGGAGTTCTAACGACGAGGACTCGTAGATGGGGTTTGATTTCTTCTTTTTGAAGAATGAGATTTTCTCTGCTTTAGAGAGATGTAATTTTAATTTGAGACGATTCTGCGGATCGGCAGGGAATCTTGAAGAGGGTCTGAGATGAGGGTGCCCGCATAATTCTCCAGAAAGAAGGGGGCTCGATAGCTTTACTCTGAACAGGGGCCAAAGCTTCACGAAGAGAGATCTGCTGGTGAGATCTTACAACCAGGTACGACTAGAACAGTGGTTGCGGGACTTCGCTGGGAAACATATAAACGGTCTGAACGGATGGACTTGCGGACTCTCAATCTCCTTGAGGAATGGCGGACTCCGTGTTAAATAGCCGGGTGGCTGGTCTGATAGATAGCCCCAGGGCATGGCCGTCCCTAGAGGATTCTCGACGTCATTCTATGTAAACTTACTTAGAAATAATTAGTCGGATCGGACACCGAAACTTGCCTCATGATATGGGGGTAGGGTTAGTACGGCTGCTCCCGTGGAAGAATAGACATGCATGGGAAGAATGGGGTGAGAACTCGGCGTTATCGCAGGGAAGGGAGGAGCGAGGAGCGTCCGAAAGCAAATACAGCTGGGTCGGGTGACTTAGCACGGGACTGCTTCCTTCTCGAAGATTCTAAACTTCTCACGCCAAGGAGCACGTGGTTTAGAGCGAAGGAGCTGAAAGAGGTATTCCGAATGGGGCTTCCTTTAACGCTGGTCCTTTGAGTGCATCCCCTCACAGATATGATGGAAAAAAGAAGGCACTTAAAAGGCCGGGATGAACTGCAATACAGAATCAAAATCAGAGAAATTCATCGATAATTCAATAGAGGAAAGGAACAGTGGCTCAATGAACAATGTGAGGAGGTAGAACAGTTGTGCAGAGCAAATCAGAACTAAAGATTTGGGAAGATAAAAGAACTTACACATAAAAAGAAATGGAACAAGGGCAGTGCTTTAAAGAGGAAATATGGGACAGTGGTGATGAAAACAGAAGAGGTGAAACAGAGATGGAGTGAGTACATTAGAGAATTATTCCATGGTGAGAGAACAAGTTAAAAGACTTACCCGAAGGAGAAGAAGAAAGTCTAGAAATTCTCGAGAGGAAAATAAGAGATGTAATGAAGGATATAAAGAGAGGAAAGGTTGCAGGAAATGATGAAGTTATGATAGAAATGCTACGAACTGCCGGCGACGCGGCAGTAAGGAGTATAACTGAAATAGCAAACAAAGTTTACAACTCAGGTCAGATAACAGAACAAATGTGCAAATCAGTTATCATTACAATCCCCAAAGTAAGTGGAACACTTTAATGTGAAAATCAAAGAACAATCAGCATAATTAGCCAAATAACAAAAATCATACTGAAAGTAATACTAAAATAAATAAGAAGAAAAATAAGGTGAGAAGTATCTGAGGAACAATGTGGTTTTGTGCAAGGAAAGGGCACAAGCAATGTAATATTTATCATGAGAGTAATGGCAGAAAGAATAATAGAGAAACAGAGAGATCTATATGTTGGTTTTATTGATTATGACAAGGCTTTTGATGAAGTTAGACATGTGGATTTAATGGAAGTTTTGAAAAGTATAGGTATAGATGGAAATAAATAAAAAGTGATCAAAAACTTATACTGGGCACAGAAGGCATGTGTAAGAATAGATGGTGAAGAAACTGACTTCCAGGCAATTAGGAGAGGAGTAAGACGAGGCTGTGTATTGTCACCAGACCTGTTCTCACTATATAGTGAGGTAGTAATGAGGAATATTGAAGAATACGAAGGGATAAGAATAGGATGATGTAATATCAATAATTTAAGATACGATTATGACACAGTACTAATAGCTCATTCAAGGCAAAGGTTACAACTAATATTCAATAAAGTAAAAGAAGAAAGTAAAAACAAAGGGCTAAAAATTAATGTATGAAAGACGAAGTGTATGGCTATATCGAAGAATACTCCAGTGACAAGATTTAAATACGTTGTGGAGACCAGACATTGAAGCAGGTGGAGTCGTTCAAATACCTAATAAGTGTGGTGATGGAGAATATAAGAAGCGACACTGAAATCATGGGAAGGATAAAAATATCAAAGATGGCATTCTGAAATATTAGAAATATATTAGCGAACAGGAAGTTATCGATAAAGACGAAGAAAAATTTAATAAAGACGCACGTGTGGTCAACTTTGTTGTATGGACTGGAGAGCTGGGCATTGTCAGCAGCAATGGTGAGAGACAGGAAGCGATGGAGATGTGGTATTGGAGAAGAATGATGAAGATCCCGTGGACAGCAAGAAGAACGAGCGAAGCAGTTTTGCAAATGGGAGGAGAGAAGAAAGAATTGATGAAGATGGTGAGAAGAAGAGAGTTTATATTCTTCGGCCATGTGATGACAAGAGAAGGGATGGAAAATTTGGTTGTAACTGGAATGGTGGAGGAAAGGGGTGGAAGAGAAAGGCCAAGAGAAAAATATATGGATGGACTGGTGAAGTTGATGGGAGGCGGAACGTCCCGCGAGCATTTCATCAGAACTATGCAGGACAAAGGAAGATGAAAGTCCTTGGTTGGCACAGCGGTAAGGTAAAGTAAAGTTCTTTAGAAGGATTTAAACAAGGCTGCTCACAACAGTCTAGGATCTGGGATCTGTGAGGGCCGCCATTATGGAGGTAATGTCATCCATTAACCTCTACTCCCTAATATAGGCATACAACCAGTTCAGGTCCCACCTGGAGAAGGTTGCTAAGGCATATATTGACCATATTGAATGATTTCGCAACTATATATATCATTCTATTTGTCTCTAAATTTTCATGAGAAATTTTGCTTTGTTTAGTTCACAACTTGCTTTCTTTTTCCGTGTACAATTTGTATCGAATTACTTAAAACCCTCTGTAGATGATCAATGGAAAGACTTGCCATTATAATACTACCAGTAGTATATTGCGACGTGGACCTGTGATAGTCAACATGGAGAAAAGGTTTTGACAACAAAAGTAGTCAATGAGCTACTAAAGTGGCTAAAACATTTTTGAAGAGGAACAGAAAAATAAGATGGACTAGAACAATAAAAGAAATAATCGAATAGACCGAAGAAATGACAGAGGAAAGATGATAGAACATATAATGCAAATTTATCTATGAAAATACAGCGAAGACAATGAATCACTATAGCAAATAAAACAAAACATTCCTATCGTCTATTGGGAGACAATGTGTGAGAACTCTAATGAAAAAAAAATGGGACTAAAGTCGATAGAAAGGGGAATAAAGAGTTAAATATTAGTTAGTATCACGAAGATATAATTATGATGTCTATAATACACCAGATAACAAAATGTCAATAAGTAAGGAGGTCAAATCCTTAAAGAAATGTGAATTTTTACACACATTTAAAAGCACAAAAAATAGTTGGCACCTTGAGAAAATAGTATTACAACCAACTTACTGAAAGTTGTGAAAGAACGTTTTGCTTTCCTACTTGACATGCTGTTTACACAATGTTTACAATAAAACTGACTAACAATAGAATGGTCCTCGCTTCAGCTGTACTTAAAAAAAATGACGACAGGAAGAATTAAATAAGCACAGATTATCAGTTTCTAATGGCCCATATACAAAATACTTACCAGAGTCTTAAGCAGAGATCGGCACGATATTGATTTTCAAGATTAGATCATGATCTTGAAGATCAAGATCGTGATTTTATCTTGATCTTAAAGATCACTTTTATTATGGTGATTTTGACCTAAAATCAATTAATTTCTTGTCATCTTGATGTTAATGAACACTATAAGCCTCAAAATCATTTTTAATATCAAATCCTTAAATATGTGGCTATGCGAATCTCATTTGTTCTTTGACCAAGCGACATCTGTTGGCAAATGTGTTCAACACCGAGTGTTTATGTTTTCTGCAACGAGATTGCTTCAGGTTCCTATTTAAACAAGTGATGATGTCACATACCCGAAGCCTTAAACTTTCCTTGGTAAAGATTACATTTAAACATGTATAGAGTTTATAAACATTTATATAATTTATTAATTATAGTTAATTATTTATATAATTGAACATTATGTGGTGATGCCCTTATTAAATTTAGTTACCTGTTTCAGCGCCTCTGCTTTCACCATCCCCATCACAACCATAATCCATACCTTTGCCATGACTGTGTACGGGGATTTTTTCCGGAATAGAGAGTTCTTTACCAACTTATGAGTGGGTTTTGAATTTATATGCATATTAAAATGTGAACCAGGTAGCTGTCAGCCTGACCTTGATTTTACCAGAACTGTCAAAATGCTATATTCCATGCAAAAATGCACCTGCTTCCTATCTCCCTTAGTACAAAAAAGTCACCTCTAGGCTTATAAAGCTGGGATCCAGAACTTGGTTTGACTACAAATTATATAGAAACCTTTATGGTTGGAGATTATATCTTTCCTTGCAAAAATTGTATGCATTCCATTCTATAATGCCAATCCTAGACAATCATTTATTTTAGCTCAGGGTGACTATGAACAACAGCTCATTGACCAACGTTCATCTAAGCCCATATTATTTAGCTCCTAAATCAGAAAGAAGAAAACTGCCAGGCCCTCAATGGGTATTATAGTATTAATGGCGAACTTTCCGATGGTCCACTTATAGCAATGCCCTCTGGGCATTCCTATAATAAAAACCTCCTGTGAAACCTAAATATATATATATACATCAATTATTATGTAAAGTTCTTTTTACTTTTGTCAATTAAATCGTTCAATTATTTTACTTAACTTTTGTAAATTAAATCATATTTTAGGTACAACTTAATAATTAATTAATTCATTTATCTTACTTGTCAATTCATTTAACGTACTATTGTTTCAAACATCTCTTAAAATTTCCCACACAAACAAACAAACACACGCTTTCAGCTCGACCTTCTGGAACACTATTTTCTCCCATTCGACTCTCGCCATTCTCCGCATAAAGGTCGGTAATCATTCCTTCTACAATTAGTCATTTACCTCCAAACAAATCATACTTAGTTTAATTCCACATCCTCTCGCAATTCTCTGCAAACGACCATACGAGAGTAGGTCCTAATTCTATTTACTTCTCGTATTTGCAGCCCCCAATTCAGTCCATCGTAGTCACCATATTATTTCATATTTATTTCACGTACTTCATTTCTTTTCACATCTCCTTACTGTAAATCATATTTTACCATATCTTAAATTGTATACCTAATCCAACTTATATGAATATATTTATATTTGTTTAATTGTTTCTCTTAAAACCCATTTCATTATTTCAAAATTTATTTCGCTGTCGTCTTAGGCCTAAAAACTAGCAGACGGAACTTTCATCAAACAAATTTATGGTTATGGTTTTCGAAACGCTATTTAGGCTGATTTATTAACCCAAAATAAATCTCATTAATAACCATATACTATATACTCATGTCAAATCTGTTTTTCTATGTTTTTGCCACTGTATTTTGTACTGCACATATAATTCACCCCACTTATCACGAGCAATGTCACGATTATATTTCTCCAGTATCTCTGAAGACAGATAGCTCATCAGGTCCTGATAATGTGCACCCTTTCCATCTGAGAGAGTGCTCTTCTTTTTTCTGACCACTTATTTTACTTGATTTTTAAACTATCGCTTATCTCTGGTACTATCCCAACAGATTGAAGGAAATCATTGGTCACACCAATTTTTAAGAAAGGACCTTGTACTAACCCTCTCAATATAGACCTATCATTCTTACTCTCATTTCTTGCAAGATAAGTGAACGTATGTATAATAGTCAAGACTCTTTATAATTTAATTGATTCTCACTTTCCTTTTGATAATGCTAAATTTGGCTTTACAAATGCTAAATCTGTGGTTGAGGGGATAGTGCTTACCCATGATCACATTTCCCACTTTTTATTTTGAATCAAAAGTTTCCTTGTAGGTCGTTCAATGAAGGTCTCATTTAATTGGATCCATCGCCAAGCGTGTAGTGACAAATGGAGCTCCACATGGCTCTGTTTTGGGACCACTGCTATTCTTTATGTCCATTAATTATCTTGGTGTTCACCTTACTTGGAAATCCATGATAATTGCTGATGATTTCAAACTATACGCCTACATATTTCCAACATAGGTCATCTCTCCCTGGTACTCATCACCTCCAAAATATTATTAACATTTTATCATCTACAGCTGCTTCCTGGAGTCTAAAGTTTGCATCCAACATATATACCCATCTTACATAGGTTTCACGTGGCTCTATGGCAGGTTCTCGAGGTTAATAACTACGTAAGAGTTTGAAGGACCTATAGGTTACCAGTTTATAGGTGCTAAATGTTATTGGCGGGTCAAGAGAATAGGGTCGCCGAGCGTTCTGGTAGTAGGCTTCGGCGCAGAGGGAAATTCATTTGACCGCTGGATTTGACATTAGTTAGGCTGGGCTTACCGAAGGTTTAATATTAGATAGGCTGGGTTTACTGGAGGTGTTTTCGTATTCGGTGCGAGAGAAAGGACTTCGAAAGACGCAGCAAAAATATAACTATATTCTTCAAATTGGACTACTCAAACGGAGCAGTGAGTAGGCTTCGCCAGGCCTACATCACGACGGATGGACGACGAGAGGATGGAGTGATAGATTCTCTACATTTTGACTCCTGACTGTTGACTGACTTCCCACTTTCAATGGCCTGTGACTCTCTCTCTCTCTCTCTCTCTCTCTCTCTCTCTCTCTCTCTCTCTCTCTCTCTCTCTCTCTCTCTCTCTCTCTCTCGAAAGTAGAAGGAGAGGTGACGCCCCTTTTCGTGGGAAGAGAGCTTGTGCGTACCCTTGACTTTTCGAGCTATGTCGGTGAGGGTACCTCTTCTGGGTACCCCTGGTAGGGCTTCCCTTGTCGATTTTGTCGGAAACGAGGTTCCAGACTAAGTGTGTCATTCCTTCCTTTTTCTACTCTATCCTTCTCCTTTTTTTACTTTTATCCTATCCCTCCCACGTATACAAAGAAAAAGCCTACTCCTATCGTGTCACTCCGTTTTTTCCTTATATCTACATATAAGGACCTGGCAGCTACCTCATGCGTCAGAAGAGAGGCTCTGGAACCTCTATAAACAACGCCAATCGACGCTCACTGGTTGCGAGAGACTAGGACTAGAGGTTCCTAGGCGTTGGGGCACGATGAATGGGATGAGGGTAGTGCCCCGTTAGCCCCTTCCTTGGCGTGTAATTATTGACCATTCCCAGTGACCATTGACGGGTGCCTCTGGTAGCATCGGTCCGAGGTGACCTCCCTTTGTTCCCAGGTTGGTTGCCAGGCCAATAAAAAGCCTTGGGTCGAGTCTCTTGGTGTGGCGGGATGTCCATTGAACGCTGCTCCGAGATCTTTGCCGTCGTGAAGCGAACTAGTAGGAGTTTAGTACGGAGCGTGCTCCGTTGTTCACCTGGTGAGAAATCGATGGCCCCTTCGGGGATCGTCAGCGCTGCTTGGTTGGGTGCCACGGCACGCCGAGGTTTGACGACTCGGTAGGACGAACAGCAGCACAAGAAGCGTGCCTTCTTAAAGATCCGAAACCTCTCCGATCGATAGGCGGGAGCGACTCATGGTGGGCGAACTCACCACCCCCTTTTTTTTTATTGAGTGGTCACAAAGTATTCAGAGATATAAAGTTTTCAGCATGACTGGAAAGGAAGGACCTGGTGCGTTAAAATATACCAGCTCGACATGCCAAAAGGACAAGTGGTGCGTAGATTTTCTGGAGGGGTGTTTCTCAAAATGCCACCATGGAAGTATCTGCACGGACTGCGTCCTAAGGGCAGAATTCAGGAGCTTAAGGAAATTTTTAAATCTTCTGAGGAAAAATGACGACGGCTGGAAGAAAAGGTGAATATCCTCGAATCTAAGCATGTGACTCAAATCCGTCGTCTCGAAGCCATCATTGCAGAGATGACAGCCAAAAAGGTAGAGCAAGAGCAACAAGAAACTCCCAACGACGCGGATGGCTCCTCTGTTGAGCCCTCAAGCACCGCGTCGATAGAGATAGGCCATCCATCCGACGTCCCAGAGCCAGCTGCTTCTGGGGTTACTAAGGGCGTCAAAAAGAAGAAAAGGAAGAGTAAGAAAGGAAAGGCAGAAGAGAAAGTAGAAACGGAAGAAAAAAACAAAGAAGAAAAAACAAAAAAGTGGGGAAGAAAGAGGAATCGAAAGAGCCCATATTGAAAGTGAAGCCGCTGTCCTCTGAACCCAAATGCGCAGGGTGATCGTGATCGGTGACTCACAAGCGCGGGATCTACAACCATTTGCTAGCGGCCCGCCTTCGCACCAGTGTGAAGGTAAGCTGCCTTCAAGGAAAGGGCAACGGAGAAATAAGGGTGAAGGCTAAGAAATCTCAGATCTCTGAGAACTCAGTAGTTGCCCTCATGGCAAGTGGCAACGATCTCTACCTACGAGGAGGTAAAGTAGGCGCCAGCGGGAATATCATGACCACGGTTATTGGAGGAGTTGACGACTGCGGGCTAAAACCCCGCAGACGTGTCGTGGTCGGGATACTCCCAAGACGAGGTGCATCCCGCAATGCTCACGCGAGGAACGTCTTCATAAACCAACGCCTGGGAGATCTTTGTACGGTGGAAGGAGTCTTTTTTGCAGACCCCTACCGCAACTTTTACGGGAGAAATGACCTGTACAAAATGGACGGAGTGCATCTTTCCTTTAAAGGAAAAGCTGTACTCGCGAACATGATCAAGGATGTTGTGAAGCGAACCCAAAGAAGTGTCAGACCCCGACTAAAGGATGACGTACGCCAGTACACCCGTGTTACTCCAGGAACGACCTTTTCTGAAGTCACAAAGAGGGGAGTGACCCCGCCACAGAGAAAAAAAGCGGGAAACGGAAGAGCGTAGGGAGTCCTACAGTCGGGGACTCCCTCAAAGTTCTTCTGTTTAATGCGAGGTCTATCAGAAACAAGTTTCTAGAACTTCGTGGTCTCGTAGCAACAGAAGAACCTGAGATGGTGGCCATAACGGAGTCGTGGATAAAAACCTCAAGCCGAGATTTTGAAGGTGAATTCACGATTCCCGGTTACCAGCTCTTCCTGAAAGATAGGCCAGAACAGAGAGGGTGGCAGTGTGATGTTGTATGTCAAGGATACTCTCAACTCAACGGATTGCAACATCGTATCCGATCATGAACTCCTAGGTGTTGACCTAGAGATAGGTCCTGCCAAATACAGGACCCTGGTGCTTTATAGACCTCCTGCCCAACTCGTTGAAAAGGACAGAGATCTGTACCAGCTACTAGGAGAACTTGTCAAAGACAGAGTGTGTATCGTCATGGTGGATTTCAACACACAATTTGACTGGGAAACCAGAGAACCCTGTGGCGAGAACGCACTACTCCTGGAGTTCGCGAACAACGAGTTCCTGACTCAATGGGTTAGAGAGGAGACAATATCCTCGACTTGGTTTTCACCTCTGAGGATGACATCGTTGAGGACCTCTCTGTTGGCGAAGAGCTCGGTGCAGTGACCACCGACTAATTAGATTTGTAGTCAAAGTACCGAAGGCAGGGCCTGGAACTAGTAAATCGAGGAAACTCGATTTGAAAAGAGCAGACTTTGCAGGTCTTAGTGCTGGACTGACTGACGCAAGGCTAGAAGTGTGCGATGTTGTTGAAGACTCGTGGAACAGTTTCAAAACCACATTCATGAGTCTTCAATCGCGTTTCATCCCTCTGAAATGTCCCCGTCGGTATACTGTTCAACCAAAGTGGTTTAATCGAGAAATTGGCCAACTGCTTAGGGAGAAGAGAACTGTGTACCAGCAATTGAAGATCTCGGTTGACTTTGACGAATATCGGAGGCTAGCCAGGAGAGTGAAGTCCAGCATAAGGGCAGCTAAGCGGTCTGAGGAACTCCGAGTGGTGAGGCTCTGTAAAGAGAATCCCTTTGAGAAATGGGGAGGGACACATTAAAGCACTTAGATGCAGAAAATGCTAACCTCCTCAACGACTACTTCTCTTCAGTGTTTACTGAAGAGTGTGGTCTCATCCCCCAGCGAATGGATTCCTACTCGGGGGTAAAGCTGGAGGATATGGACTTCACCTAAGGGGAAATAAAAAAGAAGATCACTGACCTAATGACGAATAAGTCACCTTGCTCGGATGGGTTTCTACCTAAAGTGTTGAAAGAAGTGCGCGATGAAGTGTCACGACACCTGAGCGCAATCTTCAACATGTCAATCCGGATCGAATGCGTTCCTAGAGACTGGCGTGAAGCGGAGGTGACTCCTATCTTCAAGAAAGGAAACCGTAGCCAACCGTCGAACTACCGACCTATCAGTCTGACTTCGATAGTCAGTAAACCCATGGAAAGCATGATGGTGGACAAAATGAAGTCGTATTTAGAGTCAAACCTGTTACGGAGGAGTTCCCAGCACGGCTTCCGAAGGCAATGCTCATGCCTGACGAACCTTGTGGAATTCTTCCACTTCGTGTTCAGTGAGCGCGATCGGGACAAGGCTGTGGATGTAGTCTACTTAGACTTTCAGAAAGCCTTTAATAAGGTACCACACCGCCGCCTTCTCCAGAAAGTGCGTGCGCTGAGCATAGACATAAAAGGTAGCCTGCTGGATCGAGAACTGGCTAAGTGGCAGACGGCAAAGGGTGGTGGTGAATGGACAGGCTTCTGAGTGGGTACCCGTTACTAGCGGGGGGCCTTAAGGTTCTGTCCTGGGACCACTACTATTCATCATCTACGTCAACGACATGGACGGTGACATGGTTGCCAAGATTTTCAAATTTGCCGACGAAACCAAGTTTGGTATGAACGTTGCAAAGGATAAAAATACTGCAAGCCTGCAGGAAGATCTTCAGAAGATTGGGGACTGGTCAGACACGTGGCAAATGCCTTATAACGTGAGCAAATGCGAAGTGATGCATATCGGCCACCGAAACCCTCATCTCAGTATATCCTTGATGGCACTGCTCTTGAATCGAGTGACACTGAGAAGGACTTGGGTGTAACAATCACAAGTGACCTGAAGTTCTCGAACCAGTGCATTGAGGCGGAGAAAAAGTCCCAAAGGATGCTAGGCTACATAAAGCGCCAGTTTGGATATCGGAACAAGGAGATTGTACTGTGTTTGTACTACTCACTTGTTCGACCGCACCTGGAGTATGCCGTACAATTTTGGAGTCCTTCATTTCGAAAGGACATCGCGAGATTGGAACGCGTGCAAGCCAGGGCAACCAAACTGATTCCCTCTATCAGACATAAAAGTTATGAAGATAGATTAAGGGAATTATATCTGTTCTCGTTGGAAACCCGTAGACTGCGGGGTCAGCTCATCGAAGTTTTCAAAATACTTCAAGGGTTCGACAATGTTGACTGCAGGGTTATTTTCACACTTGTTGAGAGCAGAACAAGAAATCATGACTTTAAACCTGAACTGAAGCGTTACAACCACGATCTGTGTGGAAAGTTTTTCACGTACACTATCTGCGGTAGTTGGAACGCACTTCCATTGGAAGTTCTCAACAGTGAATCTGTTGACCAGTTCGAGTCAAGACTAGACAGGGACTTGAAAAATGGCCGTGAAAGGACGTAAAGCATTTGAGCAGAGATGTGCCCGTTCGACTGCTAGTCCAAAGGTACCCTCATTGAATGGACCGTAAGGTCTTCTAGGGTACCTTCTTTCCTTGGGGTTACTCTCTCTCTCTCTCTCTCGCTCTCTTAGTGTGAATTTCGTAGTATATATGTGTCTTGGAAATAATTGGCGTGGCCTATTATTATCCACTGTGGCTGTTTGAGTGGAGTCTTTCCTATGTTTTGGGAGGAGCCTATTCCAGTCCCTGTAATCGAGAGAGATTTGTTTCTGGTCAAAATACTAAGACACGACTTAATTTGTGCAGTTCTTCGTTATACAAACAATGGCCGCTGTTAATTAAACAATGACCACTGGTACAATGTTTTCAGTCTGCACCTTCATCCAAGCTTTGTTTAGACACTGACCTTCTATCGCGGCAGTGTAACCACTTTCGTATGTTTGTGTGCATATGTTTACTCAGGTGTCAACCTTTAGATACGTAACGTGTCCTTGACGAATTGCTTGCCCTAGATTGACTGATATACATTTATATATATATATATATATATATATATATATATATATATATATATATATATATATATATATATATTAAGAAAAATTATTGCAGTACTATTTTTGGCAGACAGTCTTCCTCAAAGCCCTCGGAAGGAGCTCTTCTCACATACACGAGAAGGTAACACTTTTGAAGACTGTGCTGCCAAAAATAGCCTTTTTACCACCGCATATATATATATATATATATATATATATATATATTGTTTCATTTCCTAATTCTCTTTAGTTGCATATTATTCTTTAATTTACTAAATAACCTTTTAGGATATAATAGATTCCCCGAGCGTCCATTTGTTGAGTTTCTCGCTGGGCCTATTAAATCTTACAATTTCGGTGCAACAAGCCTGCCGCTACAGCCCTTCACTTGAGGTGAGACTCATTACTTCATTGATGGTACCCCCACTTAGATGCGTTTCTTCTCATAGGGATCTTGGTGTCCTTGTTGGTTCTGACCTAAAGTTTCACCAGCATATCAGGGAAAATGTTTCAAAGATTGGAAGGTCAAAATCAAATCATCTTAAGTCAACTATATGTCACTTTCCCCTATTCATATATTCCCTACTCATTTGTGGTATTCGAACAATTGTAGATTTAGCTAGTCAAATTTGGAATAGTGGCTATTTGGGAGATCTCAGTCTACAAGTATCTGTTATGTTCACTCGGGCCTTTGTTATCCTAACAGACGTCAAACACTATGTCTTTTTTTTTCTATTAAAGAAAATCTTTCGCGTTCAGATCTAATTTTATGCAATAAAATTTTTCACAACCAGTCCCAAATTAATCCAAAAGATATTTTCACCCTATCTCCATACCCTGGTCCCGAGGTCATCATATAACAATGTTAGTAATAAGGATCAATCTGTGGTATTGGATGGAAAATAATCAAAGTCATTTGTATGCAGTCTACAAAGAAAACTACAATTCTGTCTGCTGACCTCGATTCAACGAGCAATCTTCTGAAGCACCTAAGGGTTAGTGTGCTGTACATTGGAATGTGGAATAAGGCACTCAAAGAAACCTAAAAATGAGCACTTTGAAATATTTTGTGAAATTTTATAATGGGTCCACGTCCAACCAAAATATCATTTGACGCAAGAGAATCCGAATGGATGGGTGCTCTGAACAGAATACTGTTCCCATATCGTAATACTTCTCTTTTGCATATCCGAAAGGACAGTTGTCAAATGACCGGATTTTTTTTTTTTTGTTGTTTCCCAAACTGGTGTGATCTGTGCAAGACATGCAAACTAAAATGAATAAATATACAAAACTACAAAATAATAACGAGCGTCTAAAGACACTGCCAAAACACAAAGAAATGAGAAGACCTCGTGCTGGAGCTTAGCAACGTTAAAGCTCAAGACTAAGATCACCGCTCTCCTGAAGTTCATTGTTCGGCCTGAAAAGCAATTATTAAAATTGATAACAGAAAATACCATCAACATTATGATCAATATATCTAATAACGCATAAAGAATAAACAGCTCACTCATATTTTTTCAAATTACTGTCATTTTGTAAACAGTTCCTTATTTGTATCCCCTAACAAAATCAATTTATTTCCTTCCTTTAACTCGAGGAACTTTAGTACCGTTTTAAAAAGAAACAAAAGACAGCAATATAATATTTTAGGTAAAATAATTATAAAAATCTGTGTAAACGAGTATAGGTAATAATTACAATGTGATGAACTCTATATATTTAATTTAAATCAAATGAATGGAGGATTTAAACGAGAATGTGTGCTTTAAGCACTAAAATAAGATATATGGGGACATTTGGCAACAATTGAAGGGATTTTTCCCAAACGTCACCATGTCAGCTAATTAAAAATCGAAACTTAGCCCTTAAATGACTTTATTCTTAAAGAAAAACAATTAAAATAATGGCTTTGTTTTATTTATGTTAAAATTAATATATCTTTAAATCAAAACAAACTTTATACAATAAAATAAACTCCCCCAAAACATTATTTGAACCTATTAAACGCTCTAAGTAAGAACCCATTTATCAAAGGGATGTTAAGGAAAACTATCAATAATTATTCATGTATAAATAAATAACAATTGTGAGATTCTATAATAATATAAAACATTATAAAATTAATTAATGTAAGTAGAATGTTGCAATTTAATGTTATTTGGAACTCATATAAAAGGGAAATTGGAACGTATCTCAGGATGAAGAGAGAGAGACATTAAAACACTTTCCAGGTTCCCATCGAATAAAGAATACTGAATCCAGTACCGAAGCTTTCTTTACCATGGTGTTTCTTTTTGACTCCGCTTGTGTCGTGCTTAAAAACGTGTTTATATTCTGGAATATGATAAAGTGTAGAATTTAATTCACATTTTTCCCGGTTTTTTTATTAATTAATTGATTAATAATTAATTAAGCTGCTAAAATCTAAATTATGTTCTTAGAGAAATTACGAAACTGATATAAATCCTCTTGACAATTCCATTGAGGACAAATTTTAGCTACGACTGGCGGCTCGTAGCTAAAATTAGGAGGGGAGGTGCTGCATCATATTTTTTTTAAAGGTTGTTTTAATCCTGTGTAAGAGGAAATAAACATATAAAAAGAAAACTTATTAAAAACTTGATAAAATCATAGACAGAACAAAATCGAACTTTTTTTACTTACTAATAGCCTAAATTGCTACAGTTCAAGCTTGATCCATTCATTTAAAAACGAAATCCATTCTTCCAGTTTTCATTTGCGTGAAAAGATTAATTATTTTCTCCTTGATCTCTGGATGACTACTGAGGAATATTTTCTCCATTGAAAGTACTACAAGCGCATTTAGTCTTTTACAATTCATAGTGATTCTTGGAGCAACAATTAATGCAGATAAAGGACTGAATTTTCTTGGATTAGATAAGATAAAGCATTCTGCAATGTAAAAGATGTTCGTTACTGTAGTATATTGTTGGTAAACACAAGTCAATGCAGTTTTTGTATCTGGTTGGAGATTAAAGATCATTGGTATACAAATTCCAATGCCCCATGAGGACTGCAAACCTCATCCAACGAATCAATATATAGGTATTACCACTACTACCATCAGCCGGCCCCTAACGATGCATTGGCAAGAAGATGAATAAAAACACATTACAATGAAAAGCATAACGCACAAATTACAAGAGCAACTCTGGTCAAAAACACTACCATACTCAGAAGAAACCCTGACCTTCGCCGCCTAAAGATTCTGGAGGCCCTTCTTATTAAAGAGATGGGCCCCAAACTTAACACCCAATGCACCAGTTCGGAGGGAGTACTTCACCTTTTCTGCTAAAGGAACATGGTACTCCGACTTTGACCTATTATAACACCCAAGAACCAAAAATTTTCATTTTTCACAGCTCACCACCAGCAATGAGCTACCTCACTGAAAAAGGAGGTAAAACCAAGGGTATACACCATATCAACGCAGGCTCAACAATAACGAAGACTTCCGTCTGAAGATGCCTTAAGAAAGGCGAAAGCTCACGGCCAAAACTCAAATTAGTTGTAACAAATAAAATGGATCTTCCTTAACTGATCTTTAATTTCCAACCGGATACAAAAAACTGCATTCGCCAGTCGGAACGTTCCAAAGTAAAATAAAACCTGGCCTTTAACAAAACATATATATATATATATATATATATATATATATATATATATATATATATATATATATATATATATATATATATATATATATATATATGTGTGTGTGTGTGTGTGTGTGTGTGTCACCTCAATAAGGGGGAAAATTTCAAAATGAAATTATGTTAACGCGGAACTCTTTATTCTTTTCCTTTTACAACAGAAACAAAATGAGAAAATATTGTTTTGATTGGACGATATCTTCCTATCGCGCAGTCACAATACTTTTCTTCATGGACGGGAGAAATTGCGTCATATTATACAAATCAGTAATCAGTGCTTCAACTTCGTCAGGTTTCCTTTCTTGTCCGTCGGATACATTTCCTGGTGCTCTTCGACAACGTGCAGGAGGCATTGCAGCTGGTCCTCCGACTTCGTGCGAGGGTTCTTACTGAAATCCTGCACCAGAGCAACCCCTCGTTTCGCCGCGTCATTGGTGACGAGAAGGCCATCTGCTCACCTTGCCCCGGCCTGGTATATGAGGTTTGTTCCCAACAGGGAAAGATCAACGTCGAGGAACCCTTTTTCGATTTCCAGCAGATCCAGGAATTTATGTGGTTTTCGTGACGTAGGAGGCAACGGTCTTGTTGTCTAAGTCAGCCTCCTCGAGGCGAACCTTGGGTAGGGGTTCCTCTGATGCCTCCACTCTTCAGATGTTTGCAACAATATTCCATTTCTACTCCAGGGGAAGCTCATCGCCATAAAGCGCAAGACCAACTATCACTTCTGACAGGTACCACATGTGACGTCACAACGCTTTCATCCTTCATTTTCTGATCGCCTTGTTCGTCTTTTTCGCGAGGGCTTTATAAAGGTCAAGCTCGTTTCTTGGGGCTTTTGCTGAACACGCAGCTGAAAACCACGCTCGAATGGAGTAGCATACCATGAAGACGCTGTTTGTTGTATTCTGCGAACTGAGGCACGAAGATCTCAATTTTCAGCTGTTTTTGCCATCGAGCCTGATGGACTTTTCCCGGCTTGTGGAAAGAGATCTTCTTGCGTCCATGAGGTATTCCACCAAGGAACGCAACAGCTAGTTCTAGTAGTTCCCGGTAGTCGTCAGGTGGGTGGTACTGTCGGAGGTAACCTTGGCAGAGTTTGAGGACGTCGTCCACCCAGTCCTCCTTTAGCTCTTCGTTTGCTGTATTGTACTGGTTTTATCAACAAACTGCCAGAACTCTTGGAAACGGACGAAGGCAGTGATATCTGGTCTTTGAGAAGCTTCTGGGATGATGGTCGAGAAAACAGCTTCCAGAAGAATTTCAAGCACATGATGGCGACAGGCCAGATGCAGCTGATCCCGACCAAAGATTTGCTGCATTCGAACGCACACTCTACCCTTGGATCCCGTATTCGTTGCCGTTGTGTCGAAAAACAGCGCTCGAATTCGATCGTCGGAAATAGCCCACTCGGATATAACGGAATGGATGGTGTTTGCCGTAGGCTCCGTTTTGCCGTCAGTGATAGGAACTGCGAGGGTCTTCTCCATGCCTTCTCCAGGAACGAGGATGGGCAGTCGGTTCACAAAGACTTCATTTGTGAGAGAGGGCATAAGTTTTCTTGCATCCCAGGAGCAAAGTTTTCTTTCAGTTCTGCAGCCTTTTCCGGGCGATGATGTCTTCGCTGCCGATTGATCGTGCTCGTGCTCAATGACAATTATCCAGCGTTCGCTCCCTGTTCCTCCGCGAATGGAAGCAGCATGTGTGCAGCTTGACGATCATTTATGTTGCTCCGGTCCAGAGCAGCAGAAACTTGCAGGAGGGGGGGTGATTTTCTTCTGCGATGGTGCACGGTGGGATCGTTTTGGTGGAGGAGTTACTATCACGCCTTGCTCTTCAGACGAAGCGGGTGAGGTCGAAGACTCAACTTCAACGGTGGCCTGCCTTTATGCAAACGCTTAACCTTCCTTTGCAGCTCGACTTATTTCTACCCCCCCCCCCCCTCCCACTGCTATGTCCATTTCTCTTTTCCACCCAGGCCGGATCCACACCGCCCATCTTCTCCTGCATGCCCGGATTCCTCTGAGCTTCAATGAACTCGGGGTTCTCGTTAATCTTCATCAAGTACATAGATGTCGTCGCGATGTGCTACATCGAGCAAATTTTTCAAGGAAGCAACGAAATTGGTTCGGTTTTCCTCATCTTGCCCTGTTGTCCGAGATTTTGATTTCTTCAATCTGTTGTACACTTCATGCAGACGCCATACTTTCTTGAGGATAGCACACGGATCAATGGTCGGAATATTCGCCTTGTAGTACTGATGTTGAACTTTGAATGCCTTCTGCCGAACTGAGAACCTCAAATCACGCGCGTTTAGCTTTGCGTTGTATTGCAAAATACACAGAGTTCCTCACAGTTCGAGAGAACACTGTATGGTAGCTGTTGTGCTGCTGGGGCTCGTAAGAGCCAAAACTTGTCAGCAGACCTCATAAAAGACATCTGTAAAAAAGAAAAACACAAGTCAATAAACAAGAGAATAAGACGGAGATCTCTCCAAAACATAAAACAATACTGGAACCACTTCTTGCACTGTAAAACTGTACGAGGCGGAACCATGCCTTCGTTGTATGGGGTGGTGCAATAGGGACAAACTTCAAAGCGTCTGCTCGACATGAAGATGTCATGCTACAAGCATTAGATTTTGCTTGTACTGTTTTTCATTAATAAGCATGAACTACCGGGTTCCAGGTTATAGTCCGAACACTTTTGATATTTTGACTTACCCTAATATATATATATATATATATATATATATATATATATATATATATATATATATATATATATATATATATATATATATTTTCCTGTGGAGGAAGTTTTTAATTATAATATATAATGGGTGATTTGGATTTTGAAGAGCCCTGGTGATGATGCTTTTTGTTGTTGATGCATTCCTGTGGATGATTCAAATTGTATATTGTAGATGCGTGCTTGACGGTGGGTTTTGACAGATGCGGATGACCTTAGATAGGCTCTTGTGGCTTTTGTCATCCGTGAAATTATGTTATGTTATTATTCTCACTGTATGTATATATATATATATATATATATATATATATATATATATATATATATATATATATATAGGGTGGGCCGTAAGTTTCCATACATAGGAAAAATACAAATTTTATTATGGACAACCATTTTTATTTATATAATATGCTCTACATTTTTGCCATTGTTTTTAAAACACATTTTAATACGTGTTTCCCACTGATGATGAACACGCATTAGCACAGTTGAAGTTATGCTTGTAATATCGTTGGTGATATGTTTCTTTAAACGATTTATGTCTCGTATATTTACCTGATACACCATGGCCTTCAAGTGCCCCCAAAGATAGAAATCAAGGGAAAAAGATCTGGGAATCTGGGGGTCTTGGAGGCCACTCCACAGGACCACGCCGACCAATCCAAGCATCCGGAAACTGCTGATCCAAATGCCGACGCACGTGAAGACCATAATGAGGTGGAGCTCCATCTTGCTGGAAGTAAACTGGGAAGTTACCTTTCGAAATTAAGATTTCCCCTGACCAAATTGGGTCTAATAAATAATTCTGTAACCGCATATCCCGGCAAACACCATCACTTTGCATCTTCATGGGACTCAGCCAGTTAGGGCTAGCATTACTCCAATAACGTATGTTTTGCCGATTAACCTCTCCATTGACGTAAAAACTTGCTTCATCAGTAAACAAGATCTTAGTTGAAAAGTTTGCATCCTCGTTCACTTTGGTTAATGCCCATTCACAGAATTCCATCCTTCTATCCGGGTCGTCTTCACTCAAATTCTGCGCCATATGCAATTTGTGTGCTTTCAAAATGCGTCTGATACTCGATCTGCTGACACCACTTTCTACAGACAACCGTCGTGTACTTTTTGGGGGACTCCGTGTAAGCGCTGTAAGTATCGTAGCTGTTGTATCTTTATCGGTGGCTGTACGTTTTGGACCACTTCGCGGTTGATCTGCAACATTTCCAGTTTTCTGAAACTTGTTAATAAGTTTTGCCACAGTGTCGCGTGTGATGTTGCTTCCCGTCCAGTCACCAGTATGATTTCAATTCGTTGCTCTTTCGTCAAACGCATATTCTAGTGTATCTGAAACATAAAAAAATATATAAATTTAATTTTCCTATGCATAGAAAACGGCCCAACATATATATATATATATATATATATATATATATATATATATATATATATATATATATATATATATATATATATATATAAATATATATATATATGTGTGTGTGTGTGTGTGTGGAAAATTCACAAAGTTCCGCGTGAGTAACCAATAAATGCAACAAAGCCCATAGGGAAAAATAATACGAGGATTCCAAGTACTTTCGAACTTTATTTCGAGTTCTTTATCAAAGAATAACATAAGTATTTGAAAATTGTAATATTTATAAGGATGATACAGAGGAGAGGAAACGCCCACATAAAAAAGCAAAAAACCAATCAACAAAATGAAATAATATGAAATGGAAACCTTAGGAGGAGCAGAGATAAATGCAAAATAAGATCATTAAATCAGGTTAATTCAAAAGACTAAAGGTTGTCAAGAGGATTAAAATACCGCCTAAGCAATTAGGGAGAGAGTAAATCTTAACGAGAGATTAACCTCAGAGGTCAGGATCTAAAAACCAAGGTAGAATAAGTACAAATGGCCTAAAGACTTGACTCAAATGGAAATAAATACAGACAAAAACATAAGTCTACATAGATGCACACAAAAAAATTTAAATTGTTGATTAAGATTAATATAAATATTTAGTCTCAAATTAAAAGTTTCGACAGGTCATGGTGAATATAATTTTAAAAAATAACCATCAAGTTTATATAAGCCAGGACTTAATAAAAATTTGGGAATTTACTAATAAAGGTCAATTCAATGATATTTCGTGAAATTGTATCGTTATTATGACAGATGATTTTAGCAGAATTCCAATCAATATTGTAATTAAGATATGACATATGAACATTAAATGAGCTGCTTTCTTCGCCACGATGGACATTATATTTATGCTGAGAAATTCGTTTTTTTAAACATTTACCTGATAGGGGAAGCGGCGTTCTTGACTAATAGTTTAGAGATAGTATTATTATAGTTAAATACTACACAAATGCCTAGAGATTTTAAAATATGAGGGCTCTAGAGAAGCAAAGGATGAATTAAAAGGAGGTACAAGAGTATTCTTGTTATTAAAAGGCGCGCAATGTTCAAAATTAGAAAAATACTTTTTAGCTAACTGAAGTCATTTATCAATAAAATGAAAAGGATAGCAAAGTTGATGGCCGATGTCATAAATTTTTGAAACTTCAGAGTCAAAAAATTCAGGACTAACTACATGAAGTGCACGGAGAAACATTCAAATACAAATAGATCTTTTGACTTTAATATGGTGAGAGAAGTAAAAGTGAATATATGAAGAAGAATTAGTTTGTTTCCGGTGTATTAATAAATCAAGGAAAGGAATACTTCCATTCTGTTCAATTTCAAGGGTAAATTTGGTGGAAGGTACAAGGGAATTAAGTTTGTTCAAAATAAGAAAAATATTTTCAGAAATGGACCAGAAGCAAAGGATAACTGAAATTGGGGCGTAAAGGATTATTAGGTTTGTGAGTCTTGACAAGGCCCATAAAGATAGGTGTCGTAGAATAGGCTCTCGACGATATACCATATATAACTATTCGTTGAGGGAATTATTCTAATATTTCGGGTGCGTGGTAATCTAATTGACCGAGGTTAGTCCAAAGGGGGGGGGGGGCTAGTCAGGCTTATTTATCTTCAATATGCTTAAGAAGTGGAACGGTAACAAGGATAAATAATAAAGCTAACATTAATATAATATAGTTTTATTAATTAAACTATAAACAACACGCAAAGAAAATGTTTACATAAACGGGGAATGAAAAAGGGTCGTGGGAATATCTGACTAATCTAAGGATTAAGATTTGGAGAGATTTAAAATGTAAACAAACAAAAAATAAAGGAGGGAATGGTTCGCTAAACCATTTAAAGCACAGGGTTGCGTTGACAACAGGTTAAATGATTAAAAGTAATGCTCAGCTTACTTAATTAGAAAGTTGTTGTGCAGAGGAAGACGATGCGAAGGAATCTTCGTTCCACTAGCGATTTCCAGCAGAAGGGTTCTTCGGGGGATTGTCCTTAACGAGGGGGAAGGACTGTCTTCGAGGAGAGAGAGCGAAGTGGGGCTCGGAAGTACGAGCTATCTTTGTGACAGCAAATCGGAGATGTTCTAGATGAACAATGGAGGTTATTGTTCTAATGTTGTTCTCTTTCTGAACAACAGGGGGGGGGGAGAACCGTCTCTTGTCAAATGGGTTCAAAGAACAATGGCTGTGCTAACGTTGTTCTCTTTCTGAACAACAGGGAGGCCTTGTTGACTTGGCGTCTCGAAGGCACGAACCTTTGCACTCAAGGGATATTGTCCTCTTCTGGACAATAAGGGGGTTCTCGAGGTAGAGAGTTCCTAGGTGCACAAGGGAGACCGGATCGGCGTGATGCCTTGCGAAGATAATCGGGATCTGCTTCAATTGGGAAAAGCTATGGTTGAAATACCCGGAGCCATCTCCGTGGCGTAGGGCATAATTGAGTGGGGGAGTTCGGGGGAATGTCCCGGTGGCGCCTGGGAAAATACCTTATCTGCCCATAAGCCTAATTTTACCTGGTGAGATCGACGTATGGGGGCGAAACGGGGGAGTGAACCTCCTTGATTAAACATTGGCTATGATGGGAGATAACGCGCTTCTGCTTCCTCTCGCAGGCAAGATGCACGTGGGCAAGCATGTGGGTAAGTATGGTTAACACGCGATAGAGGCTGAATTAAAGCGGCCTCAGACCGTTCTATCACAATAAGTAAGAGAGGGATTCATAGATTTAAATTTAGAAATTAAGTCTGGATAATGTTTAAGAATTACAGGTACTTTTTCTGTAAATTACTATTCACTTGTTATAAAGGGTCTTTATTTATATGCGCATGACTCTATCTATGTGCATTTCTCTCCTTTCACTTAGCTCATTTGTTCTGTAATCATGCCGAGGGCCATCTCCGTATTCCTGTTCTTTCTGAAGCAAAATTGTTGATTGTTCCAGCGATTGTTTTCTGTGAGATATTCATTTAATCTTGTGTTCAGGATTTTTTTAAACACCTTCCCGATGAAGTCGAGAATGGATATAGGTCGAAAGTTTTCGACCTCTGAAGGTGGTTTTCCCGGCTTCGGCATGAATATCATTTTGGCTATTTTTAACTCATCGAGGAAGTATCTTGTGTTTATACAGGCGTTAAACACGTTCCTTATCCCTTTGAGTATATTATCCGGTGCTTCTATATAGTTTTTTTCTGTTGAGGCCCGATTTCCCAGGGGCCTTTTGTTTAAAATTTGAAATGGTATTCTTTAATTCCTCGATTGTGATTTTGGCGTGAAACCCTTTGTTCGCATACCGTTCCTCTTCTACGTAGTGATATGGGAAAGTCCTCTCAATCCATTCATTTAGTTTGTCAATTATTTGGTTTTCGAGGTCTTTATCGTAGTTTTCATTTTCCTCTTCGCCGATGTTGAACACTCCTTTCCAGTGTTTCCTGAACAATTTTTCAATCTCGCGTTCATCTTCGATTAATTTCCCGTTTCTGTCCTTAATCTTTATTTTTCTTTACTCTTAGCATTTCCCATTATTTTTATCATTTTCCAAAATTTTGGGGGCAATAGCTCGTTGTCAATATTTTGAACGGCTATGTCCAAGTATTCTCTTTGTTTGTCGTTATTGTGCTTAGTAGTTCTCTCTTCTTTCTCAGATTGAGGTATTTTTTCCTTGACGTCCCGTTTATTATTATGTCCTCGCTTATCGCTTTTATTTCTGCATTCTTAGCTTTCATTTCGTCTGTCCATATAAAGTATTTAACTGTTTTGTATGTGTTTCTGGGTATTGCATTCTCATCAGCTGTTTGTATTCGCGTCCTTATTTTTCCCAGCTCGTCGTCGATTTCTTCTAAAGTAGCTTCATTTAGTCTGTTTGGTGCGAAGTCATTCAATTCTTGTTTGTATTTTTCCCAATCTGCTCTATGGTATGCCTTCCATTTTTTAGCGGGTATTTGTATTGGTTTCTGATTCACGGTGAGTAGTGTTGCTGTGTGGTCGCTGCAAATAACATCTACCGGTTCCATGTGATAGTTAAAAAGAATGTTATTGTTTGCTAGGCAAATGTCTGGAGTTGTCGCTGTTCTGTCTTTAATTAGCGTTGGGTACTCTGGTCCTAGTCTTCTTATTATCTGCCTGTCTATTAAAGCTTGTAAGTCTTTCTTGTTTGGTTTTTGTTCCTATATCCTGTGTACGTGCATCTTGCGTTCAGGTCTCCCAAAAACAAAGTTGGAAGTCTATTGTTGAATATTCTCAGAAAGTTATTTATTGGGAGTCCCGGTCGTCACGGTGGTTGGTATCCCGTAGCGATTATTATATTGGTTAATCCATTTTGACCTCAATTGCGAGGTAAGATTCGGTTAGTCCTTGCTTTGTTTTGTACTTTATTCCTTTCTTTATTGCTATTACTGCTCCGTCGTGTGCTTCGTTTGTGTGATTAGTCGCTATTACGTCGTGGTTCCATATTTTTAGTTTGTGAGTCTCAAGGTTAATCCCGTGACCTGAAATTAAAATGATGTCGGCATCTATTTCTCTAAAGATATTTCCGTATGTGTTATCTTTAGCCTTCCAGCCATTCGTATTTATCTGTAGAATTCTTAATTTACTAATATCCATCTTGTTTGTATGTTCTTAAGCGGCCCTTCTTTTTGGGAGAGTGGTGGTATTACGTAAATTTATTTGTATCTTTTCCTGGTATTTCTGTCGTTCATCTCTGTCCTTGCTGAGTTGTGACTCTTATCCGTTTCACATTTCGCGGTTGGTATTTCCGGTCTTTGGTCGCATGGCGAGGTGTCCCTAGTCGATTTTCTTTTTTGATTTTTGTTTTTGCGTGTGTTTCTTTTTACGTTTTTCTTATTATTCTCGTCGGTGCTGCTCTCAGATTCTGTTTCCTCGCTTTCTGTGTTTTCTTCTTGTTCACTTTCGCTTTCCTTCTTTGTGTTTCTTGCAAGAGTTTCTTATTTGTATCTTCTGCAATTTTTATGTTAAATATAACCGATGAATCAATATTTTGCGGGAATTTCATTGGCTCCAGTCCATTTTCCTTGAGCATGGAGTTCAATGTGGTGGCATATGTTCCTGGTTGGGCAATGTTTAAGACGTGTGAGTGTAGAATGCATGTCAGTATTTTTACGGTCAGAGTTCCGTCAAGCGTCATTTGCTTCTTTCTTCTCTTTGGTATATACTTAAACGTATATAGAAAATGTTCTCTTCGCAAAGATATTTCAAGTCAAAAGATTGATGTAACTTAGCAGTGCGTAGATTGCTGTGAGTTGTCAGATGAACTGAGCCGTCGAATAAAAGAAAACGATTTTTAAGGGGATATTTATTCCGCCTAGGTTGAGCCTAACGTTAAAGGAAACGGGCCAGTCCGATGAGTGGAATTTTAAAATAATTTTAATGTTCGATTTCTTATATATATATATATATATATATATATATATATATATATATATATATATATATATATATATATATATATATATATATGGAAAATTACAACAGATGTTGCTGTAAGTATATAGCACAAAATGATACCGCCCGCTTCTAAAGGCCCCTAGGAAACGCACTAGTTACCACCAGGGAAGATAAAGTTTTAGTTAGCCATTTCTAGCAACCCAAAAAAGGTCATTCAAAATAGCAACCTAATACTTAAGATCTCTTGCTTTTTCGATGAGAAAACGGGCAATTAAACATAATTTCTTGGGTATCTATGATAAATACTTTTTGACAAATATGGAAAATTGCAACAGATGGTGCGGTAAGTATATAGCACAAAATGATACCGCTCGCTTCTTATAGACCCTTGGGAAACGCCCTATTGCCACCATGAAAGATCAGGTTTCAGTAAGCCATTTCTTGCCCCCCCCCCCCGCTTTCCTCCAAGTCATTTGAAATAACAACCTTATACTTAACATTTCTTGCTTTTTCGAGGGCGGTATCATTTTGTGCTATATACTTACCGAACCATCTGTTGTAATTTTCAATATTTGTCAAAAAATATTTAGCATAGAAAAAAATTCTTAAGAAGATAGTTAAGGAGGGATTTTCTCACCATTTAAAGAGTGGTAGGTTAATAAATGATGCTCAGCATGGGTTTAGAAGAGGTAAATCGTGGTTAACAAATTTACTGGATTTTATGGATTTTGTTACTAAACAATTAGATAAATGATAGAATGTGGATGCAATTTACTTAGATTTTATCAAAGCTTTTAATAAGGTTCCACATAGGACATTAATTCACAAATTAAAAATGCATAGGATATGTGGTAAAGTTTTGAATTGGATAACTGAATGGCTGAAAGACAGGAAACAGAGAGTTGTGCTAAATGGAGTGAGGTCACAGTGGAGGGACATTATCAGTGGCGTACATCAGGGATTCATTCTAGGCCCTTTATTATTCATAGTTTATATAAATGATCTTGGGGAGGTTGTAAATAGCGAAATGTCAATTTTTGCTGATGACACTAAATTGGCAGCTGTAGTCAAAGAAGTTGAGGGTAGCTTTAAAGGGCAGAGTGACTTAAATAAGTTTTTAGCTTGGGCCTTAAAAAATGCAAAGTTCTTAACATAGCAAGGGATAATAGGGAATTTAGCTATGAAATGGATAGGCATTGGCTGAATTCAGTTGGTGACTGATGTTTTCGAAGCAGTGTATTGATGCAAAAAAATAGAGCAAATAGGGTGCTAGGATACATTTAGAGGAATGTTAGCTACAAGAGTAAGGAGGTTATCCTTAAATTCTACAACTCATATGCCAGGCCACATTTAGAGTACTGTATACAAGCATGGCCATCACATTTTAGACATGATATCAAACTACTAGAGCCAGGATAAAGGAGAACCACAAAATTAATCCCTTCCCTGAAGCACCTTGAATATGAAGATAGACTGATGGTATTAAATATGTTCTCATTTGAAAGAAGATGTGTGAGAAAGATACATATGATTGAGCTTTTTAAAATCTGTTCTGGGATGGATGAGTTGGATTTTAGCAAGATATTTGAGTTGAAAGGTAGTAATAGGACTAGGGATCACCACGTAAAGATTAAAACACAGAGGTGCAAATTGGATGTTAGAAAATACCTTTTCATCAAGAGAGTGGTAGATTACTGGAATACTTTGCCACCTGAAACTGTAGACAGTCCAAACTTGAATGTTTTCAAACGCAGACTAGATGATCATATGAGGAGTGAGGGTTAACTTATTATTTTTTTTTGGGGGGGGGGGTATTCTAGACTTATTCCTGTAGATGAAGTTTTTGATTATAATGGGTGATTTGGATTTTGACAAGCCTTGGTGATGATGTTTTTTGTTGTTGACGCATTCCCGTTGATGGTTCAAATTGTATATTGTAGATGCATGATCTGACACAATCCTATGGATGCATTTTGTGGGTGAGTTTTGACAGATGCTCTTGTGGCTTTTGTCATCCGTGAAATTATGTTGTTATTATTCTCACTGTAAAAAAAATGTGCACGTTGAGAGTTGATACATCTTGTAGTTATGAGCCCTTGTACTTTAACTGTTAAACATAAATATAACATTTTCTCAACTAAATCTATTTAGTACATATTACACGGCTAAGATGCAATGTTTGTACTCCCTCATCCCACAAGGGAGCATTAAGAGTGATTAACAAAAGGTGATCTTTAAAATCACGTTCCTGATCTGGATCTTTAAGAGTAAATTTTGGTGATGATCTGATCTTGAACTACAAGATCACTTTTGGGGGTGATCTGATCTTGACGTTAAGGTCACCAAAGTTGATGATTTCGCCCTCCTCTGCCCTACTTAGTAGCTGAGTTGAACTTTCCCGGATATTTGCAAACAGATTTGGTGTCTGACTAGAGTTGCAAAGGAGGAGGGGGAGGCTCCTGGAAAATGGAAACTTTCCGGGAATTTTCAAGAATATTCACATTTTTCACAATTTTTTATATTTATTAATAAGTAAAGCAATTTTGGGTAATATACATTTTAATAAGATACAGTTAGGCAATGAACAAATGTATTTCAGTATAATTATAATACCTACAAGGTTGGTGTCACCGATCACTGTCAAAAGCTTGCTTTTAGTTAAGCAAATTATTGGTAGGATCTAGTAATATAATTACTCCCCAGTTAAGCTGTAGTTTTGAAAGTACTCTATTACACTTTTTAATGACCTAATAATATCCCTGTGTGTGTGCATATTGCAATGAGACAATCTCTAAGAAAGGCTATAGAAAAAAATGTGTCTTCAACTCCACTTAGTACAGTACATGGATATGTATTGAACGGGGGTCTTACGGGAGGGATAGGACTGAACGCGTCCTAATCCTCATTCACTGCCTCACTGTGCCAGTCTTTTACTACACTACCCACTTCAGCCAGAAACAGCATACAGAGATGAGGCTATGGTGGTCACTCCCCGTCCCTGTTAACCTCTTCATCCTTCTCACTGTCTGCATATCATTAACGTAAGTTGAATTATTGCATATCCGTCAAATTTGTATTGTATTTTATAAGTGTAAGTCATTTATTAAAAGTATTACTTTTAAGGTTATTTCAATCATAAACAACTTAAATGCTGAGTACTGACAAGATATGAATAGTTTTTGCATTATTTAGTCAATTGCGACGCACACACATATACACTAGCTTTAGCTAATTCCACAGATGGTTTGTGGGGTGGTCAATGACATCATCGCAAAACTATATTGGGAAATAATCTTGTGGGGAACTTATGTTATGATAATAATAAGTTAGCTTGTGTAGGATATATCATGAATTTAAATTAAGATTTACTATCATAGACTACAGCCGATTCATGAAATAGATGCGAATCAGGCTTGCCAGTGAGAAGGTTGTTTTCTTCTGTATTTTCCTTTCCCATAAAATAAACAATTACAGAGATGCCAGGAGTGAAGAGTGATGTATGGAAGCATTTCATTGCAGTGAATAAAGAAGTAGAAACTATTTATCTCTGTAAGCATTGTTCATCACAGTATAATAAAAATGCTACAAAGCAAGCAGCACATTTAGAGAAATGTTTAGAAATAAACAAGGTAGCTACCCTGATTCCCATCAGTAGCCGAGCACCTAACACTAAGCTTACCAGTAGCAAAGACTGATCAATCCAGCACTTCAGCATTTGGTAATTATCAAGGAAATGTGAAAGGATTCTTTGACAGAATGAGCATTAATGACAAACAAAAACTAGATGAAAGTCTAGCAAGAGCAATTTATGCATCTGGTTCACCACCTATGCTAACAGAAAGCGTCTACTGGAGAATTTTTTTTAAAGAAATGCACCCATCGTACAAGCTTCCTGCAGGACACGATTTAAGAACTCATCTTCTAGATTCAGAATACAAGCGTGTTCAAGATAGAGTAACGGGATGCGAACTTCCTTTCTGTAGTATCAGATGGCTGGTCAAATGTGCAGGAATAATAGATAATTAATTACATTCTCTCACCTGATGGGCTTCCCAGACCTAACCAGTTCGGGCAGGGTCCACGAAAGCCACGCACTACTGATGCGCCAACCCTCAGGGTTAGGAATCACATGGATAGGCAAATACTTTACTATGGCGGGAGAGTGAATCATTGTAGCTAGTTGTATGGGCAATAAAGTAGTATTAAAAGTAGCAGTACTTAATCATATGAAAATAGTAGGTAGGTTACCAAGATGATCAACAAGAGCTGTTTTGAATGAGGCCAAACCAGCAATAGACACAAGCGATCCTGGTAATGATATCAACTCCTCAACCAGTTTTCCTCAGAAGCACTGAAACCAAAGTGTACATTGCTAGTGAGATCATTTATGTTATTGGACAAGTCGGCAGTCAAAAGGTATAGATAATGCAGCCAACATGAAAGTTGGTTGGAAGCTTATCAATGAAGATTTTCCTCACATAAGAGGATTTGGTTGTGCTGCACACACCCTCTACCTTCTCCTTTCTGATGTAATGAAGCTGAAGACTATCGACAACTTAGATAAACAAGCCAATGGGCTCATCAAGTATGTATGTCAAGCACAAACAAACAGTACTGGCCACTTTCTCCTATATTGTTGTAACTTTTATGGAATAGCCAATGATAATTTTAATGAAAAGTTTTGATTTTTTTTATTCTTTTTATATATAAGGTACAATGTTTTTAGCTTACATATTGAATAATGCCACGGCCACACATTTTGAAATAAGGTTATCTACAGCTTAGGAATGTGATAGAACGGTCTGAGGCCGCATTGCTTCAGCCCCTATTACATGTTGCACAGGCTTCCCCACGTGTATCCTGCGAGAGGAAGTAAAAGGTGCGTTATCGCCCATCATAGGCAATTTTTAATCAAGGAGGTTCACTCCCCCGTTCACCTCCATGCATCGATCTCGCCAGATTGAATTAGGCTTATGGGCAGATAAGTTATTTTCCCAGGCGCCACCGGGACATTTCCCCGAAGTCCCCCACTCAATTATCCCCTACGCCACGGAGATGGCTCCGGGTATTTATACCATAGCTTTTCCCAATTGAAGCAGATCCCGATTATCTTCGCGAGGCATCACGCCGATCCGGTCTCCCTTGTGCACCTAGGAACTCTCTACCTCGAGAACCCCCTTATTGTTCAGAAGAGGACAATATCCCTTGAGTGCCAAGGTTCGTGCCTTTGAGACGCCAAGTCAACAAGCCCTTCCTGTTGTTCAGAAAGAGAACAACTTTAGAACAGCCATTGTTCTTTGAGCCCGTTTGACAAGAGACGGTTCTCACCCCCCCTCTGTTGTTTAGAAAGAGAACGACGTTAGAACAGCCATTGTTCTCCAAGCTCGTTTGTCAAGAAACGGTTCTCGTTCCCGGGACATCACGTCCGGATAATTTAATCCCCCCCTTTCAACGTTCTTCAAGAGAACGCTTGGTTTCAACAATAACCTCTATTGTTCATCTAGAACATCTCCGATTTGCTGTCACAAAGATCGGTCGTACTTCCGAGCCCCACTTCGCTCTTACTCCTCGAAGACAGTCCTTCCCCCTCGTTAAGGACAAGCCCCCGAAGAACCCTTCTGCTGGAAATCGCCAGTGGACTGAAGATTCCTTCGCATCGTCTTCCTCTGCACAACAACTTTGTAATTACGTAACCTGAGCATTACCTTTAATCATTTAACCTTTTTGTCAATAAGAAATTTTCTTTACAAATGACTTTTAATTCTATTCAGGAATAAGGGGCCACCCCTTTTCTTTAATATTTTTTAAGGCGTTCACAGCCTTCTGAAAGTTCCCGAATATTCCCTAAATTTCCAATAAATTTCCAAAATTCCCTTGGAAAGTTTCCGAGTTCAAAATTCAGGAGAATTTTACAACCCTATGTCTGACCTTAACTTAATCACAACGAATCTTTCTTTATCTAACACTTAACATTAATTATATTTGTTTGTTCGAATAGGTTATTTATTGGTAATAACCTTGTATATATATAATCCTCTATATTGTTCATAATAATTGTCTGTTCCTATCGGACAGAGTCGCGTGGACAAAGAGGCCTAGGGAGTATCTCATGGACGAAAGGACCTTCAACTGGCGTCTTTCGGTAAACTTCCGGGGTGATGACGGAGCGAGATGAGTCAAACTGGAGCCTGGAACACAAATCAGCAAGAGAGCGCTAAGCCATTGTGGGCCGCATCTTTGAGACGGAGTGGGATCCGCTTCCGGCGAAGTCGTATATATTTCCCAGGACGAGAACGAGCAAGGTAGTATTCAAGCAGGAGTAAGGCAGTACTCACGCAGTACCCAAGCAGTAATCGAGAGTATTCGTTGGGCCAATCCACCCACCATCTAGTGAGGGCCAAGGTTATGTCATCACTCTGGTCGATTTTGCCACTAGCTTCCCCGAGGCTGTCCCACTCAAGAAGATCGATAGCATTTCGTGTGCCGAAGCCCTTATCTCCATCTTTTCCAGCGTTGGATTACCGAAGGAAATATTGTCGGACCGTGGCCGTCAATTTACCTCCCATTTGATGGAGCAGGTAGGAAAGTTATTCATAGTAAAGCCCCTATTTACCACCCCCATTTCACCATGCCGGAAATGGTATGTGCGAAAGGGTGAATGGGAATCTCAAGGCCATTATGCGGAAGATTTGCGTCGAGCAGCCAAGAGAATGGGTAAACTCGCTTCGGCCCCAATATTACGGTTGCCCAATCTCGCCGAACAATTTGGCATCGGGACGGACGCTAGCATTCACGGCATCGGTTGCATATTAGTTCAGTACGGAATCAATGATGAGAGTTTTCCCATCGTTTACGCCAGCCGAAAGTTATTACCGTACGAAAAGAACTATCATGTAGTTGAGCGAGAAGCCCTCGCAATTATTGGGGAAATTCAAAAATTAAAAATATATGCAATAGGGAAGGAATTTGTAATAGAGAACGATCACAAACCTTTGTCGTACCTCCGAAATATTAAAAAACAACAATGGTAGATTAATGCGCTGGAGTTTGTTCCTCCAAGAATTCCAGTTTAGGATACTGAACGTAAAAGGCTCTGAGAATCGCATGGCCGATAGTTTAAGTTGAAATCCGGTAGATTCTCTCGCAAGTGAATATATGTATATATATATATATATATATATATATATATATATATATATATATATATATATATATATATATATATATATACATATATATATATATATATATATACGAGGGGCGGTCAATAATTTTACAATTCGGATATAAGGAAACGATATATGAGGAAAAGTGCTCTATTATTTTTTAATATACTACCCTCGGCTTCAATGCACTTGCGCCACTTGTCCCTGAGGCTTCGAATTCCCGACAACCAGAAATCTCCCGACTGCTGTTCAATCTACTCCTAGACGGCAAAGTGGACATCTTCATCGTCCCCAAACCGGCGTCCACGCAGTGCGGCCTTGAGCTGGCGGAATAAAAAGTAGTCGCTAAAGGCCAAATCTGGACAGTAGGGGGGATGGTTGAGCTCCTCGAATCCGCACTCGCGCAGGGCAGCTTGTGCAACTATGGCCTTGTGGACTTTGACGACGTTGAAGTCGATCATGGAGCGTAATGTTTCTAGGGACCCAACGGGCAGAGACCTTGGCCAGGGCCAAAGTGTCGTGGATGATGTTGATAACACTTCCATGTGATATTCCAAGTTCTTGTTCAATTTCTTCGGCCTTCCCCCGTCGATTTTCGAGGATCATCCTCTCCACACGGGCCACATTGTCCTCGTTGGTCACGTCTCACGGGCGTCCTTGACGAGGGTCATATTCAAAGGACTCACGACCATGGCGGAACTCCCTATTCCAGCGAGCAATAGTTACATAGGAAGGGGTGGTGTCGGTGTACACTGCAACCATGCGTTCATGGATCTCTTTTGCATCATTGCCTTCCTAGGTCAAAAATTTGATCAGTGCGCGGTGCTCAACCTTCTACATTGTTGAAAAATTTGTGACTGAAGATCTGCGATCAGCTACTGCTTCTTAAATAGACGAGGCAGGAGCGTGTGGCTGCAGGTCCTCACTTGGCATAACTTGTCCTAACACTCCCACATACAGCCATTCTCCTTCCTCTGTTTTGCCCTACCGATTCTCCAAGCTTATTGACCGCCCCTTGTATATCTTATATATATATATATATATATATATATATATATATATATATATATATATATATATATATGTCGTAGAATGGACTCTCGACGATATACCATATATGACTATTCGTTGAGGGAACTATTCAATTATATTTAGAGTGCGTGGTGTCTGGTTGACCGATATTATTTATTTTCAATATGCTTAAAAGTGGAACTGAGATCAAGGATGATAATATGGCTATCATTAATAAAATAGAGTTTTATTAATAAAACTATCAACAACCCACAAAACGGAAAATATTGACATAAACAGAGAATGGAAAGGGTCGTGGGAAATCTGGCTAATCCGAGGCTTAAAATTTGGAAGAGATTTAAAAAGTTCAAACAATTAAAAAATAAAGGGATGGGATGGTTCGCTAAACCATTTAAAGCACGGAATAGGGTTGACAAAAAGATTAAATACTCAAAGGTAATGTTCAGCTTACGTAATTACACGTGTTGTGCAGAGGAAGGTGACGCGAAGGAATCTTCGGTCCGCTGGCGAGTTCCAGCCGAAGGGGAGGGGGGAATTAAATGATCCTGACGTGGCGTCTTGGGAATGAGAACTGGTTCTTAACGAACGGGCTTGAAGAACAATGGCTGTTCTACGTTGTTCTCTTCTGAACAACAGGGGGGGGTGAGATCCTTCTCTTGGCTATGGGCTCAAAGAACAGTGGCTGTTCTAACGTTGTTCTCTTTCTGAACAACAGGGGGGGGGTCGGGCTCAAAGAACAATGGCTGTTCTAACGTTGTTCTCTTTCTGAACACAGAGGGGAAGGGTGAGAACCGTTTCTTGTCAACGGGCTCAAAGAACAGTGGTTGTTCTAATGTTGTTCTCTTTCTGAACAACAGGGGGGTGAGAACCGTTTCTTGTCAACGGGCTCAAAGAACAATGGCTGTTTTAATGTTATTCTCTTTCTGAACAACAGGGGGGGAGGGAGAGAACCGTCTCTTGTCAACGGGTTCAAAGAACAATGGCTGTTCTAACGTTGTTCTCTTTCTGAACAACAGGAGAAGCCTTGTGGACTTGGCGTCTTGAAGGCTCGAACCTTGGCACTCAAGGGATATTGTCCTCTTCTGGACAATGATGATGGATCTCGAGGTAGAGGGCCCTTGGTGCACAAGGTGAGACCGGATCGTAGTGATGTCTCGCGAAGAAAATCTGGATCTGAATCTGCTCTTAGTGGTAAAGTTTTCCATATAAATAGTAGAGCCTTCCCCTTGGCGTAGGGGAAAAAGGAGTGGGGGCTTCGAGGGAATGCACAGCCGCGCCATGAGAACAATACTTTATCTGCCCATAAGCCTAACTCAATCTGGCGAGGTCGACGCATGGGGCAAAACGGGGGGAATGAACCTCCTTGGTTAAATATTGACTCAGGTGGCGCGATAACGCGCCCGGCTTCAAGGCGAAGATGCACGTGGGTAGCATCGTGTTTCTAAACAACATGTGATAGCGATTGAAATTTAGCGGCCTCAAACCATTCTATCACAATATATATCCAACTAAATTTCGGTCAGAAACATGTACTCTTTTGTATTTAAATAAACTTTACAATTATTTTTTGGACCCGAGGTAGATGTGCCTTCTCCTGAAAATTCAGTGTTTATAATCATGATTGTTGCAAATTAGTTGTTTTTTAATGATCGATCTATGTACATTTTTCCAGTCCCTCTTGATATTTATTCAGTGTGTATTTATTCTTTTTGGTATTCTGTATCATGTATTCCTTTGCTATTTTTATGCGATTTTTTAAATATTTTTGTATTCCTTTTGAATTTAGTACAGTGTGTTCTTTTATTTCGTTATGCGAAGGTATTGCACCCCCTTTTTCATTTCCCCGAGATGTCCCTTCTTCGAGAATGACGTGTTTCGTTGTAAGAGGTAGGCCTATACTGTAGACGCCCTATTGAGATCAACAATATATAGGGACCATCCAGGTCCGTTACTGCCTCCACCAAGGAGGAGAGGGGTATCTCTCCTCGAACCAACACGGCGCTTGAGGGATGAGAGACACTCTCGCGGGAGTTTCTTGATAACACCCTGGGAGAGGACAGAAGCGCGCGTTTGGGATTCCAATCCCTCGCTTATCGCGGAAAGCAGTTCGATATTCTTACTGTTCACACGGTCCTCGCTCACGTGGACTGACCTCGTGGTTTTGACGTGTCACATTTCCGCAAGTAGCCTCTATTATCGACACTTATTACATCTTTCTCTATCACCGTCGAAGAGGCGTAACACTCTTCGACTATGAAGCTTCACCTCATGGAGGAACGAAAAACAATTGAGCAGCCATGTGCCCGCTCGATTGCTAGTCCATAGGTACCCTCTTTGAATGGACCGTAAGGTCTCCTAGGGTACTTCCTTTCCTTGTTACTCCGTGTAACTCATCATCTCCTCCCGTTTCCTTTCAGCTAAATATTTTGATACTCACAGCTCGTGCCGAAGCATTCATTGTAAATAAATTTTATTTTGTTGAACGATTAGTTTTTCCCATAGTGCATCATTTATTGTTAATTTTTTATTTGTTTGTATAATAGTAATGACTATTTAGTTTCCCTTGTTTAAATCCCAGAACCACATAAAAAGCCATTGAAGTATTTGACTAAGTCGGCCAACAGTAGAAAACGCACTAAAAAAGGGCATTCTCCCGCGTCTGCTTGTCGCCTCTTCACTCGCGTCTAGGGAGGGCAAGCGAAGGTCAGTGAAGCCTACCTGACCTACAACAGTCCCAAACTTTAAAAGATAAAAATATAAAAAAATAATAAAAAGTTATCCCTACACGAAACCTAACAAATTTTCAGAGTCCGAACAGACCAAATCAATTGGAAGTGGATAATTTAAAAGAAGCCAAAGGAAATTAGAATTGTATTAACAATAAACTAAAAATAATATTTAGCAATATAGATTTTTTTACTGCTGACAAATTGATATAACTCAAAGCAAGATTATCATCGACTAATGAAAAGCCATCTATTATAGGAATACAAGAAGTAAGACCTAATAATATAAAATCTGAAAGAAACTTAGTTTAGTATAGAATAGATGATTACGAATTATTAGAGAAAAACGTCACTTCTGCACAGAAAGGAAGAGGTTTACTCATATATGTAAGGACGAATATACCATTCTTGGAAATAACTTTCAAACAAGGGTATTGTGAATATATAAGTATACAACTACCACCTACCTCCTCGGTCAGCCAAGAGATCCTACTCCTTTCCGGTGACTATCGTCCATTTCTTAGGTGGGCGCGATAACCGATAAATCGATAAATACAAAATTATAATACAATATTGATTATTGACTATATATAGCGTTATTTTATAATACAATAGTAAAAATATTTGAATACTGTTTCTTTGTTTCTTACCTGGTGAGGCAACGTGGAAAAAATTTCGGATAATCCGATATCGTTATCGCGATAACGCCCACCTATGGGACTCAATTGATACTACTTCTCTCTATAACGACGTTGTTTCTGCCCTACCTCCTGTTGATACTACTGCTTCACCTGATCAAACCTTGAACTATCTGCACCCATCATTACTCGCCTGCCTTGATGCGCACGCCCCCATTATCACTCCTTCTTCAAACCAACATCACCGCGCCACTTGGTTCACCATGGAGAACTCCTTCGTTCAACGAGGTCTGTCGTGGAATGGCCAGACACACTCTCTCTTTCTCTCTCTCTCTCTCTCTCTCTCTCTCTTTCTCTCTCTCTCTCTCTCTCTCTCTCTCTCTATATATATATATATATATATATATATATATATATATATATATATATATATATATATATATATATATATATATATGTAGGTCAGTGAAGCCTACCTGACCTACAACAGTCCCCAACTTTAAAAGATAAAAATATATAGAATAATAAAAAGTTATCCCTACACGAAACCTAACAAATGTTCAGAGTCCGAACAGACCAAATCAATTGGAAGCGGACAATTTGAATGAGGCCAAAGGAAATTAGAATAGTATTAACAATAAACTAAAAATAATATTTAGCAATATAGATTTTTTTACTGCTGACAAATTGATATAACTCAAAGCAAGATTATCATCGACTAATGAAAAGCCATCTATTATAGGAATACAAGAAGAAGACCTAAGAATATAAAATCTGAAAGAAACTTAGTTGAGTATAGAATAGATGATTACGAATTATTAGAGAAAAACGTCACTTCTGCACAGAAAGGAAGAGGTTTACTCATATATGTAAGGACGAATATACCACTCTTGGAAATAACTTTCAAACAAGGGTATTGTGAATATATAAGTATACAACTACCACCTACCTGCTCGGTCGGTTAAGAGATCCTACTCCTTTCCGGTGACTATCGTCAATTTCTTAGGTGGGCGCGATAACCGATAAATCGATAAATACAAAATTATAATACAATATTGATTATTGAATATATATAGCGTTATTTTATAATACAATAGTAAAAATATTTGAATACTGTTTCTTTGTTTCTTACCTGGTGAGGCAACGTGGAAAAAAATATCAGATAATCCGATATCGTTATCGCGATAACGCCCACCTATGGGACTCAATTGATACTACTTCTCTCTATAACGACGTTGTTTCTGCCCTACCTCCTGTTGATACTACTGCTTCACCTGACCAAACCTTGAACTATCTGCACCCAACATTACTCGCCTGCCTTGATGTGCACGCCTCCATTATCACTCCTTCTTCAAACCAACATCACCGCGCCACTTGGTTCACCATGGAGAACTCCTTCGTTCAACGAGGTCTGTCGTGGAATGGCCAGACACACTCTCTCTCTCTCTCTCTCTCTCTCTCTCTCTCTCTCTCTCTCTCTCTCTCTCTCTGTATATATATATATATATATATATATATATATATATATATATATATATATATATATATATATATATATATATATATATATATATATATATATATATATATATATATATATATACGTATTTACTTTGGAGGCTTTAGGCCGAAGTTGGTTGAAGGCCGTTAATGAATGGGAAATAGTTGAGTCCAGTAGGGAATGGTTTATTACTAACTTTGCGGGGTCCTTTTTAAAACCAATATTTCAGAGTGCAAGCTGGCTAATGATTAACATTATCACTCCTTCTTCAAACCGCCATCACCGCACCCATTGGTTCACCATGGAGAACACATTCGTTCAAGGATCTCTCTCTCCTATTCCTTATCATTAGGATTGTAGATATATAATTTAGATAATGACATGAGTACTTCCAATGAAATGGATCGAACGGTCTTTTGAAGTACTTAGCTTCCTTGTAACTCTCTCTCTCTCTCTCTCTCTGTATATATATATATATATATATATATATATATATATATATATATATATATATATATATATATATATATATATATATGTTGCTAACTTTGCGGGGTCCTTTTTAAAACAAATATTTCAGAGTGCAAGTTGGCCAATGATTAACAGGTAGCTGGTACACGTTGGGATTACAAAAGAAAGACAATGAGAAAAATATATCTTTACTGGCAACAAAAAAAAAATAAATATACACAGATATTGGGTTTAAAGGGAATGGTCGCACAGACGGAGTTAAATGTCTACGCGAGATACAGGTGGTTTAATTAGGGGATTAACGTGGTCGGGTTCGGGTCGATATTAAAAGGAGGATTTTATACCGGGGGCAAACACAAAGAATGGATCTATTGGGCAAGTCAGACTGTAGAACAATCTGTAGGCGGCAACGGTTACAATTGCTCACGTGGTCGTTGCAAGAAAGGGGCCATTCGGGATACGATGACTGCGATGGGGGAAGTGGGGTTACCTCACGCTTCAGATGAGGGAACACACATAGATGGCCTACGGAATGGGAATCCTCGTCAGATACTCGCCGATATACTATGGCAGAGTTCACGGATGTCGATTTAGCCTTTGTCGTGGTATACAGCCGAGTACGTATGTACGTCTGGTTCGTACATGAGTAACTCCGTTCCATTTTTTTCTAAGAGTGCTTTAATTTAATCTGGTTCTTTAACCAGGGAGGATTCGTAATATTATATATCTATTGCCCTTTGCAATGTTTGAGGATCTAATTAAATAACTCGAACAAAAACTATACTTTTAATTACATAAAAAAAATGAAATATTAAAACTTTAAATATACTAATACTATAATAAGAGGATCTAATAAAAGATTAACACTACCAATGAGTAATATGCGATGGTTGACGCAAAAATCACTTTTGCTCGGAATGGTAACTAACACACATGAATGAGTTTTGGATTCCTTTTTACCTTTAACTAGGAGGGAGTCGAGCGTTCGGTGACTTTGAACGAGAACCTCCTCAGTGCGTTGAACTGGAACTTTCCTCTCGGTCGTGAAGATGGCGGAAAAAAAACAGCGTATGCTTCTCACTGGGTGAAAGAGACGCGTGCTGAGTCTATCCAGAAAGAACAGCTGATGCTTGTCCCGTGGAAGGGAGGTGTGCGGTGAGACTTCTTGGCTTGAAGAAGTTGGTGAGGGGATCTTGGATGGATGGAAGTTATTCCGATCCCTGTGTTATAAACTCAGGCTTCTCGATGATGATACTTGACTAAGAAGTGAATATTTTCTCGAGTAGGAATTCACGTTGGTATTCCTTAATGGCGAGGGTTATCTGTTTTATTATTTAGAAAACTGAGATAGGAGATTTCTCTGGACAAGAATGGTATGAGATTTGGTCTCGATACCACTGGTCTGCTCTTCTAAGCGATCAAAGAAACGGCCTCGGGAGGGAAAATCCCGCTCTGTTCTAGCTGCTTTATTGATTCCCTGTTTAACTCAAAGACTCGACTTCTTCTCTCGATTGCTAAGCGGCTTCTCTTTTCATTTCTCAAGAGCGAACTATATATACGTCGGTTATCCCCTGGTCGGAGGGGAGGGGAAACGAGGAGACACAGTTAAGCCTCTCTCCTAGAGCATAAATTTTCAACGTTGTGACACTTCGGCCCTTCTGGTTTACGTACGGAGAAAGTGAAATTTCCTCTATTTGGCGAAAATAGACATAGACAATCGGAAGAGACAATGAGCCTGTTTATAGATTTTTATTCTAAAGTCTCTCATACCCTCCTCTGTTTATATTAACGGACTTCAACTCGTTCGCGGTGGTAGGTGGAAGTCTATTAGTGCTGCTTACTAAACCGAGTCGAATGATTATATAGATGCTCGGCAATGTGGCTTTAGATGGCTTGGTTGACTACTCCACACACACGTGAAATTTTGGGGAAATGTCGGTGAACCTTCGGGGGAAGGGGTTGAGATAATGTTGGCGTAGAATGTTTAGACGAACTTCGATCTATGACGGAAAGGCAGGAATGTTGGCTGAAAGGCGATCACGTGAGGCGATGAAATCGGTCTCTAAGAAAATACAGCTGGGGTGTGATAAACGGCGTGGGCTGCACCCTCGCCCTGGTTCAGCCGTGCTTTCAAAGCTCTATGTGGAGATCTCGGGCCAACGTGGACACAGAAGGGCACGTGGTCGCCCTTTGACCTTATTCTGCTACAAGGTCCTTACGTGCTCATAAACGAGCCCTTCGTAAAGCACGCTCCCGTGGGCAGGACACGACCCCCCTCTCACTTGCCTATCGTCTTGCTACTTCGACTTATTCTTCCAAATTATTATCAGCGCGCGAGGCTCATTCGCGCAAATTTCTGTCTGAGAGCAAAAAGGACCCTCAGACTATATTTCGTCTCCTCTCTTGTCTTTCCTCGCCTAGCCCCATTTCGCTCACCTCTCTCCCCCATCAACCCCTCTACTGTTTTTATTTTTTCTCTGATAAAGTTATTAACATTCGCGCCGTACTACCTCAGTCGTATGAACGAGCTCATGTTGTTCTTCCTGACCATACTCCATTACCGCTTAACGTCCTCACTCGGGCGTTCTCTGAGGAAGTAACTGTCCTGAACTCACGCTCGAACAAATCTGGATCCTCTAATAACGTCTTTCCATCCTAACTCCTCCACCAAACTCTTCCTGGTGTCCACCCACTGATTCTTCATCTCATTAACACTTCACTTGACATAGGGGTAGTTCCCTCTTCCTTCAAACATGCCTCAATTCGTCCTATCCTTAAAAAAAATACACACCTTATCCCCTCAACCATCTAGCTATCTCGCTATCTCACACCTTCCATTTCTCTTTAAGATCCTCGAGAGAGTGGTTATCTCTCGCCTTAATGACCATATTTCTAACTGCAATATCGATGAAATGTATCAGTCAGGGTTCAAAGCGAAGCACTCTACTGAAACCGCTCTTCTTAATGTTACAGACGGTTTACGTAGAGCAGCCGATAAGAGTTGTACGTCCATTCTAGTCCTCCTAGACCTACCCTCTGCTTTCAACACCATCGACCACACTGTCCTCCCTGATCGTATTCACACTTCCCTTGGTCTCTCGGACACTGAACTTTATTGGTTCCGCGCATACCACTCCTCCCGCACTCAGTCGGTCGCGCTCGATAACCTATCCTGCGGGCCCGCGCCCATTCATTTTGTGGTTCCTCAGTGCTCAGTCCTTAGTCTCCTCCTCTTTCGCATCTACTTACTTCCTCTTAGTTAGTTCCCTTATTCGCCATTTGGGCCTGTCCTTTCACCTCTATGCTGATGACACTCAGATATACCTTTCCTCATCCCTTGTGTCCTTCTCTAAATCAATTATCAAGCTCCTTTCAGCCTGCACTTCCATAAACGAATGGCTGTCTGCCAACTTTCTCAAACTTAACCACGATAAAACTGAAGTTTTCCTTGTTGGTACCGCTTCGATGGTGGAGAAATCTAAAGCTCTCTTCCCCTCCCTTAACCTTGGAGAAACCAATGTCGCCTTCTCTGATACCGTCAGGAATCTTGGTGTTTTTTTTACGAGCAACTCTAGTTTAAACCGCACATCCATCGTATATGTAAGTCTTCCCTCGGTTTCCTCCGCAACTTCTCATGTGTTCGATCCCATTTTGATCGACGAAGCCTTGAGGCTACTATTCATGCCTTCGTCATCTCACGCTAGACTACTGCAATTCTCTTCTAGTGAATCTCCTTATTTGTTCATTTCGCCCCCAACAAGTAGTTCAAAACTATAATAATAAAAAAATTCTTATAATGCGCTCTTCAAGGCGGGAGGCCTTCACAGAGCGCACTTTCGGCTGTGGGCTAAGATCAGGTGAGTGAGTAGGCAATCCTCAACAGATGCGTTTTCAGGAGTCACTTGAAAGTGATAAGTGAGGCAGCAGATTGAATTACGGCTGGAAGCACATTCCAAAGCTTGGGAGCACAGACTGAGAAGGAGCGGTCGCCCATTGAGCAGAAGGACGAGCGAGGAGTATTCAGGAGAGGAGCATGAGAGGACCGAAGACTATGCTGCCCAGCTACTCCTTCGCCGCCCCCGGTTCCCTCCCTCGAGGCCTTTGTTACTGGAGCTACACTGTTCATCTATTCGCTTCCGTACCCACTATAAAATTCTTCTCATCACCTACAAGGCCCTAAACCTCAAAGCTCCACCTTATCTCTCGTCTGCCCTCTTCCGTCGCCAAACTCCCCGGACACTCCGGTCTAACCTTGCTCCCCTCCTGAACACTCCTCGTTTTGTCCTCTGCTCGAAGAGTGACCGTTCCTTCTCAGTTTATGCTCCTAGACTCTGTAATGCTCTTCCTGCGGAAGTCCGATCCTCTCCCTCCCTTGCTACTTTTAAGGGAATAACACATTTTTTTCTTGAGTTATTTTTTACGTTGTTTCGTTCAAAATTCGTATTTTTTGTTTTTGTATATCATTTTATTTCAAATTTTATGCACTTTTTATGGTATAATTATTTTTTTAGCAACATGACTAGAACATAGTGAAAATGCAAAATTGTATACATTCGTGGAAAAGTTTTCTTAGATATTTACAGTTCATTTGTGAAAAATAAAACTACACCATTGATTTTTATATAATTTTATTGCAAATTTTATGCACTTTTTCATAGTATATATTTTGTTTTAGCAACATGAATAGAATATAGCGAAAATTATGATAATGCCAAATTGTATACATTCGTGGAAATTCTCCGTAGATTATTAAAGTGAATTTCTGAACAAAACACCAAACTACACCATGCGATTTTAAATAATTGCTAAAATAAAACAGCGCCGGTGAACTAGTTTGTCTTTTTAGCATCATTTGAATGTAGATTGAACTAAATTCCATGGCATTCAGAACACCCCCTACTATTCACCTAACACCCACCTTTCTAATTGAAAACAAAGCCTATAGTTGACCATGTCCGAAAAATATATGTTTCAGTCCACCATTAAAACAGATTTTGATGGAACTAAAGAAAACTGATTTCAAAACATAACTAAATCATATTTTGCCTGCTTAATTTTTAGTAATTCTATAGTCATTTATATAATATCAGGTTTCATGAATGGCGCCGTGTGTTATTATGATTTTGGCAGGAATAAAAGTACTTTTAATAAGCTTTAATTTCATATATGATACTGTAACGTACTAAAAAGTTGAACAAAAATAATATGGTATCCCCTTAAACGTCTCCTGAAGACTCATCTCTTCAGAATTGCCTTCTCTCCCCTGTAAACTTTCTCTACACTCGCTACACAACCTGCGCTCTGGGAGGGCTAACACCCCTGAAGGGCGCATTATAAATATCTATTACTATATTATTATTATTATTATTATTATTATTATTATTATTATTATTATTATATATAGAAGCCCAAAATATGATTTAAATGAAACCAGTAACCTATTGAAATTATTCGTTAAATAAGTGAAAGAAAAGTGCAGCACAACCTAATAATAGGTGATTTCAACCTACCAAATATTAATTGGTTAAGTTGTACCACACCTGGAATGAATAATAGCCTAGAACACAAATTTACTGAAACTCTGAGGGATTTTTTGTTAATTCAGCACATTAGGCAGACTACAAGGCAAAGAGGTCTGGTAAGAGGTAGTTTGCTGGATCTAATTATTAGTAAAGTGGAAGAAATATTTGTGGATATCAAAGCTGAGTGCCCTCTAGGGAAAAGGGACTATGCATGCATAATATTCAAGTGTGATTTATAATGTAATATATCACATTACAATAAGAAAAAGCTATACAATTTTGAAAGAGGGAATTATGATTTACTCAGAAAAGACGACATAAATTGGAAGGAGTAGCTCGGGAAAGAAGATGTTAGAGAAATGTGGCAGAAGATAAAAACCAAGTTGAAAGAGGTAACAAACTTGTCAGTCCCAATGAAAATTTGGAAAGATCTCCCAAGAAAGAGAACTAACAAGAGTTTGCCTAATGAATGAGAAGCTGTGTTAAAAGGAAGAATCATCTTTGGGCCAGACTAAAAAATATTAGAAATAATATAAATACAGATTTTAGAGAACAACAAGAAGTGGAGATGAGGTACCGTAGAATATCAAATCAAATTAGAAGCAAGACAAGGAAGGAAATGAAAAAGAAAGAAAAAGATATAGTTTACCAAACAACCAAAGGTTTTGGGGGAGATATGCAATAGAAAAGCTAGGAATACTGGATTTGTCTATGGATTTTCAAAATAATAACACATCCAAGACTAAAAATGATATCGCAAAGGCAGAGGTATTGGCAAAATTTTTAGCGAGTTTTTTTCACATAAGAGCCAGAGGATAAGGTTCCAAGAATGTCAATTAGAGACGTCCCCTTGATGTCTGCTATGGAATTCTCAATCTCAAAAAAGCTGCTATTAAGAAATTAAATAAAATAAATCGCCTGGACCGGATAAAATACACTGTAGAATGCTGAAGGAGGGATGCGAGCAACTTGCGGAGCCACTTAAGAAACTATTTCAGCACTCATTTGATAGAGGACAATTGCCATTAGACTGGAGAACCGCGGGAATTACTACAATCTATTATAGCGTAGGAGAAGTGCAGGCGAACAGCTTAAAAGCTTTGTTTGAATGAGGCTTTTTGAGACTCAGGATGACTGAGTGGATTCGCCGCTGGCTAACAGTGTTCCAGCGACTCGGGAAGCTGTTCACAACTCGCCTACGCTATTATTTTTTCTTTGCCCCTTTTCCTACTCTCCTCTATCTACAATGGTGCCCAGAGCCGGGAAGGGGCGCGTTACCCTTTGGATATAGCATTTCCAAACGCGCTCTCTTTATTTCTTCAAAATACGCTCCGCTTCTAGGAGGGGGGTTGTATAGCGTACGAGAAGTGCAGACGAGCGGCTTAAAAGCTTCGTTTGAATGAGTCTTTTTGAGACTCAGGATGGCAGAGTGGATTCGCCGCTGGCTAACAGTGGTCCAACGACGTGGGAAGCTGTTCGCAACTCGCCTACGCTATTATTTTTTCTTTGTTCCTTTTCCTACTCCCCTCTATCTACACTATAAGCAGGGGTCCATAGATCTTGCAGGAAAATATAAACCTGTAAGTCTGACTAGCCTGATTTATAAAGTAATGGAAACATTAATAAAGGACGCAATAATACAACATAAGCAACGAAATATATTATTCAGCAAGAAACAATTCGGATTCTTACCATGGTGGTTAACAGTATTGCAACTAAACAAGGTTATTGACGATTGAACCCGATACTGAAAAAAAAAACATGGAATTGATGTGGCTTATTGAGACTTCATGAAAGCCTTTGACAAAGTACCACATAAGCGATTAATAGAAAAGGTCAAGAGCTAAATATTGAAACAAAATGTGTGAAATGGATTGGAAACTTCTTAGAAAGCAGATACCAGCATGTAGTTGTAAATGGCAAGGGGGCTAACTGGTATGAGGTAAAGAGTGTAGTTCCTTAGGGTTCGGTGTTGGGATCATTGCTGTTTGTCATATGTATAAATGACCTTCCAGAGATATTGAACTATGTTAGCAATATTTATTTGTATGCTGATGACACTAAAGTTTATAGACACTTTACGAGTAACTTACACACTGCAAAACTTCAAAAGGATATCAGTGCAATGAATGTGTGCACTACGAGATGGCTTTTGCCATTCCACCCCAAAAATGTAAGTTCATGAAGATTGGTACCTGTAAAGCAAAAGAAGTGACCTACCGTATGAACAAAACTTTGGGCAAAGTAAACTCAGAAAAGGATATTGGTGTGATAATAGATAATAAGTTAGATTTTTCAGAATATACGACTCTGAAAGTAATTATAGCAAACAGGGTGGCGGGGCTAGTAAGAAGGACATTTATATCTAATTTACCTCAAGTAAATTACCTTAAGTATGGTCATTTATTACCCGATTAGGTTATTTAGACCCATACCAAGATGGGGTGATCCTCTTCAGAGTATTAGCGTTGCTTGTTAATAGTTCCTCATTTAGTATATGGTTATTCATGTGATTTATTTTCTGTTAATAAATCAGCCTAAATAGCGTTTCGAAAACCATAAACATAAATTTGTTTGATCGAAGTTGTAGGCGGATAGATTTTAGGCCTAAGATGACAGCGAATTAAAATTTCGAATAATAAACCTGGCTTTAAGAAAGACAATTACACAAATATAAATATATTCATAGAATCAACGAATGTACAATGAGATAAGTAGATTAGGTATACAATGTAAGATATTTTAACATATGATTAACAGTAACAAGATGCGAAGAGAATTGAAGTATGTGAAATTAATATGGTGGAATAATATGGTGAAATAATATGGTGAATAATATAGTGAATAATATAGTGACTATGATGGACTGTGAATTAGGGGCTTTATACGAAGAGTGGCTTGAGCGAATGGGAAAGAATAGTGTGCTATTTGGTCGAGCTGAAAGCGTGTGTTTGTTTGTTTGTGTGTGAAATTTTAAGAGATGTTGTTTGGAACAGTATTACGTTAAATGAATTGACAAGTAAAATAAATGAATTAATTAATTATTAAGTTGTACATAAAATGATTTAATTTACAAAAGTTAAGTAAATTAATTGAACGATTAAATTGACAAAGTTAAAGGATTGCATAATATGAATTTTACACGATAATTGATATATATATATATATATATATATATATATATATATATATATATATATATATATATAAGTTTCCCAGGAGGTTTTTATTATAGGAATGCCCAGAGGCATTGCTATAACACCCTCCCCCCCTAAAAAGGTTACCCCCCTTCTTACTATTTTGAGATTACAAGTCCGAGTACCGAGGAGGCTTCCTGACGACGCGACCGGAGCGTGTGACAATGCCATTGGTCTGGCTGCGGGTACGGGGACACAGATTTTCTGTGGCAGTGGCATTAGCGCTGAACGAGGCACTGGCACGAGAGAAGGTTGATGGAGCGAAGGTGATCCGCTTGCTGGTTCCTTCCGAGATGGCGTCAAGCGGGATGTGGGAGTCTTGAGTCCCGTTGTCCGCTGACGGAGTGACCAGTGGGGAGAGATTTGCTCCTGACTAACCAATTCTGCCGACGAGGGTTCCTGCAACAAAGGAGGAGGAGGAGGCAGCAAAACGTAAGGTGGAGGTTGAGAGGCAGGAGTAGTTAAAAAGGTGGGGTTTAGGTTGTTTTGGAGGATTACTGTACTATAAAGGGGTATAGTAGGAGGAGAATGAGGTGATTGGGGTTCTAGACGAACATTTTCGGTATAAGCGGGTTTTAGGCGTGTTGCCAGAGCACTTGTGAGTGCGAGTGAATTAATGGCGTGTTGCCAGAACACTATTTGAGTGCGAGGATTGATGACGTGTTGTCAGAGCACTATGTGAGGGCGAGAGGATTTATGGTGTGTTGCCAGAGCACTATGCGAGTACGAGAGGATTTATGGCATGTTGCCAGAGCACTATGCGAGTGCGAGCGAATTAATGGTGTGTTGCCAGACCACTATATGAGTACTGAATGTAATGGCGTGTTGCTAGAGCACTATGTGAGTGCGATGATTGATGACGAGGCACTGTATGAGTGCTGAATGAATTGGTGCGATATGCATTGAGGATTGAGTATGGGTCAATGCAAGTGAGGACCTTCCTGAATCAGTGAAATGAGGTGCAGGTGGTAGATGTTGACCCGTTTATTGTCAATCTTTAATTGTTGTTAATCCTTGAGATGTTAGTTTAAAGGATGTGAGGAGTTTGTTAATTCCTCGAGGTGTTTATCGTTTGTTAATCCCTTGAAATATTAGTTTAAAGGATGTGATGAGAGGCTAGAGTGAGAGGAATGCCAGAATTTGATGGTTGTGAAATTGAAATTTGAGGATTTGAAGAGTGGTTGAGTTGGGTGAAGTGAGAAAACGAGAATTTGAGGAATGAAGATTTGATTAAGGATTTGGAGAGTTTGGTGATGAAAACTGAAGATTAGAGGAGTTTTGAGATGAAGATTGATATGCGAGGAGTAGAGAGTTGAGATTGGGTAGAGTTACTGGTTCTAAATATGTGCAAGGCTGTAAACACTTTTACGGCTTGTGCACCATATTTGTTATGCCAGCACCACCGAGTTGGTAGAGAGTGAAAAGGAAACGTTATGCTACGAGAGACTACTTGACGCAGTATGTGAAGAAGCATAACTGTGACTACAAGGCTGTGTACAGTGGACAGCGTTGTCCCCGTACCTTTGATGATACCAGCATAGGCCCTGATGGTGTGGAAGAAGGTGAGAATAGTTAGAAGAATGAGGTCGAAAATTTTGCTGTCTCTCACCTCTTGAATAGGAAAGCCCTCGTTGATTTCTCTTTCGTAAACCAGAGCGGGACCTGCGCCTTCGATCGCCAAACCCGTGTCCGTGCTCGCTCTGTGGTTCACGCTGCTCTTTTAACCGCTGGATGTCGGCTTCCATCCTCCGTATTGAAGCCTCAAGATCTCTTGATAGGGAAGATGGAACTCTTGAATGCTCGGCCCGTTCTTCAGAGGAGCTCGACGTGCCTCGAACCTGCGAAATTGAAGCATTATTAAATGGGCCGTGAGTTTGGCCGTTGGCCCAATTCACATAAGGACTTTTATACAATTTATCTGCGGCTGCAGCAACCTCATCAATGCTCGTGGGGTTCAAGCTTAGGATTAATGGCCTGATTTCCTCGGGGACTCCTTTCATGAAAGTTTCGGTGAGGAGAGGCAAAAAAAGTTCGATTTGAGCACCTTTTACCCTGATAAGGTCCTTCAGATGAGTTAAAAACGAAGTATGACTCATATCTCCTATTTCCTGAGTATTCAGTAGCTCTCTCAGGTCATCTATTTGGGACCTATCATATTTATTGAGGAAAGCCTCATTCAGGCAGTCTAAAACACCAGCCTGTTCCCTGTTAATTAGCACTGCCCTGAACTGAATAAAGGTACTTATTGGCAACCGCTGGATTATTGCTGCTACTTTCTCCTCCTCGCTGATGTTCTTTGGTTTAAGGGGGAGGGATGAGACTTTCAACCACGCAATTAGGTTTGCAGGATCATACACGGGAAGAGAGAGGTACGCATGTGGTTGTCTATGCGCGGACTGTGGGTTCGATGCAGACGCTTGGTCATGATGAGTTTGGGCGCTAACTGATGTCCTTAGTTGGTTTGTTTGGTCCATCATAGTCACTGTTTTATGTATAATTTTGCTAGTTGAATGAAGGCGTTGACGTGAGAAGTAGCTGTGGCTGGGTGGACGTATGTGTGTGTGTGTGTGTGTGTAAATTAGCCACAAGCACAGGAATATGAAGAAAGGAAAAATAATTGAGAAATAAAGGAAATTGTCCACTCGTTGAATATAGGGAATATTATTAAATTAAAATGACGTGAATTATGATAATTGGAAGAATGATGTTAAAGATAACACGCGATATAAAAAAAAATGAACACGTGAATCATAAATGCTCAAGCGAGACTGTGGGAAAAATTGACGCGTGGAGTCAAGAATTATCTTAACGTTTAAACTTATTTATTGATTAACGGGAGATTACTAAACTTTGGGCACCACTCTATAGTTTATGGTTTTTCATGTGATTTATTTTCTGTTAATAAATCAGCCTAAATAGCGTTTCGACAACCATAACCATAAATTTGTTTGATCGAAGTTGTCGGATGATAGTTTTAGGCCTAAGCCGACAGCGAAATAAATTTTGAAATAATAAACTGGGTTTTAAGAAAAAACAATTACACAAATATAAATATATTCATAGAATCAACGAATGTACAATGAGATAAGTAGATTAGGTATACAATATAAGATATTTTAACACATGATTTACAGTAACAAGATGCGAAGATAATTGAATTATATGAAATTAATATGGTAAAATAATATGGTGAATAATATAGTGAATAATATAGTGACTATGATGGACTGTGAATTAGGGGCTTTATACGAAGAGTGGCTTGAGCGAATGGGAAAGATTAGTGTGCTATTTGGTCGAGCTGAAAGCGTGTGTTTGTTTGTTTGTGTGTGAAATTTTAAGCGATGTTGTTGGGAACAGTATTCCGTTAAATGAATTGACAAGTAAAATAAATGAATTAATTAATTATTAAGTTGTACATAAATGATTTAATTTACAAAGGTTAAGTAAATTAATTGAACGATTAAATTGACAAAGTTAAAGGATTGCATAATGTGAATTTTACATGATAATTGATATATATATATATATATATATATATATATATATATATATATATATATATATATATATATATATATATATAAGTTTCCCAGGAGGTTTTTATTATAGGAATGCCCAGAGACATTGCTATACCTCATATAGGCATTAATAGGGAAATCTGTAGCTGAATTTGTCAGGGTGGTTGCTCCATTCCTTCTCGAGCTTCGTCTTGAATGTGTTGACTGTGAGTGCGTTGATAGTTTCCTGGCCCGAGGACGTTCCTAAGCCTGGGTCATCCGCGCTGCAAAAATGTGATTTCTTGGACTTGGCTGATGTTGGACCTGCAGTTTCCTGCCGTGTCCTCTGTAGTTCCTGTTGAGTAATGGCCTGAACATTGTGTTGCTTCAGACAGGGCATTCTCTATTCAACCGCACCGAGTTGAACCCCCTGAGTATTTTGAAAACCTGAAGGATGTCTGTCCGTTGCTGCCTGTACTTCAAGTTTTGGAAGGTCAAAAGTTTGTTCGCGTTCTGGATTGGATAGTGAAGCAAACACCTGGACCAATCGAGTTGCTCTTCTCTGTACGTTTTTGAGTGCGTCTCGGTCATGCTTAAGTTTGGGTGACCACACCACTGACGCATAATCAAGGTGTGGGCGAATAAGGCTCTTGAAAAGAAGCGTAAAGGACTTAACATAACATAACATAACATAACATAATTTAACGGATGACAAAAGCCACAAGGGCCTATCAAAGGTCATCCGTATCCATCAAATCCCACCCATATAATGCATCCATAGGATTTTGTCAGATCATGCAGCTACAATATACAATTTAACAATCCATAGGAATGTCCAACCATGCATCTACAATATATAATTTAAAGCCTCCATAGGAGTCTGTCAAAAACAAAATCAAAATCCCCCAAAATATACAATAAAAAGAAACTGCATCCACAGGAATGAGTCAAGAAACATATCCACATACTAAAAAGTAAGAAATTAACCCTCCATCCCCATATAATCATCCAATCTGCGCTTGAAAACATTCAAGTTTGGGCTGTCTACAGTCTCAGGTGGCAAACTATTCCAATAATCCACCACTCTGTTAGTGAAAAAATATTTTCTAACATCCAGTCTGCACCTCTGTTTTTTAATCTTTAAGTGGTGGCCTCTAGTTCTATTACTACCTTCTAACTCAAATAACTTGCTGAAATCTAATTTATCCAGTGCTGTAAGGTGTGCTTTAGTGCCCCTTGAATCTTGTTTGCCTTATTTGTCTGCATCTGTATCGGTCAACTGAACTTTAGTTCTTGGTCAATGGTTACTCCCAGATCTTTTTATTCTTTGATTCCATCCAAAATGTGGGTTGTGCCACCTTCCTTCTTTATTGTGTAGACATGTTCAGCATTATTGTGGCCTAGGTGCATGACTATACACTTTTTTAGATGAAATTTCATCTGCATGGTATGAGTCCAGGCCTGTAGCTCGGTAAGATCTTTCTGCAGGATGGTATGGTGTGCTTCTTGTGAGTCTATTATTACTTTATATATCTTGGTGTCATCAGCAAACATTGAGATGAACTCCTTTAGTAATTCTGGATGAGAAAATTTGCAGGAGGCTCTTTGTTACTTTAGTGAGGCCTCATCTGGAGTACGCTAACCAGGTATAAGTACCCTATTTAATCAAAGATATTTGATTATCGAAAATGCGCAGGGGAGAGTTGTTGGGATGATGCCGTACTTGAGAGGTTGGACTTAGGAGGATAGATTGAGGAAGCTGGACTTAACACTAAAATACAGGGGAACAAGAGGAGATATAATTGAGACTTTCAGGATACTGTCTGGAACTTATGGTCAGGGGGTTTGTGGAGATATCTTTAATTTACGAGAAGATTCTGGTACTAGAGGACACTCAAAGAAATTATTCAAAAAGAGAACAAGATTAGCACAGAACAATTTTTTTTGGCAACAGAGTGGTGAACAACTGGAATGTTATCCATCAAAATATGGTGGAATCTAATTCAGTTGAAAAGTTAAAAAGAAACTTAGATAGAGCATGGAACTCTCATAGAATGAAGTTAAACTATGGAGCGGAAATTAAGTCTGATTACTTGAAGAATGCAGCCAGAACGCTGCCACGATAAAAACTAGAATATCATACATGGATGTACAGGCCAAAGAGGGCTTCTTGCAGAACAACATGAAATGAAAAAAAACAAACAATCAATGGCCTTACTCGGTCAATATTGCTTTCAAAGTTTAACAATATCAAAATAAGTTGCAAAAAATATGAACAAATTCTCCCTTTTAAAATATTACTTTTCTACTAATGTGCTTCACTTCTACTAGGGTATAATATTAATACTGTAATCATAAACATAGTTTGTCGAAATTGCGACAAATTAATACACCATTAAAATACCAACCCTATATTTAGGGTAAAAATATCTATGTCTAGGGGTATAAAATTATCTGCAGAAATGGCCGTTTCTGCAGCTATTTCTCCATTTTGCTCGTGAGTTTTTCATGGATTTGCTGCCTATTTACTTATCGCCACAGTACTTTAAAAGTTTCGCCTGTATCAACTTCGTTAGATTAATGCAAATTTATTTATTTCTTTTAACACGATTACCGATATTTTAAGTCATATCACCACTATTGGTCGAGTTACCCATGCCTAGCTCAAGAGCCTCATTCTTCAAAAAGCGTTGCTCCATTTGAGAACGGCAAACTTTCTTGCCTCTCAACAAATTCAGTGCGATGTAAATTAGATGCTTTGGGAATGATAATTAAAAGTGATTCCGATTAAATATAGCCTTACAAACCTAAACTCAAGTTAGGCCGCATTTATAATATTGCTAAGAATCTAGATTAGGACCATGATTTCCTTCACAGGAAAAAAATGGGGATAATACAGCCACTTCGTGCCCTTACAGGTACCCTAGGTTTGTTGTCCCAGGGTTGGCCTTTGTATCCGTAATCTTTAACCCTTAAACTGCCAAACATATTTGTTCCAAATTGCCGTTTAGGAATTTAGGTAAACATTATGTTCAGCGGCGCGAATGATGGGATGTAAACTATTTTGTCCGCGTTCCAATATGTTTCACTCTTTTGGAGTAAATTCAAGGGGACTGCTCGTGGAGGATTTATCACTGCGGGGAGACCCCACTACAATGATCCTGAGTTCTAATGTTTTATTTAACCAAATGCGCCTGAATATGGGTAAATATTACAATTGGCTGCGTGATGATGGGACGTAAACTTTCGGGTAAATATGTAGATTAGCAACTCAAACGATGGGACATACTATTTTGTCTGTGTTCCAAAATGATTCATGTTTTTGGAGTATATTTAAGGGGGCTGCTCGTGTGGGGGTAAACACAATTGGGGAGACCACACTACGATGATCCTGAGTTTCATTAAATTGGGGGGTGGGGTCTGGGGGGCACAGCCCTTCAGTATATAATCCTAATTGGGTAAATATGCAGATAAGCGGCCCGGCTGAAAAAAAAATTGTGTAAATATTATCGTTCACTCGTGTCGGAATATTCATGCGCGTTTGAGTCCTTTTCGAATTATTATTCTATAAACAATTAGAATTATATACGGGGGGCTGTGCCCCCCAGACCCCCCCAATTTAATGAAACTTAGGATCATCGTAGTGTAGTCCTCCCATTGTGTTTACCCCCACACGAGCCGTCAACTTAAATGTACTCCAAAAATGTGAAACATTTTGGAACACGGACGAAATAGTACGTCTCATCGTTCGCGCCGATAATCTACATATTTACCCCTAATTGTTTATAGACTAATGTGCTAACGTTTACAGAAGTCAATGATTTAACCAAATCATGTCGGCACCTTTAATCGTTTTGAGGGTGGAGGTAGGGTCTGACGTCAGATGACTCAAACACGCGGTGAACGAAAATATTTACCCCAAAACCACTTTTGGCCTAGTCACATCTACATATTTGCCCTATTTTGTCTGTGTTCCAATATGTTTCCCTTTTGGAGTAAATTCAAGGGGACTGCTTGTGGAGGGTTTAAATACTGCAGGGGACCCCCCTATGATGATCCTGAGTTTCAATCAATTGGTAACATAACATAATTTCACAGATGACAAAAGCCACAAGGGCCTATCAAAGGTCATCCGCATCCGTCAAAACCCACCCATAAAAAGTACCATCGCCAGGGGAAGACAAAATCAAAGGGTAATACTTCAGATTCAAGGCGCATGGTAGATGGCGCTGTTAGTCGGCTACAATTTTGGGCTACAGCATATCTCTTATAAGAACATAAGAAAAGGAGACTGCAAAAGACCATTCATGGCCTACACTTGGCAGCTCCTGTTCCAGTCAACACACAAAAGATTTCTTACCAGAGAAAAGTCATCAACATTGTCACCCTTAACAGGAGTTTGTCATCTAATCTACAATATACATAAAATGCATCCAGAGGATTATGTCCATTCATGCAACCGCAAAATATAATCTTCCCACTCCTTAGAAAAATATATACATATGTACATAAAAAAAGTCAGTCCCATCTAGCAGCTTTATTCATATATTTATCTAATCTATTCTTAAAACTACCCAGAGAGGAGGCTTCTATCACATGTCTAGTGAGCCTATTCCATTCATCTACCACACAATTTGTAAACCAATTCCTCCCAATCTCCTTCCTAAACCTATACTTATCAAGCTTAAACCCATTGCTACGTGTCCTGTCATGTTCACTAAGTATAAGAACCTTACCCAGATCCCCTTTATTATATCCCTTTACCCATTTGAAGACTTCAATCAATTCCCCTCTGACTCTTCTCCTTTCCAATGTATGTAGATTTAGTTTTCTGAGCCTTTCACCATAAGGTAAGTTCCTTAGCCCACCAATCATCTTTGTCATCCTTCTCTGCACAGACTCAAGCAAATCAATATCCTTCCTATAATATGGTGACCAAAATTGTACTGCATAGTCTAGATGAGGCCTAACTAGCGCCAGATACAGTTTTAGAATGACTTCAGCACTCTTATTGCTTACACTCCTCCTGATGAATCCCAATATCCTATTAGCTTTATTCTTAGCATTTAGACATTGCTTTCTAGGACGAAGGTCTGAACTTACCAAAATACCCAAGTCTCTCTCACAATCAGTCCTCCCTAAAATTCTGCCATTTAATTTATAACTATTCAATGGATTATTTCTACCTATACTAAGTACACTACATTTGTCTATGTTAAACTTCATTTGCCATTTCTCGGCCCAATTGGACAGAATGGTCAATTCCTCCTGCATTACAACAGCATCAGAATCAGCCCTAATGGCCCTACCTAGCTTAGTATCATCAGCAAATTTACTCAGGTCACTACTTATACCTATGTCAAGATCATTAATATAAATTAAGAATAGCAAGGGACCCAAAACAGATCCTTGAGGAACTCCACTGCTAACACACCCCCACTCAGATTTAACTCCATCTATACTAACTCTTTGCTGTCTGTCACCAAGCCATGACTGAATCCACCTAAATATACTGCCATCGATCCTGTGTGCTTTAACTTTGCTCAGAAGTCGTAAGTGTGGCACTCGATCAAAAGCCTTACTAAAGTCCAAGTATAAAATATCATAGTTTTCATCATTATCTGCTGCTTCATACACCTGACTATAAAAAGACAGCAAATTAGTCAGACAGGATTTACCCTTACTAAAGCCATGCTGTGATTCTTTTATCAACTTATGCTTATCCAAGTGATCTCTAATATTCCTTGCTATAATAGATTCCATCATTTTCCCTACCACTGATGTCAAACTTACTGGTCTGTAATTAGACATATTTGTTTTATCCCCAGATGTGACAATCACTGCGTTATATATTTTTGGGTAACACTTCAGATTCGGGGTGCACGGTAGATGGCGCTGTTAGTTGGCTACAATTTTGGGCTACAACATATCTCTTATGACAGACGGTAGCGTCAGATGTAAACAATATCAGCGTAATATTTTTTTGTATACGAGTATATACTGGGGGGCTGACCCCCCCAATTGATTAAAACTCAGGATCATCGCAGGGTGGTCCCCCCTGTAGTGATATCTCCCCCACTAGCAGTCCCTTTGAATTTACTGGGGGGGATTTTCTCCCCAACAGCTTTTTACTGGCAGAAAAACCTAACCTAATAATGAACAATTCTTACTTTTATAGGTTTCTTGATTATTTTATGCGTCTCTAGATAATCTAAAAGTTTTTCGTGATCATGTAAAGTAAAGCCGAATTTGAATAACAAAGAAGCACATGGAAAGCACAAAAACACAATAACGAAAGAAAAACACTTGCAAAACGGGTCCTATTTATAAGCTACGATGTTGCCAGTAAGAAGCTGTTATCATTCGCAGTAAACAAAAAATATGAAAACAAAACAAAAATCAATAAAAGACATCAAGAAAACTTACCTAGCTTAGAAAAAAACTATAAACGAGAAGAGCGCAGAGATTTCGTAAATAATAGACTAAAAGTTACAAATCCCCCAAAGAACAAAAAAATATAATGCAGTGATTGTCACATCTGACGCTACCGTCTGACGTCATAAGAGATATGCTGTAGCCCAAAATTGTACCTGACTAACAGCACCATCTACCGTGCGCCCCGAATCTGAAGTGTTACCAATCAAAGTCCCCCACAATATAATATAACAGATGACAAAAGCCACAAGGGCCCATCATAGGTCATCTGAGTCAAATGGCCTCTTTTTTAAGGTCTGGGGGCATAGCCCCCCACTGTAGCGGGCCGAAAATATATCTCTAATCCCAATTGATCCAACCCGCTTCCTACACTGGCCGGACATGAGAAATCGAGGGAGAATGAAACGGATTGTATATACAGTTCCTTTACAAAAAAAAAGTACAATGATAATTACAGTAATTTATATTTACAAGGGAAGTGTGCACACTTCAAAATGAGGCCAAATTCCCCAATCCAAATACGATACCCTAAGAGAATTTTATAACAGGCGAATTCAACAAATTTACTTAAATATATCTACACAAAAAAAACAAAACACAACAACAACCGAACAAAAAGTGGCACACGCTATCACTTGTGTGCTGGAGGTGGGTGGTAGTAGTCTAACATAAAAGGAGGCAGGCTTGTCAGCCAATGTGGGTGTGGTGGTCCAGGTGTCTAGCGAGGTATTAAAGCCCTCCGTCTCAGGGCTGGGCTGAGCACTTGTCTAGAGAACCCCTCTTGCCGTCAGTCCACGCTTCCACTCTCTGTAGAAGAGAGATATCCACCGTTTATGACCCATTTACTTATACATGGAAGGCAAACTAATAAGTGGGCATTACCCGAGTAAATTTATCAACTATCTTACCTCTAAATGTATATCCAAACAATCCTCAGCATCAACAATTCTCCAAAATATTTAACTCTAAAAACTATTCTTTCAAAATATAATCTTTTGATAAAAGATTATTTTAAACAAAGTACAATCTGAGAAAGAAAATCAATTTTAATACATGAAATTAAATACATATATATACAAAGAGAAAATATAAAAAAAACCTCATTCCCATTCACACACACATTCTTACAGAGGGAGGGAGAGGGTACAGAGAAAAGGGGTGGGAGAATGGCCCCTTTTACACACACTCACATTCGCTCCACCACACCCCTCCTTCCTTAAGCCAGTCACTCACAAAACCCTTTCAATCACTCTTCACAGTACCACTTGTGCTCAATCGCACCTTTCTGCACCCATTCACACTCTTCTACTGGTCCCTGGCTACGCGTAGCAATTGGTCGGGTTTGTTTGTCAGTCATCCTGTCAGTCTCATTGTCACTATTTATCATATCGTCCACCATACTTTTAGCCATCATTACCAGTTCTCCCATCTCGCAACAGAATTCTTTCATACTCTTCCGTTCAGAACCTTCACTCATCATACCCCCATTCATCAGCTCCTCACTCACAGCTCTCATCCAACTCAAAGTACATTCTTGCAAAACAGACAGGTCACTCACATCCCCTGTATTCTCAACAGACATGCCAGAAACCTCTTCCACTGGTTCCCACCAGAAACCTGAAAAATCAGCCACTTCATCATTCACTACATCAAACTCACCCCTACTATTACCATTCATAAAACCCGAAAAATCAGCCACACTAGGTTCATTCTGCCCAAACACACTATCATTCATACTGTTCCCCAAACCAGAAAAATCAGGCACAGACAGCTCACTCACTCGTCTACTTATACCAGCCCAATCACTCACCTTTTTACGCAATAACTCAATCTCCCTTTCAAGATCCCCACATACCAGAAACACACTGCTCAGACTTACTTTCATTCGTACTTGCATTCATTCTTTCTACTCCTTGAGACTAAGACTAGCTCTTTCCCAGACAGATCCATACTATCACATTCAATCTCATCATGCACTTTACCTCTCTCTCTACGCAGTCCATACACCGGATGGCTCACCAGGTAGTCAGGAGGTTCTCTCCATCTCCTTAACTGACTGATGAGCCCGCACACTCTCAGTCATACCATCATTCAAACTCTCCAAAACATACTTCACCCCATTTTCCCAAACTCTCACAACTCTATAAGGTCCATCAAACTTCTCATCTTTGACACATTCAACCTACCCTTCACTTCTTTCACCTTCAATACTTTTGCACCTAATTCAAATGAACGGAACCTTTCATGCGCCTCACTTTCACTCAAACGAAACCTATCTTTCACTCACCTTTCAAAATTCATCACAAACTGACATGGGGACATTGCAGTTGCACTATGCACAGTTGAATTATACGCCCACAACACTCTCCCCAGACACACATCCCAGTCATTCACTGTCGTACTCATCATTCTCCCCACTCCTTAGAAAAATATATACATATGTACATAAAAAAAAGTCAGTCCCATCTAGCCACTTCATCCATATATTTATCTAATCTATTCTTAAAACTACTCAGAGAGGAGGCTTCTATCACATGTCTAGTGAGCCTATTCCATTCATCTACCACACGATTTGTAAACCAATTCCTCCCAATCTCCTTCCTAAACCTATACTTATCAAGCTTAAACCCATTGCTACGTGTCCTGTCATGTTCACTAAGTATAAGAACCTTACCCAGATCCCCTTTATTATATCCTTTTACCCATTTGAAGACCAATCAATTCCCCTCTGACTCTTCTCCTTTCAAATGTATGTAGATTTAGTTTTCTGAGCCTTTCACCATAAGGTAAGTTCCTTAGCCCACCAATCATCTTTGTCATCCTTCTCTGCACAGACTCAAGCAAATCAATATCCTTCCTATAATATGGTGACCAAAATTGTACTGCATAGTCTAGATGAGGCCTAACTAGCGCCAGATACAGTTTTAGAATGACTCCAGCACTCTTATTGCTTACACTCCTCCTAATGAATCCCAATATCCTATTAGCTTTATTCTTAGCATTTAGGCATTGCTTTCTAGGACGAAGGTCTGAACTTACCAAAATACCCAAGTCCCTCTCACAATCTGTCCCTAAAATTCTGCCATTTAATTTATAACTATTCAGTGGATTATTTCTACCTATACTAAGTACACTACATTTGTCTATGTTAAACTTCATTTGCCATTTCTTGGCCCAATTGGACAGAATGGTCAATTCCTCCTGCATTACAACAGGATCAGAATCAGCCCTAATGGCCCAACCTAGCTTAGTATCATCAGCAAATTTACTCAGGTCCACTACTTATACCTATGTCAAGATCATTAATATAAATTAAGAATAGCAAGGGACCCAAAACAGATCCTTGAGGAACTCCACTGCTAACACACCCCCACTCAGATTTAACTCCATCTATACTAACTCTTTGCTGTCTGTCACCAAGCCATGACTGAATCCACCTAAATATACTGCCATCGATCCTGTGTGCTTTAACTTTGCTCAGAAGTCGTAAGTGTGGCACTCGATCAAAAGCCTTACTAAAGTCCAAGTATAAAATATCATAGTTTTCATCATTATCTGCTGCTTCATACACCTGACTATAAAAAGACAGCAAATTAGTCAGACAGGATTTACCCTCACTAAAGCCATGATGTGATTCTTTTATCAACTTATGCTTATCCAAGTGATCTCTAATATTCCTTGCTATAATAGATTCCATCAGTCATAATCAAAATATCATCTATAAACGCAATCACATTCTTACTCGCAAACTTACTCAACACAACATTCATTGCCCGCTGGAAGGCTCCGGGAGCATTAGCCAACCCAAAGCTGAGGTTCCGGAACTGGTAATGCCTCTTTGAGGAAGAGAAGGCAGTTACTGGTCGGCTCTCCTCAGCAATGGGCATCTGGTAATACCCCTGTACCAGATCCAGCTTCGTAAACCACTCCATCCCATGCATACTATACACACACTCAGATACCACACACACATCGGAAACCTTTCTTTCACAGTCCTTTCATTCACCTTTCGATAATCCACACACAGACGCAATCTTCCATCCGGCTTACGTACAGGTACAATTGGACTATTCCATGCACTTGCTCTCTTCTATCACCCCCAATTGCTCAAATTCCAAGCACTGCTCCTCAATCTCATCAGCAACCGGACGTGGGAAATGCCTTGGCCGCTGATAGATTGGGGAGTCCTCCTTCAGGACAATCTTGAATTCCGGGACCTTTGCAACCCCGAAATCCAGATCACCCTTACTGAGGGCTCCCTTTCGTTCAAATATCATTCGATACACATCCTCCCTTTCATACTCAGTTAAACATCCATCCAATTCCACCATGCTCTTCACATTATTATACGTCCATTCACACGTCTTTTCCCCTGCAACATTCATCCTGACATCCGTACTATCATCCATACCTACCTCATTGACAGTGGAGAGGTGACCCAGTACATCTCCGACTTGGATTCCCCTCACCTGCCCTTTCACACTGGGGTCCGCCTGCACACATACAAAAGGATCATTCATTCTCATCAAGCCATCAAACACACAAGCAACACGCCTTACCTTATAACACGCATCCTTTCCATCCAATATCACAGTGTTCTCACCCACATTCAAACTAACATCCTTACTCCAACTCACTCTAACAGACACCCTTTCACCCTTCACAAGCCTTACATTCTCCATAGCAGTCACCTCAATACCAGTAAACACACTCCTCAAAACGCTACCATCTTTGCCTACATACAACTTATACACCCCATTTTTACCAATCCTTCTCTCAATCTGATCACTCGCAGGATGCACAACCATACAATTCATTTTCATAAAATCATACCCCCAAATCACACCATACTCACTACTCACCTTATCAATCACAGAAAATTCACATTCATTCATCATCATACCATGCATTCGAACAGCTGACCTTATCATTCCAATCACAGGCACTCTCCTATTACCAATACCTACCAAACTACCCTTGCACTCAGACAGGAGGGCTTTCTCGCTAACCTTGTCATACACATCTTTATACACCAAGCTCGCCTTGCATCCAGAATCTATTAAAGCCAAACACTCAATTCCATTCAATTCCACCTTCACACTCACACTTCCTACCAGACAGCACTTTCACACTAGACAGACTTACCAACACATTACTCACACTCATGCACCCAGAGGATACTTCAGCAGGTACCCTCTTACCATTCAGTTTCCCACTTCAGACTTTCCATTCACACCTTGCGCTCTCAGTCTAATCCAACACTTTTCACTCGAATGTCCTTCCATTGCAAAATAGCTACATACATTCCTCTGGTCACGACACATCCCCACATAATGACCAGCCTTTCCACAATTACCACATGCATATTTCATACTTTCCCCAGCAGTTGCTCCACCATTCAACCTCGGACAATCTTTCTTCAAATGGCCTATTTCTTTACACTCGAAGCACTCTTTCACACTTTCCTGGCAATCCTTTATCATATACCCTTTCTTACCACACCCAAAACATGCACCAGATGTCCACCTACATTCTGCCAACATATGACCTTTCCTTCCACATCGACGACATTCCACAATCTTTCTCCCACCATTCGGTCTCTCGTTTGCTGGGACATACCTCGGTTTCTCTCTCATATATCCGTTCTCACGCTTGAAATTCATCTGCCCCCTTCCATTCGACCACCCTCCATTTGCCCATCCATTCTGCCGGTCCAGGAAATTCGACATCACTGTAACTGACAAACTGCTGGTGTTCTTACCCCCAACATTCACACTGTACCATCCATCCTCTTCTAAATTGCTTTCATCATCAAATCGTCCATCTTCTAACAGTTCCAACACATCCTCCCACATCAACCGTCCACCTGTCAGTCTCACTCTCTCCTTTCTCTTTCCACTCAGCCATTCACTCACCTTTCGCGGGATTGTGTCCAAAAACTTCCTCATGAGTGGTTTGCATTCATTTACATCATCACCATACCTCGTTCTTGCCATACTCTCAAGCCTATGTGCATACATATTCACACTTTCACTTCCCCATTCGAGCTTCTCAAATTCATTCACCCTTTTATACTTCACACTCTCTTTCATTCGTTTCACCTGCCCAATCAATCTCTTCTTCACTACATCGTACTTTGGCTCTCCCACACTCGTTATCACTCGCAAGAACTCCAACACTTTCCCATCCAAACAATCTCCCAGAACACCACTATTATGTTTGCGATTATTTTGACCGTTGGCTCATTGTTGAGTACGGCTCACCGCGGGGATGTCACTGCGATGACCCTGAGTTTCAATCCTTTGGAGGGGTCTGAAGGGCACTCTCTTCGGCCATAGTGGGGAACATTGGCTCTCGTATCCCGCCAAACTCTTTCTATATTTTGCATGCTGGCACCAGTTTCTGGATCCACGAAATTCTGTGAGTGGTTGATGGTAAGATGTTCGTATCCTTCAGATGACAAATTTTAATAGGCTGCCCATCTGTCAGATACGACTGTCGTGCCTGGCAAAATCCACTTTTTTTCGCTGCAAGGAGGGTTTCTCTATTTCGATTTGCAACTGAAACAATGAAAATTCTCTTTGTTTCACGTTCAAACCCTCCAAAAACCCACTGCCCTTCCACTACACGGCTGCAGTTATATTTGCACTTGCCAAATTTGGCTTCATTGATCTCTACTGTTTTCCCGGGACCCCCAATCTGGGTAGAAAAATTGTTGAAATAATGTAACAGAACTTCCCGGCAAAAGCTAAACCAATCAACTAGGGGTTTTTTGACAAACGCCTGTTTGCGAAGTTACTACTGTCATAGGCACCCTATTCACAATGAACCAAAAGACGACCATAACAATGTTCTCGATTGAAAGGCATGATCCAGCGAAAAAAGTGCCTTTCCTAGCCGTTGATTTATATTTACATGGTTGGATTTTACTGTCGAGCGTTAATACACGATTTATCGTACCGAAACACCCAGTTTTTGTTCATTCTGATCTGATCGCGTGTTGATTTGAATAGCCCATGGGCTTCTAGAAACGCAACACATTTCTCGTTTTCGGTTAAAACAGCACCTAAACATTGAATAGGTAACGAACAAACTTCACATGAAAATGAGCAGGACACAGCATGGGTGGTCGTTTAAATATGAGGCGCGGACGGAAAGGTAGTGGCTTTTTCCAGGAAAATTCTTGACTTTTTTTTTACTGAAATTGACCATTTGTGGGTAAATGTTGCAAATATGGCCGGATCCGAGTACTAGCTACTTTTTCTGAGCCGAAATCTATATGGACGAAGTTTATGGTGATTTCCTAATGATTGAAATCTCTGTCTCAAAGTAGGCACATCCCCCAGATGAGCCAACCCTCAAAAATTAAACTATTTTTTCTTTTTTGAGTCGTTGACTTGTGTACTTACATTGGTCGCTTTTTCCATCAGTGCAATTATAATATTTATCATACCTAAAGACCCAATTTCTGTTCATTGTAAGTTCTGCCTTACAAGTGGGACACTCGCGTTTAGATTTTAAAAGGTCATGGGCTTCGCGGAATTCAACACATTTATCATTGTTGGCTAAAATAGCACCTAAATGGGGAGCACATGATGCAGGAGTAAGAAATTTTGACAAATTGCACATATCTGCATGGGTGGGAGCTTACATACATACCAAGGAGTTTCCCGGAAAAGTAGTGTTTTTTTGTATAGAATTTGAGAATGTGTTTCTTGAACTACACATATATAGTAATAAAAACATTACTAAATGAATCTGTTTGGAACAAGAATCAAAGTGAAGGTTGTAAAAAAACTTTTTAGAAAATCAAACAAGAGAAATCAATATGGGGCAAAAAAAAGTTGTTTTTCTTTTAGTCAGAGTTAAGAAGTCAGGCTTCATTAACAACCCGGTAACACTTCAGTTTCAGGGCGTACGGTAGGTGGTGCTGTTTATAGGCTACAATATATGTTTTATGATGTCAGTATCATGTGAACCATCACAGCGTTATATTTTTTTGTATATGAGTATATACTGGGGGGGGGGGGGGTGTCCCCCCAGATCCCCCCCCCCAATTGATTGAAACTCAGGATCATCACAGGGTGGTCCCGCTGCAGTGATATCTCCCCCATGAGCAGTCCCCTTGAATTTACTGTTTTTTTCCCAATTTTTGTTTCGCTGCGAACGACAACAGCTTTTTACTGACAGAAAAAACCTAACCTAATGACAAACAATACTTACTTTTATAGGTTTCTTGATTAGTTTATGCGTCTCTAAATAATCTAAAAGATTTCGCAGTCATGCAAAATAAACCTGAATTTGAATCGCGAAGAAGCCATAACAAAACGGAAACATCTGCGAAGCGGGTCCTATTTATAACTACAGCGTTACCAGTAAGAACCTGTTATCATCCGCTGCAAAACAAAAAATATGAAAAAAAAGACATCAAGAAACCTTACCTAACTTAGAAAAAACTATAAATGAGCAGAGGCGCAGATATTTAGTAAATAATACAGACTAAAGGTTGCAAATCCCCAAAACAACAAAAAAAATATAACACCGTGATTGGTCACATCTGAAGCTACCGTCTGACGTCATAAGATATATTGTAGCCTACTAACAGCACCACCTACATAACATAATTTCACGGATGACAAAAGCCACAAGGGCCTATCAAAGGTCATCCGTATCCATCAAATCCCACCCACATAATGCATCCATAGGATTTTTGCACCCCTAATCTGAAGTATTACCAGCAACCCCAAAATATGGTTTTATCAAGCATTAAACAATGGAAAATTAAATAAAAAGTATTTAAAAAGATTAAATAATGTCAAGCATTTAGTATGTAGAATATATAGAAAAGAAAAAAAAACAGAAAATAAAAGAAAAACCTACTTTTAATAAATCTAGAAAGCATTGAAACAAATAGAGCTTTCTGATTGGTCATTGATGGAACTGAATACAGATCTGTGAATGGCCAGTGGGATAGCAGAAAAACACTAAAATAGACCCCCAAATGAGCTAGAATCGCATCCGCCCATACTTCCACAGTTCTTCCATTCAAATCTACCTGGAAATTCTCCCAGTTAGCATCCCTCAGTTTCCATTTTTTCTTCCTATCCTCCTTAGCTTCTTTTCCTCCATACAACCAGCATTCCACCATCATCATATTATGGTCCGATATAATATCAATCATACCCTCCTCATCAATCCACATGCTAGTCATAGATTTATGCAAGTGCCAAGTGTAGGCCATGAATGGTCTTTTGCAGTCTCCTTCTTTTCTTATGTATGTTTCTTATGTATTCACCAATATGTAGTCGATAGCTGACTTGCCCCTTTGTGTTCCATGTTACACGCCCTTCTGCCAATGTTTCATTCAAATTTTCCAGATTCATTTTGTCTATAAATTCCTTAAGCATCTCACCATTCCTATTTATTCTTTCCCCTAGCATACCTAGATGGGCATTTGTATCTCCCATAATCATCAACTTTTCTCCATCGTTCACTCTCAAATTCTTTCAAGATGCTGTACTTGGTTCTGTTCTCATTCGTAGCTCATTCACCCTCAACATTCATGTATACCACAGCCACCACAAATCTCTCTCTTACCCCAGTCACCCGCAAACTCAACTTTCAATGCAAGTATATCTTCACTCATGGCACAGGAAGAAATGTAGGAAGCCGTTGAGAGAAAGTACTTTTAACATAACATAATTTCACTGATGACAAAGGCCTATCAAAGGTCATCCGCATCTGTCAAAACCCACCCACAAAATGCATCCATAGGTTTGTGTCAGATTGTGCATCTACAATATGCAGTTTAAACAATCCATATGATTGTGTTCAATCATGTATCTATAATATACAATTCAAAGCATACACAGGAATGTGGCATCATCATCAAGACTCGTCAAAATCCAAATCAATCGTAATATACAATAATAAAAAACTGCATGCACAGCAATGAGTCCACAATACCCTCCAAAGTTAACCCCCCCCCCCTCCACATATAATCATCTAGTCTGCTTTTGAATACATTCAAGTTTGGACTATCTACTGTCTCAGCAAACTATTCCAGTAATCTACCATTCTATTGGTGAAAAAATATTTTCTAACATCCAACCTGCACCTCTGTTTTTTAATTTTTAAGTGGTGACCCCTAGTCCTATTACTATCTTCCAACTCAAATAACTTGCTAAAATCCAACTTATCCATCCCAGAACTGATTTTATAATGCTCAATCATATCTTCTCTCAAATAAGAACATATTTAGTATCCTCAGTTTATCTTCATATTCAAAGTGCTTCAGGGAAGGTATTATTTTTGTTCCCCTCCTTTGTACTGACTCTACTAGTAGGTTGATGTCATGTCTAAAATGTGGTGACCATGCTAATTAAATACAGTACTCTAAATGTGCCCTAACATATGAGTTGTAGAGTTTAAGTATAACCTTTACTCTTGTAGCTAACATTCCTCTTAATGTATCCTAGCACCTTATTTTTTGCCTATTTTTTGCCTCAATACACTGTTTTGAAAACTTGAGTGACCTATCTACTACTACACCTAAGTCCTTCTCATCCTCAGCTGAATTCAGCCAATGCCCATCCATTTCATAGCTAAATTCCCTATTATCCCTTGCCATGTTAAGAACTTTGCATTTTTTAAGCTACCCTCAACTTCTTTGACTACAGCTGCCAATTTACTGTCATCAGCAAAAATTGACACTGCTATTTACAGCCTCCCCAAGATCATTTATATAAACTATGAATGATAAAGTACCTGATAATGTCCCTCCACTGTGACCTCACCCCCATTCAGCACAACTCTCTGTTTCCTGTCTTCAGCCATTCAGTTATCCAATTCAAAACTTTACCACATATCCCATGCATTTTTAATTTGTGAACTAGTCTCCTATGTGGACCCTTATTATAAGCTTTGCTAAAATCTAAGTAGATTACATCAACATTCTCTCCTTTATCTAATTGTTTAGTAACATAATCCATAAAATACCCTTCTTAATTATCTTTTCAAGGATTTTACAAACTAGAAGTTAAGCTTACCGGCCTAAAGTTATGGGTTATCTTTACTTCCCTTTTTTTAAAAATTGGCACTACTACATTCACTAATTTCCAATCATTAGGTATTTCTCCAAACTCTAGTGATCTAGTATATATCTTCTCAAGGGCTACTGCAATACTATAAACACTTTCTTTGAGTAACCTAGAATGAACGTTGTCTGGGCCAGATGACTTACTAGTATTTAACTCCAATATAAGCCCTTTAATTATTTCCCTGTTCACATTAATGGTATTCACCACTACTTCCCTTGACCTAGAATTATCATCAATTAATCTATCTTGATTCTCTTCTGTAAATACTGAAGAAAAATGATTATTAAGAACCTCTACTGTTTCCTCATCAGATTCTTTCAAAACCCCTTCATATCTAATCAGCCGTATTTTATCATTTATATTTGTTAGTAATTCTATAATAGCTAGTGCTATTTACAGCAATTTGAAATGAGAGTCATCAGTAGGGGAGGGGGAGACATCAGCGGGAGAGTTTAAAACTAGTCGTGGCTAGTTTGATAATTTAAAGAAACGAACAGGCACCCAAGGTAAGAAATTATAATACTCATTTTATTTTATAATTATATTATTATATTATTTTATGTACAAGTAAAATATGCGTGTTTCTAGCAATTAAAAATGTGTTCTTTCCAATTAATTGGGGTTGATTTGGGTGTTTTGAGAGGGTTGAAAATTAAATCTTTTTCTGTTATTTATAATGGGGAAAATTGATTTGAGATACAAGCATTTCGAGCTATGAACTCGATCCAGGTACCAATTATGCTTGCATTTCAAGGTACTACTGTATATATATATACCTATATATTTTTTTGCTTATATATATCCATATTTAGGGCCTTACAAGTTATAAATATTTGGCCAATACAGCGAGGTGAATGTCACATCCAATTAAAATGAAAAAATATTTACAAAATATATATAAGGCCTTCCACAGAGGAATCATCATCCTACACAATAATGTACTGGGTACACCCCCAATCTCAGAATACAATGTGCATCAAGTGGGGGGGTTGGGGGCAGGCCCACTTTGAGGAATTTCTTATGGGGTGCCAGTCTTAAGGGATTGGGATATGTGAGTTCCAGATTCTATAAAGTCCCAATGAGGTAGGTTTCAGGACGGTCCTTTCACAGTCACTGAGAATGTGAGTGAGGGTCTAGGCTGGCTGTCACTGCCTCTCAAAGCCAGACGTAGCTTGACTCTTGCTGGCACCAAGGAGCTGAAAAGGAGAAGGCTTATTCAGTTACAGATTTGCTGCCACACTCAAACATCATTAACGTAACATACATGAGGGTTGGCAAATTAAAAAAAACAGCTGAACCCCTCCCCCCCCTCCCAGTTCTATTACATTTTTTAAGCAAAATTTTAAAAAAACCCAGGTTTTTGTTTTCAGAAGTTTTTTTTTAAGAAATGAATGCTACTTATTTTATTCAAAATGCATACCTATGTTTATAATTTCAAAAAATATGCATCAAATTAAGGTTATTTCTCTGATACTGACTCAATTCATCTCTCCTACAGGTTATGGCTATCATGGGTACCCACAATTCTCATTCAGTTATCTTGTTACTGTGATCTGTTCTTACTATAATATAATTATTAAACTAATTAATTATTAATATTATTCTAATGTTTGTAACATTTTTTTAACAAAAACTCAGATTAAAACCCTTGGTTAAAAAAAAGATTTTTTTTTGGCCAATACTGACATACACACACAGGCGACACACATATCATTTGTCAAATTAACTCTTTCTTCCTTTTACTTAAGAATCATGAGCACTATTATAAAGTTTATCATTTTCACTCAGCAATTTATTCAATTTGCTGAAAATTCTGCCTGTGGGGGGAGACAAAGATGAATGGCGGGCACGATAGAAGTCTATCGAGTTCCCCACTCAAATCTCCCTTTCTTCCTCTTCTTCATCCAAAGCACCCTGGAAGAGAAGAAAGGTTGATAGAGTTGAAAATATTTTCTAAGTGGGATATCCAAAAGAACTTTCTCTGGTAATGTTTTAGAATGGTTCACCTGGTGAGGTAACTAGTTATGAAGTGATGAGTTTAAATCAATTTGGACCATTATCATCACTAACTCATAATTTAATTTAAGAAGGGGATTTTTTGGGAGTATTTGAATAATAATTTTATCTTAGTTGGTTATGACTTAAGTATATTTTAAATTTTTTTTCAAGATAATTTCTAAGAATTTCTTTATAGAGTTTGAAAAAACAAAATAGTTTAGTTCAGAAAAAATAAATATGATTATCCAATGCTTTATAATGTTTTAAAAGAAAATACATTACAATTTGTGAAGTTAAGAAAATTTATTTTATCTATAACTATATTTTAGCAACGTGACTTTTTGAAAGGGGGGAAATAGTTTAGAGTTCATTTTTAAAATTATTATAATTAGCGAAGTTCAGAAAATTTATAAAAATTTAACTATGAGTCTTTTTTTTAGATTTTAAATTTTAATCTTAGTAGCGAAGCGCAAGCTCTCCCCTGGGGGGAGTGGCGAAGCCATTGCCTGGTATAGGTATAGATAGGTATGATTTGATCGACTGTATAGTTAATTTTAGATCCATTTATGAATTGATAGAATCCTTTGGATGCATTGTTCATGAATTGGTATTAGATTTGGGTCATTCTGTGATTAGGTGATGGTGGTTAGAATGCCTTAGTGGATTTGGGGATGGAGGGTTAGATTTAACCTGTTTTGGGAGAGGGGTATTCTTGATTTGTTACTTTGCATGCAGTTTGTTATGGGTGATTTGGATTTTGACGAGCCTTGATAGTGATGCTTTTTGTTGAGGGTTTAAATTGTATATTGTAAATAGTTGATCTGACACAATCCTATGGATGCAGTTTGTGGGAGGGTTTTGAAGGATATAAATCTTTGATAGGCCCTTGCAGCTTTTGTCATCCCTAAAATTGTTATGATGGTCACCAAGATAGGCCCCAATAGCATTATGAACCAGGTTTTTCTTATGCTCTTTCATGGGTTGAAAGAATAAATCATCATAAATTCTCAGAACTTTCATCAAAATTATTCAAAATGTATGAGATGTCACAATTGATCCAGGGGGGGGGGGTAACTAAATGGTGGGCAGCTTTGAATGGTACCTAGTGATAAGTAAAGGGACAAGGGGACTTAATTTTATTAGGTCATGTTGAAAGTTTGCTTCTTTGAAAATGAGAGAAAAAAATATTTCCAGTAAATTAATCAATTATATAGTTACCATTTTATTCTACAACCTTTTTCCATTTAATTGGCTTAAAAAAATGAAATAAAATTATTTGAAAATGTATGTTTGCCTAAAAGAAAAAGGTAATAGTATATATTTATTTGATTTTTTTAAGTTGTGTTCAGCATGTCTTACTTCTTTCATTTACATCATTTTATTTATGATGCTGTTGACTGGTTTGACCAAGTTAAAATAAAATCTATTGATATTTCTTGGTTGGAAATGTAAATGAAAAAGTTTATCACCCATATTTCAATTTGGCATTACCTATTAGTTTAAAAAAAATGAAATATAATTTTTTGAAAAAATAAGATTTGCTATTCAAATAATTTTACATCCACAGGAATGAGTCTAGAATTCCTCCCTTCCCCAAACAACTGAACCCTCCCTCCCCATATCCACTTAAGACATTTTAACCACCATCACCTCATTACAGAAACGCCCAAATCTAATACCAATTCATGAAGCCTTTGATCCTACCACAGGTATTGTAGGCTCCATCAATAAGTGGAACCTGAGACTGTCCCGAGGGGCCAGGTTAGAATAAAAAGAGGCGGTTGCATGCTGAGGAAATTTTATAGCATCCCCCTGTCCTATATATTAGTATATAATATTTTTGAATGAATATTGGAATATTAATTTAAAAATATTCTTTTGCAGGCTTAATTTCTTTAAATAAATTCACTTTTAAATTTTAATATTAGATTTATTGATATTTTTTTGTTAATTTATAAAATAGTATTGAACTCTCACCAAGGTGACACGATTAAATACCATGGGTGAGGATAGAGAGAAAGAAAAGTTGGATAAAGGTTGGTTCTTGTTGGATTTATAATGTTGATTCAAATCATAATTTTAGTATGTCTCATGTACCTATGGTATACAAATAGTATCAATATTTAATATTATTACTCTTGTTATACTAAAATGAATGATTAAAATTTCCTGAATATTTTAATAATTTTAGTAAATATATTTTAGGGAGTAACATCTATAATATATAATTTACATCCACTTGTGCAACTATGCCACTAAGTGTTAGTCGTAAGTTATGCATTTGTCCCGAGCAACCCTTGATGAGATGCCATTCCCAATAATAAAATGTACATAAAGATTAGAATGACAATAAGTGGTAATCCTCAAGGCATCGAGAATGTGTGCTCATTGGTGGAGGGGTATAGTACTTTTCCTAGTTCCCTGTCAAGAGTATATTGATATGGATACCCATAACAACATGGGCAAGGTTCCAGAACCTTAATTATGTTAAATTGGTGGATGAATAGAAAACTGCATATGGGCAAATGCCAGTGCCATGAGAAGAGGCCATAGTGGAGCCAAGTAAAATCCACTTCCAATTTTAATGAAGTTTAGCCACATCAGGTTTGGTTAGTCTATGGGTGCTGTATATACTCATGGTTGGCAATCCGTAATAATCAGTAGGCCCCCACAGATCAGTGATAAAATGTCTATTATTAAAATATAATTTAGAAGTTGCTGTTAGTCTTTACTACAGAACCCCAACTCAGTCATGGTATTTATCCACTGGTTATGGGCTGTAGCAACCATGACTTTGATGTGTCCAAACACCTATACATGCTCCCTGCAATTTTCTCCATATCCTATATGGTATACCAGTACCAAATGCTCCCTCCCCCCTTCATTTGATCACCCTTGTTCAATTTCCAGATCGAGATGAAAAGAAAGATAGAGATCGAGACAGGGATCGCGATAGAGATCGTGATAGAGACAGAGATCGAGACCGAGATAAGGATAGGAAAAAACGCAGTAGATCTCGTTCCCGTGATAGGAGAAGGAGGAGGTAAGTCCATTCATCTGTGCAAAATGGAAAGAATATAATATATAGGTATTTATGTAATTTCCCACCTCCAATATCTTTCCACTGGACATCCACTCAGAAGAAACATCCCTCTGCTCCACCCACTAGACCCCACAGATGTACCTATTTTCCATCTAGGTCTAGCTTATTTTTAAACGAATCTAGATACTAAAAAATATTTAAAAAATACTATAAATATACATGCAAAAATAGGAATCTAGATATACATTTTTCCAAAATCTAGTTATGCAAACCATGGTAGAACTACTGTGCTGTACCATATGTCCTTTACTTGTGAAGGAGATCCCCCTGACTAGATGAAATGAACATAAAAGCAGCATGACAATTGCTGGTGAGCCAAAGGGCACCAGGGGCCAGCCTTCTTTTGGGGAAAGGGGGATACACCAACCAGTACTGGGGTAGGAACCTCCAAGGGCCAGGGAACCTGTTGCTTACCAGGGGTGTATGGATACAACTACCCCATCATCATCATTCCTCAGTGGGGTACACTTTGTTCCCAGAGGAGATGTACATTCTCCCAGCCTGAGTTAAGAACTAAGGACGCCCTTTTGTCACTGGGTTGATTTAAACTCTTGATGAGGCCTGGGAAAGTTGTTGATGCGCTTCCTCCTCACCCATCTCAGCTATTTCTTTTTCTTTCTTTTTTTAACTCTACAACTATCCTTTTGTCTAACTCCACTTGTTCCAAGGACGGACTCTTTTCACCTGGACAACTGCAAATTAGGAATGCTCTGCCATTGGGTTGAATCAAATTCTTTGATAGGTCCAGGTAAGTTGGTGCACCTGCTCTCTGTCTCCCCCTTTTTCTACAACTATCCCCTTAATCCTTTGCCTATGTTTAAGGTCCTGACCTGCTACCTCATGTCATGTCACAAGAGGCTTTGGGACCTCTATAAACAATCCCTGTTAACACATGTTGGTTGCAAGAGACCAGGCCTTGAGGGAATCAAGGCATCCTGTGTGATTAATGGAAATATCAGTTTTGCCCCAATAACCACTGTAATGAGCTGACCACCTCCCTGTGACTGTTCTTGGATGGATAAGGCTGCAAGGCCAACTAAAACTCAGTCCCCTCTATGGGGAACATTGAACTAAAGAAAAAATATTGAACAAAAATAAGTTTTATAAAAAGACAACCATGCAAACTACATATGATATGGTGCAAGGCATTTTTTACAATATGGCAGTTCACATACTCTACATATTGTTTCAGTACGAGTTTCTTGTCCTTGGCAAGCACGTCTTTGTTGTTCCACGGGCAGATGAGTTCCTAGATTAGTCATAACAGCAACTTTGCTTGAATACCTACCTGGACAAGGGCATCTTCGAATTGGATTCCTTTCTGTTCCTTTTGCAATAAAAATTCAGATAGCTTGTAAAGGAAGTCCAAGAAAGGAGTTCTAGTATTCCTCTTTGTATATTACCCACAAATTTAACGCACTAACAAGAAGAGTTCTATATATAACCTTTTCCCACCACTTTAGTGATTTAAATCATAGGCCTGCCATTTGATCTGCAAGATCTACTCCCCCATCCCCATTATCTTCAGCCACAATTCTACTGCCATCTTTTTGCTTATTGGAACAAATTGGAACAAGCCCATTTCTTTTGTGCGAAGAGAGCCGTTGTTATTTCCTTTCACTACAGCTTCTCCCTTTTGCCCCTTCCTCGGGATACAGGAAGTTTTTTCTCAAAGATTGACAAGTCCCTACTGCTGGATCTTCAATGCTATCCATCAAATGCACTGAAGTAAAAAATGCCAAATGCAAGTGTGATATCCTTCTCCATGATTGTAGAGATTAACTCTTGAACAACTCTCTCAACCCTAATATTCCCACACTGTGCTACCTCTGTTCCTGCATACACATTCAAGTCACATGTATAGCAGGTGAGTGCATCGCATCTCATCCATACCTCAATTGCCCTCTTTACAAGCTTCATGGATAGATACTGTTTCAGGCTTGATCTACCCTTGAACTATCTTGCCTACATTTTGGAAAAAGTATACTTCAGGCATGATATTAATTCATCCACATAATACAACTTTGCAGCACCATCTGACTTTACTGGATTAGCGACATATAATTTTGAAAGTATTAGTTTTAACCTATCCCATGCAATTGTTGATTTTATCAACTCATTACCCATACCTTTCTTTGATGACCAGTAGCAATCTAGTGATGGAAGCCTGTTGAAACACTACAAATATAACCCCAATAACACATTCTCATAAAGGTTTTTTCCTCTACAATCTTTTTTTTTCTTTTTCAAGAATTTCTAAGCTTTTATTTGTACAGTCAGCAATATGAACGAAAAAATTAAAAGGATATTGCTTGATAAATATATCATGAGCAGATGTTATTCTTGACATCACTAATAATACTATGCAAACATTCCTGAGTTACCTTCATTTGAGGGCTGAAATTTGTTGAGTTGAACAAAATGACATTAGAAGCCTGGGTATTTGTATTACCAATGGATGTTTCTGTAGCAGCATTCTTTGATGAATCTTTACTACTGCTTGAATCAATGACAAAGTCAAGATCAACCAACATCTAAATCATCGCTATCTTCTGTTGGATATGTATGTAATTGATTCAATTTTGTCTTCTCCCAAAGGTCTCTCCATATGGCCAAATCTGATATATATATATATATATATATATATATATATATATTATATATATATATATATATATATATATATATATAATGAAAGAATAGAGGATAAAGGAGAATAAAAAAAAAATGGCCTACCTTGCTCATAGCCGATTCTGACCTAATGTCCCACAGAAAATCTCCTGGGAAATAGAAGCCCCATATGCTGATTATATTTAAATTTATTGTAAAATATGATCTATACAAATTCTTTAGTTATTTATAATCATTGTTCATATATGTACATGATATAACAAACATAGAATAATCTACTCACCTTAGAGCTTAAAAATCACACAAATATAAGCAAACATAGACAGCCATCCACACTCCTTGGCAGTTAGGCTGACTCTAAAAACGTGGTTTAATAAATATTGACCACACACATGGAAATCCTAAAATCAAATTGTTTTATTCAAATCTTGGACAATAGAGACCTAGCAGTCACCAAGGAGCATTTCTTGGGATCTATATACCCCATCACTCTCAAAAGGGTTATTGGCTACAAGGCCAATTAAAAGTCTCGGTCTCGTCTCTGGGTCTGCCACAACAGGTCTTCAGATCCTGGCTCTCCTGCTCACGATTAGTACATCCCAGTTATGATATCTGCCCTGTTGGGAGCTGCAACCTTTGTGAAATGACCAACCACTGGGTAAGTTCTGTTCAGTGTGTGTCACTGTCTTAGGTTGCAAACAACATTTAACACTCAAAGCATGCCCCTGAAAACCGGAGAGATAGGCTAGATCCAACTCCACTTCTTTTTCTTTAGTGGTCACAATCTTGGGAATTTTTTGTTTTCCTGGTTCTCCAAAGTTTCCAAAATTTCAGACTACATTCTCCTCAATCCTTGGTGGTTGTGGCTGATGAGGATCTAAAATTCAGCACTACTCAGGTGGAGGGGCTTCCCTCCTACCTTCCAAATGGAGCTTTTCCTTTGCCACCTTCCAATCCATCCCTGGCCATCTCCACATCTGGGATGGGGTTGGCCCCAACTGTGTTATCTCCACCCCGTAAGGGGCGCGACGATTTGCCATTCTGGCCGCTGTGCTGACGGGACTCAGCATCCCGTCCGGCCCCAGCCTAGCCTCTCTTCCTTCCTTCAAAACACTTGTTTCCTCTCTTTTCACAGAACCTCTCCCACAACTTTCTCTGGTCAGCCTCTAATTTCACAGGGTAGATGCTGACCTTCCTTTCAGCCAACCGTCCCGCATCGGGGCTGAGGGGGTGGGGGACAATGTTCCCTAACCCCTGAGCTCCGGTCTGGGGTGGCTGGTTTTTAACTACCTGCTTCATCCCCACCCATACCTTCCTCACATCCCTTTTCCTCTCGTCTTCAAAATCTATCATTTATACGCCGTGTCCAAGGTGGAGCCGCCATGCCGATGGACTGCCAGGCCACCAGGCGGGAGGGGTGGTCCCAAATGGCGGCGCCTGGCTCTGCTGGGCCTGTAAGCACCTCTCGCAGTGCGGGCTACTACGAGAGGTGTGCGCTATTGCATCCCGTATTAAAAGAAGGGTCACCATGCCCAATGATGAAAATCACACCAAAAAAACCCAACCCCCAACTTCCCCAAGAACAACGGAGCCGCCCTCGGGCAGCTCCAGCAAAAAAATGGAGGTCCCCCCCCTGTGCTTGCACAGGGGACCCTCCATATTTCTCTAACCGGAGAGGAGGCTTACTCCTCTCCTTCGCCTACGGGTGCAGGGGACTCCCCCTCACCCCCTTCTCTGGAGGTGCTTTCGGGCACCTCCCTTTTCCCAGCGGCAGTCCCCTCTTTTCTTTCCAAGGGGACTGCCAAGAAAGCCAGCAGGCAGCCCTTAGCTAGCCGCTCCCCATCAAAGCGGCTCGGTAGGGCAAACCCCCTTAGGGGGGAGAGGCAAGCCAGGCCCCTTCGGTTGCTTCCCTCAAAAGACCTGCTGGCAAAAATATTAAACCTTGCTGGGGTCAAGGCCTGTGCCTCCCCAAACAAGACTGGCGACACTGCCAAGGGGACCTGCAATGTCCTGGGAGGGGATGGCCAACTGGAGGCCCCTCCCGTGATAGACATGGTCCTTGAGGAGACCCAGCCTCAGACGGTAGGGCCTTCCATGGGGGGGAATTCGGGCTCGGCGCCAAGCACCGAATCTGAGTCCGCCCCTATGCAAGGTCCTCCTCAAATGGCTGAGGGCTCCGAGGCAGTAGAAGGAGGGGAGGGATCTCCTCCGACAGGTGCCCCTACGACAACCAGGACCTTCTCCATTTCGGAGAGGGACCTGGCTGAGGCCGGTCCATCTGGCCTAGGGGCTTCTGCCGGCGGAGGTGAAAAGCGGATTCATTCCCCGCCCTCCTCTCCAAAAAAGAAGAAGACTAAAAGGACGAAAAAGATTCGGGGCTCCTCTCCATCCGCGAGGGCTGCGGGGACGGATGGGTCTGCTGCCACTCTAGCAAGCGACTAAGCCAAGATCGGCACATCCGGCCCCTCTGCGTTTCCCCCCGGTTGCGGAGCCCCTGACTAAGACTAAAACGCCACAGGGTTGAGCCTCGATGACATCGGGGCCCCTCATTCAGAGGTTACCTGGCGTTTTCGAGCCCGCTGGCTTCAAACGCTTCCTCGTTATTCGCTCCACTGATGGCACCATGTTGTCCAAGGGCAACATGATCCATCAGAGGAGAGGATTAGCTAGTGCAATTGGTAGAGAGCCGAAGGTAACCCGTTTCTCGGACGGGAGCCTTCTGGCGAATGCGGCGAATCCCGCCGAGGCGGCCAAGATAAGTGCTCTTTGGACACTTCATGGCACCCCGGTGAGTGTGACGCCGCACTCTACCATGAACTTTGTAAAAGGAGTAGTTTATGCGAGGGAACTCGTTGACTACTCCATAGAAGACATCACCCTAGAGCTGGCCGACCATGGGGCAGTCAAGGTCGAACGTGTGATGAGAAAACAGGGAGGGGCCTCGAGACCCACCCCTACACTCTTCGTCACGTTCGACTGTGACAAGCTCCCTGAGTCGGTGCGTGCCGGTTGGTACCGCTACCGCGTGAAGGCATTCGTGCCGCTGCCGCGGCGGTGCTATTACTGTCACCGCTTCGGCCACACGAATCGATCATGTAGACGTGCAAAATCGGGGTCACCCGAAGTCTGTGTAAATTGCTCCAAGGTCGCACACGATAAGTCCAAATCGTGTGTGGCCAAGTGTGTCAATTGCGGAGAGCCACACCCTGCTTCTTCGAAGCAATGTGGTGCATATCTCCTTGAGAAAGAAATCCTGGCCGTTCAGGCCCAGGATCGACTCTCATTCCGCGAGGCTAAGGACTTGGTCCTGGCGCGCCCGGCTCTGCCTGGGACGTCATATGCCTCAATAGTTAGAAAAGCACCCTCTGCTCCTGGCCCATCCAGGCCAACGAGCACGGTTGTTTCCGCGCCCATTCGGAGCCCTTCTGCGGGCTCTACTACACCCGGGCGCTCCCCTGGTAGAGCTGGCGGCAAAAAGGGTTCACACCCAGCCCCGACTAATACCAGGGCTCCCCCCTCTTCCCCCAGCGTGACCGTTTCCCGTAAGGCGAAACGGCCACGCGCCTCCACAGAGTCGTTAGACTCACAGGAGGCAACACCCCTGAAGATGGTCGCTAGGCCATCTTCCGGGGTTCCTAAAGCTGTTCCCCGAAAGGAGGACAGCAACAAAGGAGCTTCGGCCCCTTCGCCCACGCCCCGAGGTGGAGCGAGTGGCTCGGAGACGGTGGTTCCTCGAAAAGAGGGCCCCCCGCCTCCCAAGCCGCAACGCCCGCCTAAGGTTTCGAGGCGGAGGGAGGAAAAGACTCGCATGGCGAGCCCAACCTCCCCCAATAAGTCCTCGAAGGCGACAGCGCCTTCAGCGCTTTGTCCGGCCAACAGCGCCCGGGGTTCTGCCCCCGGGAAGCGTACGGCCATTCCCGTGAGGGTCTTCAATTCAAGGAAGGCCCCCGCGTCTCCTCCGAGCTAGGCCTGGAGGGCATATTCCTTCAATGGAATTGCCGTGGACTCCGGGCCAACTGGGAGGAGCTGCGGAGGCTCGTCTCGTCCCGTTCCCCGTTAGCTATTTTTTTGCAGGAGACCATGCTAGGCGCGTGCCCGCTGCCTGCCCTCCCGGGGTATAAGGGTCTTGCGACCCCACCACCGCGGGATGGCCGGGCTGGGGGATGCGCGGTTTACACCCGGCATGATGTCTCCGTTCTTCCTTTCTCTTTAGATACCTCCTTTCAGGCAGTGGCTGTGCAGCTGCACCTGGATAGGAGGTATACTATCATTTCTGCGTACATTCCACCGTCAGCTGACTTCGACGCGGGGGACTTCCGCCGCGTCGTGGCACGATTGCCGAGGCCCTATCTCTTGCTTGGAGATCTGAACGGCAGGCATCCTCTCTGGGGAGATTACTCCATAAATCCCAGGGGACAAGTCCTTGCCGATCTGATCGAAGAGCTTGAGATGGGTGTCCTAAACGTGGATGAGTTTACACATCACTGTCCGAGAACCGCTTCATTTTCTTGCCTTGACCTATCTTTGTGCTCTTCGGATGCACAGCCTGATTTTGATTGGGGGGTGGTCGATGACCTCCATGGTAGTGATCACTTTCCCATTCAAATATCATTTTCAGGGCAACTGCCGCCTGAGAGACCACCTCGGTGGTGCTTGGCGCGGGCGCGGTGGCCTGCATTTCAGGAAATGACTGAATTCTCTATCTCAGTCGAGGAGTTTAGGTCGGTAGATGAGGCCGTTGAGTTCTTCTCCGGCAACCTCATCGCCGTAGGCCTGACTACTATTCCTAGGACGTCTGGCCGTTTTGCACGCCGACCACTCCCATGGTGGTCGGCCGAGTGTGAGACGGCCCTCAAACAGAAGCGTTATGCCTACATGCGCTATAAGCGCCGCCCGAACGATTTCACTGTCGCTGAATTTCGTCGGGCTAGGGCTAGGTTCCGGTATATTTCGAAGCACGCCCGCCGCTCTTCTTGGCGGGCATACGTGTCTTCACTTAACGGGAAGACCCCTTTAGCTGAGGTGTGGAAGCGAGTCAAAAGGATTCGGGGCAAGTTCTCGCAGGACCCCCCTCCCGTTCTCCAGGAGAATGGGACCGCAATCTCGGACCCCGCGTCCGTGGCGGAATCCTTAGCGACCGCTTTTTCCGCATTCTCTAGCCGTGATGCTGCTCCGCCAGCATTCAATGCACGTCGTGATGTCGCGGAAGGCCGCCGGCTGGACTTTACCTCCAGAGGCGGAGAACCCTTCAACGACAAGTTTACTGTGAGTGAGTTGCGTTCCGCTCTCGCTTCGTGCGCGGACACCGCCCATGGTCCGGACGATGTCCCGTACGCCATGCTTCGACACCTGGGTGAGCGAGGCATGGCCTTTCTGTTAGATTTGTTCAACAGGATCTGGGTGGAAGGTCTTCTCCCAGACTCCTGGCGAATCGCTACTGTGCTCGCCTTTCGCAAGCCGGGGAGAGATCACTCTACTCCGACCGGTTTCCGCCCAATCTCTCTAACCTCTTGCGTGTGCAAGTTGATGGAGAAATTGGTAAATGTTAGATTAGCCTATTTCCTGGACAGCGGAGGCCATCTGTCTTCTGCACAGTGCGGCTTCCGTAAGTTCCACTCCACGTCGGATGCTCTGCTCCGACTGGAAAGTGCCGTCTGCGAGGCTTTCCTTCGTAGACAGCACTACGCCACGGTGTTTTTTGATCTGGAGAAGGCCTATGATACCGCATGGCGATACGGTATCATGGAGACTCTCCACACGATGGGGGCGAGGGGACGCCTCCCAATTTTTATATCTGAATTTTTGCGAGATCGTCGATTCCGCGTACGGGTGGGGGGAGCCCTCTCCGGCCCAAAGGAGCAGGAAGAGGGTGTCCCGCAGGGAAGTGTCCTCAGTGTCACACTCTTTGCCCTGAGCATCAACGGCATCACCTCGGTGCTTCCGGAAGATGTTCTCGCTACGCTCTACGTGGACGACCTTTCGATCTCTTTTGGCGCGGCCCAGATGCCAACTCTGGAGCGTCGACTCCAACAGGCATTGAACCGCGTCTCTCGCTATGCCGAAGCGCACAGGTTTCGGTTTTCTTTGGCCAAGACTAAGGTGGTGCACTTCTGCCGCCATCCACGGCTTCACCCCGACCCAGATTTGTTTCTTAATGGGGTGCGCCTGGATGTGGTTGAGTCGCACCGTTTCCTTGGTCTTGTATTCGACCGACGCCTCACCTGGGAGGCTCATATTCGCAGCCTTAGGGTCTCTTGTACCCGCGCCATGGACATTCTCCGTACCGTGACGTTCAGCGCTTGGGGCGCTGATAGGGCTACCGCCTTACTTTTTTATCGATCCTTTGTTCGCTCGAAGCTCGACTACGGATGCGAGTTTTATGCATCCGCAGCCGAGCGTTTATTGCGGAAGGTGGATTCGATCCACCACACCGGCCTTCGTCTTGCGACCGGTGCCTTCCGCACTTCCCCCATTGAGAGCCTGTTGGTCGATGTTGGGGAGATGCCACTCGCTCTGCGCCACGTGCAGTGCATCACTCGCCTGTACGCGCGAGCCCGGCGCCTCCCTCAGTCGCCAACAGCTCTCACTGCATCCGCAGCTGATCTCGATGGTGCCTATGCCGCCGAGAGACGCCAGTCATACCCTAAGCCCTTTGGGTTTAGGGCCAGGAAACTCCGTCGAGAAGTAGATATAGCTCTCGGGCCGGTGGCGCCCCTGGTTCTGCCCAGGACGCCACCCTGGAGGGTACCACATTTGGCTATTTGTCGCCACGCCTCTGCTCCCAAAGCTTGTACTGCGCCGGGAGTATTGCGTTCGACCTTTTTGGAGCACACATCGTGTCACGCTGGTACCGTGCCAGTGTATACGGATGGCTCCAAGTCCCAAGAGGGGGTCGGCTTCCACGCCGTATCCCCTCTGTTTGAAGTCAGCGGGGCTGTACCAGGCGCTGCGTCTGTCTTCACGGCCGAGCTGGTGGCAATACACCACTCGGTACGGGAGATTACGCGACGTGCCCGGTTCGGAGACCGGATTGTGATCTATAGCGACTCACAAAGCGCCCTGAGTGCTCTCGGGGCATTGGAATCTCCGCATCCCCTGGTTCGCGATATCCGTGACGCCACGGTTTTGGCGAGCCGGGCAGATGTCGAGATTATCTTTTGCTGGGTTCCTGGACATGTAGGAATTGCGGGGAATGAGGGCGCCAAAGAGTCCGCGAGGACTCTGCGACCGGACCAGCGTTTCGCTCTTCCTCACACCGACTACATGGCAGGAATACGGGCAGCTCTTCGGACTGCTTGGCAAAGAAGATGGGAGACGGTCGAAGGGAACTTAAAGTTGCGTGCCATTGCGCCGCGACTGTTCCCATGGACCTATCCCCCAATGCCGCGGCGGCTTCAGGTTGCTTTCTGTCGTCTCCGAATCGGACACACTCGTGTGACGCATCGCTATCTGATGGCGCGCTCGCCTGCGCCCTATTGCAACGACTGCGTCGTCCCCCAGACTGTTCGGCACATTCTTGTCGAATGTCCCAGTCTGGGTGATCTTCGCGCACGATACCTGTCCCAGTACCGGGATGGGCGGGGTCGCTACCGCCTGTCCCTTGTGCTTGGGACAGATTCGTGCACACTGACTTGTGGACTTGTTGACTTCTTGGGGGAGGCCGGCCTTCTCCCTATTATTTAAGCAAGGTTTGTTTGTTTTTATTTGTTGTTTTTTTGCATTTGTTTTGTTTTTTGTTTGTTTTTTTTCTTTAGTTGCACGCTCCTGCGCCGGGGGGACCTCTCCCCGACGCACCAGCTTGCTTCCTTTCCCCCTTTTGGGGTGTTGTTTTTTTTTTCTCTTTAATTTCATTTTAAAGTAGCCTAGAACTAGGCCAGTTTTAATACGGCGACTAATGCCCAAGTAGGCAGTCGCCAGATGAGCTCTTAAAAAAAAAAAAAAAAAATGTGTTATCTCCACCTCGAGTGGAGAGGGTGCTTCTCTATCTTATTCTTTGACAGCTTCAGGGTTTCCCCTTGCCCTCTCAGTGGCAGGCTAAAAAGACAAGTGACGCCCTGCCTAGGTTCTCTCTCCTGTTGGGCTCAGGTGAACCACCACAATCCCCTTAAAGGGGTAAGAGGCTTTATCATTTCTGGGCCTTGCATCACTTGTCGTTCCAGGGTTTGTCAAGTTGATGGGGGTTGGCATGTCTGCTCCCACTTTCGTACCGACTCGGGTGAGCATGCTGCGCCCAGTGATTGGCCATAGGCCCTATTAGTCCTGGGTTGGGATATCTGAGACCTTGTTAGGTGGAGATGCTCCTGGAGGTGACCCCACCCCAGATGGCAAGGTCTTCCAATGGAGGGAACCTTGGCTAGGGGCCAGGCAATAAACCTGAGTTCGCTCCTCTACAAGGCCCTCCACTGGCCCCAGAAGGATCTATCAAGGCTAGTAAGTCTGGCCTTGGGTCCGTTTCTGTGGTTCACCCCTCACTGTCCTTCCTCTAAAAAATAAAAAGAATGTTGAGAAGAAATCAAAGAGGACAAGGGCTTTCCTTCCGCAGGTGCTCCAGGGACAGACAGGTCTTCTGCAATTTTGGCAAGTGACCAGGCCAAGACCAGCGCACCATTGGGTGTGGATGTCTAAATGAAGACCAAGTGCCTGAGCGGAGACTTGATTACTGTGGGGGCCCTAATTTAGAGATTACCTGGCACTTTTTAGCCCACTGGCTTCAAGCCCCTTTTTAAATACTCACTCCACCGATGTCATGAAGTTGACCAAAGCCCACATGCTCAACCAAAGGATAGTTTTAGCTAGTTTAACTGATAGTCTAAGGTGACCATTTCCTGGGTAGAATCCTTTTGCCAAATGTGTCTGACCCATGCAATATGCCATTATTAGTACCTTTCAGACACTTGATTGGCTCTCGGGTGAGTGTGACTCCACACTAACATGAATTTTGTGAAAGGATTGGTTTATGTGATGGAACATGTGACTAGTACTTAGAAGACATGACTGAAGAGTTGGCTAACCAAGGAGTATGTGATGAGAAAATGTAGGGGCCTTCTGACCCACCCCTACCCTGTTCATGACACTGAGTTGGTGCATGCTGGTTGGTATTGCTACCATGTGAAAGCATTCATGCCACTGCCACCACTTCAGCCATATAATTTGCTTGTGTAGATGTGCAAAGTTGGGTTTACCCGAAGTCTGTGTAAGTTTCTCCAAGGTATGGCCAAGTGTGTCAATTATGGAGAGAGCACCCTATTTCCTCAAATCAATGTTGCGGGTACGAGTATCTCCTGGATAAGGAAATCCAGGCTATTCAGGCTTCAGATCGTCTCTCCTTTTACATTGAAATTGAATTTGAGATACTATTCTATGAAGATATCAAAACATCCTTTGGTAAGATTCCTACTCTTTTTCTAATACAAATTTTTTGATAAAGATGAATATGTCAAGGACACTTTAGCCCTATCCCCAGGGCTGTATTTAGGATGTGGGTGGCCTGGGGCCCATTGTTAGCTGTTGGGCAGTGGCGGATCCAAGATTGTTTCAGGAGGGCGGGGGGGCAATACTGGCCCTATTGCATACACCACAGGCTAGTAACCTAAATCCTAATATATAAATAGGACACTTTTACTTAGGAAATACTGAACGGGGACTATTCTGCCAATGCTATAATATGTAATGCATACACACAAACTGAAATGAACACAAATTGTTTACCAAGTGTATTTACTCACAGAAATTCAGTTAGAATTATTTAATTTTTCATGAAATAGTATAACTAACAAGTAAACATAGTTCAAATCAGAGAATGGATGGAGTTATAATCATTACAGTCCAGACACTTTTCTCGATTTTTGTGTTGCAAAGTCACGGATGATGTAACTGAAGTTCAATTCACGCAGTATATATGACTCGATGCTCATGATAGCCAGATTTACAAGTCGTTCCTGCTTCATAGATGTCCGTAATTGGTTCTCAATTAATTTGAGTTTTGAGAAGGAGCGCTCGCCACTGCAGTTTGATAGCATCAAGTTAAGGTATATCTGTAGAGCTATCTCAATGTTTGGGAAAGTGTCCTGCACACCCTTGTCTCTGATAAGTCTGTACAGGGAAAGCTCAGTGCTGATATCTTTTGGCTCCTCATCTGTGAAGATATTGGCAAATGTTACAAACTGACGCAGTTCATCAATAAATGTAATGCCAGTCATCTGGATAAGACCTGACAAGTTGCTCTGCTGCAGCCTCAAGCTCGTCTGAAGACAGTTCTTTCAGATGGCTAAAAAAGCTAAATTGGCTTGATATCTGTTTATATGTTTGCAGACATTGGTCGAGAGAACCGATAAACTGATCAATAACAGGCAAGAAAGTTTCTATTCTGTATTTTTCAGAAGGGCTAAGTTGTACTTCTTCCACATGGCCATAATCCAATGGGTTAAGACGCACATTGTGGCGCTTGTGTTGAGTTTTTGTCTGCACATAATCTACTGAACCAGACAGCTTTTCGCCTTGCTTCTCATAAGTGTCGAAGGAGTCACACTTTGATGTGACATAGTTTTTCAAGCTGGTCAGTGATGACACAGCAGTATTTAGATGGAGTTTTGTGTGTTGTAGACTTTTTTTTAGTAGCATCTGTTCTTTGCAGGATATCATTCCAGAAGGTGGTGTAAATATCCATTTCAAGCTGATTTATCTGTATTAACAGTCCTGCTTCACAGCGTACACACCCCTTTTTCTTCAATGTCATCAGCAACTTGTTTCAGTACATCCTTAATCTGCTGATAGTCATGCTTAAGTGCCTTCGTTGCGTCAGCTCTGCAGGACCAAAGCGTTGTTGTGACACGTTTGAGATTCAATGATGAATCATTGTTTCAAAGCCTCAGTCAGAAGTTGATGCCGATGCGATGCATTGAAATTGTTAAGAAGTTGAAGAGCTTTTCAAGGAAGGCAAAAACATAACATACAACCGAAATTATGTAAACAAAGTCTTACCACAAATCAAAGACTTGAGCATATTATGTCTTAGTAACACTAAATTCCCTACAAACCCTTATCAGTTAATCTAAAATACCTTATAAACATCAACATATATATAATACCAAAAAATAACACTTAAGGGGTTAAAAATAAATTGTTTACTTCTATTAAAATTTATTTTTGGTGGTTAGCCCAAGGCCCCGACCCCTTGGGCCAACCCCCTTAATCCGGCTCTGTCTATCCCAAATACTCTTTGATTAATATAACCAACTAGTAAGCACAAAAATGAACTTTACAACTCATCTCCCATACCTATTCCACACTCGCATTAGTATGGTTCACCTGATCATCCCCTCGCACACTCAACCTAATGCAAAAGAGAAATAATGCATTATGTGTTGCCAAAGGATGTATTCGCAGCATCCCAAGAAATCACTACACTGAAATGAAGGTAATTTCTAGACACAAAATACTAGATACCTTTTCTTAATATGTAGACCTTTCCCACCAGTCTTAAACCAGGCCAGACCTTCATTATGCACAAAATCTATATAGTCAGGCATCCATTACCTAGGCACAAACCCTTTTCCAATTACCATTCCACTAGATGCATGTCACCATTCAGAACTAAACAGAAACACTGCATTGGTTTGATCAAGACAGGCAGCTAAACTATAGATATACACATCTTGAATTTGCTAGAATTGTGTCTGGTTGGCAGAATTTATCTAGCTGGACCCATATATAGGGGGTCTGTCATATTATCATTTGATTTACTAGGCAATATTTCCTATTATACTGTACTTTTATTTTTCTACCCTTCTCCCCATTTTTATCAATCAAAATATTAGCAATTTTGTATATGGTGGGAAGTTGTATACAAATTACATTTTGTATATTCTTCATCAGCCCCTCCCCCCCTTTAATTTTACAATACTTGAATATTTTTTTTTGTGTTGCCAGATCTAGGTCTCGGTCTAGAGCAGGGAGGTCAAGATCAAGGTCCCGTTCCCGAGATCGTCGCAAGTCTCGAAGGAAGAAGCCTTCCCTGTACTGGGATAAACCCCCTCCAGGTTTTGAACACATAACACCTCTTCAATATAAAGCTATGCAAGGTCTGTATGGAACACATGGGCAAGCCGAAAACTCAGTTGTAATAGGAATTCAAAGCAAACCATTCACCTTATCATTTTCATTGCAGCTGCTGGGCAAATCCCATCCAATATAATGCCAGACATGCCCCCAGTTGTTGTGCCACAGTCAGTTCCAGTACCCGTGCCTGTGGTAGGGTCAACCATCACGAGACAGGCGAGGCGTCTGTACGTTGGTAATATCCCCTTCGGTGTAACAGAAGAGGAGATGATGGAGTTCTTCAACCAACAGATGCACCTTGCTGGGTTGGCACAAGCGGCAGGAAACCCTGTGCTAGCATGTCAGGTTGGTAATCCATAAGTGCCTCTAGATATTTGGGTTGTAGTTTGCTTACAGTACATGTATACATCAATGCCACAGTGGATAGAGTTGTCAAGTTAAGGTTTTGTAGAATATGGCTTTTAAATTTAGTTCAGCCATAGCTGAACTTTCAACCTTGCAGTGCATTCATGTATGACAGTGGATTCCAAGTTAAGCTTTTCCATATATTTCAAGTTTGTGTTGTTGCATTGTCATGTATGAATGATGTCTGTCTGATAAAACTTTTTGTATAATCACCCCCCCCACTTTTGCGCAAAAAAAGTGAGGCTGGTGTGTATCATTCACACACAAACAACCCTCTATTCCTTATTAAATCCAAAGTTACCTATCCTTATTTTCACCACCACTGGCCCTCCATAGCTATTGGACATCTATTCCACCTGATGACACAGGTTTGAATCAACTCCTTTATACAACCACTGGCTTTCCCTAGATAGCTATTGGGCTCCTGTTCCACCTGCTGACACATGTTTGAATCAACTCTTTTATTTCACTCATATAGCAGTTAAAATAGTCTTCCCTATTTTCTCCCTCTTTTTTTTCTTATGCTTTTTAGTGTCACCTAATACATTCCTCAGCATTTTTACCGGTTGTGATAGCACTTTTCCTTTCCTTGGGCTATTGACAACATCCATTGTATATCACGCATCCTGTGATTTTCATTTATTATTATTATATATATAGATAAGGAGAGGAAACAGTGGAAAATAAAGCAGTAAAACAAACTATACAAAAAATAACAGAACAGTGAAGCAAACTGCCTTCATAACCCATCTCTAAGAAGGGAGGGTATTTATAACCTGGCCTGAAGGGAAAATCTGATGTTGGAATACCACTGCTATTGTGTCAGCTGTTTGTCATGGATAACTATAATTAGTTCATCTTGCCTTAAAAATCGCTGAAAACTGTTTTCTATGTAGAATCCCATTTTCTTGTATAATCCCATAAATCCACTCGTGAACCTAGGATTGGGTTGATTGATCACCTGCTGGCCCCATCCTTCCTCAAGGCATCCTTATAGTATACATCATCCCTGGGGTGATGTCTTGTGCTGATTCTTCTGATTTTGAGGGTATACTCACTCTAGCAAGAAATGGATGATGATGAGGGAGAGGGAGAGAAGGCAAGCACCTGATCTGTGAAGATATGGCAACAGTGGGGTGACACTGGGGACGACGGTGCTTATGCCTCACGCCCATCGTCCATTTCTCACTGCGTGCGGCGGGTATAATAGAAAATGGCCGATGGATAGGCTGTCAGTAGTCTGTTGTTAGGCTGGGATTTTGCTTTTCCCTATATTGCCCAAATGATGGGGGGGGGGGGCTAAAATCAGCTTTCTGTCAGGGCTGTTTGCTCCACTATCATGTATTTGGTTACATCTTGTTGGGGAGGCTGTGTTGTACTTAGCATCTCTGGGCAAATTCCTGTGTGCAGAGTTGGGTTCAAGAGTTATTGTAGGTGCTAAGCCTCCTGCAATGGCCGTTTTTAGATGGTACCCAAATACTTGCAGGTGGTGAGCCTCTTCAACATATTTGTTATATTAATATATATGGATGTATCTTTGTGTACATCTATATATATAAATGCCAAAAGACTTTGGTGTTGTAGCTATGGTATTTTCCTTGCTAGTTGCTGACTTGTTAAAATCTTAAAAAATGCTTTTGTACATTTGTTTAAATTTGGTTCATTCATTTTAGCTTTCTGTCAGGGCTGTTTGCTCCACTATCATGTATTTGGTTACATCTTGTTGGGGAGGCTGTGTTGTACTTAGCATCTCTGGGCAAATTCCTGTGTGCAGAGTTGGGTTCAAGAGTTATTGTAGGTGCTGAGCCTCTTGCAATGGCCGTTTTTAGATGGTACCCAAATACTTGCAGGTGGTGAGCCTCTTCAACATATTTGTTATATTAATATATATGGATGTATCTTTGTGTACATCTATATATATAAATGCCAAAAGACTTTGGTGTTGTAGCTATGGTATTTTCCTTGCTAGTTGCTGACTTGCTAAAATCTAAAAAAATGCTTTTGTACATTTGTTTAAATTTGGTTCATTCATTTCATGGTTTTGATGAAGCATTTGTGACAAAAAGATTTTAATTGTAGCGTTTAGTGAACTACATAATTGAATTTATTGCAAATACTATTTGGGTAATGAAAATGTTTACTTAATTTTGTGTGTAGTATAACTTGTCCAAACATTTTGCAATGCTTTATACATTAAATTGACAAGACAATGAGTGAACTTGAAATAAGAGTAATAAATATAAATTGTAGAGAGATGATATAATGAGCTCATTCAAGGGAGAGCAAGGCCTGCAAGCCCTTGAGCCATTCTAAAGTATTTAGAAAGTCACCATTGAACTGCATTTTACTTCCTGACCACGAGAAAACATTTTTTGCATTATTAAGGCAGGACTGGATTTAATTAGTTTCAATATGCATTCATTTTACTCCCGACAGGTAAATTTGGACAAGAACTTTGCTTTCTTGGAGTTTAGGTCGATTGATGAGACCACCCAAGCCATTGCCTTTGATGGGATCAATTTCAAAGGTCAAAGTCTCAAGATCAGGCGACCTCATGATTATCAACCAATGCCTGGCATGTCTGAGCATCCAAATCTCACAATGACAGGTAAGGATTAGAAGCCGCTTCTATGTTCTTGCATCTTTTCTTGCCATCATCAACCCACTTTCCTCCAAGGTGGATTTGGTCCACATTGATGCCACTCCTGACATGACTCTATGGGAGTCCCTCCCTCACCACTGCCTTTTATTAATTCTGTGGTATTTTTCTCCTTATTTCTTATGCCCAAGTTGGTGAGATGGGTTTAAATCCTTAGTCAGCAGCACCCTGTATCCAGTTTATACTTCTGATATTGTTTCCCACTTCCACATCCTACTTGGTTGCCCTTTAAGGGTTACCGTGATGTGTCCTACTGGCTCCCATGCTGATGAGACTCAGTGCCCTTGCTCCTCTGCTCCTTCACCTAACATCTTTCTGTACCATCTCTCCTCTCTCTTGCCCAGGGGCATGCTCTATGTAGCCTGTTACACTTGTTAAGCTAGAGTTCAAATTAGTGCAGCCCCCTCACTGTGTTAACTTGAGCACACTGGTGGGGCCATGGATATTTGTGTTTCTTCCTGGTTCACTTTCAGCATTTATGTTTTTCTATGACTATCCCCTAACAACCCTTTGTATAGGCTTAAGGAGCTACCTCCTGTTAGAAGAGAGGTTTTGGAACCTTTATAAACAATGACCCTGGATACTCAGTTCACAAGTGAATAGGACTCAGGGTCTTAAGTATTGGGGCATGATTAATGGGAAGGTTAGTTTTGCCCCAATTACCCCTTCCCTGCATATAATGGTGTGATCACCTACCTCCCTGCAGCCCTTCTTGGGTGCATAAGCTTGTACTGCTTATGGATATATTTCAACATATTTTCAGATCTTGGCCATCCTGTCAATAATTAGTACGCTCTAATAAGCAAATCCCCACTGCCTCTGGCTGTTCAGTTCAAAACTTAGGCCTTTGGAGAGAGCAGTCCACTGGGCAACTTCTGGTCGTCAGTCTGTGTTGCCTTGCCGCAGAGGTTCAAACACTACTCATTGACTCCAAGGAAGGACCACCCTTCAAAAGTCCAAAACCCCCAAGGTTGGAGTGGCCTCCGAGCCCTCCAGTTTCAAGCGTTTCCTGGTTGTTTGTTCTACTGATGGGATGGGGTTGTTGTTACCCACAGATATCTGCTCCATTAGTGTCAGGAATTAGTTAGGGTCCTAGGTCCAGAGCTAAAGGTCTGCCGTTTCTCGGACAAGACTTTTGAATCCGGTGGCCATGTTGTGCTTTTCCCACACACAGTCTCGTCTCTGCTGCTGACACCAGTCGATACCACAAATTTTCTTAAAAGGGTGATTTATGCTCGGAACTCATGGACTACTCCTTAGAAGATATCACCGAAGAGCTGGACAACCAAGGACCTGTCAAGTTCCATTGTGTGAAGAGGAAACAAGTGGGGGAGGGTAGAGATGCAATCCTACACTCTTTGTTACATTCCATCGTGCAGGCTCCCGCCTGAATCTGTGCATCCCGGTTGGTATCAGGACTGCATCAAGACATTTTTTCCAACTGCCACGGTGGTTTTACCATTACTAGCGCTTTAGTCATACAAATGGGACTTGCAGATATGCCAAATCGTCAGCCTGAAATCTACGCAAACTGCTCCAAGGCATTGCCTAGTAAATCTGTATTATGCAATGCCTGTAGTGTGTGAATTGTTGCAAGCGCCCACTTGCTTCCTTGAAGTAATGTAATTAGTATCTTTTCGAGGTAGTCCTAGCCATTAAGGTTAATCTCCAAAGAAATGGTCCTTTTGCGTCCTGTGCAACTTGCCACATCCTAACCATGTAAATTTAAGAATGGTTCCATCTGGGCTTAGGAATGCCCTCGTTTTGGCGCCCATTCTGAACCCTTCTGTGGGTTCTACCTCACCAGGCACAAGCCTGGTAAAGTTGGTAGCTCAAAGTGCTTAGACTCTGCCTCGGCTAAAATTAGTGCTTCAAGATCACATCCAATTGCCCTCCTCCTTACTTGCATCGGCCAAACCATACCTGAAAGGTATATTCCTTGGATGGAAATGCCATTGGTCCGAGGCCACCGGGACGAGCTGCATATTAGCTATCTTTTTACAGGAGACTGCTTGGTGTGTGTCCCCTGCCCATCCTCGTGGAGGCTGCACGATTTACACCCAGCATGTCTTCCTTCTATTCACTATAATTATTTCAGGGTACATCCCTCATCGTCTTGCCTACCTTATTGACCAGCTGAAGATAGCAATCCTAAATGTGTATGAGTTTACGAATCATTGCCTAAGACCCGCTTCTTGTCTCAATCTATCCCTCTGCTCTCTGGATGCACAACCTGATTTGGGTTGGGAAGTGGTCTATTTCCTAAATAGTAGTGATAACTTATATTTAATTATTATTTTCGGGTCTGCTACTGCCTTAGAAAGCACCCTGGAGGTGCTTAGATTGGGAGTGGTGCTCCTCATTTTAAGAATAGCTGATTTCTTTGTCCCAGTTGAGTTTGCCAGTAGATGAGGCCATTGAGTTCACCAACAAATTCATCACTGTAGACCTGACTACTAGTCCAAGAAAGTGTCCATTTTTGAATGCTGTGCACTTCCATTAGTGTTCTGCCAATTGTGAGATGGCCCAAAGACAAGCAATATGCCTACATGCAATATAAGTGGTGCCACCCAAACGATTTCACTGTTGGTAAATTTAGTTGAGCTAGGGTCCTAGGTACAGGTTCTGGCATGTTTGGAAGGATACCCACAACTCTTCTTGGCATCCATACATGTTTTTGCTCAACTGGAAAACCCCTCTTGCAGACTTGGGGGAAGTTTTTGAAGAACTCCTCCTGCAATCTCATCCGTGGCACTCTTTCACAAACATGTCGCTGAAGGTCCCTTTACTTCCAGAGGCAGACAACCCTTCAATGACAGGTTTGCATTGAGTAAGGTGCACTCTGCTCTCTACATACACACACTGGTTATGTTCAGGACAGTCCTGTATGCCATACCTTTGCACCTATGTGACAGGCATTGCATTACTGCTGGCTTTGTTCAAAGGGGTCTGGGCAGAGGGTACCCTCCAAGGCTCCAGGCAAATGACCACTGTGCTTACCTTTCACAAACTGGTGAGAGATCACTCTACCCCATCTAGTTTCTGCCCAATTTCTCTAACCACCTGAGTGTGTAAGTTGTTGGATAAATTGGTAAATGTTAGATTAGCCTTTTTCCTGGACATCAGAGGCCACTTTTCTTCTGCGAGTTCCACTACACTGGATCCTGTACTCACACTGGAAATTGCTGTTTTTTGATCTGTAGAAGGCCTATGCTACTGCATGGCGATAAGGTATCAAGGAGACTCCACGCGATGGGCAATGGGATGCCTACTAGTCCTTATTTCTGAATTTCGGCAAAATCCTGGATGCTGTATAAGGGTGGAGAAACCCTCTTTGGTCCAATAGAGCAGAAACAGTTTGTCCACCTAGAAAGTGTCCGCATTGTTGCACTCTTTTCCACCCAAGTAGGCCGTTGCCAGATGAGCTCTTAAAATTACCCCCCCCCCAACAAAAAAAAACACTTTTCCCATAACATCAACAGTATCACCTCAGTGCTGCCGCACAATGTCCTCACTACACTCAATGTATATGACTTTTCAATCTCTCTTGGTTAAACCCAGATGCCAACTCTTTAGTGTCGACTCCAGTAAACATCTAACTGCATCTCTCACTATGCCTAAGCACACAGGTTTTTTTCCTTGGCCAGAACTAGGTGGTGCACTTCTGACACTATCCATGCTCCACCCTAACTCAGACTTTCATAAAAGGGTTTTGCTTGGAAGTGGATTCACACATTCCTTGGTCTTGTTTTCGACTGGTGCCCCCACCTTAGAGGTCCATATTTTGCAGCCTTAGGGTTTTTTTCTATCCGTGCCATGTACATTCTCTTCCATTAAATTCAGCACTTTTGGTGCTGATGGGCTGTTGATTTACTTTTGTACAGAGCCTTTGTTTGTTCAAATCCTCCCCAAGTGTGTGTCTTATGCATCCGCAGCTGAACGTACGAGGGGCGGTCAATACGTTCTGCGAATCGGTAGGGCAAAACAGAGGAAGGGAGATGGCTGTTTGTGTGCGTGTTAGGACAAGTTATGACAAGTCAGGACCTGCAGCCGCACGCTCCTACCTCGTCTATTTAAGAAGCAGTAGCTGATCGCAGATCGTCAGTCACAAATTTTTCAACAATGGAGAAGTTTGAGCACTGCGCAGTGATCAAACTTTTGACCAAGGAAGGCAAGAATTCAAAAGAGATCCATGAAGGCATGATTGCAGTGTACACCGACACCGCCCCTTCCTATGCAACTATTGCTCGCTGGAATAGGGAGTTCCGCCATGGTCGTGAGTCCCTTGAAGATGACTCCCGTCCAGGACGTCCTTCAGACGTGACCAACGAGTAAATGTGGCCCGTATGGAGAGGATGATCCTCGAAAATCGACGGGTGAAGGTCGAAGAAATTGAGCGAGAACTTGGAATATCACATGGAAGTGTTATCAACATCATCCACTACAATTTGGCCATGACCAATATCTCTGCCCGTTGGGTCCTTAGAAACCTGACGCCCCATGATCGACTTCAACGTCGTCAAAGTCCACAAGGTCAGAGTTGCACAAGCTGCCCTGCGCGAGTGTGGATTCGAGGAGCTCAACCATCCTCCCTAAAGTCCAGCTCTGGCCCCCAGGTTTCGGTTTTCTTTGGCCAAGACTAAGATGGTGCACTTCTGCCGCCATCCATGGCTTCACCCCGACCCAGATTTGTTTCTTAACGGGGTGCGCCCGGATGTGGTTGAGTCGCACCGTTTCCTTGGCCTTGTATTCGACCGACGCCTCGCCTGGGAGGGTCTCTTGTACCCGCGCCATGGACATTCTCCGTTCCGTGACGTTCAGCGCTTGGGGCGCTGATAGGGCTACTGCCTTACTTTTTTATCGATCCTTTGTACGCTCGAAGCTCGACTACGGATGCGAGTTTTATGCATCCGCAGCCGAGCGTTTATTGCGGAAGGTGGATTCGATCCACCACACCGGCCTTCGCCTTGCGACCGGTGCCTTTCGCACTTGCCCCATTGAGAGCCTGTTGGTCGATGCTGGGGAGATGCCACTCGCTCTGCGCCGTGTGCAGTACATCACTCGCCTGTACACGCGAGCCCGGCGCCTGCCTCAGTCGCCAACAGCTCTCACTGCATCCGCAGCTGATCTCGATGGTGCCTATGCCGCCGAGAGACGCCAGTCATACCTTAAGCCCTTTGGGTTTAGGGCCAGGAAACTCCTTCGAAAGGTAGATATAGCTCTCGGGCCGGTGGCGCCCCTGGTTCTGCCCAGGACGCCACCCTGGAGGGTACCACATTTGGCTATTTGTCGCCACGCCTCTGCTCCCAAAGCTTGTACTGCGCCGGGAGTATTGCGTTCGACCTTTTTGGAGCACACATCGTGTCACGCTGGAACCGTGCCAGTGTATACGGATGGCTCCAAGTCCCAAGAGGGGGTCGGCTTCCACGCCGTATCCCCTCTGTTTGAAGTCAGCGGGGCTGTACCAGGCGCTGCGTCTGTCTTCACGGCCGAGCTGGTGGCAATACACCACTCGGTACGGGAGATTACGCGACGTGCCCGGTTCGGAGACCGGATTGTGATCTATAGCGACTCACAAAGCGCCCTGAGTGCTCTCGGGGCATTGGAATCTCCGCATCCCCTGGTTCGCGATATCCGTGACGCCACAGTTTTGGCGAGCCGGGCAGATGTCGAGATTATCTTCTGCTGGGTTCCTGGACATGTAGGAATTGCGGGGAATGAGGGCGCCAAAGAGACCGCGAGGACTCTGCGACTGGACCAGCGTTTCGCTCTTCCTCACACCGACTACATGGCAGGAATACGGGCAGCTCTTCGGACTGCTATTGCGATGTCCTCTCAGGGAACTTAAAGTTGCGTGCCATTGCGCCGCGACTGTTCCCATGGACCTATCCCCCAATGCCGCGGCGTCTTCAGGTTGCTTTCTGTCGTCTCCGAATCGGACACACTCGTGTGACGCATCGCTATTTGATGGAGCGCTCGCCTGCGCCCTATTGCAACGACTGCATCGTCCCCCAAACTGTTTGGCACATTCTTGTCGAATGTCCCAGTCTGGGTGATCTTCTCGCACGATACCTGTCCCGGTACCGGGATGGGCGGGGTCGCTACCACCTGTCCCTTGTACTCGGGACAGATTCGTGCACATTGACTTGTTGACTTCTTGGGGGAGGCCGGCCTTCTCCCTATTATTTAAGCAAGGTTTGTTTTTTTTGTTTTGTTTTGTTCTTTTGCATCTTTTTTTCCCCCTTTGGTTTCACGCTCCTGCTCCGGGGGACCTCTCCCTGACGCACCAGCTTGCTTCCTTTCCCCCTTTTTGGGGTGTTTCTTTTTTCTCTTTAATTTTATTTTAAAGTAGCCTAGAACTAGGCCAGTTTTAATACGGCGACTAATGCCCAAGTAGGCAGTCGCCAGATGAGCTCTTAAAAAAAAAATGCCTGTATTTCTCAGTGGTGACCTACTTAGTGATTTATGTGGGATCTGAACCAGGGGTTGTCTAAAGCCTATGGCAGCCCACCTGGAATTCAACTTGATTTGGATTTCCATCCAGTGACACCGATTACATGCGGTGGCTTAACTTGGTTAAAATTGGAAGCAGTTGTTTCCACTCAGCTTAGCCATAGTACTTGAGAAATTAATCTACTACTACAGAAATGGAGACTACAAGGCTTTATTCTAAGTCAATGTTTGTGATTTCCAGGACCCTTATCAGGCGTCGTTTCTACAGTGGTGCCTGATTCACCTCATAAAATCTTTATTGGTGGTCTGCCAAATTACTTGAATGAAGATCAGGTGAGTTCTGCTACCAGGTATCGGTATTTTTGTCCTTGTTCCAGTCCCAGCAAGCAGACAACGAGACTCGGCGCCACGCTCAAGGCCACAAACATGCCTCTGAATTTCTCTCAACAGACAATTTGCATTAGATTTTTCCACAGAGGCTTAGTGGCTGTTTAAGCTAATTCATCCACTGCCACCCAGCCACGGTGCTCTTCTTTTACTTTTCTGACTAGCTCTAAACTTCTTAACTATATTCATTCCTTGGTATTTTCACTTTCTCTGGTTAGCCGTGCGTATCTTCAATGATAATGTTATAATGTTAGCGATTTTCAGAGCGATTAAGGTAAGTTTGAGTAAAATTCAACTAAATATATAGAAGAAAGATGTAGCTTTAAAATCTCAGATCATGATTAGCTTTTGACTGATGGCACTTTAGCCTAAGTTGGTGTTAGGTTTCCTCGGATAGGAACTGCTTGTTAATATTCAGTGTTGTGACATTTCGCAGTCAAAGTATGTCGTTACTTTGTTTAGATGTGTTAAGATCCTTTCCCCCCCCTTCCACTGTAGCGATACACAGCCAGAAGTGAATTCTATTTCAGGCATTACCGAAACAGCATTAGTTATCCGCGTGAATGGAGGACCACAACGAATTCTTTGTTTCAGGGCTTTCTTTCAGATCACCATCATTTTAACCTCTTTCAGGAAAATTTGTACATTTGCAATGATTAAAAAATTAGCAAAATTACTGTAAAAGAAATTCTATACTCACCACTTCTTTTTTTTTGCTCTCTCCCGTTTATTCCCCTAGCAAAGGGTTGGTGGCTGATTGCCTAATGCGGTTCTTTGTTCCTCCTTAACGCTGCTCAAATACGCAAACCAAACCAAATTCTTTTTCATATCGAGGCAAGTTTTCTTATTTTGGTCGTTGCCCCGCTCAGTTTCTAGGGTCGACTGACTTAGGCTTGGCGGGCGAGGTAAGTGCCGGGAACGCAGACCGCAGGGACACAGCGACGATCCGTACCAGGAGCAGGGAGGGCTCATTCAGGTTTCCCATGTTTTCATTCGGGATTAGTGGGAACGATTCGTATCGTGTTGCCCCTTTGTCCGTCTCTTTTTTTTTTGCCCCTCGTGTAATTCGTAGTTCGGGAATGGCTAGACATGTTCAGTCTCAGGTTCGCCGCCAGGGCAAGGTAAGCGTAGTGTAGTTATTGGTTGAAGAGGGCGATTTCTCATCGTTCTCCTTTATCTTTTCGGGAGGGGAGGTTCATTGCGCGCTACTCGGTGAGGATGACTCAATGCGCTAATTTGTTTTCAAGCCTCATTATTTGACGTTAAGTTTGATGATGGCATTTTATCCGTCCTTGTTTTTTCACTCTTGTAAATTTTATTTGAACTTGATAAACCGATAATGAGTTAAAGATTGCTTTGACTCAAAAGAAAATTCCCTGTTTCAGCAGGTGGTGTTGCCATTGAGCTCCTTTGGCTCTTTTGTGCAGGCCATTTTGTGAGAGTTAGGTTTGATGGTTTTGGAGGGGAAGAGTCCCGTATGTTTTTTTTCCTATTCTCTTCCTTTATGCAGTTTTCTAACTCATTTCATGATGTCCAACCGAGTAGCGTGTCCAGTTTCCTAAACTGTAGCAGCTTTTCCTTTCGTCTCGTCTCTTCATATTTAGACAATTGAAAACAAATCTTGTAACTGCTCAACTTTTAACAGCACCTCTCTCTCTTGTGCCTACATACATACATACATACACACACACACACACACACACACACACACACACACGCACGCACGCAATAAAGTTAGTGACACCTCTGCATCTAAGCACTTTTCTCAATCTTGCCAGCTGAGGGTTTAGTATAACATTTTGGTCACCTGTGGTTGTTTTTCTCCCTTAGGTAAAAGAGTTGTTAATGTCATTCGGTCAACTGAGGGCCTTCAATTTGGTCAAGGATTCCGCCACAGGATTGTCTAAAGGATACGCGTTTTGTGAATACGTGGATGTTTCCATCACAGATCAGGTCAGTTTATCTTCGAGACTTAGACAAATACCATTGCCACAAAGTGGGTTTGACATGCCACTTAATGGCACCCATAATTTCGTCCACGGCGAATACCCCTAGATAGTGATGGTTAGCTGCCTGCTGTAACTTCTCAACCTCAACCCTGGGAAGGCCACTATCATGCTCCCTCCGTGCACACTTTTCCTATACACAATATCCTCCACTTCCTGAGTCAGCCCTTTCTCTCTCAAACACACATCAAGCCGCTTTTTCTGGGCTCCCTCAACCCTCTTTTTTACCCAGCCTGACAATCTCTCGTATATTCTCTAGTCTTTTTCTGCCCATTCTTTTTACATGTTCCCATGCCACCTCAGATTACTCTGTCACACACTTTTCTCACCATAAACATCTTACTCCATTCCCCTTGATGTTCATTCGCACACGTCTCACAATCTCTACCAAGGTGCTGCCTTATGTATACTGTTACAACTGTTGGCTAAAAGAGCATCATTTCCTTCCTTCCTCACTGCCCCTGGCAATCAATCTTTATTGAGACTACCTGGGATTTACTCCCGACATTACATTTTACCCTTATTTTGCCAATATACAAACGTATTTTATTGGTTAGTGGCTAATTTGGTAAGCGAGCCGCCGACCAGCTTTCGTCCATCCCCGGAAGGAGTGAGGGCTAGTTCATGTGTTGCATGGTCAACATTGCTGCACCTGACATTTGCTGGATTTTGGTCTCTCCCCGCCCCCAGCACCCGCACTTTTCCCTCCTGCCCCTAAGGGTTGCAGCAGGATTTAAGGCTATAATTCTTGCACACTTTGTGAGGTACGCCCTCGTTCTTATTTTGCGCTAGTGTAAGGGGGGGGGGGGCACCCCCTTATAAGAACCCTCATCGGGGATACTAGTACTCACTCCATTGGCAGGGTTGGTTCTGAAATGGAGGAAAGAGTGGGTATGTTGTGTTGAGAAGGGGAATGAATGACCGTGGTGTTATTTGTGCGTGTAGAGCTCCCTACCCCACCTCGTGACACTGCTAAACCGTTGTCTCCCCCCCCCCCCCCCCCATCCACTCACTGGGACCGAACCTGTGCCTCAACGGTAGGAGTCCATTTCATTCAGTCAACTCATTCTCATCGACAAACGCCCCCCTCCACCCAAACTCCAAAGCCGTATCCATTAGGCAAGTGGGAGCTCCTAACCCCCACCAAATACCTTTGCCTTACTACTACCTCTTTTCTCTCTTCTTCAACCTTCCCCCTTCTTACCCACCCTTACATGACTTCAGGGAAAAATCACTACACTACTACCCACCCACGGTGGGTACCCTGTTACACTTGGCACCTGGAGGAGCTGCCCGTCTACCCACCCCGAGTGCAAATTAGGGAAGCCATGACGTTACTGGGTTGACTTAAACTCTCTGATGGGGCCTGGGAAAGTTGTTGGGGCGCTCTCCCCTCACCCCTTTTCAGCACTACTATACATTTTTATCATTAGTATTATTTAGTAGTAATATTTATTAAGATTTATTATCTTATTATTTTCATGATTTTGTAGTAGTAGTATTTGATTATTAATTACTATCGTCTATTATTAGTATTGATTATATTAGTGTTATTATTTATGATTATTAGTTATTCCCTCAACCATTTCTACCCGCACTTTATACCAGGAGGACTGTTCGCACCTGGACAGAGTTTGATCCAATAGCCATGGTGCCTTGTTGGAATGCCTGGCATCCTGGGATCATCTTGCACTAGGCTATGATGATAATAGGTGATCTCCCACCTTATTCCTGTGAGGGCTAAGGCAAGTATTAAGTACAGGGTGTGCTGGGCCTGTGGACTTTGCTCACCTTACACTACATATAAGATGGCTATGCCTGCACCAATCACCATCCTTTATGGTTAAAGCTCAAGGAAAATTTTGCTGAATGGTGGGCCTGGTTGTTAAGGTGAATCTTAGCTCGAACCTGTGGGCCGAGTATGTGCAAATGATCACATTCTGGAATTTTATGATTATATGGAATCTTCTCCCATGCATTGGGAGGTCATAATATCCACTTTCCATGCGATTTTTTTTATTCACAATATTGTTACAACAAGAAGGGAATAGTGGGCGACTGCAGGCGCGGCCTCGCCCTCCCTAGGTTTCGGGAGGATGACGGAAAATGACACTCCATCGATTGGTGTAGGGGCACTCTACCTCAAAAAAGTGGTCCCCCTACAACTATCTTATACCGGAGAGGAGGTTTACTCCGCCCCCTAAGGCGCACGTTGATGTTCTCTCTGGGCGCCGCGCTGACAGGAGTCAGCGCCCCTTCCGGCCCCAGCCTAGCCTCCCTTCCTTCGCTAACGCCTAATCTCCGTCACCTGTACCAACTCTCCCTCGTCTTGCCCCTCCCCTTCCGTCGTCCCTTTAAAATCACTTTTTCTCTACCCCTTTTGTTGGCCTCTTCTCCTGCCCATGGACCTCTCCGATTACAACCCGGCGCTCATCTCGATGCGGAACCAAACCCTGCTACGACAGGATCGAGGCTTGGTGACCCTAACTGTTCAGAAGCCCGCCACCAAGCTGGATCCCTCATCCTGACTTGCCTACCACGCCACGTGTAGGATATGGTCGGATTTTCCCCAAGGGTTGCCGGAGAAGGCGTATACCACTTCCCAGTGCTAGTGGTCCGGGCCAATCAAAAGCACCCAGTAGTGCCGTTCTCTTGTTGGAATCGGTGTCGGCCGTCACAGCCAGGGGTGGCGAAATGTTTCTGCATGGCCATGGGGAACGCCAATAAAAAAAACAACCCCAATACCACCGTCGGATCCTTTCTCGGGCTGCTCTACAACAGAAAAGGAGTCTCCCCATCCCATGCTCTCTCAGCCGCCCCTACAAACGTATTATACTGGAGAGGAGGAGACTTACTTGATCACTGCCATACGGTCGGTGTGGAGAAGAGCAAACGAAGGTCTGGTATATCGACTGCAGCCAATCTGACTCTCTTCAGCACGCTCACTCGCACCAAGCTCCGCATGTCCAGGGGGCCAACATAAAGCAATCTCGAAATATTTCCAGTCCGCAAACACCGTGGCATCATGGATGACTGTCGAAGCAATTAAAATTAAAGCCTAATCCTAGACTACTTTAATTCACAAAAATCAAACAAAAAAAAGAAGAAAATAAACAGACAAAGGCATACATAAGGAAGCACACCTCCTCAGACATTGATTACATTTCCTCTTTCCCACCATACGTTTCACCCACTCTATTGGCACATTGCGCGGTGTCTGCGACACCCCCGCAAATTAGTCATTGTGTGCCGCGTTCATAAAAACCCTTCGCGGGCCGCCGGACCCCTTATCAGGGTTTGGTCGCCAGTTACGATACTCACCGGAGCACGGTATGTGTGTTCTTGTCCCTCACATTTTACCTACACCTTATTCCTAGTAGAACGTTGCTAGATTTTATATATGCAATTCGTTTTCCCAGGCTATCCAGGGGCTCAATGGCATGCAGCTTGGTGACAAGAAACTCGTGGTGCAGCGAGCCAGTGTCGGTGCCAAAGACGGGAGTGCCATGGCCCAAGCTCCTGTTCAAATCCAGGTACCAGGTCTTCAACTTCAGTCCGGGTCTGGCCCCGCCACCGAGGTGCTTTGTCTCATGAATATGGTAAGTTCGGTAATGTCTGAAGGACGCTTTCTCACTTTGGTAGGTCCAGCGTCATTCCATTATACAATTGTTCAGATTTTCCATTCATGCCAGGTTGTAAATACCCTCCCTTCTTAGAGACGGATTTTGAACGAGTTTGCTTCACTGTTCTGTTATTTTTTGTACAGTTTGTTTTACTTTATTTTCCACTGTTTCATTTTCGTAGACTTTAATTTTTGGCTTTCTGTTAGGTGACGCCGGACGAGCTCAGGGAGGATGACGAATACGAGGATATTGTGGAAGACATTCGCGAGGAGTGCAACCGATACGGTATCGTCCGCTCTGTGGAGATACCTCGCCCTGTTGAAGGGGTTGAGGTCCCAGGTGTAGGCAAAGTGTTCGTCGAGTTCAACTCAGTTTTGGACTCTCAGAAGGCCCAGCAGAACCTCACCGGCAGGAAGTTTGCTAATCGTGTCGTCGTCACATCCTACTTCGATCCTGACCGTTACCATAGAAGAGATTTTTAAAAGATATCGCACTGGCGTGCGTTGAGGAGGAGACCCGAATTTTCTCTCACAGTTAGCTAGAAAATAGCTTGTGTATTTTTAGCTAACATTAGTCGATGCTTCTTTTTTTTCTCTGTTCAAATTCGTCGTAATTCTTAAATTTTTGATTTGCTTCAAAATGAGCGAATTGTTTCGCTGCATCCCATTAAATGTCATTAAACATTGAATTACAAGTTTTGTTTTTCTATGCCGTTATTTTTTTTATATCGAGTAATCATAATCTTTGTGCTCTCCCAGGGTATGTGCAAGGAGAGGACTGTGTGTCCTGGGAATGAGGGGAGTGGTAGTCGGTCTGTAAAAAAAGGGAGATTGTAGATTTCTTTGAGACACGAAAGGAAATGAGTTTGTGTGGGATTGAGTGCGATCAGGTCTGGGTATAAATATGTGAGCTCGAGAATTATGCAGGTGTAGCTCATTAAATATCAATTTGCTTAAACTAGTAAGAATGTTTTGGGACTTATTTTTTAATTGTTCATTGCATTTCGGTTCCTCACGCACCATCTATCAGACCATCATCCTTGGAACAGATTGAAGTTGGAATCCTATTATTGATTGCTGATTCGACTAATATTTTCATTTTGTTCTTTGCGGTCTGTACTATGTTGGCTTGTTGCTAGTCCATTGTGTGGTTGGTTTCCTTTTCTAATAATCTTATGCTCTTTTTTTTTCAATCTTCTACTTTTGGGGCGACTTAGACTTTTTGCCATTTACAGACGGGACCTCATATACTAGTGGGCTTGCGTAAGCTCTATATTTCTCAATGTTTTTTTTTAAGAGATTGGAAATCTAAAAATTACCGTAAAGCCAGTTTTCTTGAGAGCTCTAGGTGTACTACCGCCAGAAACATGTTTTCAATTGAGGTTCCCCAAGATGGACGTTATAAAAAGGAATTAAGGTACATTTCGATCGTTTCCTATTTATGAAAATTTGAAACGACTTTTTCCATGTTAAACTCAGATTGAAGGCGGTAACACAGCATAATGAAAATTAGTTGCATCAAAATTGATTCACAGAGAACTGAGAAATCCCAACTTTCTCTACTTAGCTATTAGAATACTTCAGGGTGTATTTTAATGGGAGAGAATAGACAACCGATTGATGGAGACTAGCACACGAATTGCAGCATAGGTAGAACCAGCGACGAACACCCGCTAATTGGTTTCCCGTTTATGTTGATATGTTACAATTTGAATAAATATATATATATATATATTTATTAAATCATCCTGATTATTTTAATATAATAAAATTCCCTGGGAGTCTTGTCATTATTGGAATGCCCTTGAGGGCATTGCTATAGCACCCCCCTAAGAAGGTTACCCCCTCTCCCTTTCCCAAAGAGTACTACCAGTCCGAGTAACGCCGAGGTCTTACGACGCGACCAAAGCGTGTGACAGTTCCATTGGTTAGGCCGCGGGGGCACATTCGCTGTGGCAGTACCAATAGCGTTGGACGAGGCGCCGACTCGTGGGAAGGCTGATGGAGCGAAAGTGATCCGCTGGCTGGTTCCTCCGGTGATTGCGTCAAGCGGAACGTGGGAGTCTTCAGTCCTGTTCTCCGCTGACTGGGTGACCAGTGGTGGATAGATTTGCTCTTGACTGACCACCGCTACCGATGAGGGTTCCTGCAACACCAGAGAATGAGGCAGCAAAACGGAAGGTGGTGTTTGAGTAGTAGGGGTGGATGATAAGGTAAGTTGAAGATTGTTTTGGGGGGTTACTGGGACATAAAGGGTTATAATGGGAGAAGAATGAGGTAAAGGGCGTTCTAGGTGAACGTTTTCTATATAGGCGGTTTGATGGCGTGCTGCCATAGCACTACGTGACGTGTTGTCATAGCTCTGTGTGAATGCTGAATAGATTGATGGAGTGTTGCCATAGCACTGTATGAGTGCTGAATGAAATGATGGCGTGTTGCCATAACACTGTATCAGTGCTGAATGAAATGATGGTGTGTTGCCATAGTACTGTATGAGTGCCTAATGAATTGATGGCGTGTTGCCATAGCACTATGAGTGCTGAATGAATGGTACGATCTGAAGTAAGGATTGAGTGTGGGTCAAAATGCCAAAGTGAGGACCTATCAGAATATGTCAAGTGAGGTGTAAGTGGTAGATGTTGACCACTTTATCGTTTATCCCTTGAGTTGTTATTTTAAAGGATGCGATTGAGAGACTGGAGTGAGGAATGCGAGAATTTGAAGGTTGGGAAATTGAAATTTGAGAATTTGGAGAAAGTGGTTGAATTGGGTGAAGTGACAAAACGAAAATATGAGGTGGCGATTGAAAAATGAAGATTTGATTGAATATTTGGAGAGTTTGGTGATGAAAAGCGAAGATTAGAGGAGTTTTTAGATGAAGATTGATGTGCGAGGAATGGAGAGTTGATATTAGGTGGAGTTACTGGTTGTAAATATGTACAAGGCTGTAAACATTTTACGGCTTGTGCACCATATTTGTTATGATACCAGCAGCACTAAGTTGGTTGAGAGGGAAAATGAAACGTTATGCTTCGGGACACGACTTCGCGCAGTATGTGGAGAAAGAAGCATAACTGTGGCTACAAGGCTGTGTACAGTGTACAACGTTGTGCCCGTATCTTTGATGATACCTGCATAGACCCTGATGGTGTGGAAGGTTATAAGAATAGGTGGAAAATCTTTGCTGACTCTCACCTTTTGCAGTGGAATGCTCTCGTTGGTTTCTCGTGTGGGAACCAGAGCGGGACCTGCGTTTCCGATCGCCAAACCCATGTCCGTGCTCGCTCTGTGATTTCCAATGCAGCTTTAGCCGCTGGATGTCGGCTTCCACCCTCCGTATTGAAGCTTCAAGGTCCCTCGATAGAGAAGATGGAACCATTGAACGCTCCGTCCGGTCGTCTGAGGAGCTAGCCCTTCCTCGAACCTCAGAAATTGAAAGATTATTGTTAAATGGGCCATAAGTTTAGCCGTTGCCCTAATTGACATACGGACTCCTGTATAATTTGTCCGCAGCTATAGCAATCTCCTCAATGCTCGTGGGGCTCGAGCCTAGGATCAGTGGCCCGACTTCCTCTATGACTCCTCTCATGAAAATCTCAGTGAGGAAAGGACTTAAAAGTTCGGTTTGAACACCTTTTACACTGATAAGGCCCTTCAGATGCATTAGGAAAGAAGTAGGACGCTTATCTGCCATTTCCTGAGTGTTCAGGAGCTCTCTCAGGTCGTATATTTGGGACCTGCCGTATTTGCTGAGGAAAGCCTCCTTCAGGCGGTCTAGAACGCCAGCTTGTTCCCCGTTATTTAGAACTTCCCTGAATTGTATAAAGATACTTATGGGCAAACGCTGAATTATTGTTGGAATTTTCTCTTCTTCGGTGATGCTCTGAGGTTTGAGGAGGAGGGACGAGACTTCCAACCATGCAATTGGGTTTGCAGGATCATATACGGGAAGCGAGAGGCACGCATGTGCCTGTGCGTAGACTAGGGATTCAAGGCAGGCATTTGGTTATGATGATCTGGTTGGCCGCTAACAGATGTCCTTATTTGTTTATTTCTTGTGATTGTTCCATCATAGTAACTATTTTTTATGTGTACTTGTGCTGGTTGAATGAATGTGTTGATGTGAGTGAAGTAGCTGTAGTTGTGTGCACGTATGTGTGTGGAAATTATTCACGATCGAAGAAATGAAAAATAATTATGAGAAATAAATGAAATTGATCACTCGTTGTATATAGGGGATAGTATCAAATTAAAATGATATGAATTATGACAATTGGAAGAAGGATTCTAAAGATAACACGCGATATTAAAAATGAACACGTGAATCAAAATACTGTTCTAACAAGGAGAGTAGGGAAATGACGCGTGGAGTTCGAAAATTATTTTAACGTTTGAAGTTATTTATTGGTTGACGGGAGATAATTAAATTCTAGGCACCATTTTATGGTATTGGTTATTAGTGGTGTAGCGGTCTATACCCCAACAAGTGGAAATATTTGATCATAACTGTATATATATATATATATATATATATATATATATATATATATATATATTATTTCAAGAAGGGTTGGTAACCATAACTTAAATCGTGTGATTGGTACGCCTGATCTCCAATGCGTTTTAAAATCAAACATTAGTGTCATTCACTTTGCTGATCGGCTCATCGGAATCAGGTCTGTAATACTTGAATAGTAAATTTTAGTTAAATATGTCCCCCCAAAATCGCGTATTAATGCCTGGTTCTTCTCTCATTTACAGACCCTCCCAACTCCATTGTAATCTATTTATATTATATATTTATTTAATCTATTTATGTATCCAATTTAATCCATACAATCTATTTATACATATCATCTATTTAATATTGACTCAATCCATTGAACTATATAATCTATTTGCTCATATAATCTATTTATCAATCCAAATAAATATTTATCATGCATTTATAATATTTACTCATTTAACATTCAACTATAATCTAATTAATATTTGTCAATCTAATTATCAATCATCATATGTGTACTCTAATTCTCATTAACTTATGCAAAGTTAATTTACCCGCGTAAAATTCAATCCGATCATAAACTGCATAATTTCACTTTATAATCATAACTGTTCATTCCATAATATATATTTTTTGTATCTCTTTGTTTTAATACACGTATTCCCACGACGTTGCCGATTTAGGCCTAAGGAAATTTCGTCTGCAAATTCAGACTTCCCGTTAGCAATTAACTTCATTCCCCTTGTATAACAAAAATATAGGTTTTGGGGTTTATTGTGAACTGACCTATCTAGTGTATTGGAGCAATAACCACCTAACAACCTATAGTGGGATTGATTTTAGTTAATAAATCAACCTAGATACCTATTTGAAAACCATTACCATAATTTTGTTGAATTCGAGAGAATAGTCGTCTGTTAATATTTAGGCCTAACGACTGACGTGAACTGAATTTGGAAAAAAATTCCAAAATATATATTTATAAAATCAACGAATGCAAAATGAGATAATTGAATTAGGAATTAACAAGTGAGCGTTAGTTACAATTATACGAATGAATGAGATAATTAAATTAACAATTGTTAAGGAATACAAAGTAAATATAATTGAAATATGGATTAAATGATGAGATTATAGGATAGTATTACAAGTATAATTGACTTGTTAAAAGGATGGGAAGTGTGGGATAGTATGGTTGATTTGTGGGAAGGTATGAAATAAAACGTAATGTAATGCAATGTATGAAAGTAATGAAAAGTAGAGTGAAATGAAATGGGATCTGCAATGAGAGAAGCAACCAGAATTAGGACCTAGCCTTGGTTAGCAGTTTGCAGCGAATAAGTGGGAGAGGATTTATAACTGACCTTGTTTCGAATTAAAGTGGAGCACGAATGAATGGGTGACTGCTTGAAAGTGGGCAGCTAAAGGCGTGCGTTCGTTTGTGTGTGTGTTGGTGTAAGGGAAAAATCTTTTACTAAAGAGATTTGGGGGAAATACATTTTGAAAGTAAATTTGGTTTCCCGTTGATGCTAAGATTGGTTACAATTTGAATATATATATATATATATATATATATATATATATATATATATATATATATATATATATATATATATATATATATATATATATATATATTGATTAAATCATCCTGATTATTCGATTAGAGAACATTTTAATATAATAAAATTCCCTGAGTCTTGTCATTATAGGAATGTCCTAGAGAGCATTGCTATAACACAAACATACGCACACTAGGAAACAGCTGTCAAACGAAAACTATCTCGATGGTAGATAACAAGGACAAACTGAACAAATAAAGTGTAGTATGTGCTTTGGCCGATTAAAATTTCCGAGGACTTTTGAAATGTAAACGGTCTCTCAAATACAGGATATAGTTCCAACTTGGAAAAATATGTTGGTTCATTATACGCACATAACCAGGTCAAGTAAAAAAGAACTCCCGCCCCTTGGAAAGAAGATATATATATATATATATATATATATATATATATATATATATATATATATATATATATATATATATATATATATTGATGGTAGTCTATGACAACAAATGGAGAGGGAGAATAAGAAACACCAATAAAGGTACGAGGTTCTTTATTACTGACATTTCGCTCCGCAGGAGCTTACTCAGAGTGACAAGAAGAATCAAGATTTATTTGAGCAATAATTATACAATAAGTTTTTTCTTTTACAAATATTAAAATTAAATACATATATGTAAAAATAAAAAAATAAATAGCTGTAGTGGTGAAGTTATATTTTTGTGAAAATTCAGCGGAAAAGGGTAAGCTATTAGTATGAAAACAGATTTTTCCGGAATCATCGGGGAGGTAATCTTATTAAAATTATATATTGCTTATTTTATGATAAAATACATGAATTGTTTTTAATTTTTAGGAATAATTTTTCAGTTAAGTTTTGATATAATCACATTCATTCATAGTTTGATTTAATTTATTTTAGCATTTACAATTTTAATTGAGTTGTTCTTTTAGACATTTTTAGATATATTAATTATTCTAGTTTTATTATTTCCTCTAGTTTCGTTTAACAATTTATTTTGGTAGCACTTTATGTTATTATTATTTACACACTCGGGTTAAACTATTATTTTATCTGTTAACTAACTGTACTGATATTTTAATTCTCGTAGTTCACAAATTATTATGACAATTAATTGTTAACTGACCTATGTCAATTATTTACTTTTAGCGTTTTAGATTAATTATAATGGTCACTTTTAGCTTATTCACTAATTTATTATTCTCTATATTTCTTCACTTAGCACGTTTTAATTATTATTTTCTCGATTCATTCATTTTTCGCACTTTCGAAAACTTGTTCTGGTGACTTTGATTTGTTGATTTATTTATTTATTCACTTCTCGCTATCACTTTTTACACTTACTCAATTTCTGAAGTCTTTTGGACAGTTTCTATCTTCTTATAGATAGACATATTGACGGTGTGTACGCACGAGTCTGGGATGTACATCGTGCGCTCCATCAATAGTCCACATATTTCCTTCAGGGACCATGGTCCTTCGCATGTCCATTTGTATTCGCCACGGTCAAGCAGTTTTTCATTGTCCCCCTTAGGGGGGCGACATGCGGGGGGATCAAAGACTTTAAGGTCCACGTTCTTGGCGTCGAAGAAATAGCCCCGTAGAAGGATACTCCTTTTCTCCATGAGGGGAACTCCCGGATACTTTAGGATTTCGTCTTCGTCTGAGCTTTTTTGTAGTTGATTGGTTTCCTCTTTTTTCTTTGCATCTTGTTCCTTTTCCGTCTTCCTTTTCCACTTGTGTTTTTTTTCTTCGTGCTCTTTTTCGTGTTTCCATTATTTTCTAAGTCTTCCTCCGTCGTTGCTTCTTCCTTCGAGGTTTTTGGTGTTGATTAGCTACTTCTTCTTTTTCCGTCTTCTTTTGTTGGGGCTCATCGATAAATTTGATTCTTAACATTTCCCGCGATGCGGGGTTCGGCGGAAATCATAGCCTTTTCTGAACCCCGTTCCTTTGCAAAACGCAATTTAACTCATCTGCAAAGAAGCCGGAGTTAGGTAGATTCGCCAAGTGGGCAATGATGATCTATAGTCATAATCTCCTTGGACACACCTGGCATCACCAGTTTTGGGGCAGAGTTTTCTGTTGCATTGGTCTTCGTTTTTGCCACTGCCTCAACGTATGTCCTGGATTTTGCCTCCTTTACCTTCTTGATCTCTTCGCGTTTTGCCCGGATAGCTTCCTTGCGGATGGGATACCTCATGGCCAAGGCCCTGTGGTCCCCTCCGCAGTTAACGCATATTGGTTTCTCGGAAGTACACTCTTTCCATCACTGACCGAGTCTTGAACAGATGGAGCAAGTGACGTCAGCCGCCATACACTCTTTCGTCGGATGTTGTTCCACGGCAAGGCAGCGCTGGCAGAACTCAAGTTGGATAAACTCCTCCGCTTCAACTTGTTCTGGGGCTATACCTCGGAAGAATCCCAAGAGTCCACCCTTCATGGCTCTCTGAGCTATATCGATGCCCGCGAAGATTACTTATACGATGTTTTTTCTGAATTTTTCAACTTTGTCGATTTTAACCCAATTCTGCTGGTTGGTCAGATCGACCTTGATGGCCTCACGAGAGTTATCCGTGAAGAACGGGTAGAGTCTCCTAAGGATGATGGTTTGACGTGCAAGGCTTTCCAAGTGGATAATAGCCTCGAAGCTAATCTTACGTAGGGACGCTTTGGATTCCTCCGATACCAATTTCTTGATGTCCTCGTCCTTCCAACACACTGATGCGTAGCCGTTGGGGGTGTCAATAAGCCTAATTAGTACTATATTGAGCTTGCCGAAGATGGTTTGCATGAATTTGGGCCTTGGTACTTTCGTCGCTCCCCGATGGTACCGAGGGGCCCCCTCTTGTAATCTCATTTGTTAGGCTTCATGGCTCCCTTCGGGCTTTTTACTCCCCTTGCTTCAAGTGTAAACCGTCTTCTAGAGAATATTTTTCTTCCGAATAACGTTGCTCGAGTATGAAATTGTCTGGTGAGGGCGTCTTAGCAGACCTTTGCCTTAACCTTTTCTCCGTTGCCAAGAATAGATATTATCACAACTTCCATGAATTATATTTATTATCTTGTTCATGGCAAGAAATGAATGGGACCACCGGCTTATATATGAATGTGACTAAACATTACTTTGACCATCACCTGAGCTCGTCACTGATTATTCAGTTTCCAGATGAGTCCAGGCCAGTGTGTGAGGCAGTCCTGCGTCGCGAAGTTGTTCCTCTGCATCTTTTTCATGGTAAAGGAGGCAAGGGAAAAGGAGAGCCCAATTTTTCGGCCACGTTCAGAATTATGTTAAAAAAGCTGGGTGTGGCGTTCAGGCATTCAGACGTGGCTATGAATGTCGCTTCCAATGCCTTCCTCCTCTTGACACCAGGGTAAGAGAGCACAAGCCGGATGTTCGGGCAGGGCGGTTCAGCAACGCTTTCACCAAATACCTATGAGATGCTGATCACGGATCAGAAGGTGTGGTTGAGAGTAGTCGGATAGGCACAGATCGCACTTCGGGAATCCGTGAATAAAATAATTCTATGGAAGCAAATAGGTAGGGGATACGAAGAGCCTCCTGCATGTCACATAACTTCACCGAGTATGAATAGCCGGGCGGAATGTGTAAAAATATCTAAACACCGTCTCAACCACGATGGATGCGGGTGAACTATTGAAGGGGAGCAAGACATCTGCAAAGATTGCCTTTCTCTTGGCCCTAGTAGTTGCATGGCAGAAGAACTCTGAGAACCCCAGCGGCCTTTAAGGTCTTATCAGTTGGTGAGAGGTGGTTGCAGACGGACATCCGGCGGAAGCTAAGAGATGTTTTGGCAGATAGGAAGACGCGCCTACTCGCTTAGGGAGAGACTTCGCGCGAATGCTAGCTACGGGAGGAGAAGAAAGCACCTGAGGCCACACGAAGACCCAGGTTTAAAATTGTGTCAAGGTGACGGAGGGTCGAGAAAGATACGGAGGCATACACTGCGCAGCCAAAGTCCAGTCTGGACAACCAGGAGAGTGTAGAAGGGGAGTAAAGTGCGGTGGTGGGATTTCCATGTAGTGTGGGACAGATTGCTCAGGAGGTTGAGTGGGCCGGGTGGCGGCAGTGAGGTAGGAGAGGTGAGGCTTCCACAAGATCTCGTCGAAGATAAGATCAAGGAACCTCACGCCTGCTTCGCCATTGCAAGGACACAAGACAACAGAGATGCCAACATGTTTGTAGGACCCAGGGGTATTTGTGAAGGGAGAAAGAATACCTTCCGTGTGCCTACACGACGGCTGTGGGAATGGCAGCCGTGGGAGGAGATCTACCGCAGTAATAGATCACCAGGTCGTCAGCGTAGAGTGAGCAACTAATGGAAGGGAGGAAACTGTGTTCATCATGAAGGAAAAGAGGAGCACGCTCAGGTTTGAGTCTTGGCACGTCCTCCGACAGAAAGAGCCTGGAGGAGGAGGAACCTAAAAGGAATGGTCGTACAGGAATTGTGAGATGAAGATGGGCAGAAATTCGCGCAGTCCTACACAATATAGACTGGAGATGATAGAGGAGTGACGGGTTATATCACAGGCTTTGCGGATGTCAGAAAATACAGCCAGCGTGACACCGGCGCCAGAATGTCTCTTGGATGTCGTGGCTAAAACGCAAAAGGGGGGGCGAGAACACTGCGAAATAGGCCAGCCTGACAGTCAGGGAAAAGGCAACGGCATTTGGCGTGAAATGAGATGATCGAGTCCATCCTGACAGTGGGAAAAGGCAACGGCATTCGTCATGAAATGATATGTTCGAGGCCATCATTCTTTCAATAATCTGTCATGAACAAAAAGTCATGGCTATGGGACGGTAAAATAAGACATTGTCAGGATCGGAGTCTGGCCTCAGGATAGGCACTACCACGTCAGCCTTGCTCCAAACAGAGGGGAAAACTGCCATCAGTCCAGATGCGATCGTAAAGATCTAAAATGAAATAAAGCACCAATATGTCGAAGTGTTGGGAGAAGCAGTAGGAGATTCGATCGAAGCAAAGGACGGGACCTCGACTTAAGGAAAAGGCGTGTTGCAGTTCTCTTAAAGCAGATAACCGGTGATTGTAACCCTCGTCTCTTGTGGGTGGTAAAGGGGCCGAGAATTAGCGCTGATGATTTCGACATTGAATTGAATTGGAGGGCTAGCCTCTTCGAAACCACTTCTCTTTCGAACAATAGCGAATCAACATCTCTAAGGACATGTACGAGAGATTGGGCAAGCTTACCGGCAACATTGCAAAGCCGGAGCCTCATATAGGTAGGAGATGAGGAGTTTGAGATTTTGAAGGATTGGTTGGATTCTTTGAGATACCGATGGGAAACTGTTCGGGAAGGGTTCATTTAGATTTTATGTTGGTGGTATAGGGGTGCAGTAGTATCAATGACTTGCACGTTTCTAAGCGCGAATTGCTTTACTAAACTCAGGGGACGCCCCGAGGGTGTACTGTACTGGAAGAATAAGCCGATCTGAGTATTAGACAGGTGAGGAAGGCTATGGCCTTATTGACCTTCATGTATACTATAAGAGCAAGATATGTCGATGTTCTAAACAGCCCATTTTGCCCTTCAAAAATGTTACCTCCTTGGCACGTCAGATAGTTTTTGGTATGGTGGAGCAATAGGGAAACTGGGGAATGGTTGCTACCGAAAGCTTTCTGAGGCACGGCCCAAGAAATGTCCAGCAGCTCTTCATCTGGGACATGAGAGAGATCCAGGCAGGAGTGGGTGTCTATGGAATGGTGGAGATAGATAGGTGAAAAAGGGTATAAACAGGAGGAGAAGAGCTCAGTCAGGAAGCATAGGAGAGTAGGGGCAAGGTAAATCGAAAAGCAGTCGCTCCAAGCTAGCTCCATGCTTTTGAAATCTCTTAGTAATAGAAAGGGTCGGAGAAGCTGGGGTTTAAGTTGCGGATAAGATCAGCGGAAGGAAGATAGTGAGGACGGATGTAGACCGACCATATATTAGACAGTGTTTCAAGGAAAAGGAGAGCACAAACCGTATGCAGTTCTTTAGTTTGCTAGGGGGTGACTTGGGGCAGATAATTGGACGAGGATAGATGCATCGGTACACCCAAATTTGGTCTGAGCCTGAGAAAGGAAAGAAAGATAACTGGAGATCGTAGGGATCTGTCGGACACTTAGGATTGGTTCTGGATGCATAGGCAGCTAGGTTGATGGAAAGGTTTTCTGTAGAAAAGGTGAAAAGGGAAGCAAAATTGAAAATGAGGGTAAACGTTTGGACACGGAGTCAGGCATAGGCTGCGCGGTGGGAGGTCTAGCCTGTGGTCAAGGATAGAGTTTTTTTTTTAATTTAATGAGCGCATGTGGCGACTGCCTACTAGGGCAAAAGTCAACGTAATTAACGAACAGCCAAATACCAGGTTAAATTTAAAACAAGAAAATAAAATAAAAAAAGAACAAAGACACAAGATAAAAAACAACAAATGAAAGCAAAAAACAACAATAAGGAAACGCGCTCCAGTGTCGGGGATAGGCCTGCCTCCCCCCTTCGCAGGAACATACGATCTACAAAAAAAACAGTAAAATAAAGTGGAGGAGGCCAGCCTCCTACAAAAAGTCGTATAATTCGCAAGTCTGTGTGCACGAATTAGTCCTGGGTACAAGGGACAAGCGTTAGCCACTCTGCTCATCCCGGTACCGGGACTGATAACGTGCCGGCGATCACCCAGACTGCACATTCAACAAGAATGTGCGGAACAGTCTTGGTGACAATGCAGTCACCAAATAGCATGTAAGTTTCCCTTCGACCGTTTACCATTTTATTTCTCAAGCTAGCGGGAGGGCTGCCCGTATTCCAGCCATGTAATCGATGTGAGAGAGGGCGAAACGCTAGTCTGGTGGCCCAATCCTCGCGGACTCTTTGGCGACCTCATCGGCACGCTCATTCCCCGCAATTGCTACATCTCCAGTAACCCAGCAGAAGATAATCTCGACATCCGCCCGACTAACTAAAACCGTGGCGTTACGGATATTGCGAACAAGGGGATGCGGATATTCCAATGCTCCGAGAGTACCCAGGGTGCTTTGTGAGTCACTATAAATCCATGGTGCAGGTACAAGAGACCCTAAGTCTGCGAATATGAGCCTCCCAGGTGAGGCGTCGGTCAAATACAAGACCGAGGAAACGATGTGAGCCACCACTTTCAGGCGAACCCCATTTAGAAATAAGTCTGAGTCAGGGTGGAGTCATGGATGGCGGCAGAAGTGCACCACCTTAGTGTTGGCCAAGGAAAATCGAACCCTTTAGGCTTCGGCATAGCGAGAGACGCGATTTAATGCCTGCTGGAATCGGCGCTCCTGAGTTCGCATCTTGGTTGCGGCACAAGAGATCGAAAGGTTATCCATGTAGAGCATTGCGAGAACATCTTCCAGCAGTCCTGATGTGATGCCGTTGATGCTTAGGGCAAAGACTGTGATACTGAGGATACTTCACTGCGTGACACCCTCTTACTGTGCATTTAGCCGGAGAAGGGTACCTCACCCATACGAAAAATCGATGATCTCGCAAAACTTGTGATATAAAGATTGGGAGGTGTCTCCTCGCACCCATTGTATAGAGAGTCTCCATGATACCTTCTCGTGATTTGGTATTAAAGGCCTCCAGATCACAAAACACCGTGGCGTACTGCTGTCTATGAAGGAAGGCCTCACAGACGGCATTTTCCAGTCAAAGCAGACCCTCTGACGTGGAGTGGAACTTGCGGTAGCCGCACTCTGCAGAAGAAAGGTGGCCTCTGGTATTCAGAAAGAAAGGCTAATCTGCCATTTACCAATTTGTTCATAAACTTGCGCACGCACGAAGTTAGAGAGATTTGGGAGAAACCGGCCGGGGTAGATGATTTCTCCCTAGTTTACGAAAAGCGAGCACAAAAGAATTCGCCAGGATTGTAGGAGAACACCCTCTATCCAGATTCTGTTGAACAAATTTAACAGAAAGGCCATGCCTTACTCACTTAGGTGTCAAAGCATAGCGTACGAAACATCGTCCAGACCAGGGATGGTGTCCATGCACGAAGCGAGAGCAGAACGCAACTCACTTAATGTAAACCTGTTGTTAAAGAGTTTTCCGCCTATGGAAGTAAACGTCAGTTTGCAGGTTTCCGCGACTTCACAACAGGCATTGAATGCTGGTGTAGCAGCATCCCTGCTATAGAATGCGGAAAAAGTGGTCCCGAAAGACTCCGCCACGGACGCGAGGTCCGAGTTTGCGCTCCCATTCTCCTGAGGGAAAGGGATAGGCGTTACGCGAGAAGTTGTGGCGAATCCTTTTGACTCGCTTTCACATATCTGCTAGTAGTGTCTTTCCCGTTAAGTTCAGACACGTATATACCACCAAGAAGAGCGGCGGTGTGCTACCAAACATACCAAAACCCCTCCGAGCTCGACGAAATTCACCGACAGTGTAATCGTTCGGCCAGCTCTTATAGCGCATGTGCGCATAACGCTTCACTTTGAAGGCCTCCTCACACTCAGAGGGCCACTACGGAAGCAGTCGGCGTGAAAAACGGCCAGACGTTCTAGGAATAATTGTTAGGCCCAGGGCGATGAGGTTGCCAGAAAAGAACGCAACTGCCTCATCCAACGACCTAAATTCCTAAACTGAAACAGAAAAATCAGTCATTTCCTGAAATGCGGAGCACCACGCCTGCGTCAAGCAACACCGGGGTGTGCTCTCATGTGGCAACTCCCCAGAAAATGATATTTGAATGGTAAAGTGATAACTACCATGGGGTCATCGACTACCCCAAACCCCAAATCAGGCTGTACATCCGGAGAGCACAAAGATAGATCAAGACAGGAAAATGAAACGGTTCTGAGTCAGTGATGTGTAAACTCATTCACATTTATTGACACTTATCTCCAGCTCGTCGATTAGGTCAGCAAGGACCTGACCCCTGGAATTGATCAAGTAGTCTCCCCAAAGAGGGTGTCTACCGTTCAGATGACCTAGCAAGAGAAAAGGCCTCGGCAAGTCCACTGCGTCGAAGTCGGCTGACGGTTGAATGTACGCGGAATGACAGTATACCTCTTATCCAGTTGCAGCTGCACAGCTACTGCCTGAAAGGATGCATTTAAAGCAAATAGAAGGATAGGGAGATCATGCCGGAATTAAATGGCGCATCCTCCCGCCGGGCCCACATCTCGTAGTGGTGTGGTCGTAAAACCCTTATACCGCGAGAGGGTGGGCAGGGAGCACGCGTCTAGCATGGTCTCCTGCAAAAAGATAGCTAAACGGGAGAAGAAGAGCCCCCTCAGATCCTCCCAGTTTGCCCGTAGCCTGCGGCATTTCCATTGAAAGAATAAGTTTTCCAGACCTAGCTCGAAGGAGATGCGGAGCCCTCTTCGAAGAGAAGTCCCTCGTGGGAATGGCCGTACGCTTCCCGAAGGTAAAACTCTGTGCGCTGTTGACTAAATATTGCGCTGAAGGCGCTGTCGCTTTCGAGGACTTACTGGGAAAGGTTGGGCTCACCATGCGAGTCTTTTTCTCCTTCCGCCTCAACACTTTAGGCAGGTGTGGTGGCCTCGGAGGCGGGGTCCTTCCTTTGGAGGATCCACCGCATTCGAGTGACCTAGCCTAGCACTCAGTGTGGGAGTAGGAGCTGAAGCTCCTTTCGTGCTGACCTCCTTTCGGGTTCAGATTTAAGAATACCAAAAGATGTCCTTACGACGAACTTCAGGGGTGATGCCTCCTGTGACTCTAACGACTCGGTGAAGGCGCGCGCGGCCGTTTCGCCTTACGGGAAACGGTCCGCTGGGGAAGAGGAGGTGTGTGTGTGTGGGGGGGGGGGGGTTCGGGGCTGGGTGTGAACCCTTTGTGCCACCAGCTGTACAAGAGAAGCATCCGAGGTGGGTAGAACCCACAAAAGGGTTCTAAATATGCACGGAAACGACCGTGCTCCTAGGCCAGGAGGAGCCAGGAACAGAAGGTGTCTTTTTAACATTGAGTCATAAAACGTCCTAGGAAGTGCCGGGAGCGCCAAGACTTAGTCAATAGCCTCGCGATAAGAGAGATAATCCGTCGCCTAAACTGCCATGATTTCGTTCTCCAGGAGACACACTCCATATTGCTTCAAAGAAGCTGGGTGCAGCTATCCACAACTGATACACTTCGCCACACCTGATTTGTAATCTCACGTGCGGCCTTGGAGCGCCTTCACATACTTCGGTTAAATTCGACTTTGCAGCTCTACAAGTGGATTCATATGGCTAAAACGGTGGCAATAGAAGCATCCCCGGGGCAATGATACGAATGTCTTCATGCGGTAGTGATACCAACCGGCACGTACCAACTCAGGGAGCTTGTCACAGTCGATCGTGGCAAAGAGTGTAGGGGTGGGTTTCGAGGCGCCTCCTTGTTTTCTCATGGTCCGTTCGACCTTGACCGCTCCATAGTCGGCCAGCTCTAAGGCTTAGGAGAGGAGTAAGCCTCCTCTCTGGTAGAAGTTTGTTGGGTCCCCTGAGAAAACACAGGGGGAGGGGGACCTCATTTTCTGCTATTCTAAGTGCTTCCAAAAGCATATCTGATGCAGATATGTTTTTGACATCAATTAGAAAATGTGATGCTTGCTTTTTAGAAGAAGAAATTACATACATATATAACCTGGAGATTCATCGAATTAAATTATCCCCTCCACGTCATCAATGAGAGTTTATCTAAATCTAAATCTACATATTACCATCCCAAGGATAAAAACAAAGTGAATAACACGAATTATCTATCCCTCCCGTTCTCTCCCCTCCTCAAAGGAGTAAACAGTTATTTCTCCAGGTTGAGCCTTGTTTAAATACCCTTTTTCGATACTTAAGTCTTTCCCTTCGACTAAGCCCATGGATCAGAGAATGAGGCAGGTGTATATGTAATCCCGTGTGAATCCACTAAATGTCCTTCATTCTACATAGGGGAGACTGGGAGAACATTATAAGAACGAATATATGAAAACAAAGGTGATGTTAGGCGAGTCAGTACTACATCCAGTATTTTTAACCATATTAGCAATTACAACTAACAAAATAGATTATTCAACAGCCCAAATTATATATAATTGTAAAGATTTCAGTAAAAAAAAATTGTAGAATCAGTACTAATAGGAGAAATTCCCAATTTCAACTTTTCGGATGGTCAATTTAAATGTAGCTCCTATTCCCAGAACCTGATAAATGACCTTTTGTCGTTTGTTTTTTGCTGGGATTTTAAGATATTTAGTAACTTGTGTTTCTTATTCCATTCTCATTATACGACTGAAGAGGCTGTGGTAAACTTCATACCGAAACTAGTCTCGTAAATATATTCTATTCTCTTATACAGTGTTTTTCACTATCATATACCCTAACTTGTTATTAAGTTCTTTTATTTATATAATAATAATAATAATAATAATAATAATAAAGATCCAAGTCCGGGCCCTCCCATCCCGAGAGGACACGAACCCTGGGAAAAAAGCCCTGCCTTTTCTTCCTGGATTATGACCCTACCTCTAACTCTCTCTCTCTCTCTCTCTCTCTCTCTCTCTCTCTCTCTCTCTCTCTATATATATATATATATATATATATATATATATATATATATATATATATATATATATATATATATATATATATTCTTCTAGGAGCTAATAGAGGAATTGCAACTTTTAAAATGTATCTATTCAGCAAATCTTGAAGATAATTCATCAACCTTACAGCTACTTAATAATTCTGTGCAGTCGAATCTTTAATTCTTTATTTACAAATGCATGTATTGATCTCATAATATTTTGATCTCTTCCAATTACTGCTGCTGGAGCAAAACGGGAAAGAGTAAAAAGTATCCTTCCTAAGGTCAATTATATGCCAGAAATCACTAAAAAAATTAAGTATCTTGGCAATGGAAGCTAGTTTGACAGGGCTCTTAATTATGTTGTTTTTATTTCTATGTTTGCCAGCCGTAAAGCTCGAAGAATCCAATTTAAATAAATTGTAAACAAATCCATGTTTTGCTTAACAATGTATGAGAGCCTTTGTTATTTTGTATTGGATACAATTCTTACTGTTTTTTCAGCATTAAAGTGAACTTTCGAGGCTAAATGCTAATAAAGTGTTTTGACAGTACGTATTCATTTCATTTTTATAATACTAATAAAATGCACGGAAAACCGGGTTCTTTTTAAATGCACGAACAACAGAGTTCTTTTTAAACGCACGAACAACAGGGTTCTTTTTAAATGTACGAACAACAGGGTTCTTTTTAAATGCACGGACAACTAGGGTCTTTTTAAATGCACGGGAAACAGGGTTCTTTTTAAATGAACGGACAACAGGGGTCTTTTTAAATGCACGGACAACAGGGTTCTTGTTAAATGCACGGACAACAGGGTTCTTTTTTAAATTCACAACTTTGAGACTTATATAATAGAGAAACGAGAGGCGGGGCATGAAAATACCTAGCCTCTGCTGCTCGAATCGGCTGGCTCCGCCCCTGGTAAGAAGGACAGTAGTGAAAAGTGTCCGGTGGAGAGAATTTGTGAGGGGAGAGTCTGGGGAAGGGAAGCAAGAGGGAAAAGTTTGGGGAATGGGCTGGGGAAGAAGAGGGTTGGAATGGCCTTAAGGAGTTGGGTTTTAGGGAGAGGTTTGGTGGGCAGGGTTTTGTGATGGGACCTTAGGAGTAAGGGTTTGGGGGCAGTAGGAGCTTTGGGAGGGGAACTTAAGGGTATAGAATTTGGGGGGAGGGGAGCTAGGTGCTTTGAAGAAGGGGATCTAGGGTCTTTGAGAGGGGACAGGTAAAAGGGGGAAGAGAGCGGTGAGGCCCCAAAAGGGCGAACCCTGGTTGTGATTTCACCTATGCCACGGTTATGTTCTCGATGGACGTCGGGGGTGGCTGTGAACCGTGGGATAGCGTAGCTGTGAGGGTTTCGATACTAAGGTTATCCTTAGGTACCGAAATGGAGTCAGTGAGGTGCAGGAGGGCAGTAGAGATCAACGAGTGAGCAGAGCTTGTGGTGCGAGATTGGTTGGTATGGGGCAGGACAGGAGAGTCCGTTGACATAAGAGCCTTAGGAGCCGTTAAGGGCACGTGACTACTCCCATGCGACTCGAACACTCAGAAAATAAAATTACCGAAGGAATGGAACCTCAGACTCGAAGTTGATTGTCAGGCAATCGCGTGAAGAGACTGAGTTTCCCAGAGCAATTTAAGCAACGGGGTTTACTCAACAAACAGGAAGATGCGACGCAAAATCACGGTTTGGACATAGAGATACTCTCGATTGGCATGCAGAGTTAATATTCCGAATTTATTTCATTTGAAGCAACGGGTGAGGTGTTTAGGTGTGGACAGATTTCGAATCTACAGCTCCTTTGGTCACTTAAGGGATGGAACTAAGGATCTGAAGGTTAGTAGCAGCCTCGGGGTAGGCACTTTGTTTTGTCCACCTTTCAGTTGGAAGCCATGGACCTTCGTGACTCTCAGATGAGACAGGTCTTCTAAAGGATCTTCTACAGGTATGTAAGGAAGCCTTTGGCAAAAATGGTACTTTACTACCATTTTAGGCAAGAATTGCTGTGTCGCCGATAATGTACATTCCATTACTTCTCGGAGGGCGAGGAGGGAATTCACGTAGACAGCCGAAGGAGACTTTAGGAGTAAAGTCTCCTCTTAAGGTTTTGGTGTGGAAGAATTGTTTTCGCCTTAGTTGGAGGGGTGTTTTGAAGGGTAGTAGTGTAGGGCAAGGATGTTCCTGTGGATGGGGCTGGGATGCTGATGAGGGGGTGGTGGTGCTGAGGGAGAGTAAGGGAACGGGGCGAGAGGGGGAACTAGAGGTTGAAGGGGGTATGATTGTTTGAGCCTGGGAGGGTAGCACAACAGCCGAGTCTGGTATAGTAAGGGTTGATAAAGAAGGGTGCAACTTATGAGGTAAACCCTCCTGCGGTTCTCCACGCCGGGTCGTTGAATTAGTCTGTAGGAAACCGGGTCAGAAACCAACTTAGATCCATTAAAAAAAATCATCATCGGGCATTGAGACCTAGGTTAGTAAACAGGATGTAGGAAGAAACACCTTTCCCCAATTGTTCGTTCTGACAAGGATGCAATGTGTAACCTTCGTGGTGCCACTCAGAGCCAGCTCTTTAGTCTGCCAAACTCCACTTTAGACTGGGGTTATAGAACGAAGGTAAGGAGAAACAAGGGAAATATTAGAACTGTGTGGGAAGGGGGGGGATAAGGAAGAAGCGAAATAAAAGGCCTAGTTTCGACTGATGGTGCCTCCTGCAGTGAGGGTACTGCTAGCCCCCACACCCTCCAGCTAGGGGAAAAGAGCTGGCTAGCGGCCAGTCTGTGGAAAAGCCATCGGCCAGGGGTCATTGAGGTATATAGATGACTCGGTCCTAGTATGACTTTGCGAGGATAATTTTAATGAATTCTTTGCCAAATTAAATAATTGCTCATTCAAATATGAATAGGAAAAAAATAACCCATTCTTAGACACATGAATACACAGAAATACATCCTTTAACACCCTGGAATTTTAGGTTCAAACCCAAACCCACACACTCACTCGTATATACACTTATATTCAAATCAATGACAAAAAAGGAATTGCGAAAATATCTTATTTGAAAATTTATCGTCCCCATAACAAATCATTAAGGACGAATATCTCAAGGCGAGAAAACATTTAATGAAAAAAACATTAAAAACATAATCCCTCAAAAATAACTTATTAAAAAACATATCCATCCCACCGACTCTCTACTGAAAAGACGTGCTCGCTCTGTGCTCCCGCTAATTTCACTGTGCTCAGAATTTATCGTGCCTCTGCTACTGAATACTTTTATATATATCTACTGTGCCTATTCAATATTCGTCGCCGTATTATAAAGTTCGATCTTTCAATAACCGTATACAGTATATTAGCTTGTGCAGCTTGTTTTCTAAATTAGTGTGAATTAAAAAAAAAACAAAAAAACCCGACAATGCCCGTTATAAAGATCGAATGCTCAAGGTGCGCTGCTTCATTTAATAAGGAAATTTACGTTCCCTCGAACCTTGAGCAAATTAGAATATGTCGCTTTTGTATGTTGAACGAAGCGTTTGAACGCAAGTTGTCAAGTGCGATCAGCGAGATCAAACTTGAATTAAATACCGTTGCAAGGGATGTGATCTCGACTAACCGTAAAGTCGATGACTTAAATTCCAAACTAGATTCTGCTATTCACGACATGCGCGGGAGGGAAAATAGTAATAGAGATAGGCGGCCTGCAAATTCGAATCATCAGGTAATTGTTGACGAGCAACAACGAATTTTAAACTCGTTTAGGCCTCAGGATTCGCAATTTCGAAGTGTTAGAAATGGGGCTAGACCAACGAGGGATCAGAACTTCGTTTTACCCTGTTCGAACCCTTTCGCGTTGCTAACTCCTATCGAGGGGGAAGAGGAAACCGTTTTAATGGGGGACTCCTTAATTAGAAGGCAGGATCAGGAGTTTGCTGCGCGTAACCCTTCTAAGCGTAAGCGCTTTTGCTATCCCGGTGGCCGCATTAACAACGTGGCCGCCGAGATCGAGAAATTGGAAGATACGCGTGGTGAACGAACGATCATCACGATGGTAGGGGGCAACGACGTCCATAGGTATGACAGCACCCCGGAAGATATAGTTTATCGTGCCAGAACCATGATAGATACGGCGAAATCCAAAGCAACCAACGTGGGAATTATTGGTGTTCTCCCCCGACTTAAATCCACGTTGCGCCTCCAATCTAGAGCGATCTATACTAACGAATGTCTTAAGCGGTTGTGTCGAGAAACTGGTGTTAGCTTTTTTAACGTATGAAATTCATTCCAGGACCAACCGTCACTTTTCCAAAAGGACGGAATTCACCTAAGCGATGTGGGTAATAGTCGGCTGGGTAGGATCTTAGACGAGTCCGTACGTAGCATTTTAGATAGGAGAGTTGCGCGGCCACGTGATGCCGATGCGCCGGGCCAGCCCGCGCGTGAAAGGGGGCACTATCGACGGGGTGCAGGGAAACGGAACGGATCTGAGTGTTATAGAAGAGTTAACGTAAAGCGCAAACTGGGATGCATATATGCGAATGTTCGTAGCTTAAAAAATAAAATTGCCGAAATAAAAGCCGTTATTCTAGAGGGTGATTTCGACCTCGTATTCCTAAGTGAAACATGGTTAGACACTCATACGGGGATCAGTATTTGCGAGTTCGATATAGCGGGGTACAAAATTCATTACAGAAATAGACAAACCGGTAGAGGAGGGGGCGTATTAATGTATATAAAAGTAGAGCTAAACGCCATAACGATGGACTCGTCTAAGGATGATATGCGAAGTGATGCTTTATTAGTCCAGCTAAGTTTAGATGCTATAAATAAAATTAACTTAGTCGTAGTATATCGTCCGCCTTGCCAAATGGAAAGAGAAGATGCTGCACTCTTCGATACGCTTACGTCTTGGATTAGAAAAGGGACCACATTAGTCTGCGGCGATTTTAATTTACCTAATGTTAACTTTAGCAACCTTACTTCTGATAAACCGGGGGAGAGGCTATTAAACTTTATGTTGGAGAATTTTCTCGTACAAAAAGTGGAAGAGCCTACTCGTGATAGCAATATTCTTGATTTAATCATGGCAACCGATGAGTCATTGTTAGAAAACGTACGTGTGGGTGAACATTTAGCTTCCAGCGACCATAATGCGATTAGATTCGAACTAAACACCTGCGTAGAAGTTAGAATGAGTTCGCAGCTCATCCCTCGTTTTGGTAGCTGTGATTTCGATATTTTTCGCGAAAGGATTAAGGATATAGACTGGGGAATACGATTCGAGAACAGGTCGGTAGGAGAGATGTACGCAGAACTTCGATGTACGCTGCTTCGTGTGAATTCTGATTTGGTTAAGTATGTGCGTAAGAGCGGGAAGTCGGTGAGAGCTCCGTGGCTTAGTCCGTTAATACTACGCTTAATCCGGGACCGAAATAGAAAATTTAAAATTCATAAAAACAATGGGTCAGTTATAAGTCGGCAAAATTACATAGATTCTCGTAGGGAAGTTAAACGTGCGGTCAGAGATGCGAAGAGGAAGTATGAAATAAACCTCGCAAAGGATTCGAAGAATGAACCGAAACGGTTTTATGGGTACGTAAATAATAGGGAACCCGTAAAAGGATCGATAGGGCCGATCAAAGATAAGGATGGTCGTTTGACTGAAATTCCGACAGAAATGTCCAAAATTTTAAATGAGCATTTTACGAGCGTGTTTACTGTGGAAGATTCTTCCGAATTGGAATCGTTAATTGGGGAAGTTCGTAGTGCTGATATTTGCATATCTGATGTAACTATAAATGACGAGGAAATCCTTAAATTTATTAAGCTAATGAAAAAGTCGAAATCTCCGGGCCCCGATGGGGTATATCCAATTCATTTAAAGGAGCTTCAAAATGAACTCGTTAAGCCATTGCGTGAAATTTTCAATCGCTCATTAGAGGATGGCGTAGTTCCGTTGGATTTCAAGCGAGCAAACGTTACACCTATATTTAAGAAGGGGAATAGATTTGAAGCAACGAATTTTCGGCCTATTAGTCTAACTTCGGTAGTTGGGAAGCTTTTAGAATCTGTAATTAAAGATAGAATAGTGAGCCACCTCGAGGCAAATAAGCTGATTAACGATACCCAACATGGATTTAGGCGTGCGAGATCGTGCTTGACTAACTTGCTCGAATTATTCCACAAAATGATTTGCGTGTACGATGAAAGCAAAGCTTTAGACGTAATATATTTAGACTTTAAAAAGGCGTTCGACACCGTCCCCCACCAAAGGTTATTAATGAAAGTTAAAGCGATTGGGGTGACTGGTAAGATTTTAAACTGGATTAAAAATTGGCTGAAAGATCGCTCGCAGCGGGTGGTAATAAATGGGGAATGTTCAGATTGGGCCAGCGTTAGTAGTGGGGTACCGCAGGGCTCTGTTTTAGGCCCTTTATTGTTTTTAATTTATATTAACGATTTAGATAAAGGCATACTTAGTCGGATTTCGAAATTTGCGGACGACACGAAGCTGGGCAATCGTGCCTATGTAAGATCGGATGTCGATAAATTGCAGGGGGACTTAAACTCGATTGCCAATTGGGCGGACAAGTGGCAAATGGAATTTAATTTAAGCAAATGCAAGGTAATGCACTTGGGTTGCCATAATTTAAGAGTAGAATATACCATGAAAGGCCAAGTCCTCGACGCGGTTAAATTAGAAAAAGACTTGGGAGTATTAGTCTCAGACGATTTTAAATTCTCGAAGCAATGCGCGGATGCGTGTAAAAAAGCAAATCGCGTTTTGGGTTATATCGCGCGTAATTTCACCTTCAAATCTAAGGATGTAATTTTACCTTTATATAAATCCCTTGTGCGGCCACTTCTCGAATACGCTGTTCAATTTTGGGCTCCATATTTAATGAAAGATATCGCGCAATTAGAAAGAGTGCAGCGTAGGGCTACGAAATTAATTCCAGAGCTGAGGAATAGATCATACGAGGAAAGGCTCAGGGCTTTAGATTTGCCATCGCTAGAACGCAGAAGATTACGTGGCCAGCTAATAGAAGTATTTAAAATACTAAAGGGTTTCTCAAACGTTGACTTTCGCAATCTGTTCGAACTGGATCATAGGGGAAATACACGTCAGCACGGGTTAAAATTAGTGAACAAGCCTATTAACGCTAGTATAGCCCAAAACTATTTTACATTTAAAGTTACTCAAAATTGGAATCGGCTGCCCACCCACGTAGTAGATAGCACTTCGGTTAATATGTTCAAAAATCGTCTCGACGTGCATTTGAATAGTTTAAATATAACGTAGTTGAGCACTGTGAATTTAAACGTCCTTGCAGAGAGAGAGTTTGGAGCGGAGGTTTAAGGATATGGAATTATGATGGCTAAAAATGATGCCGGCGATTCTCTGCATGTGTAGCTTAGATGTCCCATTTCTTTTCCGCCTATCCTATAAGTAATCTCTATCCCTAAATTAGCTTTTCACCACTAGCAGTCGAGTGGCTGCGGAAGATGAGAAGAAAAACTTTAAATGTAAAATAGTTTTGGGCTATACTAGCGTTAATAGGCTTGTTCACTAATTTTAACCCGTGCTGACGTGTATTTCCCCTATGATCCAGTTCGAACAGATTGCGAAAGTCAACGTTTGAGAAACCCTTTAGTATTTTAAATACTTCTATTAGCTGGCCACGTAATCTTCTGCGTTCTAGCGATGGCAAATCTAAAGCCCTGAGCCTTTCCTCGTATGATCTATTCCTCAGCTCTGGAATTAATTTCGTAGCCCTACGCTGCACTCTTTCTAATTGCGCGATATCTTTCATTAAATATGGAGCCCAAAATTGAACAGCGTATTCGAGAAGTGGCCGCACAAGGGATTTATATAAAGGTAAAATTACATCCTTAGATTTGAAGGTGAAATTACGCGCGATATAACCCAAAACGCGATTTGCTTTTTTACACGCATCCGCGCATTGCTTCGAGAATTTAAAATCGTCTGAGACTAATACTCCCAAGTCTTTTTCTAATTTAACCGCGTCGAGGACTTGGCCTTTCATGGTATATTCTACTCTTAAATTATGGCAACCCAAGTGCATTACCTTGCATTTGCTTAAATTAAATTCCATTTGCCACTTGTCCGCCCAATTGGCAATCGAGTTTAAGTCCCCCTGCAATTTATCGACATCCGATCTTACATAGGCACGATTGCCCAGCTTCGTGTCGTCCGCAAATTTCGAAATCCGACTAAGTATGCCTTTATCTAAATCGTTAATATAAATTAAAAACAATAAAGGGCCTAAAACAGAGCCCTGCGGTACCCCACTACTAACGCTGGCCCAATCTGAACATTCCCCATTTATTACCACCCGCTGCGAGCGATCTTTCAGCCAATTTTTAATCCAGTTTAAAATCTTACCAGTCACCCCAATCGCTTTAACTTTCATTAATAACCTTTGGTGGGGGACGGTGTCGAACGCCTTTTTAAAGTCTAAATATATTACGTCTAAAGCTTTGCTTTCATCGTACACGCAAATCATTTTGTGGAAGAATTCGAGCAAGTTAGTCAAGCACGATCTCGCACGCCTAAATCCATGTTGGGTATCGTTAATCAGCTTATTTGCCTCGAGGTGGCTCACTATTCTATCTTTAATTACAGATTCTAAAAGCTTCCCAACTACCGAAGTTAGACTAATAGGCCGAAAATTCGTTGCTTCAAATCTATTCCCCTTCTTAAATATAGGTGTAACGTTTGCTCGCTTGAAATCCAACGGAACTACGCCATCCTCTAATGAGCGATTGAAAATTTCACGCAATGGCTTAACGAGTTCATTTTGAAGCTCCTTTAAATGAATTGGATATACCCCATCGGGGCCCGGAGATTTCGACTTTTTCATTAGCTTAATAAATTTAAGGATTTCCTCGTCATTTATAGTTACATCAGATATGCAAATATCAGCACTACGAACTTCCCCAATTAACGATTCCAATTCGGAAGAATCTTCCACAGTAAACACGCTCGTAAAATGCTCATTTAAAATTTTGGACATTTCTGTCGGAATTTCAGTCAAACGACCATCCTTATCTTTGATCGGCCCTATCGATCCTTTTACGGGTTCCCTATTATTTACGTACCCATAAAACCGTTTCGGTTCATTCTTCGAATCCTTTGCGAGGTTTATTTCATACTTCCTCTTCGCATCTCTGACCGCACGTTTAACTTCCCTACGAGAATCTATGTAATTTTGCCGACTTATAACTGACCCATTGTTTTTATGAATTTTAAATTTTCTATTTCGGTCCCGGATTAAGCGTAGTATTAACGGACTAAGCCACGGAGCTCTCACCGACTTCCCGCTCTTACGCACATACTTAACCAAATCAGAATTCACACGAAGCAGCGTACATCGAAGTTCTGCGTACATCTCTCCTACCGACCTGTTCTCGAATCGTATTCCCCAGTCTATATCCTTAATCCTTTCGCGAAAAATATCGAAATCACAGCTACCAAAACGAGGGATGAGCTGCGAACTCATTCTAACTTCTACGCAGGTGTTTAGTTCGAATCTAATCGCATTATGGTCGCTGGAAGCTAAATGTTCACCCACACGTACGTTTTCTAACAATGACTCATCGGTTGCCATGATTAAATCAAGAATATTGCTATCACGAGTAGGCTCTTCCACTTTTTGTACGAGAAAATTCTCCAACATAAAGTTTAATAGCCTCTCCCCCGGTTTATCAGAAGTAAGGTTGCTAAAGTTAACATTAGGTAAATTAAAATCGCCGCAGACTAATGTGGTCCCTTTTCTAATCCAAGACGTAAGCGTATCGAAGAGTGCAGCATCTTCTCTTTCCATTTGGCAAGGCGGACGATATACTACGACTAAGTTAATTTTATTTATAGCATCTAAACTTAGCTGGACTAATAAAGCATCACTTCGCATATCATCCTTAGACGAGTCCATCGTTATGGCGTTTAGCTCTACTTTTATATACATTAATACGCCCCCTCCTCTACCGGTTTGTCTATTTCTGTAATGAATTTTGTACCCCGCTATATCGAACTCGCAAACACTGATCCCCGTATGAGTGTCTAACCATGTTTCACTTAGGAATACGAGGTCGAAATCACCCTCTAGAATAACGGCTTTTATTTCGGCAATTTTATTTTTTAAGCTACGAACATTCGCATATATGCATCCCAGTTTGCGCTTTACGTTAACTCTTCTATAACACTAGCATCTTACGATGGCGTTACTGTTATGGCCAGCGAACTTAATGGAGTTCAAGCTAAGATAAAAGAAGCTGTACCAGAGGCAGCCTTTTTTCACTGCTGCGCTCAATAATTTAACTTTGTTTTATCCCAAGCTGTTGCCTAATTTTCTGAATGCAATAATTTGTTCTCAATATTAGGATGTTTATCATCACTTTTTAGTAGTTCAACTGAGCGAACAGCAACCTTGACAAGGTTGTTGGGAAGCATTTCCCTAAATTAGCTTCTCCTCGAGGCTAATTGCAACGGTTAAGGAAAATAAAAATGGTTTAATCGATCTTTTTGAATATATTCTTGAAAATCCAAAGAGTATAACGGAAACAAAAAAACGCGCATGGCTTGCTGACAGGCATCGATACATTTGATTTCATTTTGTTATTAGAAGTATTTTCTGCGATTTCTAGTCAAGTGCGCTTAGTCGCGTGCAACTCTATATCTCACTATTACAGTCGGTCGGTTGGTCCACCCATCGGTCCCCGTTTTGCCTCATTTTTTGGAAATAACATTGTAACTATTCAGCTGATTCTAACTAAATTTAAAAACCTTATGTTGTTTTACCTTCTCTTTCAAATGATATAATTTCTAAATTCCTCCCAAAGTTATCCGGCATGATTATTTGTAAAATAACATCATAACTATTCCACCGATTCTAACGAAATTTGAAAATCCTTATGTTGTTTTACCTTTTCTTTCAGATGATTTAATTTCTAAAGTCCTCCCAAGGTTAGCCAGAGAATTATTCGAACGATTCTAACGAAATTTGAAAACCTTATGTTGTTCCTTTTTCTGAATTTCTATTTGATGTGTTGCAAACAAAATCCATGGATATTGTGTATATATCAATGACCGTTGAAAACTCTCTAACGAAAATTACACAAATAAGAAACGAAAAATTTGCAGATACGTGGAGCTTGATATGTGGTGAACCATCAAGCAAAAGAAAACAGAATCTTTCCCCAAAAGACGTACAGTCAATTATATCATGACATATTCGATAAAGTAGTCATTCAAATGAAAGAGCGTTTCAGTTCAATAGAAAATTTAGAATTCATTGAGTTTTATGATGTTACCTTCCCAAGAAAAGCTTTTGAATCTTTGAAAAAAGCTACAGTTCCTTTGAGTTTCTTCGCCTCCGTTCTGAATTGTGTGTCTTGTATTCGAACAAATCTCTTGCGAAAAATAATGTAACCTTAAATTTCTACTTGAAAATTAAATGGACAATTGTCTAAAGGAAATATACAAGTTAACAAATTTGATTCTAACTATTCCACTAACAACAGTAATTGCTAAACGAACATTTTCTCCTCTTAAAAGAATTAAAAGATCTATTACGAAGTTCCCAAAATGAAGACAGGTTTTCTAACCTTGCGATTATTTCAATTGAGAAAACAATCTCAAACAATTTATGGAGAATCGATAAAACTTTTATAAGAAAGTAATTGAAGAATTTTGCAAGAAAACACGATGAGCAGAATTTCTATATAAGTAGTTTTTCGCCATTACCTTAGGTAAGTTTCAATTTTGTAACGTTTCTCCAATATTTAAAAAAAATTCTTAACTATTAATAATTTTGTTGTTTTACCTTTTCTTTGATTATTAAACATGGCATTAAATATTTTTTTTCAAAAACGTGTCAAAATGTATATGAAAGGTATTCTAACTTACTAAATTCTATATGTAGTAAATATGCAAAGTTTTTGTAGGAGCGTTATATTTTCTCTGTATTTTATAAAAAATGCATACCTAAGCAAAAATATCACCAGTCGCCACAGTGTTAAATTATTTGGCAAATTTTGTAATTTTTTGTAGATTGTTTGGGGCATATATAGTAGTAATGCGGGATAAATACCGAGTCTCCCTCCCCCACCCCCCTTAACTGGGGAGGCGGAATCTCCTCACCCCACCCTACCCCCCTTAACTGTGGAGGCGGAATCTCCTCACCCCACCCTACCCCCTTAACTGTGGAGGCGGAATCTCCTCACCCCCCCCCCGTTATGGTAAATACAGAGTCTCCCCCCTCCCTTAACTTCCCCCCAAATACTTTGGTCAGTGACCTTTTTTCAAAGGAATTAGAGTCTACACACACATACAGACTGGAGCTTTCTAAGGAATTAGAGTCTGCACAGTGCACACACATATATACATTGGGTTAGGTTAGGAGTAAAATGCCCCCCCCCCCCCTATCATTGGTCACTACCAGCCTTCGTTAAATGTAGGAAAAGTAAGCGATATTTAGTACACGCACACGCACACACACACACACACTCGAGCAAATCGCTTTCTCCCTGGGAGTTCAATGCGTTTAAATGTGAGAGGGGAAAAGATTTTGAGAAAAACCTTTCGTAAACGCATTGAACTCCCAGGGAATTATCGAACCATACCTTTCGGTTCCAAAGGGATCTTACATGATATTTAAAAAGTTAATATCCAATGAATCCCTGTCAGCTATTATTAGCTCTTTATGTGTTTATATACATATATATATATATATATATATATATATATATATATATATATATATATATTTAATAATTAACAATATTTTCTAATTAATATGAATAAAATAAAGATGAAATAATAAAACGCGTTTAATTACCAATGTTTTAATTTGTCTACAAAATAACCCTTAACATTCTCTCGATCTTGTGAGAAGGAGAATTCATTTATCCTTGCCTTTACAATCTTAGTTTACATCATATCAGAGAGCTGATGGGAATAGCATGAGTGAAAGCGAAATAACAGGAGTTTTGTGTCAAATATAGTGATGTTCACTACTTTCTCACCATGTTAGAATGCAATATGCAGAAAAATTATCCACCTATTTATTGTGACGATCGGATAGTCCCCCGACAAATAAAAACTGATCCATAAGCTCGTTTTTTAATTTTTCATCGATGATTAAATCTTCTCAATCCATAAATTGGAGATGTTCAAGAACTTCTTTTCCGTTATTGTAGTTGAAAGGTGGTTGTACTGACCTACTATACAGAAATTTAATCCAATCAATTGGGTGTTCATGAATAAGTTGACGAACATGATCGAAGAAATGAACCGTAGATAAATAGTCTGGGCTAAATTTATAATCCGATCCACACACATCTTCGGTTGCAAAATATTTACCAAGTCTGGGTGTAATACGGTGTGGATGGAGGATCACCTTAGAACGTGTGACATACAGAGATGTTTAACAACAAATGATTTAAAAGATGACAACTAAACGGACCAATTAAGAAATTGAAAAAAAGTTAAGTGGCAACTCCACTGTTGACGGGCAGGATAATACATGACAAACCAGCTCGATGCAGTCTTTATCTCCCATCCACCGATTTGCTCCAGTGTGTGTGTGTGTACTAAATAAGGCTTGTTTTTCCTGCATTTAACCAAGGCTGGAGGTGACCAATGCTAGGGGGCGGGGGCGCCATTTTACTCCTAACCTAACGTATATATATATATATATATATATATATATATATATATATATATATATATATATATATATATATATATATATATATATATATATATATATATATATATTATATATATATATATATATATATATACGTTAGGTTAGGAGTAAAATGGCGCCCCCGCCCCCTAGCATTGGTCACCTCCAGCCTTGGTTAAATGCAGGAAAAACAAGCCTTATTTAGTACACACACACACACTGGAGCAAATCGGTGGATGGGAGATAAAGACTGCATCGAGCTGGTTTGTCATGTATTATCCTGCCCGTCAACAGTGGAGTTGCCACTTAACTTTTTTTCAATTTCTTAATTGGTCCGTTTAGTTGCCATCTTTTAAATCATTTGTTGTTAAACATCTCTGTATGTCACACGTTCTAAGGTGATCCTCCATCCACACCGTATTACACCCAGACTTGGTAAATATTTTGCAACCGAAGATGTGTGTGGATCGGATTATAAATTTAGCCCAGACTATTTATCTACGGTTCATTTCTTCGATCATGTTCGTCAACTTATTCATGAACACCCAATTGATTGGATTAAATTTCTGTATAGTAGGTCAGTACAACCACCTTTCAACTACAATAACGGAAAAGAAGTTCTTGAACATCTCCAATTTATGGATTGAGAAGATTTAATCATCGATGAAAAATTAAAAAACGAGCTTATGGATCAGTTTTTATTTGTCGGGGGACTATCCGATCGTCACAATAAATAGGTGGATAATTTTTCTGCATATTGCATTCTAACATGGTGAGAAAGTAGTGAACATCACTATATTTGACACAAAACTCCTGTTATTTCGCTTTCACTCATGCTATTCCCATCAGCTCTCTGATATGATGTAAACTAAGATTGTAAAGGCAAGGATAAATGAATTCTCCTTCTCACAAGATCGAGAGAATGTTAAGGGTTATTTTGTAGACAAATTAAAACATTGGTAATTAAACGCGTTTTATTATTTCATCTTTATTTTATTCATATTAATTAGAAAATATTGTTAATTATTAAATATATATATATATATATATATATATATATATATATATATATATATATATGTATATAAACACATAAAGAGCTAATAATAGCTGACAGGGATTCATTGGATATTAACTTTTTAAATATCATGTAAGATCCCTTTGAAACCGAAAGGTATGGTTCGATAATTCCCTGGGAGTTCAATGCGTTTACGAAAGGTTTTTCTCAAAATCTTTTCCCCTCTCACATTTAAACGCATTGAACTCCCAGGGAGAAAGCGATTTGCTCGAGTGTGTGTGTGTGTGCGTGTGCGTGTACTAAATATCGCTTACTTTTCCTACATTTAACGAAGGCTGGTAGTGACCAATGATAGGGATGGGGGGGCATTTTACTCCTAACCTAACCCAATGTATATATGTGTGTGCACTGTGCAGACTCTAATTCCTTAGAAAGCTCCAGTCTGTATGTGTGTGTAGACTCTAATTCCTTCGAAAAAAGGTCACTGACCAAAGTATTTGGGGGGAGGAGACTTGGTATTCACCATAACGGGGAAAAGGGGGCTTCGGTATTTACCCCACATTACTACTATATATAACATTGCTATTTATTCTTCTTTATTTCACTACTATATTCCTATTGATAACTTTAGGCCACGGCTGTACCCTTCGCACCTCTCGATAATTTAGCACTACCTACTTCCCTAGCCCCTGCCATAATGATTCACTATCTACAGTATTATAAGCTTTCTCCAGACCCATGAGCTCCTTATGCACTACACCTCTTAATTTTTTTTTTAGCTAGCTGTCTCAGTTCAAATACTTGACCTTCGCTTACCTTGTTCATCATCTATCATCATTCTTATACACCATATTAAAATATTTTGTTTACTTACAACACCACCCTTCTTCCATTTACTCTTTTACTTTTAAATGCCTTAAAACAGCCATCATACATTTCATAACACAAACACCACCCGTTTTTAGCAGCTCAGGGACTATATTATCTACTCAAGCTCTCTTCCCACCCCTAAGAACTCTCAGAGCACCAACATACTCTTGTATGTTTATCTCTTCCATACCCCAATTTAGACTAACGAAGCCAATCATATTTCGACTAGTATAATTTTTTGTACCTACAAAATACAACTCAATTTTTCTCGCATCTTTTAACCTCCTGGCTCACGTCTCGTGCCATCCTAATCTTTTATGTACACATCGGCTATTCTTTTGGTCCCTTACTCTCGTCACTTAGTTCCATAATAGCTTTCTGTTCGCATCGATATTGATCTGTTGTTCAAATGTTTCACTTGAGTGTTTTCCTACTGTTAAATCACCTTCACTTTTCATCCTTTGTCTTCATTTAAACTCTTCTCCCTGACATCATCTACTCTATTAAGAATTTGCAACTATGCATCCTTTTTGCTTTCCACTACAAGCTTCACATTTCGCTTACTCTCCCCTTTTAGCACAAGCAGATACAGCACTTAGATACTGCCAGTCCCTTAAATTTGCTTCACTTCCATGATCGTACTTTATTTCTTTGGATTCAATAACCTCAATTCTAATTCTCCCTTCATACACCTTCTCATACATTATACCCAACATTTTCACCTTATATTGCAATCATGTGGTCAGAGAATTGCATATTTACCCTCTCAAAATGCTTTCACTAGACATATCATAATCTTAACTATCTCCCTCCTCTTTTTCCCCATGTGCATTTATGCACAACCTTGTGATGAATGTTTGTTAAACATTTCTTTCGACACAAAACTCTACCACCTTTTCTCTGGGAGTACCACAAAAGCTCGTTATTGTCTCATTGTCACCTATTCGTCCATTCATATCTCCAACAACGATCAACCGATTCCTATTCACCACTTGAGCCAAGCCATTCCCAAACGTCTCATTCTCAACTTCACTTATACTTGGGTGAGATAGTGCCTCACGCGCTATCTATAGGATGTATACTTCTCACTTTTACTTCTTAAACGTGGTTTCATATACTAAATAAATAACAAATGAAGAAAAGAGTCAGGTTATGCCCAACTGATAAGTAGTAAGTAAGTCTATAGGTGTTGTAGCCCTGTTTTCTTTATAAAGAGCTAATGAATAAATGAGTGATTTGATTACCACCGAGTTTTGGTACCACTCTTGGGTAGCTAGATAAGGTTCATGGTTTGTCTTGGTGAGAAGTATGTATCTTTCTTCACCCTGAAGTACTTTCTAATTTCTCTTTCAGCAGACACTGCATTAATTAACAGATACATTTGGACTTATTTTTTCTACATTCGATAAGAATTCCAAATAACATTAAATTCGAAGATTCAACTTACGTTAATTTATTTTACAATGTTTTATATTATTATGGAATCTTACAATTGTTATTTAATTATACATAAGTAATTAATAAGATAGATTTCCTTAATATTTATTCGATAAAATGGGTTCATACTTATAGTGTTTTGGAGTTTATTTTATTGTATATGGTTCGTTTATAATTAAACATATATTCATTTTAACATAAATAAAATAAAGTCATTATTTTAATTGTTTTTCTCTAAGATTAAATTCATTTAGGGGCTAAGTTTCGATATTTAATTAGCTGACATGGTGACGTCTGGGAACTTCTCTTCTAAAGTTGCCAAATGCCACCATATCTCTCATTTTAGTGCTCAAAGCACACATTCTCTTTTAAACCCTCCATTTATTTTATTTATATTAAATATATAGAGGTTATTGCATTGTAATTATTACCTAGATTCGTTTACACATATTTTTTTTAATTATTCAACCAAAATATTATATTCCTGTCTTCAATTTATCTTTAAGAGAGTACTAAAGCTCCTCAAGTTAACGGAAAGAAAACAACTATTTAGTTAGGGGATATAACTTAGGAACTGAATACGAAAAATACTTATTTGGAAAAATAGGATTAAGCTGTTTATTTTTTTTTTTACATCCGGAGATATATCGATTATAATGACGTTATACTCTTATAAAGTTTACTAATTCGTTTTCGGTCCGAACGTTGAACTTTAGGGTCCAGTGATCTTAGTTTTTATCTTTATGCTCCTACGATCCAGCACGAGCTTTTCTTATTACTTTAAGTGATCCGGCAGTATCTTTACTCACTTGTTATTGTTTTGTATATTTACTAATTGTAGTTTTCACTGCTTTCACATATCACGCCAGCTTAAGGAAAAAAATAAAAAACTATCATTTGCCCACTGTCCATTCTGAATTTTCCCTAAAGAGAGCTATTACGATATGGGAACAGTACTCTTTTCAGGGCACTTATCTATTCAGATTCCCTTAGTTCAAATGCTATTTTGGTTCGACGTGAACCCATTATAAGATTTCATAAAACACTTCAAAGAACTCATTTTTTAGGTTTCTTTGAGCGTCTATAATCGTATCATTGAGTGCGGATTCGACTACTAATCGTTTCATTTTGTTCTCTCTGGTATACACTATGTTGGCTTGTTCCTAGTTCATTAAGCGGTTGGTTTCCTGTATATGATTAAAAAGTGTATATGTTGCATTGCTTGTTCTGATATTATACCTATGCATTTTTAGTCTTTTTTTCCAAACTTCTACCGGTTTGAGCGACTAAAGATTTGTTGCAATTCTCATGTGTGAATTGCAACAAATCTTTAGTCGCTCAAACCGGTAGAAGTTTGGAAAAAAAGACTAAAAATGCATAGGTATAATATCAGAACAAGCAATGCAACATATACACTTTTTAATCATATACAGGAAACCAACCGCTTAATGAACTAGGAACAAGCCAACATAGTGTATACCAGAGAGAACAAAATGAAACGATTAGTAGTCGAATCCGCACTCAATGATACGATTATAGACGCTCAAAGAAACCTAAAAAATGAGTTCTTTGAAGTGTTTTATGAAATCTTATAATGGGTTCACGTCGAACCAAAATAGCATTTGACCTAAGGGAATCTGAATAGATAAGTGCCCTGAAAAGAGTACTGTTCCCATATCGTAATAGCTCTCTTTAGGGAAAATTCAGAATGGACAGTGGGCAAATGATAGTTTTTTATTTTTTTCCTTAAGCTGGCGTGATATGTGAAAGCAGTGAAAACTACAATTAGTAAATATACAAAACAATAACAAGTGAGTAAAGATACTGCCAGATCACTTAAAGTAATAAGGAAAGCTCGTGCTGGATCGTAGGAGCATAAAGATAAAAACTAAGATCACTGGACCCTAAAGCTCAACGTTCGGACCGAAAACGAATTAGTAAACTTTATAAGAGTATAACGTCATTGTCGTAGAAGACTCCCGACGATGCTATATATAACACTATTCGTTGAGGGAACTTCCTTAATTATCTTTAGAGTGCGTTTTACTGTCTGGCGGCCGATATTATGTATCTTCAAAATGCTTAAGAAGTGGAACCGAGCTCAAGGATAATAATATTGCTATCATTAATAAAATAGAGTTTTATTAATAATAACTTTAAACAATACAAAAACGGAAAATATTGACAAACAGAATGGAAAGGGTCGTGGAGACTCGGGCTAATCCAAGGATTTAAGGGATCAAAAAAGGTAAAACAAATATGGAGTTAAAGAGATGGGATGGTTCGATAAACCATTTAAAGCACAGGATAGAATTGACAAATAAGGGATCAATACTCAAAAGGTGACGCTTGGCTTACGTAACTTCATTAGGGTGCAGTGGAAGGTACTTGAAGGAATATTCGGTCCGCTGGCGAGTTCCAGCCGAAGGAGGGGGATAAAAGGATCCTGACGTGGCGTCTTGGAAAGGAGAACCGTTACTCGACGAACGGCTTGACGAACAATGGCTGTTCTAGGTTGTTCTCTTCTGAACAAAGGGGAGGATGAGAACCGTCTCTTGTCTACGGGCTCAAGAACAATGGCTGTTCTAATGTTGTTCTCCTTTGAACAACAGGGGGGTGAGAACCGTTTCTTGGCGAAGGGCTCAAAACGAACAATGGCTGTTCTAATGTTGTTCTCCTTGAACAACAGGGGGGGGATGAGAACCGTTTCTTGGCGAAGGGCTCAAAACGAACAATGGCTGTTCTAGGTTGTTCTCTTCTGAACAAAGGGGGGGATGAGAACCGTCTCTTGTCTACGGGCTCAAGAACAATGGCTGTTCTAATGTTGTTCTCCTTGAACAACAGGGGGGGTGAGAACCGTTTCTTGGCGAAGGGCTCAAAACCAACAATGGCTGTTCTAATGTTGTTCTCCTTGAACAACAGGGGGGGGATGCCTTGGGGACTTGGCGTCACTAAAGGCTCGAACCTTTGGCACTCAAGGAATATTGTCCTCCTTCTGGACAAGTGATGGTGAATCTCGAGGTCGAGGTCCCTTGGCGCACAAAGGGAGAGAGGGTCGTGGTGATGTTTCGCGACGAAAATCTGGATCTCCAATCTGATCTTAGTGGTAAAGTTTCCATATAAATAGCCAGGACATCTCCTTGGCGTGGGGGAGAATGGGGTGGAAGCTTCGAGGGAACGCACAGCTGGGCCGGAGGAAAATGCCTTATCTGTCCATAAGCCTAACTCGATCTGGCGAGGTCGGCGTATGGGGGTGAACGGGGGGACGATAACCTCCTTGTTTAAACATTGACGTCCGGTAGCTGTTGATAAGACTCCAAGCCTCGAATCGAAGATGCACGTGGGCCTCCTCGAGGTTTTAACTAATATGGGATAGGAGTTGAATTTAACACAGATTCAACTCGTTCTATCACACCCCTCCATTCCAGGGAAAGTTGTCACTTCGAAAAAAAAGAGAGAAGGGACAACGATAGAGCTCCGTTGTAGGGAACTCGTTTTCTTGTACCAACCGTATCTTCCTGCACCTAACTATTATTATCTCAATACATGATTATTTTGATCTTTAGATTACAGGGGAAAATAACCTTTAATACAACTTAATAAAAAAAAAGGGCATGGAACAATGAAATGTTATAAACTTAGTACATACGGGACAAAATAATTTATACGTAAATTAATAAGAACAAATATATAGACATACAAAAAATTAGACATTGAGCGTTACACAATTCAGACATATACATTAATTAATAATATTACAAAAGAATCTTAAATTAAGTCGTACAAGACGGTATATACCTACATGGAGATACTAATCCTATGAATACAATTATTCTACGCTATTCGGTAACGCATTCCTACTGAGTGCGTCAGCGACCTGGTTATCGGAACCTTTGATCTAATTTATTTTAAATTGATACTCTTGCAAGAGTAAACTCCAGCGCATGATGCGGCCGTTTGAGTGTCTCAAATTCCTAATATAGGCTAACGGACGATGGTCGGTTCCTATTTGAAAATCTTTACATATCAAGTACAGCTTGAATTTGTCTATGACCCAGATAATTGATAGAGCTATCTTTTCTCTAGTGGCATATCTCTTTCCGCGTGGTATTAATTGACGACTAGCATATGCAACTGGATGACTCGTTCTGTCATCCACGTATTGAAGGAGTACACCTCCAATGCCCTCGTTGATCACGTCGGTCTTAACCCCAAAGGATTTTTCCGGGTTGGGCAACTTAAAAATGGGGGCAGAAATGAACTTACTTTTGAGCTGATTAAAATGGGAAACAGCGACATCATTCCAACGTAAACGATCGGAGAAATTCTTTTCCTGAAGGGGGCATAGGGGGGCCGAAATTGCAGCGAAATTCGGAACAAATCGCTGATAGGGAGAAGCTGATCCTAGGATCGATCTTAATGGCTTCTTTGTAATCGGGAGGGGCATGTCGGCGATTGCCTTAATCTTGTTCTCGTGGGGACCTGACTTGCTTTGTCCTATTTTGAAACCCAAATATTTGATGGTTTCGTGGGCAAACTGGCATTTGCTGGGGCCAATGGTGAGGCCATTTTCACGCAGTTGCTCGAAAAGAGCTAATAGGGTGGATAAATGGTGATTCCATTTAATTAGTTCTTGGAGCTGACTCTTCTGACGTGGTGTCAGCTGCGCGTCACTATCCAGGTCAGAGGGTTCCAAAGACTCGCCTGGTAGAAAAGGAGGAGGGTACTCGGCATCAGGTTGGATGCACACTGTCTGGATTACCTTAAGGGACTCCGCGGGGCAGTCCTCTTCAAGCGCCGATGCTTCGTCCAGTTCTACGAAGGTATCTCCATGGGCGCGTTGGGGGTTCTTTTTTTCTTGGGGTCCAGGGACAGTCTCCGTGTCCTTGTCTGGGGCCTTATCACCTAAGGGTTTTAGTGATTCACACTCCTCTTTTGCCGTCCTAAAGTCCTGGTTAGGGGTCTCCGAGAAATCGGACGGTATCGGGGTTCTGATGGGGACGGGCTCCTGGGCTTCTTTCTTATCTCGGCCTTGAGGAAGGGCGGCCTGAAACACAGGGTCGAAACTTACTTGGGGGCTCTTTGCTATAAGTACGGAACAGAATTTTATTGGTGCTACAATGACTTCAGCCCAGCCATTATAATATTGACACTGCAGGTAACATCTAGCGACGGGGAATCTGTTCGCCCGCCCAAGGTAGTCACGTACCACCGCAAATTTTTCGTGGTTAGAGGCCACTGGGAGGAGTTCGTCGGACACGATGAAGCATGTACATCCTGTGTCCCTGACGAGAGTCGATACTCGACAGCTGTCCACGCTGCCCTCCTCATATTTCAAAGTTCCCGCTGAACTTTTATCAAAAAAAAAATTTACCTGGTGGCCTGACGGATGGGGAGAAGTTTCTGCTTGGGTCTGCACCACCGGGGGAGCCGGGGTTGCATTAATCTGGTGAACTTGGTGGGCTGGTCCGCTTTTAAGCCTAGAATTTTGGGGGCAATTCCAGCTCATGTGGTTTTCTACACCACAGGTGAAGCATATGGTTGGTCGCTTCGGGAAGAGAGATGGAGAAGTCTTAACGGGAGGTTTGGAGTCCCGTTGTTGGTTTTGGGGAAAGAAGTTTTGAGGTTTTACGGGGCTCGGAAACTTTGTCAGCTTCCCTGGGAAGGAGCGCGAGTCCGTCCTTCTTTCTTCTCGTTGGATTACTCTTTCCCGTTCCTCTCTTTCTCTTTCTTTTTCTACCTTTTTTCTTTGAACTTCTGCTTTAATCCGAGCTAATTCAATCTGAAGCTCAGCTTGTCTTATCCGTTCCTCTCTTTCTCTTTCTTCTCGTTGTATTTTTTCTTCTCGTTCCTCTCGTCGGATTACTCTTTCCCTTTCTCTTTCTTCCTCTTTTCTTTGCTCCTCTTGAATGTACTCAATTAGTTCTTTTCCGGAAAGTCCACAGGACTCTCCTTGCGCTTTAAAGATTTGAAACTGAGTCATCTTTGCACTTGGGGGCGCACTAGTCAACCAACTAAAATTCCTCGCAACAAGAATTATGCCTCTATAGAATTAGCCTACCTAAATATGGGAACTGAACTATTCGTACTTGGTTTCTCAATCTAAATAACCACTGACTAAAATCACAAAAAAAAAACACAAACAAATTATTATAACCGTTCCTTGAGCTACTCCAGCTTTTTAAGTTTAAAAAAAAAGGGGTTAGCAATCGTTAAAACAAAAGGGAACTACTATACTCTATTATTATAACGAATAACACTATGCTTTACTCGACTGAGACCAGTGTTTGCAAAGATATAGCGTTAAACCTTACACACCTGATACCAAATTAAATAGTATATATATATATGTCGTAGAATGACTCCCGACGATACTATATATAACACTATTCGTTGAGGGAACTTCCTTAATTATCTTTAGAGTGCGTTTTACTGTCTGGCGGCCGATATTATGTATCTTCAAAATGCTTAAGAAGTGGAACCGAGCTCAAGGATAATAATATTGCTATCATTAATAAAATAGAGTTTTATTAATAATAACTTTAAACAATACAAAAACGGAAAATATTGACAAACAGAATGGAAAGGGTCGTGGAGACTCGGGCTAATCCAAGGATTTAAGGGATCAAAAAAGGTAAAACAAATATGGAGTTAAAGAGATGGGATGGTTCGATAAACCATTTAAAGCACAGGATAGAATTGACAAATAAGGGATCAATACTCAAAAGGTGACGCTTGGCTTACGTAACTTCATTAGGGTGCAGTGGAAGGTACTTGAAGGAATATTCGGTCCGCTGGCGAGTTCCAGCCGAAGGAGGGGGATAAAAGGATCCTGACGTGGCGTCTTGGAAAGGAGAACCGTTACTCGACGAACGGCTTGACGAACAATGGCTGTTCTAGGTTGTTCTCTTCTGAACAAAGGGGGGGATGAGAACCGTCTCTTGTCTACGGGCTCAAGAACAATGGCTGTTCTAATGTTGTTCTCCTTTGAACAACAGGGGGGTGAGAACCGTTTCTTGGCGAAGGGCTCAAAACGAACAATGGCTGTTCTAATGTTGTTCTCCTTGAACAACAGGGGGGGGATTAGAACCGTTTCTTGGCGAAGGGCTCAAAACGAACAATGGCTGTTCTAGGTTGTTCTCTTCTGAACAAAGGGGGGGATGAGAACCGTCTCTTGTCTACGGGCTCAAGAACAATGGCTGTTCTAATGTTGTTCTCCTTGAACAACAGGGGGGGTGAGAACCGTTTCTTGGCGAAGGGCTCAAAACCAACAATGGCTGTTCTAATGTTGTTCTCCTTGAACAACAGGGGGGGGGGATGCCTTGGGGACTTGGCGTCACTAAAGGCTCGAACCTTTGGCACTCAAGGAATATTGTCCTCCTTCTGGACAAGTGATGGTGAATCTCGAGGTCGAGGTCCCTTGGCGCACAAAGGGAGAGAGGGTCGTGGTGATGTTTCGCGACGAAAATCTGGATCTCCAATCTGATCTTAGTGGTAAAGTTTCCATATAAATAGCCAGGACATCTCCTTGGCGTGGGGGAGAATGGGGTGGAAGCTTCGAGGGAACGCACAGCTGGGCCGGAGGAAAATGCCTTATCTGTCCATAAGCCTAACTCGATCTGGCGAGGTCGGCGTATGGGGGTGAACGGGGGGACGATAACCTCCTTGTTTAAACATTGACGTCCGGTAGCTGTTGATAAGACTCCAAGCCTCGAATCGAAGATGCACGTGGGCCTCCTCGAGGTTTTAACTAATATGGGATAGGAGTTGAATTTAACACAGATTCAACTCGTTCTATCACAGTCATTATAATCGATATATCTCCGGATGTAAAAAAAAAAATAAACAGCTTAGTCCTATTTTTCCAAATAAGTATTTTTCGTATTCAGTTCCTAAGTTATATCCCTTAACTAAATAGTTGTTTTCTTTCCGTTAACTTGAGGAGCTTTAGTACTCTCTTAAAGATAAATTGAAGACAGGAATATAATATTTTGGTTGAATAATTAAAAAAAATATGTGTAAACGAATCTAGGTAATAATTACAATGCAATAACCTCTATATATTTAATATAAATAAAATAAATGGAGGGTTTAAAAGAGAATGTGTGCTTTGAGCACTAAAATGAGAGATATGGTGGCATTTGGCAACTTTAGAAGAGAAGTTCCCAGACGTCACCATGTCAGCTAATTAAATATCGAAACTTAGCCCCTAAATGAATTTAATCTTAGAGAAAAACAATTAAAATAATGACTTTATTTTATTTATGTTAAAATGAATATATGTTTAATTATAAACGAACCATATACAATAAAATAAACTCCAAAACACTATAAGTATGAACCCATTTTATCGAATAAATATTAAGGAAATCTATCTTATTAATTACTTATGTATAATTAAATAACAATTGTAAGATTCCATAATAATATAAAACATTGTAAAATAAATTAACGTAAGTTGAATCTTCGAATTTAATGTTATTTGGAATTCTTATCGAATGTAGAAAAAATAAGTCCAAATGTATCTGTTAATTAATGCAGTGTCTGCTGAAAGAGAAATTAGAAAGTACTTCAGGGTGAAGAAAGATACATACTTCTCACCAAGACAAACCATGAACCTTATCTAGCTACCCAAGAGTGGTACCAAAACTCGGTGGTAATCAAATCACTCATTTATCATTAGCTCTTTAAAAGAAAACAGGGCTACAACACCTATAGACTTACTTACTACTTATCAGTTGGGCATAACCTGACTCTTTTCTTCATTTGTTATTTATTTAGTATATGAAACCACGTTTAAGAAGTAAAAGTGAGAAGTATACATCCTATAGATAGTACGTGAGGCACTATCTCACCCAAGTATAAGTGAAGTTGAGAATGAGACGTTTATGAATGGCTTGGCTCAAGTGGTGAATAGGAATCGGTTGATCGTTGTTGGAGATATGAATGGACGAATAGGTGACAATGAGACAATAACGAGCTTTTGTGGTACTCCCAGAAAAAAGGTGGTAGAGTTTTGTGTCGAAAGAAATGTTTAACAAACATTCATCACAAGGTTGTGCATAAATGCACATGGGGAAAAAGAGGAGGGAGATAGTTAAGATTATGATATGTCTAGTGAAAGCATTTTGAGAGGGTAAATATGCAATTCTCTGACCACATGATTGCAATATAAGGTGAAAATGTTGGGTATAATGTATGAGAAGGTGTATGAAGGGAGAATTAGAATTGAGGTTATTGAATCCAAAGAAATAAAGTACGATCATGGAAGTGAAGCAAATTTAAGGGACTGGCAGTATCTAAGTGCTGTATCTGCTTGTGCTAAAAGGGGAGAGTAAGCGAAATGTGAAGCTTGTAGTGGAAAGCAAAAAGGATGCATAGTTGCAAATTCTTAATAGAGTAGATGATGTCAGGGAGAAGAGTTTAAATGAAGACAAAGGATGAAAAGTGAAGGTGATTTAACAGTAGGAAAACACTCAAGTGAAACATTTGAACAACAGATCAATATCGATGCGAACAGAAAGCTATTATGGAACTAAGTGACGAGAGTAAGGGACCAAAAGAATAGCCGATGTGTACATAAAAGATTAGGATGGCACGAGACGTGAGCCAGGAGGTTAAAAGATGCGAGAAAAATTGAGTTGTATTTTGTAGGTACAAAAAATTATACTAGTCGAAATATGATTGGCTTCGTTAGTCTAAATTGGGGTATGGAAGAGATAAACATACAAGAGTATGTTGGTGCTCTGAGAGTTCTTAGGGGTGGGAAGAGAGCTTGAGTAGATAATATAGTCCCTGAGCTGCTAAAAACGGGTGGTGTTTGTGTTATGAAATGTATGATGGCTGTTTTAAGGCATTTAAAAGTAAAAGAGTAAATGGAAGAAGGGTGGTGTTGTAAGTAAACAAAATATTTTAATATGGTGTATAAGAATGATGATAGATGATGAACAAGGTAAGCGAAGGTCAAGTATTTGAACTGAGACAGCTAGCTAAAAAAAAAATTAAGAGGTGTAGTGCATAAGGAGCTCATGGGTCTGGAGAAAGCTTATAATACTGTAGATAGTGAATCATTATGGCAGGGGCTAGGGAAGTAGGTAGTGCTAAATTATCGAGTGGTGCGAAGGGTACAGCCGTGGCCTAAAGTTATCAATAGGAATATAGTAGTGAAATAAAGAAGAATAAATAGCAATGTTATATATAGTAGTAATGTGGGGTAAATACCGAAGCCCCCTTTTCCCCGTTATGGTGAATACCAAGTCTCCTCCCCCCCAATACTTTAGTCAGTGACCTTTTATCGAAGGAATTAGAGTCTACACACACACACACACACACACACACATATATATATATATATATATATATATATATATATATATATATATATATATATATATATATATATATATATATATATATATATATTATATATATATATATATATATATATACGTTAGGTTAGGAGTAAAATGGCGCCCCCGCCCCCTAGCATTGGTCACCTCCAGCCTTGGTTAAATGCAGGAAAAACAAGCCTTATTTAGTACACACACACACACTGGAGCAAATCGGTGGATGGGAGATAAAGACTGCATCGAGCTGGTTTGTCATGTATTATCCTGCCCGTCAACAGTGGAGTTGCCACTTAACTTTTTTTCAATTTCTTAATTGGTCCGTTTAGTTGCCATCTTTTAAATCATTTGTTGTTAAACATCTCTGTATGTCACACGTTCTAAGGTGATCCTCCATCCACACCGTATTACACCCAGACTTGGTAAATATTTTGCAACCGAAGATGTGTGTGGATCGGATTATAAATTTAGCCCAGACTATTTATCTACGGTTCATTTCTTCGATCATGTTCGTCAACTTATTCATGAACACCCAATTGATTGGATTAAATTTCTGTATAGTAGGTCAGTACAACCACCTTTCAACTACAATAACGGAAAAGAAGTTCTTGAACATCTCCAATTTATGGATTGAGAAGATTTAATCATCGATGAAAAATTAAAAAACGAGCTTATGGATCAGTTTTTATTTGTCGGGGGACTATCCGATCGTCACAATAAATAGGTGGATAATTTTTCTGCATATTGCATTCTAACATGGTGAGAAAGTAGTGAACATCACTATATTTGACACAAAACTCCTGTTATTTCGCTTTCACTCATGCTATTCCCATCAGCTCTCTGATATGATGTAAACTAAGATTGTAAAGGCAAGGATAAATGAATTCTCCTTCTCACAAGATCGAGAGAATGTTAAGGGTTATTTTGTAGACAAATTAAAACATTGGTAATTAAACGCGTTTTATTATTTCATCTTTATTTTATTCATATTAATTAGAAAATATTGTTAATTATTAAATATATATATATATATATATATATATATATATATATATATATATATATGTATATAAACACATAAAGAGCTAATAATAGCTGACAGGGATTCATTGGATATTAACTTTTTAAATATCATGTAAGATCCCTTTGAAACCGAAAGGTATGGTTCGATAATTCCCTGGGAGTTCAATGCGTTTACGAAAGGTTTTTCTCAAAATCTTTTCCCCTCTCACATTTAAACGCATTGAACTCCCAGGGAGAAAGCGATTTGCTCGAGTGTGTGTGTGTGTGCGTGTGCGTGTACTAAATATCGCTTACTTTTCCTACATTTAACGAAGGCTGGTAGTGACCAATGATAGGGATGGGGGGGCATTTTACTCCTAACCTAACCCAATGTATATATGTGTGTGCACTGTGCAGACTCTAATTCCTTAGAAAGCTCCAGTCTGTATGTGTGTGTAGACTCTAATTCCTTCGAAAAAAGGTCACTGACCAAAGTATTTGGGGGGAAGTTAAGGGAGGGGGGAGACTCTGTATTTACCATAACGGGGGGGGGGGGGGTGAGGAGATTCCGCCTCCACAGTTAAGGGGGGTAGGGTGGGGTGAGGAGATTCCGCCTCCACAGTTAAGGGGGGTAGGGTGGGGTGAGGAGATTCCACCTCCACAGTTAAGGGGGGTGGGGGAGGGAGACTCGGTATTTATCCCGCATTACTACTATATATGCCCCAAACAATCTACAAAAAATTACAAAATTTGCCAAATAATTTAACACTGTGGCGACTGGTGATATTTTTGCTTAGGTATGCATTTTTTTATAAAATACAGAGAAAATATAACGCTCCTACAAAAACTTTGCATATTTACTACATATAGAATATAGTAAGTTAGAATACCTTTCATATACATTTTGACACGTTTTTGAAAAAAAATATTTAATGCCATGTTTAATAATCAAAGAAAAGGTAAAACAACAAAATTATTAATAGTTAAGAATTTTTTTTAAATATTGGAGAAACGTTACAAAATTGAAACTTACCTAAGGTAATGGCGAAAAACTACTTATATAGAAATTCTGCTCATCGTGTTTTCTTGCAAAATTCTTCAATTACTTTCTTATAAAAGTTTTATCGATTCTCCATAAATTGTTTGAGATTGTTTTCTCAATTGAAATAATCGCAAGGTTAGAAAACCTGTCTTCATTTTGGGAACTTCGTAATAGATCTTTTAATTCTTTTAAGAGGAGAAAATGTTCGTTTAGCAATTACTGTTGTTAGTGGAATAGTTAGAATCAAATTTGTTAACTTGTATATTTCCTTTAGACAATTGTCCATTTAATTTTCAAGTAGAAATTTAAGGTTACATTATTTTTCGCAAGAGATTTGTTCGAATACAAGACACACAATTCAGAACGGAGGCGAAGAAACTCAAAGGAACTGTAGCTTTTTTCAAAGATTCAAAAGCTTTTCTTGGGAAGGTAACATCATAAAACTCAATGAATTCTAAATTTTCTATTGAACTGAAACGCTCTTTCATTTGAATGACTACTTTATCGAATATGTCATGATATAATTGACTGTACGTCTTTTGGGGAAAGATTCTGTTTTCTTTTGCTTGATGGTTCACCACATATCAAGCTCCACGTATCTGCAAATTTTTCGTTTCTTATTTGTGTAATTTTCGTTAGAGAGTTTTCAACGGTCATTGATATATACACAATATCCATGGATTTTGTTTGCAACACATCAAATAGAAATTCAGAAAAAGGAACAACATAAGGTTTTCAAATTTCGTTAGAATCGTTCGAATAATTCTCTGGCTAACCTTGGGAGGACTTTAGAAATTAAATCATCTGAAAGAGAAGGTAAAACAATATAAGGATTTTCAAATTTCGTTAGAATCGGTGGAATAGTTATGATGTTATTTTACAAATAATCATGCCGGATAACTTTGGGAGGAATTTAGAAATTATATCATTTGAAAGAGAAGGTAAAACAACATAAGGTTTTTAAATTTAGTTAGAATCAGCTGAATAGTTACAATGTTATTTCCAAAAAATGAGGCAAAACGGGGACCGATGGGTGGACCAACCGACCGACTGTAATAGTGAGATATAGAGTTGCACGCGACTAAGCGCACTTGACTAGAAATCGCAGAAAATACTTCTAATAACAAAATGAAATCAAATGTATCGATGCCTGTCAGCAAGCCATGCGCGTTTTTTTGTTTCCGTTATACTCTTTGGATTTTCAAGAATATATTCAAAATGATCGATTAAACCATTTTTATTTTCCTTAACCGTTGCAATTAGCCTCGAGGAGAAGCTAATTTAGGGAAATGCTTCCCAACAACCTTGTCAAGGTTGCTGTTCGCTCAGTTGAACTACTAAAAAGTGATGATAAACATCCTAATATTGAGAACAAATTATTGCATTCAGAAAATTAGGCAACAGCTTGGGATAAAACAAAGTTAAATTATTGAGCGCAGCAGTGAAAAAAGGCTGCCTCTGGTACAGCTTCTTTTATCTTAGCTTGAACTCCATTAAGTTCGCTGGCCATAACAGTAACGCCATCGTAAGATGCTGCAACAAGTTTTTTTTCAAACAACCCAGTTCTTGTAGTTGTCTAATAGCTAAGTCAAAAATTGCTGCAGCACCTCTGTCAATACTCACATCATTAAATCTGATAAATCGTTCACAAATATCACCATGTTTATCTACATAAGGTACAACAGAAGAGAGTTGTGAAAAACAGCTCACATGTTTTTCATTCTAATAAAATCACTACGTAGATGGATTCACTATATTCATCTTTATTTTTTAACAAAACTGAACTAATCGATTGAATTAAGTCAAATTGAATAGCAGATGATGTACCCTTGAAAACAGTCGCATTTTTTAAATGATTCTGAAGCTTTGCATCAAATTTTCCCATATAAATCGCTAACTCACTATAGTTAGCTCTATTATCAACGTTTACTTCCGCATTGTGCCCGCGAAATGCTAACTCTTGCATACCTAAGAAGCATGTAATCCTAATTAAGCGTTTAAATATTTCTGTTCTTACTGACTTCCTCGTTATGTCTAGAAATGACAGCTGATATTTGTTTGTCAAGCAATAAATCAATTCTTTTGGAGTTTCCAAATGTTTTCAAATCGACAAATGCTTTAATATGAGAACGACACTTTTCATGACGAGAAATAGCTGTGTGTAAATTATTTGAATCGTCATATCTACGATCAACAGCATTCCACACATATTTTTCATTTGAAAAAAAACAAAACACGCCCAACAGTACAAATTTTTATTAGAATTATTACCACATAATTATGGAACTTCATCATACATCTTTGTGTTAAATTTTCGAGTAAATCCTTTTTCTTTACTTAAATGCAAATTTGGCAGCGGTCTCCAATTATTTACAATCTGCTTTTTCTCATCAATCGACTGAGAGCTAAACTTTTTCATTTTTAATTCATTGAATATGTCGCCTGTCATTATGGGCACACAAAATAAGTAAACAATAAACTCGGTTAACAAATGGTACTTGGTAGGCCCGTGCGAGTATAACTGGCCCTCAGTGGCCTTACCCTCTAAGAAAAATGTGAGATGCTTCAGCAACTCAGCCTAACCTTTGTATGGTTGCCAGATATCACCTGCGGCTGCATGCTTATTAAAAATGCATGCATTATGTATTACATCAATAATTTAAGTGATAAAAATATTTTAGAAAAATGTATAAAATTGTTGTAGCTGAAAGTTAAATATATATTTTTAAATTTTTAGCATGTTTTGCTACATTTTAACTCATGTATTTAGCTACAAAAACTTGAAATTATAGGTTATAGAAAGCGAAGGAGAGTACGCAACAAACAACCTTTTGTCCTAAGGAATAAAAACCATTTTTCTGTATTCAGATATAATCTTTGAAAGCTATAGATCTCGGCTGGATTGCTGGTATACGCAACAAACAGTCTTATTGTCTATAGCAATCAAGACCCCTTTTCTGTACCTAGATAGAAACTTCAAAAGCTGGGCTAATCTCTGCTGACTTCAAGCCAGGCTACGGGAAAATTATTCCTTGAATCTTATGTAATAATGTTTGATTTATCTGCAGTCTCAAAGGCTTACGAGTTACAATACGTGATTATGTGAAAACAAGGCATGAATTGCATGTCTTGCATTCATGGAGGAATCGCTACTGATGTAATATGAGCAACCTGTAATAGATAAGCAGATGAATCTCTATGAAAATTACAGCAAAACCAAACTGATACAGAAAGTTTAATAACGTTATGGGTGTGATGCTAACAACGTCATACAGCCTATTTAAGGTCCAGCGAGAGGTTTTTAGAGGATTCATATCTGGAGACTGAAGTGTTGTCCCGGAACCACTGTATGATGGACTCAGAATTGTGACATGAGCCATTCTCCTGCTGGAAAATCGCTTTTCTGAAGAGGTTTCGGGCTGAAGGAAGCAGTAATCTCTCAGGACAGCTTGATAATACTCTGAATTCATAGTGCCATCACAAACTGCAGGTTTACATGAATTTAGCCTTTTGCAAGCAAGTCTGTGACGGTCTGTTCTAAAAGATGCATTAACCTGGTCGAAATCTGTCCATTCATATCGCAGCTGGACTGCGGTTTTCTTACGATCTCGAAGGTTCATGCGAAGCAAAGACCTGTCGTCACGATGCTTACTGACCTTAGGTCGTTCAGAATTAGGTTGGTCTTGCAACACAAGACTATGAAAGGCTGACTCTCCAGGCGATATGTTGACAGCTGAGGTCCTACTCGTGCTGCAAGCGTATCAGACTTCTTTCCTTCATTGTATGGTTACGTGTTTTCACCATTATCAAAATCTTTATCAGTTCTTGTCGACATAGAATATCATATTAATCAATAAATAGGATGTTATATGAAAATATTTTGACTGTAACATACCGCATATTGATACCAAAATTTCACGCATTTCAATAGCATCGCTATTTGAGATATTTAAAAAAAATTATAAGCAAACTTGTAGTTTTATTTTGCTCTTAAGATGTATGGGACACATGCAAGCAAACCTACACCAACATCTTCACACACAGGTTTTCGAAAACTTTTGGCAGCGGTTGTATATGTTGGAGAAGGTTGTATGATGTTGCTATGGCTGTTTAATGTATTTATGAATGAAGTACTGAGAGAGGTACGAGAGGGGATGAAGGTAAGGTGTGTGAGGATAATGATTCATGGTTTCGATCATGGTTGGTGTGCTGATGACTGGGTTTTAGGCTTAGAGATCCGATTCTGAAATTTTGTTCGAAGCTTTTAAATAGCTATGACCCACGAATGGCTCTCAGGTGTTATCTGGAGGCTTGTGTGCCCTCGTAGGTCCAATGCCTGCAAGAGGGCATGCGGCTAAATATCCTCTACATAATTCCACTTTAGGTCTGCCACTTTATTTAAATATCTCTGCTTACAAACTACTGCCTGATAGGACCTCGGTGCTTTCGTGATTTAAACACGAGATAGATAATCTTGTAACAGGAGGGAGCCAAAATTGAATGCCAAAAAAATATTGGGGGGGGGGAGAATAAAGTAAGTTGTGATACCCTAGCCCTTGTAAGCTTTGAGCAATTGCGAAGTTTTAAGTTTCGAAGATGAATCGTAAATATTGGTAGATATAAAGGTTATTTGCTACCAGAATCTTTTAGATGGTAGAGAAGTGTCTAGGGCGATTAGAGCTTTAGTAAATACTACGGGGTGGAGTGTGGGATGTGCCAGGAAGCTGCGTGAAAGTATTCCGTCCCTGACGTTGATGCAGAGGATTGAGAAATTGTTTTGGAAGGAGGAGGAGGAAAGATGAGTGAGAACAGTGCAAATGGACTGGACAACTTGAGAGGGATGCTTCGTTTAGAAAAGTTGGATTGAGGTAAGAACGAGTGGGTAAGATTTTTTGTTTATTTTAAAGCACAATAGCAACAAGCCGTATTATGCAGGAAGTTTGAAATGGGTGAGCTGGAAGGAAAATGATAAATCGAAAGAAAATTAAGTTGTGGAAGATATATTAGGCACATATCTTCGTGGAGGGCAAATCTGTGTTTGGGCCGGGAGGACATAACCCTTCTAGATGTAACCTGGCATCCCTATAGAGCGGTTTATCCATTAGGCTATCCTAAATATCAAAAGACTCATTTAATCGAAGCTTTTAATCCACCCCTTGCACTTCTCGGCACGCTACACGACTCCCTCTTAGAAATGAAGACTATTTTAAAGAAATGAAGAAGACGAACGTCGCTTGGAAACGTTATCCAAGAGCCAATGCCCCATCTTCGAGTCTGGGTATCATTGTGGATTGAAGGGTGTAGGAAAATGGGCGATGAAAAAAAATGAAGAACGAAAATAGCGTGTGGTGAGTTACGAACAGCTTCCTGCGTCGCGGGACAATCGTTGGTGAGCAGCGTATCTACTGCGCCAATCCGATTCTCAAAAATGGCTCATTCAAACGCTTTTAAACCGCCTGCTGGTACTTCTCGATACTTTACAGCTCAAAAAGAGCAATAATGTAAACAGTTTTGAATAACGACGCTTCAAAGAGGCAAAAACTGCAAGAACAATCACACCAGGACAGTGGCGCCATTTACTCATCTACATTTTTATAGGGAGATTTTGGTCACAATGTTACATGTGGAGAAGAAATATTCTGTTGCATTTATACTGTCGCTTGTTCTTACCTAATTTGGGTGTGTTGAATTCAAATCTGAAGTCAGATTTTCTCATAAGGTACAGATTCTTTTACAATTCAGCGTTTTTTATTTTTTTTTTGCAAACTTTTCACACCTTTCGCATAATGTCTTGCTCTCTCTATGCAAATTATTGTCATACTATATTAAAATAGGCTTGAAACAGCGGTTTAGATAGAAAATCTGCATTTCTTTCGACATAATGTATAGGCATTCATTACAGTGAGTACGAAAATTTGAAATAAAGGCAAAACAAATCAAAATTCTAGCTAAAAATATCGATTAAATGCTAGTCAAATCTGAAGTCTTTATCTATTATATACAAATATCAATGTGCACCAAATAGATTCTGAAAGACCGAGGAAATAAAAAGCTCAAATTGTTCCTATTATGGCAGGAATTTCTGAGAGAACAGGACCACAATCTAGGATTCCGTTTTCGTGGCGGAGTATTTCACGATCGCTTTCTCCACATTCTCTAGCCAGTAAGCTACTCCTCCAGCATTTAATGAATGCCGTGATGTCTTTGAAGGCCGACGTCTGGACTTTTGTTCTAGATGCAGAGAACCATTCAACGACAAGTTTACGTTGTGAGTCGCCTCCCTCTTTCGCTTCATTCGTGAAAACCTCTCTTGCTCCAAACGATTTTCCTTATGCCACGCTTCAACACCAAGGTGACCGATGCATGCTCATTTTGCTAGATTTGTTCAACATGATCTGGACATATGCTATCCCTCCCATACTCCTGGCAAATGGCTACCTTGCACGCATTTAGTAAGCCGTGGAGATACTTCTCTATTTCGTCATGTTTCCGCCCAATTTCTCTAACATTCTGCATCTAAAAATTAAGCGAAAAACTTTTAAATGCTGGATTAGCCTTCTTTCCGGACAGCGTAGGTTACTTGTGTCCTGCACACTGCGTTTTTAGTTAGTTCCCGTCTAAGATGGATGTTCTGCTCCGACAAGAAAAGGCTATATGTGAAACCTCTCTTCGCAGAGAGAACTACGCCACGGTGTTTTTCGATATGAAGAAGTCATATAAGAACGTATGGCGATTCGGTATAAAGGCTACCCTTCACAAGATGGAGACGATTTTACCCTCCTAATTTTCCTATCTGAATTCCTACGAATTGGTCGTTAATTGGTTAATTACGGCCTACTCCAGTGGTTCTCAACCTTTTTTGCCAACGGCACACCCAGGAGCACATGAAAATATAGTGCCCCTCATAGCTAAATATAAATGAAAAATATTTAATGTTGCAAAATACAAACATAACAAGTCATAGATCGCATATAGTAAACTGCTATTGTGCCACTGCACAGACTAGTCATAGACAAAAAAATGTTGAGAAGCCTAATTTGCATATATAAGAAGTTGAAAATTGTAATAAAATTGCTAAAGCTCTTTTAGATAATGATGGATACTCCTCTTGAATTGAAATCCAAAATGTATCAATGGGCAGAGTCGAATATTTTAATTTTAGCCCTCGATAACTAGAAAAGGTGGCCAATTCTTATTCTTCATGTAACTCAAGTTCAATATTCGAAGAAAGATTTATGAAAGGATCTCTTATCTAATCATACTTTTCTATCTTTAATGACGGAAAATAGTTGTTGATGCTTCCGTCCAGTGTTGTCAGATGAGTAACCACAA